>JANBXA010000729.1:13227500-13827500 GCA_030556225.1 Cricetiscus sungorus | reverse complement strand
TTTACCATTTTCAACGTGTATAAACATGCTATTGTGATTGTCTTAACTCCCTTCTTTCTATGCTTACTGTTCTCCTAGCTTATTAATTTCCTATTTTTGTGGCTTTATTTTTGAACTCATAACTCATTTTCTCTACTGCTAAACATCTCCAATATGGAGGAGAGTATAAAGAAGGTATGCAAATACTAGATTTAATATACAAAGATATAGCCATTTAAATCTTTCTCTTGGGGAGAGATATCAATAAATGGATACATTTTATTAACTTGCAAACTCCAAAACTGTCTGATTCAATTATGTAATCTAAGTAGAAGGGTAACACTGAGCAATAAATACTGAAGTTTACTAGCTTCTGCTATGGTTCTACTCATCATAAAAAGGTGCTGGTAATTATTTCTAAAACCTTCAGTGGTCTGGGACCTGGTACTTTGGAGTTGTATTTCATTGGTTGTCTGTTCTGTAGTTATGACTGAATGAATTTGAACTGAATTCTGTTCCCAGCATGAAATGCTGAAGAATTAGACACAGATGCCTGTCTCTTCAGTGGTTTTCTAAGACTTAGAGGTGAGGCCAAATATACTTTCTCACTGACCTGGCGATATTGCAAAAACGCACTGTATATTTTATTACAGAGGATTCCTGATGTTGATAATCTGCTGGTACTATTCAAATTCCTCAGTGCCTGTATATTTTATGAATATATTTTGTTATTTTAACCTAGTGTTTCTCTTCACCTTCTCTTTTCAGTGACTGTAGAAGACTGAAGTATAGAAAGTACAAATTTTAAAAGTTGAAAATAAAATCAAGTATTTTGTATTTTAGACAACAAACAATGGATTTTACTTTGATTTTTGATGATTAGTAAATCTAGTAGAATATTTTTGTTAGCAACAGTCAAATTTCAGGCAGTCATCTAGAAATATTTTTCTACCTGACCCAAAGCAAAAGCAAATATTTTAAATTGTGGAAAATATATCTTTAGTATAATAAATATACACCCAATGAAACTCAGACAAGAAAAATAATCAGAATCAAATCCACTTCTCTCAGATATAGGGCGGTAATGTGAAACAAGATTTGGGGTTTTTGGCACTTCCTTGGCTGGATGTATATTTTCATAAGTACTAAAATGAATATTTACAATGTATCAGAATCATAGTGACTACTACTGAATGACTCATCTTTTCTCTCAATATGGTTTTTCCTTGAATTCTTCCATTTCTGTCAATTACACTGTAATATTTTGGACATCACTGAAGGTGTCTGGAGGGATGACTCTGATCAGCAACAGGAAGGACACATTTCTCAACAGGATTGCAGGGTTGTAAGAATGGGTTGCACTTCAAAACCAGCAAAAAGTTGAACATATATCATTTCATTTGAGACTGTATGTATGGATAGTGTGAGAAAAACAACAAACAAAAACCAAACCAAAACAAAAGGTGGTGCCGACAAAAAAAAGCTGCACATTGATGAGAGTCAGTAGAACAAAGCTTACTCTCATGTCTTTGCCTCCCTGGCCTCTACTATTCCTAGACTCCAGCAAACATTTTTAGATCTCTTTTTTTTTTTCAAAAATGTGGGTCTTTGAAAATTGACACAGAACTATAGTCCTATGGATACTGAGATAATGAGTCTCCAGACTAGGGATGTGCATGCAGAAGCTAGCTGGTTTCTAATAGAAAACAATATAAGATGAAGATTGAAGAAAAAAGAAAAGATGAAGCTAGGAGAAGCCAAGCCACTTAATAGTTAGATTGGATATGGATGGTAGATTAGACAAAACTTCATCCAAAATAGGTAACCAATTTACCTGTTCTTGAATGATTGGTCCCAGTGCTTATGTAGTCAACAAATAAGTCCACCTAAAGATTTCAAATGACTCTGTACATTCATGGAGAGAGTATAAAAGTCTAGCTATATACGGAGCCAATTTTAATTAACAAATGTAGTAGAAATGAGGAAAATATTTGGAGTAAAGAGATGTTACTATTTTAAATCTTAGAGAAGGATTGGAATAAAATGTGGTGGTAGCATGACTTGGAGGGCAGAATTATTACAAGTTTTCTGACCTTTCTAACTGGTGGTATCTAAGACCTATTTCAGTCTATACATATCTCTTTTTCCCCTAATACCTAATAGAGGGAAAATACATATCTAAGCATTCTAGTGATTGTTAATTTGAGGAATGGACACATTTTTTTTGGAATTGAGGTGCTACCTTTTGTTTACTTTGTCGGTCACTTCATTTATTCACTCATTTTTTTGAAAGTTAGTTTTTTCTTTTATTTAACCTATTATCCTTCTTTCTTTTCTTTCCCCTCTCCCTCCTGCCCACTCCCTTCCTCCCTCCCTCCCTCCTTACCTCCCTCCCTCCCTCCCTCCGTGTGTGTGTGTGTGTGTGTGTGTGTGTGTGTGTGAAGGGTTTTCTATTCTCAGTTCACCCTTATTAGCAGCACAGAATTGTCATTTATTCCATGTGACTGATCATTGACTGAGGTGATGTGGAACAGACTACTCCCATGGATGGTCATGATTTCTTCCTTTATGGTGAAGTATGTAATAAAGCGCTACTTTGACACTATGTAACTCTTCACCAAATTCTGGGTGGTTGTTTTCCTTGCTGCTGCTGTTTCTTTGACACTTCTTTATTTATTTTGAACTTGTGATGGGTCTTGTAATTTGCATGTGTGTAAGAAGAGGAGTGCATTCACTCATTCTTTCATCATATAATTTGGGAATTGATGCAACTTAATTTTGACAAAGTAATGTGATTTGCTTATAGAGGCAAAAGCAGAATTGGAAATCATTACCTCTTTTCTCCAGAAAGACTAAAGTAATATGGAATATAGAATCCCTCTCCTTTCTCCCCACAAGCAGTAGAGAGCTAAAAGGACCTTGTCAAGGTATCTAGCTAGCATCTTCTGTATGAATCTGCTTGCAATAATTGTCTGATAGGATAACAAGTGTAGATTATTGAATCTAAAAGTAACCTAGAAAACTACACCCACATTCCCCAAAGACAGATTATGGATGTGTGTCTTTGTTTAGTGAGTTTATTTCTAAGTTGTTGTGGATAATATTCAAGAAAAATGTTAATTAAAGATTAGATACAGGGTTCTTATTTTACAATGATAAAATGAGGAAGTGATGTGGGATAATGATTTTGTTTACTGTAAAGATTTGTCACTCCTATTGGTTTAATAAAATGCTGATAGTTCTGTAGCTATGCATGATATATAGGTATGGCTACCAGACTAGGAAAATTCTGGGAAGAGGAGGGGGGAGAGTGAGTCACCAGCCAGAGGCAGAGGATGCAAGAGGAGAATACCTTACTGAGAAAAGGCACCTAACCATGTGGCTAAACAGATAAGAATTATGGGTTAATTTAAGTTGTAAGAGCTAGTTAGTAATAAGGCTGAACAATAGGCCAAACAGTTTATAATTAATATAAGCTTATGTGTGTTTATTTGGGACAGAATGGCTGTAAGACTGGGCGACACCGAAACTTCCCAATATCAGAAATCATCTCTACCTGCATTTTATCTTGCCTAAGTTGCCATTTATATCTTCCTCTAATTTTTATTCTGAAACACTACCAATATATATGTAAGTTGCAGAGGAGCAAAACTCTTCTGCTTGGGAAATTATTCCCACTGTCATTCTATGTCTATTTTGTAGTATATTGTGCAATATGTTGATATTTTAGTGACCTTCATACCAAGAAGATGATTTTGTCGTAGAAGTAGGACCTTTACTTAAAATGTTCCAGTGGGAATTTTCAAGTCTCTATCATTTTGAGTGCAGCAACCATCTGGCATTGGAAATGAACAAAAATGCATTGTAACTTCAAAATTAACCGAGCTGCCTTGAAACCAGGCTAGATTGTCCAAGGTACTAGATGAATAAGATGTCGTCTTTCCTAAGTCAGTAAAATTGTGTTGTTATTGTAACAAGAATGCATGACTATACATGTTTGTAATATGATCTTAACAGAGGCCAAAGAAAAGACAATGTGCATCAGTGTGACGAAAAAGCTTATTTTACGTACAGTTGTTCATACATAGCTTTAAAAAAATCGTTTTTTTTTTCTTAAAATTTCCTTGGATAACATTGGGAACTGTATTTGGAGCCACCTTTATTTGTTATTTTGTTTTGTTGTTATTGGTTATAGTCCACTGAGTTTCATTACCATTTCTTTCATGTGCATGGGTGGAAAATGGTTTATCTGAGCAAAGGCAAGTCAGGAGTAGCACTGCTGGGGAAAAATTGCTTCCTTTCCTCCTGTAGTCTTTGAGTTCCCCTCACTCCTTGGAGGTAGGGGTAGGACCTCAGGAGTCCCTCACCTATTGTGTAGATGTCTTGTGTAGGTCTTCTGCAGGTAACCAATGCAGCTGTGAGTCTATAATGGAATGTTCAGGTCAAGTCCAGACTACAAGGTTTCATAGGACTTCTCTCAATCCCCTGCCTCCTACATTCTTTCTGCCACTTCACCTGCAGTTTCTAAAGTTACCTCCACTTTGCGTACATAATATCATAGCCTGAAATATCTTATAGATGTGTCAAATCACAATGATACAAACAACATCATAGCTATATATTCTACTAATGCTAAAAACCATCTGAAGTGACACTAGCTACATCCTTCCTTCATGAAAATTTTAACACTCTCAGCTGTCTCCAAGAAACTTGAATACAGTTCTGTGTTGCTATATATAAATTATTAAGAACAACTTTAAAAATTGTATCTCAGTAGGTAAATTATAAGTAACAATTGTCATAAAATTGGCAAATGATCTTAAAAATATTTCTAAGACTATCCTGGTTGTGGATTTCTTAATAGCTATACATAGGATGTGGAGCTAGGAGGCTTAATAATTTGAGTCCAGCCTGGGCTACATTTAATTCTGTCTCAATATGTATACTTATAGTCATACATACATCTTGGATTATTTAATCTTAAACAAATTTTAATTCTTTTTTACATCAAGTAAAACCATATGTATGTGTATGAAGTGTTAATTTTCTCAGATTTTATATTTTATATTAAAAATTATCCTTGACTTTCACATAAGATATAATATTCAGATATAGAGATCCACTTTTTAAAAACCAAATTTAGACTTATTAACATAATTCAGTCTTCTGAATCTTTTTTATTTTTTGATATTATATTTATATATTTACACCATTTCCCCCTTTCCTTTCCTCCTTCCAAACCTTTCCATGTACCCTCTTCTGCTCTCTTTTAATTCCATATTCCCATTTTCATATATACATACATGTCTATATGTACACATTCCTGAATACATAAATACAACTTACTCATCTATATAATGTTACCTGTAATTACATGTTTTCAAGGCTGACCATTTGTTATTGAACAGTCAGTTGGAGAGCTGTTGTCTGTGAATGACTATTATTCCTGCATTCAGCTTTCCTTAGTTGCCTATACTTCATTGACCAGGTTTAAGGCCTTGTGAGATCATTAGCATATCTTTAGTATAATCTTTGTTCAAGTGATCTTTAGATACGTCCTCAGAGTGTTTGTGTGTGTGCATGTGTGCATGTTCCGCCACATGCCTCAGCTTGCGTAAGAAATTCAGTAGAAAACTTGAAGGTGTTAGTTCTTTCCATTCCTTATGCATATCTTAGGGATGGAATGTGTGTGGTCAGGCTTCCCCTCAAGCTTATTGACCCACTGAATCATCTTTTCTGACAAGTTTAAGTCAGTTTTAATATAATAACCAATCTCTTTCTTGGTAGTCAACATGGGGTGAATTGTAATCTGTGTTTTACAGTTTTACAATTAATACCTGTTTATGAAAAAGTCAATAAAGAAGTGACCTTTGTTGATATATCTTCAGTGGGAGAGTTTAAGCTTCCAATGGTTGAAAATATTTTATGTTTAGTATGTTATAATCAGACTATAACCCCGTATGTATTAATTATTTTCAGTGAAGTAGTAAAGAATGATTATTGGTAGAAACTGCAAAGAAATATATTAATGACACATTATGTTTTAAAACAGCAAAAACTAGTGAAGACAGTGAATAAAAGGAAATGCCATCCACTGTCGGCTGGTTTGAAAAGGATGCAGTTACTATGGAAAGCTATATAGTAGTTTTATAAAACTAAATGCATATTTGCTTTGTGGTCCATTCATTGTGCTCTTTGGCAATTGTAGCGTGCATGTTTTCGGCCTGCCTACCCGCTGCCGGTCTAGGATATTGCGGTTTAATAAGGGTCAGGATAAACAAATAGGCCGAATAGATGTTTATTAAGGGAGAAACAACTCACAACACAGACAGATGAACACAGTAGTTAGAATTGGATGCTCCTCTCTCCTTCTCCTGCCAGAAAGAAAGTTCTCCGCCTCTTCCAGAGACCAAGTCCCACAGGTCACTTCCACCCCTGGCTCCACCCCTCAATAGGTGTGGTCAGTGCCACAGAAGCAGACACAGTGAATATCTCACTACAATTCCCCTTTTAGTCTACAGAAAAGATTTAAGCTTGATACAAAACTATATACAAAACAGTGAATAACAAGTGTGCTCTAAGAAAAGAAAAATCGAAAACAAAACCACAAACATATCTAGTCCTACGGTGAAAGCATAAGGAAGTTTACAATAGAGTTGTCCTAAGCTGGAAAGCTTAAGTCTAGTACCTAATATATCTAACTAGTAAGAGAGAATAATACTTATGATAGTTTAATCTACAACCTCATCAAAACCTGAGAAGGAAAATAACGATACTAGGGTAGACAGAAAGTGCGGATTGGCAACTTCTAAAAGGTGCAGCGTGGACAGAAACAGCAAGCTACCCAAGGTCTCATAGCAACATTGGTACAGCCAGTTTTGGCTAAGGCCAGGAGTATTTGACAGACCACAACAAAAGCAGAAAGGTAGAAAGGTTGTCTTACCCTGACTTGGCAAGGTTCAGCAGTCTTCTATGTTTGTCTCCTGCAAGCACATAGGATTGCATGTCCAAATCACTGGTCAAGGTTGAAGCAGTTCCTTGCCCAAGAGGCCATTAGCCGAAGCGAGGATGAACTCCAGAAGGAGCAACAACAGTGTCAAACATACTTTTGGAAAAGTGCACGGTGCTTTTGCCTATATATATATGAGGATGCCAAGTCTTAGAGTTACAGACAGTTGTGAGCTGCTTCCATGTGGGTGCTAGGAATTGAACCCAGGTCCCTCTGGATGAGCAGCCAGTGCTCTTAATCACTGAGCCATCTCTCCAGCCCCTCAATGGGTGTGGTCAGTGCCAAAGAAGCAGACACAGTGAATATCCCACTACAGGCAATTCCTAAAATTAACTAAAAAAATCTGTGCACATACATGTGTATGTGCACACACACATACACACAAATGCACACACAGAGATACACACATATACATACATTTAGATTGTGAGGTGGAACTTCAAACAACTAAGAGATCTTTGAAAAGATAAAAATATAGTGTAAAATAATAATAAAAAATTAGTGTTAAAGAGAATGATTCCACGAAATTTGGAGATGCAGAGTGAAAGCATACTAAAATGTGGAAAAACTCTCTCTGAGAAGCATGTACAATGTAGAACTCCCAAAACAGGAAAACTTGAAAGAGGAAAACCTATAGGAACAATATAATATTGGTGGTTGATATATGGTGAGTAGACAAAGAACAAAGGAATTTGAGGTTAGTGAAACTCTACTGTATGACATTATGATGAGTGAACCCTTGAAGAAACAAATGACAGTGAATAATAACTACATATAATTAAGATATATTGACTCTAGCAAGTATATATTTTATTCCAGAATTTGATTCTTGGGGAGGTTTCACATACATGGGCCCAAAGGATATTTGAAAAAATCCCTATACATTCTGCTCTATTTAACTGTGAACAGAGAGCTGTTCTCAAGTACAAGGTCTCTATGTTTTAAATAGCACAAGTTATATAAAAATGCCCTTGATTAAAAATAACAAGACATGGAAAGCTTTTCTTTTTACTCAAAGATACTCCCTTACTTCCCTTTGAATAGCAATGCCATGCATTCACAAAAACTCATCTGATAAAGCCTTTTAAGGTACTTGGCAACATAATCATGTCCTTCATTTATCAGTTTTTCATACCTTTTTATGCATTCCTGATATTGTATTTTTATATATTTGTTGCTAGGTTTGCAGTAGGTTCTGGTAGAGCTCAGTATAACCCCAAAGTCCCTTTCATTAAGGATAAATGAGCCTCATGAAATATGCTGAGGGTTCAACATATATGAACACATACACTGTTAAATTTCATAAAAATGGTATTCCTTTTCTGTTATAACTCACCATTATTTTTAATTCCATCTGTAATTCTGTGGACTAATATGATATATGAAGCTCTGCTGCCTTTTGATATTTGCAGAAAGGGGGCTGAGTCTTGCCAGCTGTGGTTAACTAGTCTCCATTCAGCCTTTGAAATATTTCCAGTGCCAAGCTGGTGACTAACATATGCAGCTCTGTTTAGAGATGTCTTGATTACACAGCATCCAATGTATAATAATACACACATCCATCTGGTTAATAAGATATTTGAGACAGTAAAGGATATTTGCAGTACTCTAAATTCAGGCATGACATGTCCAAACTGATTCAGCGTATTCCATTTTATATGCCTGCATTTGCTGTGCCATTGTAAATGTATAGATTTTTTTCCCTTGTTGGCTTTTTCAGATTAAAATTGATTTAAATTCTCATCATCAATTAGAGTGAGGACTCAGCCATAGAAATAGAGCTTTGGTGTTTGGGGATCCTTCCTTACCAAATGAAAGAGATGAAACTTATTGTCTACTTACCTTTCTATAACTTCTTCCCACAGATTGTTGTTGTTTTAATGCAGCTACTAATCCCTGACCAGATAGGCAAACACCAGTCAATAATATACTGCTTTCAAGCTCTGATTATGACTGATGTCATCTGGAATTGCCATTTATCATGTATTGGTTTTACATTTGTGTTTCACTGAGGAATGATTCTGGTCATCCTTTGAAGCTACCCATTCATTTGTGTACATTCTTTCATTCCTGTGTCATTTGTATTCTATTTTATTCTTTCATAGTTTTCTTTCTTTCTTTCCTTTATAAACAATTTTCTAAATTTTTTAAACCATTGCTTTATGTACCCATCTTTAACATAATAAGTATTGTTTAGAGTGAAGCACAGCAGACAAAAATATCACATGTTTTCTGCAGTCAGAATAACAACACTGTATAACCTAGCAGATCTTTAAATATTTCCTGGAGTTCTGATCAGCTGCTTGGCCTCAGTTTCTCTATATGCTTTTTGCCTTCTTTGTAGGTGTAGCATGATCAGGTAGAGTATATGAGTGTCTTTGTGGTTACAAGTACATGTACTAATTGGGGCCCTAGGTCAGCACTGGGTATCTTTTATTAACACTCTTAAATATATCTTTTGAGAGAGTGTTTCTCACTAAATATGCAGCTCATTAAAGGTCAGCCTGGATAGCCTGCAAGCTCTTGTGACATGCCTGAGTCTACTTACCCAGAGCTAGGGCTAAAGATGTGCATGACTCTGTCTGGAGTTTTCATGGGTGCTTTGGACTGAATGTAGCTGTTCTGGCTTATATGGCAGGCACTTTATCAACTGAACTATCTCCTGAGCCACTCTGGTTTTTCATATGTACCATTTTCTATACTTGAATTCTTCTCATTGTTAAACATTTTTCATAATCCTTGAAACTTAATAAACATACATGTTCTCCTGGTTATTCATTACATCTTCAAATTTAATAGGGAATCCAAAATACTTTCCTAATGTAGATTTAAGATTCATTTCAAAGACATTTTCATGTCTTTGAAAGAGCAACCAGTACTCTTAACTACTGAGTCATCTCTTCATCCTCTTTGCCCCATTTTTATCCATAATTTCATACCACCTAATTGTTGTGGAATAACCTTTTTGTACACTGTGAAGATTTGTCACTCAGATTTGCTTAATAAAAAGCTGAGTGGCCAATATCTAGGCAGGATTTTCGGGGCAAAAAGGATGTTTGGGAGCAGAGTGGTAACCCAGCCAGATGGAGAGGAAACAGCACATGGAATACAGATTAAAGATAACTGAGCCACATAAAAGAATGCAGATTAAAATATATGGTCAATTTAAGCTGTAAGAGCTAGTTAGTAACAAGCCTAACCCATCTATGGTTGAGCTTTCTTAATTAATAAGAAGACTCCATGTGGTTATTTGGGAGCTGCCTGGTGTAACAGAAAAAGCCCAACTATACCTAAATTTCTTTTGTTTGTTTATGTGAAAATTTGTTTTCTGTCCCTAAATTATGAGGCCTAAAAGAAACTTCATTTCCCCAAATTTTGGCAGTTAGACAGAAGCCAGCATTTCTTTCTTAGCAACTTGTGAAGCCAGTTCTCTGCTATCAATGGAGCCATTCCCCTTACCACTAACAGAAGGGACAAATGGCTGTCTGTATTATTATACCTGTCATCATACCAAAGCATGTGTTGATCTCCAGGATCCCTCATCATCACAACTGCCTATACATGGCAGAGTCCATGATGACATCCTGGTTCTTCCCAGCCTTTCTTGCCTCTTCCTCTACCCTATACTTCTCTAGCTCATGGTCTTCCCTCCCCAAAACTATTCATTTCTCCTTATAACCCTGCTATTTTGCCTATGCTTTTTATTTTGAACTCTCTTTTGCCCACACTTTCTTTGTCTTCACCTCTTTCTCTCCCTCTCTTTCTCTGTCCTTTCATTGCCAGATACAGTCTGCTGGCCATGTTCAGTGTAATACTTTACCTCTCTGCCCAGGACTCTCACAGATACCTCTGGCTGTTTTGTCACTCATAATTACAATAAAAACTTGCCCCTTAACTATACCATGGAGTAGTCATATTGTCAGTTTATACATGGTGGGCAGACACTTTGTGAGTTTTTAGAGAATTTGTTACTGGACCTTTCAAGTATCTAATCTTACTTCCCACCTAAGACTATGATTATTAAAATTCTTTTTCCCATTTGAATTTATACATGCTGTGGGTTTAGCTCCTTTCACTAGAGAAGGTAAATTCAACATTTCAAGTGATACTCTGAAGCAATCAGTTCCAAGATATAAAGAAACCATTTCCTGGTTGTTTTTCACACTAAAATGTACATTTTAGACACTTATTTATTTATTTATTTGTTTGTTTGTTTGTTTACATATCGTTCCCAGTTCCGTCTCCCTCCCTCCATTCCTTTTTCCCTCTCTTCCCCCTTCACATATATCCCGACCACCCTCCCATCACCCCCACTCCACATGTAGGGTACGACTAACTTATCCACCATCATGGAACCCTCATCTAATACCACAACTAAACACTGAGCCGAATTAGGCACATTTTTAATTGCCTAGAGGACAGAAATGATTCGACACAAGACTTCAGTCTAAATTTCTGGGAATCTTCTTATTATACTTTCAACCTCACCTATTTCCCTCAGTGTTTTCCATCTTTTTGAATTCACATTTTCTCATTATGACGTGATGGCACTAATTTCCTGCAATCTGATACTCTAGTAAATGTATCTTGTATTTGGTTTCTGTTCCACCTGGTCTCACAGGTGATTTAGCCCCAAATAAATACACGGATACTTACATTAATTAAAAACTGTTTGGCCAATTGCTCAGGATTCTTGTTGGCTAGGGTGATTTAGCCCCAAATAAACACACTGATACTTACATTAATTAAAAACCATTTGGCCAATTGCTCAGGATTCTTGTTGGCTAGCTCTCTTTTAATTATTAAATATTTCTATTAAACCATGTATTGCCATGAGCCTGTGGCTTACCTGAATTGCTTCATCATGTTATTCTTTCAACAGCTACATGGGGTCTCCCTGGTGGCTTCTCTCTGCCTTCCACCTATACTTCTTGCCTGGCTACAGGCTAATTAGTGTTTTATTCATCAATCAATAAGAGAAACAAATACACAGAAGGACATCCCCATCAAGATTTTACAAATAAAATCCAGCATATATTCATTTAAATCTTCCCTCTTGTTCTTCCCACATTCTGCCTACTTTCATTTATATATACATATAACACATTTCCCTAGAGCCAATAGATTTTTTTCTTGATAAATCTTCAATAATGATTAACTAAGTACATTTCAACAGAATCCAATGTCAATTTTTACTAAATTATTTCAAATATACTTTTTGAAGAATTTATTTTTTAAATAATGTTTCTTTTATATTCATCTGTGTTCTCTCTCTCTCTCTCTATATATATATATATATATATACATATGTATATATACATACATATGTATATATATATATATTTTTTCTTTATGTAGTTTTAAAGGAAATCATCCCCAGGTACACATTACAAATAACAGCAGCAAAGCATATCTTAAAGTGATTACAATAACATTCCACAATTCTTTGGTTAACTATCAAATTTTCTATAATATCATGTCATTACTTTCTATTAAATTTTGCTCAAGATAATCTAGAAACATTCATTTTAGGATATTCTTGATATAATAAACTCAATGTAAAATATTCCATTTCACTTAATCCTATGGTTGCATGTACCTATAATATTACATTTTCCCAAATGCACTTGTTATTCTGGGCTATAATGATAAAAATCCAACACATAATTTTGTGATTACTGAAGCATTTCAAATGTCCCAAGTGCAGAAAATAATATAAGACAGTTTTATGGATTGCTCACGGAGACCGGACACATGTCAGCAGTTTGTTTCACTTTTCTCTCATGTGTGCGTAGTTTCTTTCTCTCTGTCCATCTGTTTCTTTCTTTATCTCTCCCTTAAGAACCGACTCTGAAAATAAGCAGTAAAATGAAGCTTTATTCTTCATTTCCATTGCACACAAAAAACAGCCACTAATCTGAATTACAATATTACTTTTCAGGTGATTGATGCTTCATTTTAGTATCTAGACATACACCAACAACTAATGTGTCATTCACCGTTGACAATTTAGATGTCTCTTGTCTACTTGTCCATATAATTTGTAGTTTTGTTTTCCCTAAATATTTCACATCTGTGGAATTGCCCAATGTACATATAGATTTCATCAATTTTAGTTCATTTATAAATAAACCAAGATTTTATAGTTTACCTATAAAAGTTATTTTCATATGGCTATCTCTTGTATGATCCTATGAGGAAAAGTTTTATGGTTGCAAACTAGTGAACTTATGTGGGATTTTTGTCTTATTCTACAGTTAAACTAAAGAAAAGTTAATTTTGAAAATTTGCATTTTGACTTTTACAAGGGGCAGTGAAAATTTTAATTATTACAACATCTTTTATTCAAAACTGCGATTCTATTTTCTATGTCTTTATGGATAGCTGGGAAACCAACATTAGACCCACTCAGACCCCCTAACACAGGTCTCAGAAGGCCTGGGCAGTTTAAGGGATCTCTGACAGTGAAACCAGAATGTATCCCTGGTGCACAAAAGGACTTTGGGAGCACATTCCCCATGGAGGGATACTCCCCTAACTTAGAGGCAGGAAGGAGGGCCTACTCCTAATTACTTGACAGATTTTGTTGATCCTTCCTGGAAGGCATCACTTTCCCTGTGGAGTAGGTGGGTGAATGGGATGGGAAGGTGGTCAGGGGGCATAGGAGGGAGGGAGAGAAGGAAGGAGGAAGAGGGGACTGGGATCAATATGTAAAGTAAGGAAAAAAATAATAATAAAAAAAGATGTAACAAAAATGTTATTGGACTCAGTCATCTATCCTTGAATACTGAATGGTATCACACTATAGGCTATTAGGAACTTATATTTCTTTTTTTTTGCTAATGATGATGCTCACCTTTATGAGCTGATTACAGTTTCCTGTTTTACTCTATGAATCTCATTTTCATCTATTCTTCCCATCGTCTATGTTATTCCACATATGTATCTGAGAAGTTCAATATTTTTTGTAATTCTTTTGGTTGTATAAACCATAAATTATATTTTTCTCATGTTATGTATTGTTTTCTTTTTTCAGTTGGATAATTTTATATATATGGCATGGAAAACTTTTGAATTTTGTTGTTGTTGTCTGAGTTTTGGTTTGGTTTGGTTTTTCAGGTAAGATTTTCTATGTCGTCCTGGCTGATCTGGAACTTGCTCTGTAGGACAGGGCGACCCCTGACACAAAGATCTGCTTGCCTCTGCATCCCGAGGTTGTAATTAAAGGTTTGTGCTACCACTGTCTGGCTAAAATTATTGATTTTTTTTTATCAGATACCAGAATCATTAAGGTCTTCTTGTCGTTTTGGTTGTGAACCTATACTTTAAGAGCTGAACCATCTGTCCAGCCCATTAAATTCTTCTTTATAGTATGTACTTTCTGTGGAGTAGCTAAAAATGTTTCCTTCTCAAATGCTCTAAATTTTTGACTATACAATCATTATGTTTTAATAGTTACCTATATCTTTCTTTTTTTTAATCTACATGTTTGAAAATAGATTTTTTTAATATAATGTAATTTGATAATTGTTCTCCCTCTCCCAGATCTTCCAAGATCTTTCCAACCTTCTCACCCACCAAAATACACAATTTTTGCTCTCACTCATTAGAAAACAAATGGGAACACTCAGACAGACATTATGCAGAAAACGAGACACCTTGGTATGTTCAGCTCTAAAGGAGTATCTCAGATACCAAGCAACTCTGCAGAAGATGATGTTAAAAAAAAAAAAAGTGTAAGAGGTAGAGAGGACTAAGGACACCAACACCAAGAGAGCAAGGACCTCTTAATGAGATCAAAGCACATATGAACTCAGAGACTGGGGCAGCATACACAGTGCCTACATGGGTCTGCATCATGTTCTTTGTGTATGTATATATTACGGCTTCAAGGTTAATGTATCTATGGGATTCTTTATGTGTGAATGACTGGGTATCTCTTTTTTGTGACTTCTCTTGGCTATATTCTTCCTGTTTGTTTGTTTTCTTGAATTCTAACATTTAATTTTTGTTTTAGCTTATTATATTTTTGTTTTATTATTCTTTAGAAATGTGCTGTTTTCTAATGCAAGACAGAAAGTGAGGCAATCCAGATGGGAGATGAGATGTAGAGGAGCTGAGAGGAGTAGGGGGAGAGCAGGATAAATGATAATCAGAATATATGTGAGATAAAATATATTTTCAATATGGAAAAACCATACATCATGTATATATATGATAAAATAAAACAAAATGAAATATGAATAGTGCAAAAAAAGGAAAAAAAACAAATGAGCAGAAATAAACAAGAGCTCCCCCCAAAAGCAGAAAGCATTCATATAGATGTAGAGACAAACTAATTGGAAGACACAAAAATTATACAAAAATCATAAGGAAAACAATTTAAATATCCAAAGAAAACATTATGAGACAAAAAGCAAAGCAAAACAAAACAAAGCCCTCCAAAAATACGTTTGAGTTCATATTATGTTGGTCATTTACTGTTGGTCATTTCCTGCCCTTAACAGTGGTTTGTTTAATCCAGTGCAGAAAACTAAATTCTAATTTATGAGTAGTTATCAATAGATTCTGTGTTAGGAATACAGGCTTGTGTACACTTCCACTATTCAGGGTGGGAACATCAACAGGCCCAGATTTGTGAAGGCCCTGTGGACGCTTCCAAAGTTTCGTTAAGTTCACACGAATTGGTACTGCTACGTTTAGATAGCCTTGTTTATTAGTATACTTCATGACCTCTGGCTCTTACAATCTTTCTTTCTCCTTTTCCAAATGGTTCCCTAAACAACCAGGAGAGGAAATTGACAGAGGAAATTCATTTAGGACCCAGTATTCCAAGGTCTGTAACTCTGCATATTGGCTACCTGTGGGTCTCTACATTCATTTCCATCTATTGCGAGAGCTTCCTCTGATGATGGCTGAATAAGACCCTGATGTGTGGGTATAGTAAAATATCATTAGTGTCATTTTGATTCTACATTCCTTTGGCAGAACAGTTGTTTGTATTTTGACTAGGTCTTGTGCATATATAGCCTTAGATTCCTGGCTACATAAACAGTATAGAATATAGTTTCCATCACAGAGTGGGCCCCAAATCCAATCAGATACTTGTGATCCTATTGCAGTAGAATATTCCACAGACAATACACCATTGTAAAGCAAAGGGTTTGTGGTATTTACATTCTCTTTTGGTAGCATACAGAGTACCTTACTACTAAATATGCAAGAATGTAAAAGTAGAGGCTCTTAGTAGGCATCCCTTCAGTTTCTCCATTTTCAGTGATTTGTGTAGGTATTATTTTCAGAGCTACGGTCTTACCATTAGCTTGTGATTAAAAGTAAATAGCCTCTGCAATATCCTAAATTTTATGGGGGGTGGTTAACTATGCTTTTAAAACAAAATTTTTAATAAATCATGCAGTTATACAATGAGTTTTATACTTTCAACCGACTCTAATTCACCAATTTGTATCTAGGCCTATGTTTTTAATGTGTGTGTATGTTTGTCTTTCATGTTTATCTGCATGTGTAATACATGACTTTCTGGTTCCTGCAAATGCAAGAAGAGAACTTTTGATCCTATGTAACTGTAGTTAAGATAGTTGTGAGCCTCAACATAATTGTTGATAATTGAACCCTGGACCTCTGGATAAGCATTGCTCTTTACTGCTGAGCTATCTTTCTTGACTATAGGTCTGTCTTGTATTTTATCTTTCTGTAGGGTATGAGTCAAGAATGTATCCTACACATATATATAATAATAATAAAAAAAACAGTTTTTCTTGATAAATTGTCAATAGTCCTTCCTTAAGCTCTCACATAAGTTTTATCTCTTTCCTAGGCAGCTCACTGTACAAAAGCACAAATGTGTGCTTTTTGTAGTTTTTATTTCTAATCCATTGGTGTGGTCTTCTATTCATTATTTCTGTGCTGCCATTAGTGTATTTAACTAACAGTTGACAAAGTTAAAATACACATCACATTTTTCTTTCTTCAGGGTATTGCTAGCTTTGGTTTGCTTGTTTGCTTGGATAAGTGTTGTCAAGGGTTTAGATACTTCCTTTGACACAAAATCTGTATTCTTGGCCAAGATCCATCATTAATTAATTCTCTTAAATAGAGATGATAGTGTCTCTTAGAGGTTTAATATAACCAAAACATTTTTTGCTATATTTACAGTATTTAAAAATAAATCGACACTCAATAGATGTTCTGAAAGCATTAGAAAACTTAAATTTTTCCTTGTGTGCTAGGAAGTTGGCTAACTAATTTTGTGTGTTTAATATGCAAGCATGAGGATCTGAACTAAAATCCCCAGATCTAGACTTGTAGTGAGTTAAAGGGAAGTTCTCTAGTGTGTTCCACATCCAAAGTTTTGTCTATAATTATCTATTTCTCCAATGTAGTAATAATTTGCTTCTTTACTGGTTCTTGGTATTTGCAAACATTCAAAGCCCACTGCAAGAAGCTTGCTTTGACTTCAAGAGCCAGGATCTGTAAGTGTGCCAATGTCTACAATTGCTTATTTTCTTATGATTAAAAGTAATGACTTATTTGATTCTGGATGAATAATTTGATAATGTTACATGCTTGTTAAACTTCTTCCAACTTAACATTTATCATCAAATATATCTAAATACTCTCTGGTGCAATTATCTGCCAAGATCCATAGATATTCACAAAATAATATTATCAAAACTAAAATATACCCAAGTGCTAGGGTGTGTTGTGAACCTAAAAACTAAGATAATGAAAAAAAAGCTATTAGAATATAGCCATAATTTGGTGAATCAGATATTTAGAAGACTATGTAAATATATTTTTAGAGTCAACAAAATAAAAGGTGAGATTAGGATCAATTGGAAAGTGGTGTTCAAGCAGAAAAAGCTGCTGGGAAAAGGGATTAGAACAATCAACATAGCTCTCAAATAAATTGAACCAAAGAAACATTACATGATAATCACTAAGTTCTTGTGAGATACAGAATTAAATAAACTTGTTTTCAGATGGAGACTGAAATAAAACACATTATCATATTTAGCCAGTACCAAAAATAAATTAAAATAATGCAATTGCCCCAAAATGATTAAATGAATCCACTGAAAATAACTGGCCTTCTTTTCCTCTGGTTTAACACACATGTATATGATTTACTCATAAGCCCGGCATGCATATGTTTCCAGACACAGTCCACTTATTTTTTGTTTCTACAGTGGAAGAGTTTTCTTTGTTTGGGTAATAAAAAACCCTTGTCCAAACTAAACTTTCTGTAGATACTAATTAAATTTCCATTCCTCAAAACAAAATTTCCTGAAATATTCAGTGTAATACAATGAAAAAGAATTGGTAAGCTTCAAATATGTAGTTATGCTATACTTGTAGAGTTACATTGAAATATAAAATACAAAATTGAGCCCAGTAAGTGGTTAGTTCAGTAAGATAGACAAATCACTTGGCCATTCTCTCAGTTTCTATCTTTTGTATTCCTTTGGCCATTCCATTAGTTCCTAACTTTTCTAGTGTTTAGTAAACATGTTTCTATAGGAAGGTAAGGCCTACCAGATGGAAAGGAGCCAACCTGGAGTCTGTCTGGTGCTATCACAAGTCTGATCATGCCTAGCCAATGAAGGATGACTATGTTATACTAGCAACAGACTCTGTCAGAGGCCCTAATCCTGCCTAGCCAGAGAGGGGCAAGGAGTGATCCTACCTGAGAACATAGCAACAGGCACAATCAGATGTCTTGATCATGCTTAGCTAATTATGGGTGACTATGCAGTGATAATGGATCAGAATGCCTGGGTATGTAAGTTTCTATCCATTGCTAAATAAATGAGTCTCCTGATTTTCCTTTCAACTGACTCCTGGTGTCTGTGAGACTGGTTCTGTCCCTTCTCACCCCCTCCCTCAAGGGAGCTATTAGGACCCAGTAATATAGTACAATGTACAAAGAGCATGTATATATATGTATATATATATATATATATATACACATACACACACATATATATATATATGTATATATATATATATATATATATATATATATATATATATATATACACATTAGGTCATAAAATAACCTTGGCCCCTTTAATGTTACATAGGTCAAGTTAAATAAAACTGATTTAATTATTGTTTATCTAGGTTCATACAGGTGATGCCATAGA
This sequence comes from Cricetiscus sungorus, assembly GCA_030556225.1. NCBI lineage: Eukaryota > Metazoa > Chordata > Mammalia > Rodentia > Cricetidae > Cricetiscus > Cricetiscus sungorus. The sequence goes on along the minus strand of JANBXA010000729.1, from coordinate 13,808,345 downwards.
CTCATTGAAGCTATAACTAAAAGCTTCAATTTGTACATCTCAAATAACAGTTACAAACAGAAAAACTTCATTCTACTTTTGCTTCAGTTGTCATTGATGAAATTTTTCTTTCTGGCTGCTAGAAACTCTACTACACTTACATTTAATTTATATCCTACAGTCATATCACAAGAAAATAGAGTTTTAAAAACTGCATTTGCCATTAAATTAAGTCCCAATGATATTAGTTATAACTGTTTATTTCTTTAAATATAATGTGTTTTTCTTTAGACTTTTGTTTCTTTGGAAAATGTATGAGGTACAATTAATGATGATGGTAATGATAAAAATAATAATAATAGAAAAAGAAAATGAATTCTGGTCTTTCATTTGGGTTTTTAAAAACACAGATTAGAGTATAATCCAAAATTTTTGCTGTTCTTTAATTACTAAGTTGACTCCTTGCTTGGAAACTCAAGATAATAAGCCATTTAATATTGATTGTCTTTCATTTTACACCATGTAAAAGTTAAATTAGAAAAGCAAAAGTAAACAAAGACAGTGCTATTATCCATAAATCATTTCATTAGATAGAGAAACCAAGCTTATTACTTCAGATTTAAACTCAGCTTGTGTGGTGTTCAGTTTGTAAAGCAAGGATCCTAATGGGAAACTTAGAATGCAGATATAAATCTTATAGAAAACATTATGGCTGGCATGTGAATTCAGTCTTGTACCAAAATATAGCCATTAGAGATCCTAAGGGATATTTCATCCAACAGTTGGGGGACCAATAGGAATTCTCCAGTTGTACACATATGAAGAAACAGGACTGCATGCTGTTCAGGTCATTTTCTGTTCAAGTCAGGACCTGAATCACTAATAAGAATGAGTGGGGTCATTTTGCCTCACTTTCTAGACATTAACACACCACCCCACACTATCTCTTTCCAATAGTAAGCATTTAACTAGTCACAGTTTCCTCCATTTCCTGTAAGATACAGGGCTTGCAAAGTTAGAGTCCATGTGGAATTAACTTATTATGTATCTCTTTATCCCCAGTACATATCACTGAACACTAATGAAATAGAGGCCAGACACATGTTGACTGACTATGACTATACAGAGTTTGCATTCTAACCTGAATTTCTGGTAAAAGAAGAAGTTGAGCCCCAGGATTTAACTCACTAATGGAGTGTTTGACAAGCTGCACAATATTCTGTGTTTTATCTTCAGCTCCAGCAGGGAGGTAGGGAAACAAAGTAAAAACAACAAAAAATAATTGAGCCACCTGTATTCCATCCTTCTTACAAAATCAACTCCATCACTAGTTGCCATGGTTAATCTTCATTGTCAAATTTATTGGGTTTAAAAAAAACACTATGTTAACATACTTCAGAGTATATCTAAGAGGATATTTCTAGAAAAGTTTAACTGAGGGAGGAAGGCCCATCCTGCATGTGGGTGGTGTTATCACAAGAGCTGATGCTCCAGTCTAAATAAACAGAAGGAGACATTCTGAGCACCACTTGTTGCTAGAGTTTTTCTTTCCAACCTAGTCTCTCAGCCACCTTTAGCCCCAAATAAACACATAACAACATTCTTAATTATAAAACTGCTAATGGATAGGGCTTCTTATTGGCTAGCACGGTCTTAATTATTAACCCATGTCTATTACTCTAAGTATGTACACATCGCAAAATTGACCTTAAATTTGTATCAGTAAATGAAAATCCACTCCAAAACAAAGCATTTATATGTATACTATATTCCCCTTTTTACCTTTAAAAAGAGATTGATTGTAGTTATTAACCATTTATGACCAAGTTCACTTAATTTGCTAGTTATGAGTTTCTTATCGGCTAGCTCTGTCTTAAGGATTAACCTATTTCTATTAATCTAAGTACTTCTACGTGGTCTTATCTTACCGGAGAGAGGGCTGGCATTCTGCTCTCTCCAGTCTCTCCATGCTGACTCCTCCTTACTACTTCCTCTTTCCTCCTGGTCTCCTAGTTCCTCCTATCTTCCTTTCCTATGGGCCAACAGTGCTTTATTCATTATCCACTACAAGAAACATATTTACAGAATTATATCTCCCATTACATTATGATCATAAGACATGTATCTTCAATTCTAAACCAATGGCTAGACTTATAATTGAGGTTTATATGTCAAATTCTAGCACCTTTATTGCCCTGGACAGCTTTATACTGTAAGCAATTCTGATAATGTTGTTTATATTGTAGTCTGTTTGGTGTACTTTAGAAACTCTTATTAACAAAATCCTTATGGAAATTGGAGGTTGTTTAAATTGATATGTATAAACTGTGAAAATGCATTATTTCCATATGATCAGAGATCCTGAGTTCATATATTTCTCTATTATCTTTCTCATTGCTGTGATCAAAATACTCGATAAGAAGTAACTTAAGGAAAAGGGGTTTACTCTGGCTCACAGTTTGAAGATGCAGTTCATCACACTGTGGAAGTCAAGGCTCCAAGAGCATGAGGCTCCTAGCAGAATTGTTACAATGGGAAGGGGGACAGAGAGAAATGAATGCTGGAGTTCAACTAGTGTTTTCCTTTTTACTCAGTTCAAGACTGTAGCCCATGGTTGTAATGAGTATGTTTTCCAGACAGCCGTCTGGTCCCGCTGCTGTCACGCCAGCCCCCAATAACACTCTGAGACTCTGTATTTGATATAATGCTGTTGGCCAGTTACTTGTTTCTTATCGGCTAGCTCTGTCTTAATGATTAACCCATTTCTACTATTCTAAGTATTTCTACGTGGCTCATCTTACCAGACAGAGGCAGCCTGGTGTGCTGTTCTCTCTGGTCTCTACATGCTGACTCCTCCTAACTACTTCCTCTTTCCTCCTAGTCTCCTAGCACCATCTATTTTGCTTTCCTATTGGCCAACAGTGCTTTATTCATTAACCAGTATGAGAAACATATTTACAGAATAACATCTCCCATAACATGGTTGATCCAATCCAAAAACACTCTCACAGGCTTTCCCAGAGCTTCATCTCCTAGGTAATGTTAGGTTCTATCTAGCTTACAATCAATACTTACCATCCTGGTTGTGGTGCTTGTGTGTCCCTTTCTATCTTTACAGGGTGACTCTGACTCTGTAGGAGTATGGTGAGTTGTCTAAATGCCAGTGTTTAGTGTTTATCAGAGTAATGATGGGGGCATAATGACAGGAGGCTTGAGAAGAAACCTTATTTGGGTGGGTTGTATATAATTTTAACTCTTCAAGAATAATACCCAGATACCTAACATCGAAAAAATATGAGTGTGAAGATGAAAACAAATAGAGTTGTATGTAGAAACTGAAATTAGCTTTAATTGTGGGAAGCAGTTAGATATACACAATCATACTGAGAAGCTTCTTTTTCCACCTCATTTTCTTCAGACTCCACGAGAATGATATCTGATGAGAGTCATTGTGTAGATAATAAAGGAAATGAAGTGAGTGTTAGTATTGAAAAGAAAATATTAGGAAGAGGACTATAAAGAACATGCTTCTGTAAAGGAAATGGATCTGCTTATAGAAATAGCCATCAAAAGCAGAGTGCTTCCTATTAATACATTCCAAGGGATCTTTAGCTATTACTTATGAGATTAGATATAACTATTTCCAAAAGTACATTTATCCACACATTAAACACTTAAACATTTTCCAGGAGACAACATGATTCATTTCCCCAAAACGCCACAATGGTTTACATAATGTTGAACAAATACAACTTAATGCTCAGAATAACCTAACACATCAGACACTAAAATGCACCATTTTATACCTCTCTAACAGTTGCTTTTAATTAGAAAGAATTCACCACTTTTTCAAATTCTTCCACCTCCAAATCTCAGTTGTAGCTGTGAACACTGGGTGAAGCCATTCTTTCTCTTCTACAGTGTTGGAAGGCAGCAGTGTGGGATGCTGCTGCAGATAAAACATGAGAGGAAAAAAGGAGAGACCTTTGCTCTGTGGTCAGACTGAAGCAGCCCACCCCAGGCAAACACACATGCTGGGCTATTGTGGTTTGGGATATAAAATTCAATAGAGGCCAGGATGTCTCCCAACAGAGAGGAATTTGATCATTTTTTTAAAAAAGAAGTTTTATCTTTCTCTTCTACATAGTTTTTGCCCTCCAAAAACCTGGTGGGAGAAGAGAAGAGAGGAAGAAAATGGCAGTGGAGTGGGAAGCTGAGAAGTTTTATGAAAGGTGAGGAGGTAAAGCAGATATTAGGAACAGAGAAATGGGGAAATTAAAAGTGAAGAGTGTCTATTTGCTAGATTCTTTCCTGTCTTTTTAAAAATGCTCTTCCTCCCTCCCTACATTTCTTCTATGGATTGTAATTGACTGGTGGGCATGGAGGAACTACTTCCTGAAGGACAATGGTCACAGCAGGTTGATGGGCACTCTAGTAAGTACACATTAAATGTTGAGTGCATTCCGAGACTGCCTGTAAAAATCTGTGTTATTTTATGATAGCCTTTCTGTGAAACATGTATTAGTCAAAAGCCTAGAATCCCAATAACTCCCTTCTGGCAATTGTTTTTATAGGGAAATCCCAGGTTTTACCTACATCCTAATTGGTTTTCTAAAGAGATTTCTTCATATACAAACCACAGTGATCAGAAAATATGAATAGAAACTAAAGAATAACCTTCTGGGAAGAGGGGCTGTAAGTTATAAACTCTGCCCCCCCTTCCCTGACAGAACAAACCTGATCAGTTGTCTATCGCTAGCTACCATGATCTACATTAAAACGGAGCATATCCTTTTTATTAGGTGACAGGGAATGTTAGAATCCCTTTTGTTATTGTAATGATACATTCTGTGTGTGTGTGTGTGTGTGTGTGTGTGTGTGTGTGTGTGTGTGTGTGTATTCATGTATGTGCACTTGTTTATGAATGTGCAACTTCATGTTCATGTGTTAAGGCCAGACAATAACAACACATGTTTTCTCCAATTACTCTCCACCTTATTCTTTGATAGATGGGAGTCCCTGGCCTTGGAATTTCTGGACCAATCTAGATGGTCTAGCCAACAATCTCTAGGAATATTCCTGACATTGTCTGCTCAGTACTAGGATTTCTGGCATGCATTATTGTTTTAAGTGGGTACTAGGGACTGCACTTGGGTCCTCATTATATGTAGTAAGCTCTCAATTAACTAGCTATTTATCCAGCTCCCAGTTATGGTTAGTGCTGTCAACTTGGTTGGATCTTGAGTCAACTGAGAGCCAAAGCTCTCCTATTGTGGACATGTAAGAATATTTTCTATAATGATAAACTGAGGTAAAAGGATTCTCCCTGGCAGTGAGCACTACCTTGGAAGAATGCCACATTATTGAGTTACAACAATTCAGTGCTGCTTGTTCTTCAGTGTTTGCTTCTTGCTAGTGAGTACATTGTTTCCATTTCTGTTGTAGCTGCCACTACCATCCTTTGCTAATGACAAACCAGCTCTCTTGATTTTCTGATGTGGATGTGGACTGGAGATCAGTGACTCTCCAGGAATCCTCCACCCTTCAGCATCTGCTCGAGACACTGAAATAGCCAGCTTCAGGGACCAAGGAACTATCAGGTGATTATCCTTTTCTACATGCAGATGGTCACTGTGAGACTGCCACATACCATATTGGGTAACTCAATCTAATAAATCTCCTTTCATACAATTCAATACATTATAAAATATGTATTATACATTCTGTTGTTTCTGCCCCTCCAGAGAAACCTGACTAATATAGATATGCTTTTATAGCCCCTGTTTTTCTTTTTTATCTCAGTTGGAGCTACCTGAGGGCAGGGAATATCATCTGTTTTGTTCAGATCTCTAAATTCAAGGTCTGCACCATGTAGAGTAGATAAATTCATGACTATGTGAATTAGAAAAGGCCACTCAATCTTAAAAGGGAGTTATCAGTGGTAGGCTGAATAATGAGCCCTGTGCTGAAGATGTTTAAGGGAGGAAAGTATTTCTTTTTATTCAACCAATCTTACATCCATTGGCTAGAGTCCTGTTAATTATACTGAAAGCACATAGATTAACAAGAACAAATTAACCAAAAGTTAATACTGCACCTGTGCTGTCATGTAGTCATGTAAGGAAATTCAGAGATGACTTTCTCAACAGTTGGTTAGAATTTAGACTTATAAAACATGATAGGAAAATGTAATGAAGTTTCAGTGAAGTAATGTGTTAAAGGAAAAAGCTTGAACTTATAAGGGGACATAATTTGAGAAAGAGCAAGTATACAACATATGGAACAATGGTGGAGGATTAGGGCTAATGTATGGTGTATTATGTGGATTACTATGATGCCATCACCAGGCTGGAAAGTGATCTAGATTTGTTCCATGACATTAATTCCTGTCTTTCCTTGTGTATGGGTTGGTGGAAGAAACAGACAGATCATCTTAACATCTGTTTCTTCAGTCATAAACAACCCTTAGTTAACAGTCGTGTATTTTAGGAAATCTACTAGTCCTTAACAGTCACAGTCAAATCTAATCAGAAAATGTGGATGGTTAGTTTATGTAGCAATGAGTTAGGCTTATAGATGCAGTTCAGGTTACTTACTGGCTGACCTTGAGATGGAAAAATGTCAATTATCCAATTGGATCTGATTTAATTATAGGCATCTCTAAGTGGAACAAGGAGGAAGAGAGTCAATGTCAGGGAGATTTGAAGATTGGCTTTGAAACTGGAGGAGGGGGATATAAAGACAATAATTCAATAATATTATTAAACCAGGAAGGATAGAAGAGAAAATAATTTTCTCTTTCCCTCTTGATGAATTTTTAGGGAGGATTCTCTGCAACAGAAAAATGAAGAGGAAAAATACAAAACAGTTTGGAGACAGGTGTATCTCCTCTATTTGTGAAAATAACAAAACAAAAAAACAACAAAAAACAAACAAACAAAAAAAAAGGAATAGGTCCCTAGCACTGTCATAGGTTATAGGTTTATTTTGATTCCATGCTGAACAAAAAAGATGAAAGTGACTAGAATTACAGTTAAGATAAAGGTAAGGTATGCTGGATCAATTTAATTCAAGCCTTTCCCATTAATAGGAGGCTCCAGTGAGTTGATCATTATCCCATTCCTGCTGCTGAGCTGTACCCCTTCCAATGGAAATTCCTCCCACAGTCATAGATTTATGCTAACAAAAAGGGGTCAGGTTTTTCAGCTCTTTTCCTTTGTCTATAGTTTTGCAAGATCATCTTCTAAAATAATACTTGTACCAAAGGCACCAACATGATAGGATAATGCTAAAAATTGACCAGGGTGATGAAGCAATTATACTGAAGTCAGACTCTGATAATGGGATGTCAGGAATGGTAACATACTAAGTATGAGGCATTAAGAGTAAACTGATCTACCAGGATCATTATTCAAACTGGATTCAACAAGGAAGGAGACAGTAGCTGAAGGCTCTATCAGAAGGAATCAGAGAACTTTGAGCCAAACATTTTTCTCTAAGACTCCAAAAGGCATTAACACCTAACTTTACCTAGGTGAGAACCTTGTTGGACTTCTATAATGCACCATTGTAAAGTTAATCTGCATTTGTTACAGCTATTATTGCTTTTGGCAATAGAAAACTCAATCAATTTCTGATTCCTGGTATACCAAAATGACTTTTTATAAAAGTACATGACAAAACCCTGTTTTAAATAACTTCCATTTTTCTTCTTGGTGTGCCTTCTTTTCTATCCCAGGCACTTCTGTTCCACTGTTGATTAATTTATACTGTTGAAGTGCTAACTTCAGAAACATTTTTCATAAGAGGAAATGGTTTCCTTTAAGTGGAAAACCATGTGAGTTCAAGACCTTTTGTAATCATGTCTGACACTTAGACCAATGTGCTTTCTATGATGTGTTTTCACTTAGAGATAGCAGGAAAGTGTCTCAAAGTATGGCTCAATCAATGAAACATTTGATCTCATACAACTATTCAATAAACTTTGAATGTTGAATAATTCAATTAAACCCAAAATGTTCAAATAATTGTTTTTTAAATGGGTTTTTTTTTCAAATTTAAAATATGATTACACTGAGATATTGAGCCATGGGAATTGTTTTATTTCTTATTGCCATATATGAATTTTACCAAGCAAAGGGATTCATTATGCCATTTTCATACATGTGTGTCACATTAAACTATCATTCCCTTAACCTGTGTCTTAACCTGTTCTTGTCCCTTTCCTCTTCACAAATAGCCCTCTAATTCCTTTCATTTCCCTTTTATTTTGATATATGAGAGAGGAAACCTGGTTCTTGTCTTCTCAATTTTGTTTTATTTTGCTTAATGTGATAATCTCCTTTTCCATACATTTTCTTGAAAATGGCATAATGTCATATTTTATGGCTGAAAAACTCAATTGTAATGCATTCTACATCTTTTATCCATTCATGTCTTGATGGAAATGTGGGCTGTGTCTGTTTGTTGGCTATTGTGAAGAGTACTACAATGAAAGACGATATAAAGCAGTTATCTCGGGGTATGCTGACCTATGTATGTGTAGGAGCATATTGTAGAATCATGTCAGAGTTCTATGTTTAGTTTTTTTTGTTTGTTTTGTTTTTCTTTCATCTTCCATATTGATTTCTTCATGGTCCTTTTAGTTACTACATAGATCATAAACTCTTTACTTGTTGAGAAAGTTGGACTAATAGTTATTTGCTGGATTGATAGTAACAGATCTGGATAGGAGGCTCATGGTCAATCTACTACAAAGCACTGAGTCTGCAGCATGGGAAAAAGGAGCTCATCATATAGTGTTAATTATATGTTAGTATCATATAGTGTTAGTTATAGTGTTTGAAGTAGTATAGCTCTCAAGAGCAAATGGAATCATAGACTTGAAATCATTTTTAAAAAGTTAAGTTGTGGTTCACTCCTCCACGTGGCAAATTTCAACCCTTTATTAAATATCTAATTAATTTGCTTCAGAAATTGATTATCTTAACAAATTCTCCTCTATCTTACGAAAGCTGACACTGTAGAAATGTTAACACCCCCCACACACTCAAGTTCTCAACTCACACACCTGAATATACTTTGTTTTCACCTGCATACATTTTTCCAGCAAATAGATTGAGAAACATTCTTCAGAGATGTGGTGTGTTATGGATCCTCATTTCCTAACAAGATATTATATAAAATTCATTGGCTAAAGCAGAAGCAATGATTTATTGTAAGAGATATGAAGAAATAGAAATACAGTAATCTACATCAGAATCCATCAACCAAGCAAGCAGAGAAAGCATTTACTTCCATAATCTTTTCTCCTTGTCAAGATCTGTGATAATACCGTGTAGTAGGGTATCTGAAAACACATACTTGTCAAAGTACCAATATTAAAATGTCTATCTTCCACCGATCCTTTTTATTTTGGAATTCCATACACATATTCTGCAAGCCAGAAACATGAGAACGTTCAGAGAATTAAACAGCTATCCTGGCATGGTATCATTTAAGAGACTCTGTGTGGCTCTTCTAGAGGATGAAACAAGGCCATTTTTTTTTAGTTGAGTTTCTTTTCTGTCTGACCATGCATAGTCTTTGAAAAGGAGATATAAATCATAATTGCTGGCTGTCTCTCTGACATAAGCCAAAAGACAGCTCTCTGAATAATGAAGTAAGAGAAATATGACTTTAAATTTAGAAGGCTAAATGGACACAGAAATGTATGTTCAGAGATCATTTATCTAGTGTCTGTAAGGCAGCCCTACGATATTTCATGTGATTAGAGAAGTAAAGAAAGAAAAAGTAAGAAAAGTAAACCCTATGAGATTTCAGCCATTAACTCTAGAAAGCCTAAAGTTGCCTAATGAATCAGACACAGTGGCTCCATGTTTGCCAACTACCGAGATCACTTTAGAAAGACTAAATTGTCTTTTTCATTAATTGATTAACTTTGAAATGTTTTGAATTGAACAAATGGCTTTAAATGTGCCATTTATAAAAGGTAAAGCCTTTGCCACTGAGTTATACCCTAAGCTTATGAAGTCATTTTTGAGTGTGCCAAGCCTTTCACACGGATTTCTCTGAAAAGAGAATAGAGTAGTGAAGACATTGCTGTCTTCTATAACAGAGAAACACCACAAAGAACACTAAAGTAACAGAGGTCTTTTCCTGCTTCAAAGACAGAGGTCCAGTTTTTCCTCAGGAATGTATGAGAATGCATGTCTCTAGACACTATCTGGCTTCCTTCCAAGAAGTGACTCAAAAAACTAGATCTCTGTTTTACATCTGCTTTAATGCTTCCTCATACTCTGTATTTTTGTGGATAAAAGTGATGAAGGAGACAGTACAGGGATTTTGTATAATGTGTTTTATGCCTACAGGTGGTATATAGAACATCAGATCGTGTTTTCGTTGTTGCACATTAGTCACCTGAAAGGCAAGAAAAGCTCCCAAGCATGATCCCATCATGTTTTCCAAAAAAGGAAAATTGATGAGCTCCTAGCTTTTATTTAGTATTAGGAAATGCATCCAGCCAACTAATGAATCATTCTGTGGACTGGTTCACATCCTTCAGATCCTTCAGTTTGACTACATCTCACAGTGGAACCACATCTCAAGCAATGGGGAATCACAGATGCTTTATACAAAATACATTCTATAATTCATCTATGTCCAGCTTCCCTTTGAAAATAAAACAAACTCTGGGAAATTTATTTTTATGTTTAAGAAATCACATAATTTAGCTAGTGAAAAAGATCCCAAACAGTTTTAAATGTATCAATGTATATCTTCATATCCTTTCCATCACAATTTATAGTCTAATATTTGGCTTTTATAACAAATTCTATATAAAAATATTTAAAATTATTTATCATGAATCACTAGACAATTGAGGAAAATTATAAAACCTTAAGAATTACCCTCTGAGCATACACTGCAGGTGGTAGGGGAAATGGCTCAGTCTATAAAGTGATTTTGATGCATTTGAAGATTTGAATTTAATCCCCAGAACTAACATTTAAAGGAAAACAGTCCCTGTGGCTTGATGGCTTTCCAATCTAGTTGAATTGGCAAGCTCAACATAAAAGTGAGAGATCATATCTCAAACAACAAAAGACAATAGGAAATGAAAAGTAAAACAAGACATATCCAGTGTTGACTGACATCTCTTCTCTGACATATGCACACATGTTGCAATGTTGCACACTTCTCCATGACATAAATACATATACACACATAACTACTTACAAATAAGTTCATTGCAAAAAATAATTTAGCCAGTTAATAAATTTTAAAAAATTACACATCTTCAAATTTTTAGAGCAAGACTACACTTGAGTGTAGACAGCAATATTCTCTATTTACACAAATGTTTAATGGTTCATCAAACCTATTGCAGCACCTATACATAATTTTGGGAAGCTACATATTTCCTATGGAAACCATAGGATCATTTGCCTTTATACATGGAGTCTCTTCAAGGAGTATCTGAAGGTAAGGACTACTAATCAAAAAGAAATGCTCAACACCAATTGTGTTGAAATAATACCTAAATTTTTGGCAGACATTTTATGTCCAAATAGTATTAAACTCTCTTCAGAACAAATAATTTCATTAGCTTTACTGAACTTCACAGACTGATATAAGCAGTAACAAACAGCAAGAGACTTGACCTCAAAGCAGGTAAAAGTTGAGACCAACACCAAAATTGTCCTTTGAAGCCATTGCACCCTCAAATTCAATACATGGTGTAGAGGTGGTGGAAGAAGGGAGACAGAAACACAGACAATACTGAGACACAATTAAGGATCATGAAACACACTAAACACAAAATTTATATCTAAAAAAGCTTATACTCTTCTGGAAATTGTTTCTGCTGCTTATCTACTTTCTTGATTTGTAATGGAGTGTAGTATTGATTATTCTTCACCTCTAAGGACTTTTCAAAGCTGATAACCATTCTGAAGTTTAATGGTTCACAATGATGAAACTTTTATTAGGACATTTATGTGAGTGGAAGACATTTCCTTGACAATATAGAGATATTGTCCGGCTGCTGAAGGAGCTTCTGTCCACTGGAGAAAAACTATAAATGACTCTCCAATAAAGGGCACAGATGATGACGCGTTTGTTTTTATTACAAAATGTGAAAGAAGACTGAGTCAAAGGAAGAACAGAGAAGAACAAGAAAAGAGATATCTTAATATAGGGAGATATTATAGGTTTAAAATGAAATCTGGCACTTGGAAAATGAACAGAGTTCCACAAGAGTGACTCCAACTAAGAATATAAACACTAGTGAAGTGGCTACCTAACTAAATGCCCTTCCACAATAATGAGATTGATGACTACCTTAAATGTAATCCTAGAGCCTTCATCCAGTAGCTGATGGAATCAGAACCAGACACCCACAGCTAAGCACTGAGCTGAATTCCTGGAATTCAGATGTAGATATGGAGCAGTGATGAGCAAAGATGTCAAGATTGTGCTGGAGAAACCCAAAGAAACAGCTGATCTGACCAAGTGAGTAGCCATGAAGCTGGGGAACTCATTTGTACTGAAGTAAACCCTCTGAAAATGGGTGGCATATAGAAGGCCTAGGCAGTCTATAGGACCTTTGGTAATGGATCAGTATTTATCCCTAGTACACAAATGGATTTTGGGAGCCCATTCCACAAAGAGGGATACTTACTACCCAGATACATGGAGGAGGGCCTAGGCCCTCCCCAAATGATGTGACAGATTTTGGTGGTCCTCCTTGGGAAAGCCTCATTCTCCCTGGGGACTGGATGGGGGATCGGCTGAGGTCATGGGAGGATGGGAGGAAGAGGAAACTGGGATTGATGTGTAAAATAAGGTTGTTTCTAAGTTAAATAAATGAATTTAAAAAAAAGAAAAATATGTGAATGATGTTATGATTTTGCAAAAGTTATCAGATGCAATCTTATTTGTGGCCAGGCTAAAACACCATAAAAAGAAACAGATATGTCTAACATTCACACAGACTGACATATGAAAACCATGGTAGAAGTTGCTAAGTAAGAATCACATGGGGTATTTTTTGTTTTTGACAAAGGAATTCCATGTAATTGCTTAAATTTGGTGTGATATTCAAGAACCAGTTTTCTTTTGTGGCTATTTATTTAAGAGGAAATATCAACTTTCCCATGTACTCTCTCCAAGTGCTTGCTGTAGCTCCCTGCTGAAGTGGAAAGACACAGTCTGTTGTGATGAGTGAAGGCATATGAGGAAGGCTGTGAGATGAATCAGAAGAGCTCTGAATCCTCAGGGCTTTCCCAGGAAAAAAATTTCCTTAAGTTCATGAATGGGGGTAAAACCCTCACTAAACCAGGCATGATGAACAGACACTTGGCCTTACTGAGAAATAGTCATCGATTCTGAGATATATATATATATATATATATATATATATATATATATATATATATTGCAAATCAACACTGGAAAATAATTCAAAGAGACATGTAGAAAACAACATGAACAAAGCAGGCATATGGGAGAAAACTTGTAATAGTTTGACAGAATTTTCAGGTTGACATTTTTCTTTTCTCTTATAATCTGACAATTTATTTTTTTGTCTTGCCTAGTTCTATATCATTACTATAAAGCAATAATTTCTTATCAGCAAACTCAAATCATACTTAACTATCATACAAGGGCATTAAAGGGAATAGTTCCCCTATGTATTAATGAAACTTGATTGTAGTATTCAGCTCTGAATACTGTATGGTATTCATGCAATTTCTGGCTAACATATACATTAGTGCTTAACTAGAAACTGTAATTTTGAAACTAAGCTAAACATGTACAGATGAATATATATATAAGTACAAGAATACAAACATGCGCATATTCCCACATACAAATGTAGAACACGTACAAGCAAATACGTACATATGTGTGCATACTTGTACACACACACACACACACACACACACCACACACACACACACACACACACACACACACACACACACACACACACACACACACACTTACAAAGTTTCCTCCTGAGGTATTTTGCATATTTGGTAATATAGAACTTTTGACAACTTTGCAGTGTAATCCTGAAAATCTTCAAGAGTAGCATTGCAAAATGTAATCAACTATTTGAAGTGTGCCCAGAATAAGCAGGTACTTCCCAATGAAAATAAACATGAGGCTGTTATTGGCTTTGGTTTCTCGAACATCTTATCAAGTGCTCTGTTGTAGCAACAGTCTTTCTGTTTTCTTCTGCTGCTCAACTAGATGATGACTCAATCACAGACCAAGATACCAGTGGTACAATGACAACATTCAAAACAGTTTGTGTGTAATGGCTCAGAGTGCTGCTCCAATTGGATCTTGTATCTCTCTGCTACATATGAGTTAACAGATTCCTAAAAATACCCCATTGGCATGAGTCATCCACTTCCAAAAAGCTCTGGGGAATGTTTTCCATAGACATGGAAAGTCTCTTCTCAACCTTTTTTACTGATCTCAGCAGCTTACTGTTATAATTTCTATTGTCTCTGGCTCTTAACTTATATAGCCCAAATGAACCTATGTAGCAGTCTCAACAATGCCTCCCACACCAGTTTCTGCAATAGAATGTACCAGGGCCAAGAGAGAGAGGTGCTTAGGAGTGCAGAGAGTGGACACCATTCAGTGTATGCTTCCTTTCAAGTGTGAGAGGGAAAGGAAACCCAACACTCCAAAGAAACATTAGCCCTAGGAAAAAAACAGTTTTTGAAGTTGTCCTTTTCTGCTACTCTAACTGAATGTGAGGCATCAAGTTTGCCTTGAAGAAGAGCTGAGAAGGCGACCAGAGGGGGAATATTCAAACCACCTTGCATTCTTCCATATATTCTTGGATATTTAAATCCTGAAGTGGTCAAAGCTGCCCTGGCCCCTTTACTGCTAAGCTCTGAGCCATCTGGATTTGTTTAGCTGACACTTAATAAGCCTTAAGCTTCTACTATATCCAAGAATAGACACACCTCAAGAAGGAATACTGGAAGACATGAAAAATCAAAACCATTTTTCATCCTTCTGCTCTGCCTCTCTTCTTTATTTAAGTGTGTGTGAGGTTTTTTCTTTGTGTGTGTTTGTGTGTGTGTGTGTGTGTGTGTGTCTGTATGTGTGTATTTGTGTGCAGTGGATGCACATGTGTGCTCTTGTTCATGTGCAAAATCCAGAAGGAAATGTCAAGTGTCCTGTTTTTTGACAGTTGTATGAATTGATGGTCTTGTGGCATTCCTAACAGTGTGTACAGGTACTGCCTCTGTCTCTTCGAATGGATTTTTGAACCCTGTTCCTCACATTGGGTCACCTTGTTCAGCCTTAACACAAAGCAGGGTGGTTAGTCTTACTATAACTTGATATGCCATGCTTTGTTGATATCCCTGGGAGGTTGCCTTTTTTTGAATAGAAATGGTGGGGGAATGGATGCAGGGTGCAGAGGAAAGGTTGGGGTAGAGGGCCTGAGAGGAGAGGAGTGAGCAGAAATGGGTCAGGATATAAAATAAATTAATTTAAAATGTCAAAGCAATCCCCACAATTTATATGCCCACAGTCTCATTTAAGCTAGAAAAACCCTCATTGAGACTATCTTTTCAAAATATTCTAGCTTGTTCAAGCTGAAAGTTAAAACCTACTAGCACAAGAATGACTGTTTCTTGGATATCAGGTTTCCTGAAAGAGTTATAAGCATGCTTTAGAACACATTCCCTAATTACTCCCTTTTGCTAGGAGTCTTAGCTGGGGACATCCTTGCAGTTTTCTGGGAATTCCCCTTGCATAAGGTTTCTACCTGACCCTGAAATGGCCCCCCTTTTAGTCTGTTCTTTCAGTATTCTCCTCCTGATTACAATTGATGAAGGAAGAAATCAGCTCACTCTGGGTAGCGCCATTCCCTAGGCTTGACCCTGCACTGTTAAGAGTGAAGAATGCTAGCAAATAACTAAGTAGGCAAAGCTATATTTGTCTCTCTCTGCTCCTGAATAAACAAGTTGTCTCTGCTCCTGTCTCTGTGACTCCCCTGCAGTGACAAACCATAAATTATAATTGTGAGTTCAAACAAATCATTCATTTGGGATATTTTATCACAACAAAACAAATGAAACTAGAACACTCCACACAGACAATAAAGAGTACAGTTTTCTCTGTATTGCACTAGGTATTTCATATCCAAAAAATTAAATAGCATGAGGATAAATATGTCTTGGCTTCTTTGTATTATCATGGCATTTACACTGTTTACCAAATAAACATTTTTCTTTCCTTTTATGCCATGAATAACATTTCATGTCATATATACAATACATTTTGCTGATCTAATTTTCTGATGATGGACATTTGGATAGGTGGCTGGGCAACACAGAGATCTACAGAAAATGTGAACTTGATTCACATGTGAGATATGTTAACTCATAAATGGTAAACATTCTGAATATTTTTAGAATTATGTACTTTTAAAAAGTGTGTGTGTGTGTGTGTGTGTGTGTGTGTGTGTGTGTGTGTGTGTGTGTGTTTGGGAATGTATACCATGTATGTACATATATGCCTGCTGAGGTCAAATGATAGCACTGTATCCTCTGGAGCTAAATTATACGTAGTTTGGAGTCTACTAAAATAGTTACTGTAAATTGAACTCAGGTCTTCTGGAAGAGCAAAAAGCACTCTTAATCATTCAACCATAGTTCCAATCCCTAGAATTGTATTTTGAAAGGACAAAAATATAAAAGGTATGAAAAACACTTAAGAAAGCTCTCAATATTCTTAGCCATCAGGTAAATGCAAATCAAACAACTCTGAGATACCATCTTGCTCCTGTCAGAATGGCTAAAATAAACAACAACAACAACAGTTTATGCTGGAGAAAGGGACACACTCCTTTACTGTTGGTGGAGTACAAACTCATACAGCCATTTTGGAAATCGGTATGGTGGTTCCTCAGGAGAATGGGAATTCATCTACCTTAAGACCCAGCAATTCCACTCTTATGCATATACCCAAAGGGTACATATTCATACAAGGACATTTTTAAAACTGTGTTCATAGCAGGATTATTTGTAATAGCCAGAACCTGGAAGCAACCTAGATAGATGCCTCTCAAGTGAAGAATGGATGGAGAAAATGTGATACATTTACACAATGGAGAGTATTAGTCAGAGAAAAAAAAATAATCTTTGGAATCTTGAAATTTGCAGGCAAATGGATGGAACTAGAAGTAACCATCCTGAGTGAGGTAACCCAGTTACAAAAGGACAAACAGTATGGATTTTAAATATAGAGAGAAGGATTACCAGCCTACAATCCACATCACCAGAGAAGCTAAGACAAGAGACATGCAAGATCCCCCAGAGAAGGAGAAAGGAACAAGATCTCTGAGCAAATTAGGAGCATGAGCAGACAGAAGAAGGAATTAAGAGAAAGAAAAGCAAAGAAGAGGAGGGGAGAGGAGATTATGAGGGAGCAGGAAGATTGAGTCAGGGGAAAGTTAAAGGAGAGCAAGAAAAGAAGTACCATTATAGATCTAAAGAGAAATCTGGCACTAGGGAAATGTCCAGATATGTACAAGGATGACCCCAACTAAGAATCTAAGCAAGAGTGGAGAGATTACCTTAAATACTCTTCCCCTATAATACTGAGCCAAACTACTGCAATCCAGTTACTGAGAGGGAGGAGTGATGAGCAATGCAGTCAAGACCAGACTGGAGAAACCCACAGAAACAGCTGACCTGAACAAGGCTGAGCTCATGGACCCCAGACTGATAGCTAGGAAACCAGCATAAGACAAACCCAGACCTTTTGATTGTGGGCATAAGGATGACTGGTCAGCCTATGAGGCCTCTGATAATGGATCATTATTTATCCCTAGTGTACAAATAGACTTTGAGAGCACATTCCACCTAGAGGGATACTCTTTCAGCCCAGACACACACACAGAGAGCCTTGGCCCTGCTCCAAATGATGTGATAGTCTTTGAAGATTCCCCATGGAAGGTCTTACCCCCCTCCTTGTGGAGCAGAAAGGGGATGCAATAGAGGGTTGGTGGGAGCCAGGGGAGGAGGGGAGGGAGAACTGGGAATAATATGCAAAACAAGATTGTTTTTAATATAAATAAAATTTATAAAATAAATATTTATAATAAAAAAGAAGTATGTGTTTAAAGTGAGTGTCAATATTACTGCAATGTTGGACATTTACAACACTTTCGGTGGCACCACATATATATAATTTATCAGACAACCTCAAAACTCAGATGATCTCTCTCCATCTTATCTGTCTTTCCATCAGTTGCCCTGTCTAGATCTTAGTCATAGTGTCTATGAAATTCTATGAAACTTCTTTAGATGCTCAGTGAATCTGTAGTTATTTGTATGTCTACCTGAGTCTGAGAGATAGACCTAGATGACCATGTATGCAACCATATAATCATTCATCACATAGGCACTGTTCTAGGGTAGAAGTTTCATCTACATTTAAATGAGACACATGTATCATGGTTATTGGGACACGACTGAGTTGAGAGAAGTAATCTTCAATTAATGAAATGGTTAAAAGATCTTTGGGCTGGGGAGATGGCTCAATAAAGAAAGTGAACTGATTTTAGACTTCAGCATTTGCATAAAAGAATGTGATACTACATGCCTGTAAGCTACACTGGGATAGCAGAGGTTGAAGGATGGATGAAATGCCAGTCTAGGTGAAATGGTGAGTTCCAGGTTAGGTGAGGGACTTGTCTCAAACAATAAAGTACCGAAAAAAAGAAAACATCCAGTGTTTTCCCTGTTCTTCACATGGGTATACCCTCATGTGCACCAACACAGAAAATGTTCTAAAATCATAACCACACTTCTGGCCAAGTAGAAAAAATGTATGTCTGAATAGCATTTGCTATAGTCAGGTATACTGAAGGGTATGAGCCATATCCTCACACTTATAAACAATTAATGGTATTTAAGCTTGCATGATACATACTGCAAACTTCATAATTAGAAAATAAATCATTGGGTTCTCACTCTATGTGTAAACATGGATGGATTGTAAGAAGAAAAAAAGAGAGCAAGAAAGAAACAGGTGAGGATCAGCTGCCTGACATCAAATGTCAAAGTTCAGTCACATAATGTGATGTTCCAGTGGACAGCTGAGAATCCTTGAAATACCAAAGTTCTAAAGCAGCACAAACTTGCCAGAGCACACACAGAATGCCCATGAAATCAACCCCATTTATCATCCTACACAAACAACCCTCTCTCTAACTAACCTGAAACAGGACACCTGCTTGAAAATATGCAACAGCATTAGAACAGAAAGAACAGAAGTCCAAGTCACGATCATAGGATGTGCCATCTGTTGCCATGTACCATGAATGCCACCATGCTCTCTCCAAAATAAAATTGGTCATTTTTGTGCTGATAAAGATGAAACAACTCTCAAGAAAATACATTGGTTTGAGTTTTCTGTGAAATATCTTGAAGAATGAAACATGATGCATCTTTACATCCTGAAATTTGAATGTATACACTGATATCTGAGCATTAGAACAAATCAGACTCACAGTTTTGCTTTTTTAATTTTTATGAAGTAGTCATCTACCACATCAAGTATTGTTTTGTGAAAAACATTAGCCAAATATAGTCTTGTTCTGCCAAATTTGCAAATTTGCAAAAATTTCTGAAATGCATGGTGAACTGAACTGAAGTTCACCATCATTAGCATAAGGAGCCTGACACACTGAATGGACTATAGCCATAACTAACTAGATCCATAAATTTAGGAGATGTGGGACTGTGGGACATTGTGTCATGCTAGGCTATCCTTCTTTCTTTCTTTTTTTTTTATTTTAGATTTAAGCATAGTGGCATTGATATGGACTTGAAACAGTTTTATTATGCAACCTTATATCAGCTAATAATTACTTAAACTGATTTTTATTGCTAAATAACTCAGTACTTACCAAATATTAGCCCTCAATGGGTGACATACATCACATAATTATACACATACACATGAATTATGAATTCTCTTCACACACACACACACACACACACACACACACACACACACACACACATTTCTCCTGAGCATTTAACCCAGATGAACTTAGTGCATAGGCTACAAAGTTCATCGTGTCATTAAAACTCTGATATGATATGTAGCCAAGAGCAGGCCAGACAACTTTGAATATCCTTGAAGCCAAAATGTAATTCTAGGAATACACAGTAATCTGTTGTTTCTGCCGCAGCCTGCTGACCCTTCTTTCATGTGCAGTGTTACTACAATGTGTCCCAAATGCTTAGAAGATTTAGGTAAATAGCATGGCAAAAATTCAGGCACTTAAAGGTTTTTTGCTTGATGATCAGTTTTTTGTTTTTTTCCATCCTTGGATTTCATCAAGGATACACAGACTATACAGGATCTAGCAATGTGTTGCTCCATCTATCTAAGCAAGTTCTCTGGAAAGTCAAGTTGATTTTATCATGGTATCTCATGAAATTTATAGCAGCCACATAGATTTGTTATTGTAGATGTACTCCTCATATGTATTCATGCTCCCTCACGCTGGTTACAGACTACCCTGAGTAATAGAAAATGCCTTTGTACCATTGTCCCTAATACCATCTGTCTACAATGGTCACCTTTAAGATGTGACAGTTTTAGTTTTATCGTAAACATGACGGGAACACTCAGATGTATTTGTGGACACAGTTGGAAGCATGTGGTGCTTTTGAACCTGACCCACAGGCTGTTTGGAAATACGATATTTCAGATGACCTTAGGGTTCTTAGGATGAGAAGAAAGGGAAACTCTCTATTTTAAGCTACCCAGCTATGCAAACACCACATGGACACAGGTTACATATACAGAATTCAGACAACCATCAGACCTCACCATCATTTCCCTCATAGTCAGTAAATATAAAGGTGATTCAACTTGATTTTTCTGAATTGAAATGAAAGGCAGAGCTTTCATTCCATTCAAAAGTCAAAATGTGATTAATATATTACAGTGTATAGATTACATATAACATTTATAATCTGTTAGAAAATGGACTATATAGTGCAATGTCAAGAGTCTTCTATGTGTTTTAATATCCTCATTAGAAAATTGAAAAAATTTTTAGAAGTTAACTTTCGTTCTCCTAATAGAACTCTTGTTTTCTCAGTCACATCATTTGTGGCTCAGATTATCTCAAAATCACTAATCTTCTCTGATATCAATATTTAAGACATTAACAAATAAAATAGCATTTAAAAAACTAGGCTCCAAGATTATTTGGTAGATAAAAATGCTTCCTGTGAAACTAAGAAGTTTTTAAATTCAATGTCCCAAATCCAAGAAGATTTGATGGGAGGGAGTTCGGAGATCATGGGATGGAGGGAGAGAGACGAAACTGGGATTGAAACGTAAAATAAGAACAAATAATAAAATAAAAGAAAAGAACCTGTTGATATAGCATGTGCCTATAATCTCAGTACTAGGAAGAACCAAAAAGGAGGATCTCAGGGACTCTTTAGCCAACATATTGAGCCAACAAATTGGTGTGTGTCAAGTTTAGTGAGAGACTGTTTCTTCAAAAAATTAAGGTTAAAAGTGATTATAAAAGACACCTGACATAAAATTTCAGGGCTCCATAAATACATCCATGCATGAGCACAAACACAGAGAGAGTGAGAGGAAGAAGAGTGGGAGAGAGAGAGAGAAAGAGAGAGAGAGAGAGAGAGAGAGAGAGAGAGAGAATAATCATTCAAACTCATTTACTGCTGTCTTGATTTAAATGGTTTTCTGATTTTTATTATGTGACAAACAATCATTATTTATACCCTCAAACCCCAGTATTCAGAAGATGGCTATACCTGTATCTGCTTCTCATTTTTCCTTTGTATTCTTCTCACTTCCACTCTGGAATCTTACAAGAAGGTCAAACTGTCCTGATTGAGTCTGCAATAGCCTGCACAGCCATGCCTCTACTCAGACAGAGTCAGCCATCTCAGCCATCTCAGCCATCTCTATACAGCACATTAACTTGAACTATTTTCTTCTTTTGTTGATGATGGAGGTTTCTGACTCTTTATATTAAACTGTGGGCTGTGAAACTTCTTGGTGTGATTAAAGTGGCAAAGCAAACGAATCATGGAGAGTTCCAAAACTTCACAATTAGGAATGTATGTGAAGGTGTTGACTGTCATGTGCTCTAAACTTTTTAAATTTGTGTTTTATTTCTTATCAGAATATTGCTAGCTACTTCACACATATCACTTAGATGATACTACTCAGAAGCTATTGGGATATGCAGAAAGGCAGCTTACTCGAGCTTGGATAGCAGCTTCACATCAGCAGGCTGTACTGTGCCTCCTTGATAATGTCAGGCTGGCATCTTTCCCTAGTCATCTTTAAGCTTTGTAAAGACCGTGGACTTTTGAATAATGTCTGTCTTCTGCTAAAGTTGAGGTTTATTGTATAATATGAACTAATTATTCTTATATACACAACATTCTCAGCTATTGTCATAGCTGAGCTCCCTTCTTTATGCCTATTATTTTAACTCCTAAGCAATGACATGAAGGTTGTCTGTGGTGTGGGCTGTAGCAGCTGCTGTTCTTGTACACTTTTCTTGTCCCAATGCACTGCTGCTAAGCTTTAATGGATGGAAAAGTAGATAATTCAACTTTTTAATCTCTACTTGTAATAGCATGAAATATGGACAGAAGAATGATATAGATAAGAAGAAAATAGAGATAACAATGTTAATTATAAAACCCAGGTGGCTGGAACACCACAGTTCACAATGTAATTCTTCGAGTTTTCTATGTTAGTTATATTCAGACTAAATATTAGATTGTGGATTGTGCTGATGGTAATAATTAGCTACAGATGATTTGGTGCATAAATGCACACCCCAGAGATAGGTGTGTATGTTTTCAAGGAGATGATTTGATAAATGACATTGGTTCTTTGGCTTCTCAGTTTTGTTCACATCTGTATTTTTGTTTGCTAACTATGAGTCAAATAAATGGCAATAAGTTAAGTAGCTGATAGTACACATTTTAAGAGCCTTTGAAAAATATAGTTGGATAAGAATGCTCCTAGAAGAGCTGCATACTAAAGCCTTGATGTTCAGCTTGGTGCTCTTGAGGGTGAGTGAAAATGTTTGCAGTGGAAAAACAGTGGAGGTCTATTTTAGGGAGTCATCTTCTAGTTAGTATTAGGTTCACAGCACTTTTTATCTCTTTTTCTCTTACATTGACTAGTTTTGTTCTTCGACCCACTTCAAATTATGTTGCCAATGTCCCACAGCACTGAAGCTAATCAACCAGGAGCTGAATTCTTAAAATATAAGCCAAATAAACCCTTTCCATTTACAATTTGATAATCTGTTATTTGTTACAGTGATAGAAAACTAATTAATACAGGGAGATTTATATTAGCTTATTGGTTTGCCTTGGCTTTATTTTTTAAATTTTGATTATACTGGTGAAGAAATCATAAAATACTAATGATTTCTCTGTAAATATAAATCCAACATAAATTACTAATCCCATTTGCCAGTGATATCCATGGTTGACATAATAATATATTTATGTAAGAGATGAAAATGAATCTAATTAGAAATGCATAAACTTAGGAGAAATTGTAAAATCAATAATAGAAAGCTACACATATTTAAAGGTCTACCTAGCTGTCTGTAATGGTCAAATTGTATTTTCAAAGTGAATATGCTGTCATGGATACCCAAGAGAATATTATGCTCAGATAAGAGCTAATAATGGCAAGGCAAATATAGAATTTGAAGAAAGAAAGCACTGGGTATATTTTTATTCCTCATTGAAAGGTTGTATATGTTTTTTAAAATACATATTTATCTATGTAGTTGTAGAAGAGGGAGACACTCTTATTTAGATTAGTTGATTCACAGGAAATAATACATTTAAATGTTTATGCCTTAATTAACTTGAAATAAGCAATGTAGGTATTTTGTTCTGCTATTCTGGAGACTCTAGACTTTTCTCACTTGGATCAGGAAGGAAAACTAAAAGAACATCTACATCAGCATAGGAGAGTAGATTAAAAATTGGCCACGATAGAAAAGGCAAGCAGAGTTTGGCAGGAACTATCACAGCAGCTTATACCCAACAATGCCCAGGGTCTTGGCAACATTAACCATGTGAAAACATGCCAGGAGAATTATGGGCCTTGACTTCTTAAAATAACAGGATTCTATTTAATAGATTGTTCTACACAGTTCATCAGACAATGGCCACAGGCTGTCTTCAGTTAGTGTTCAGACCGCAAAATAAATTGAGGATGCAACTAACATGAATAAGAACCTTCAAGAGTGAATCACTAAAAGAAACAAATGCTGGAGATAGTGAAAGGTTTGAAGATACAACTAGGCACCACCTTCTAAGATTACTGTTTGATAGCCACAGTACAGAAACCAACTGGCAGCTCTTATAATAGTACTTTGTTTTTACTTTGTTTTTATTTTATTTTATATTTTACAATATTGGGGATCAAATCTAGGTCTCATATGCACTCTTATCTGGGATTTCTTCTAGGATTCAGTGTAAAACTGCTGCACATTAACCGTTTTCAGCACATTTCAAGGTATTGTAAAAACATGGAAGTAATGGTGCATTAAAAGGAACAAAGATAAACAAGTGAGTCAGGCAGGCACAGGATGTCAGAGGCCAGATGTCTACATCACTGTTTGAAAGCTGTCAACACATTCAGTTAAGACTGAAGCTACCTGGGCTTCACTGGTCCTCAAAGGTAGATGCTGCCTGAACTGATGGTTGTAGAGGAGGGGAAAACAAGCCCCATTTCTTAATTTTTATCTGAAGACAATAATGGTCACCAGCACTCTTAGAATGAATCAGAGAGCACAGCTAGAGAGAGGATGGGGACAGAAAACAATGGTTTTAGACAATACCCTTCAGAAGACCTGATACAGTTCTCTAGGGACGTTTCCCCTATAATGCTTATAGGAATAGGGTGATGAGTAGTCTCTCATGTTGTGTTGTGCTGAGTTGACAACAAGGAGGTGCACAGTCTTTCTCAGTCAGGAAAGCTCAAATCTATTTCATGATTTCTGTCAATGTATTTTCAAGAATGTATTATGATTTCTGTATACATTTGATATAAATTTCAAAATAGGGTACTATCATCATTTTTCTCCTTGAACAATGCTACAACTTGCTTTCTGCCAGCCTGGTCCCACTCCCACACCATCCCCAAACAACACACAGAGATGCTATATTAGATACAAAGCTGTTGGCCTGTTATTAGCATTTCTTTTTGGTTAGCTCTGACTTAAATATTAACCCATTTCTATTGATCTAAGTGTTTCCACGTATTCTTATCTTACCAGAGAGAGGATCTGGAGGTCTGCTCTCTTGGTCCTATATGTTGAATCTCCTCCTACCTCTTCTTGAATCCTCCTTGTCTCCTAGCCCTACCTATCTTGCTTTCCTATTGTCCGACATGGCTTCATTCATTAAACAATACAAGAAACATATTTAAATGATGACATCTCCCATCAAGACAACTCATCTGAGGCTTTGAAAAGTAGATTTCCCAGCAGATCTGAAGACTAGTAAAACATGGAGATGATATTTGACCCTACTTGTGGCAAGAAGCTGGGACGACCAACTACATGGTATTTGCACCAAGAGCCTGAAGTTAGGAAAGTCCATTAGTTAGTTCCAAGGGACAGGACAAGAGGGCTTCAAATCTTTTGACTTTCCTCTGTGCCATCACACCTTTGTCTTACATTTTCATCAATATGATTTTCCTTTACATTTCTATTTCTGAGCAAATATATTGACCCATGGTAGAAAATGCACACATTCATGCTTTTTGCACACTTAATCTAGCATACATCCTTAACAAAATAGCCTAAAGTAGGAAGAGTCACATCATTTGCAACTAGCAAGTCGTTTTATTTGTATAATGTGGCAAAGGGAACTTAATGCTATATATTTAATAGTGAATACTTATAAGTAAAAGTATGTAATTTTATAGTTATACTTCTATGAAGGTAAACTTGTCGTCTATTCAGGGGCTGCCATTAGATGTATGAATCACATGAGAAGGACACAAATGTTAGCAATACAACCTGTCAAGGTTTAATGAGACCATTTATTGCTTTATGTTCACCCCCACATATAGGAAGCAAAAATATAGTTTGCATTGTTCCAAATGCCCTTTATAATATTAACAGAGACATTCAAAACAGACATGTTCCATACATTTATTTACTTTTAAAATAGACAAAACTAATAAAACTAAAGGTACAAGCAGGTGAGGTTTCAGCAGTTGTGATATTCTCCCTGATTTCTAATTTTAACATGTGCCAAAACATAGCAAAAAAATATGGTGAGGGTGGTTCACATCCAGGGGAAAAGACAATAACATCTGTGAAAACACAAAAGCACAATGACGTTGGGTTTCCAACCCATGGAAAAAGTAAGGCATTGATTCATTCTCAAGCTGGAATGTATTTCAAAAATAAAATAAATTTGTCCTTGTTTTTGACAAGATTTTATTATGAGAAAAACATAATCCAACAAAAAATGCATTATTATTAGCTATATGAAAATTCACTGAAACACCATAAGACATGTTAGGCAAAATGCCACAACATCTAGTGAAAACAGTTCTCTTGGAAATATGTCCACTTTGACTGAGGCCAGCAAAACCAAGTATGTTGAACTCTGTTGAACAACTTGTACATAATTTGGCAGTTTTTAGGAAATGCATTTCCTGTATTACTATGGAGAAAAATCAACACATGTATGAGTAATTTGGTATTGTTTCTATCATAGCTTCTTGTGTATATGAATGTGAAATTGCATATATATATATATACATATACATATATATATATATGCCTCAGAGTTAATTGTGTGTAGGTATGAACATTCATGCATGTTTGTGTGTGTCTGTGTGTAGGATAGAAGCTGATGTTTTCCATATTATACTGCTGCTTTCCATGCTATTTATGACATGGGCTTTGCAATTGAACCTAAAGATCACCTATTGGCTAAACTGACCAATGAACTCTGCATCTGCTTGTCTGCCCCCAAAATGTTGCTACAGGCAAATACCCACATCACCATGCCATTCATTTTACATGAGTCTCGGTATCAAAAAAATTCATGTTTAACATAGCATATAGTTTTCCTATAATCCATCTCCCTATCCCTCTGTCACTATTTCTTGATGACAAATAGTTTTATTTTTCAAAGTAAGGGAAACATTTTGGTTTGATTCTTGAATTTGAATTTTCATGCTCAGTAGTTTTGGTGACACATTGTATCTCATTGACTCTCAAAATGTCTGCGTTCTGAGCAATAGCATTATTAATTGCAAGTGTGTAACCCAAAGTTAGACAACTCCAGTGAGCCTCTCATGATCTGATAGAGAGTCCTTCAACTTATTCTGAATTCAGATGTTCCAATATACCTCAAATCTGAATCTCCCAAGACTACACACCTACTTACATTGTGCTGTATGAGGTATCAGTACTAACAACACTTGGTACTTTCTGAAAGTATTTGTAAATACCATTCTCCATTTTTTTTTTGATAAAAAACATATACATTGGAATTGTTACTGTTTAGTACAGAAGTTTCTGACATATGAAGCATAGAATTTTCAACTGTTCCAATTAAGGAAAAAATGAGTTAAAATTATTTTTTCCTAGGCTCTCATTATAGGCTATGAATTACATGAACTGTTTGGTAGTCAGTTACTGCTCATCACCCATTATTGCTCCATACATCTTTGCTTTGAACAGATGAACTTTACCTCTTTGGCATAAGAAAGTATGTCTTATAGATGGAAGTATGCCATTGTCATTGGTAAATATGTAGCTCTTGGGCATAGAGATTGGCTTAAATATCCAGAAGGTAAAAGCAGAAGAATCAAGATGTCAAGACCAATCCAGACTATATAGTGAGCATATCTTAATAAGTCAAAAACAAAGAAAACAAAGTATGAAATGGAGACATATCTAAGCATTTAAGAACATTTTTTATGCTAGTAGAAGACTGGGGTTCAATTACTAGCAACAGATCACAACCCCTGCAACTCTAGCTTGATAGACTTTGACTTTCTCTGCTGGACTCCATGAATGCACAA
Organism: Cricetiscus sungorus; assembly: GCA_030556225.1. NCBI lineage: Eukaryota > Metazoa > Chordata > Mammalia > Rodentia > Cricetidae > Cricetiscus > Cricetiscus sungorus. The sequence goes on along the minus strand of JANBXA010000729.1, from coordinate 13,780,223 downwards.
TGTATAAATAAACTCACACACACACACACACACACACACACACACACACACACACACACACACACACAAACATTTCTAAGTAAAAACAAAGCTATCAAAATTATAATGTTATGATTAAATATAAATTGTAATATAATGTTGCTAAGAGTACATATTTCAAAACAAATTTGATATCAAAATTTGCATAGTAGAATATTGTCCCTGATCTCTTTTTAAATTCTTAATGTGCTCTATAACTTTACTTATAATAAAAATAGTGAAACATGCCCACAAAATGTTACCTTACTGCAGATTTCTAGTTTGTTATCCCCAAGATAGCTCATTATTGTTGAGAAATATCCTGATAATCTAAATCTACAACACATATAATCATAGGCATCATAAAGCTTACACATTAATTTTCTGTTATTATATGGAAAATAAATAATTACTGCTTATAAAACTTTCATACTATCAGCTTTTCCCCTTTTGTCATATTAATATAAGGCACAAACAATTAGTCAAACCATGCAAAAACATAGTAGATTATTTTACAAGAAATAAATAGAAAACCTGTGATTGATTGTCACTTCTAATCCCAGAGCTGCAGAATCTTTGTCTTTATTTTTTACACATTCATAGCTTTGTTATGATAAAATGAAAAAGCAGGGGGAAGAATGTGCCTTTTATTTCTTCTCTTAAGGTATATTTGAAATAAATCTGTTTGGTGACTATGTTCCAAGGTGACTAGATACACCCAGAAGACCAGAGTGCTATAGTAGATTTTAATGGACATTGAGTTCAACTTTTTTTATTTTCTATGCCATTAAACACTTAGATTTTTCTACACTATTTTAGAGTATCTTGGAATGACAGGTGAACAACTGGCTAAAATGTCAACAGTTATTCTTAACTTTTATAGAGATATTAAGTATTCATTTATCATAAGGAACAAAAATTAATAGAGCCAACACCAAGTTTAAGTAGAGGACACACATATCCTCTCACCTCAGTCCCTGCAAATGTGGCAGACAGCAATTCTGTCTGGCAAATCTTGGCCTTGATTCCTCCAACATACCACTTCCTCTTATTCATGGAAAATCACAGTGGACTTCAAAGCCCTGTAGGTCATCAGAGATGTAAATCTGCTTAAGGTAAAAACTCTGGGACTCTGAGTTCCTTTGAAGCTACAATTGTAGCTACAAGTGCTTTGAAGCAGAGAGAGACTAAATTAAAAGGTGAGCCCTATGTCGTTCTGGGTAGGAGACCTTCTGTTCATCAACCCCTAGAAGCTCTTCAGTGGCTCTTACCTAACTGCCCATTCATTATTATAAATGTTTTATTTGTGATAACACTATTACAAAATTTGTCCAGATAAAATTTAAGGACATTTTACCCACCCACTTTGATTTATTTGTTTTACAAAATGGTAGCTTTGAAAAATGCCTTGAAATGATGCTGGTGAACTTTCTATAGAATATTTAGGCTTCAGCTTCATTTGCAACATCACTATCTACAGAATGAGACATTAAACCCTCTCATTTTGAGAAAAAAAAATAAAGGGAGGTAAAAAAGAAAGAAAAGAGAGAAGCTTTGTCAGGGTTAACAGCAAAGAGAATTGTCTTCCTGTACATCAAGGAATAACCCTTCTCTACCTATGTAGCAATGAACAAGGTGAACACAATATAATCCAAAGAAACATCAATAATGATTAAATGCATAGATCAAAGAAAACAATAAAGAGAACTTTTATGAATATTTGATTATTGGCATTAACATCATAGTTCAACATCCAGATACTTCATGCAAATATTGTATTGTTTCAGAGAGAATTATTTCCTTGATTTTGCATTGAGCGTTCCAGTATGGAAACACTATCTTGAAGTATTTGAATTTAGTTATTTAGATAAATTATAATAATCAAAAAATTCTTAATTGATTATTCAGAGATAACTACTTAATTAGCTTGGTTATAAGAACATTTGGCAAATTACAACCAAACAGTCATCACTCAGAGTTTATAAAGCCAAAACTGTCAATGCATTGTATAATTACCAATCATTGCCAAAACTTTCTAGGTAGAGAACAATTGCCCAGAACTCCCTCTGTAACTATTTATACACCAATACAAGCAGAACCCTTTCACTCTTGTCTGTGTGGTGGTTCTTAAACTCCATCTTGCAGGAAGACATTCATTACATTGTTGATTGTCACTGGCAGATGGCATCAATTAATTTCTCCATTTAAATGTGTCAACAATTACACAAACCAACCTGTTTGGGGACTATGGTGTCAATGGCAGCAAAGTACATTTAGCTATTTCAAGTCATAGAGGGAAAACAGGTTAGCAGAGCTGCTTAAGTGTGTAGTGGGATCTTTCTGGTATCAGTGAAGAGAAGTCAACTGAAGAAACCATTAAGGGCAGGGAAATACGAGACAGTGGAAATTCAGGGATATGGAACAGAACAGTTAGAATAGATTAGAACAGTTAGAACAGAATAGGTAGAATAGCTTCTACCTATTTCCCTTTGGCAGAGCCTCTCCACTCATCTAAGACACTTCTTGCTTATAGTTTCCTTACAGACATATCTACTGGGCCTTGTCTACATCTCCAGCTTTCATCACAGCCATTGGAACAATCAGCCAGGCAGCATTGATAAATGACAGCCAGGTTTGACTTAGTATTTCTAAAAATATATCTGGAGGAACAAACACACTGTGAAAGACAACATGGTATCTACAGTGTAGCATTTATTCCCAGACTCTCTGTGACATTACTTCCCATTTACTATTCCATATTATAACGTCATTACTTCCTAGGATTATTTTAGGTTCTTACCCAAGTTGGGATAAGCTAAAATTTTTCCAATTTTCAATATTATTTTTACATAGTTTAATCACAAAGAAGAGAGTAATATGTTGAGTCAAACTCTAAATAAATACTAGTTTCTCCTGAATTTCTATGAAATATCAAATATACATCAAAAGCTAAATACACAGTACAACTTTGAAATGCATAATTGTCCAGGTTCTGTAAATGAAGATGCTGTGTGCATTTGTATTGTTCAGCAAGAACTCTTAATTTTGTTTTCAGATTTTTAAAACATTATTTTCTCATATATTGAATCCCAACTGAAGTTTCTCCCCCTTTTACTCTTCCCAGCCCATCCCTGTCCACCTCCCCAAACCCTCAAGTCCATTCCTCTTCCAGTTTCATTCAGAAATGAATGGGCCACCCACATATGTCAACTGAACACCACATAACAACTTACAATGAGACTAGGTACATGCCCTCATATTAAGGATGCATGAGACAACCCAATAGAAGGAAAAAGGTCCCAAGAGCAGGCAAGCCAGAGATAGACCTTGCTCTCACTATTAGGAGTCTCACAATAAACCAAACTGCACAATAATAACATGTATGCACTGGACCTAGCTAAGATCCATACAGGCTCCATGATTGTTGCTTCAGTCTCTGTGAGCCCCTGTGAGCCTTATTTAATGGATTCACTGAGCAGTGTTCTGGTGTCCTCAACCGCTCTGGCTTGTTCTCATAAAATACTCCATTGCTTCAGGCAGTGTGTTGCATTGAACTATTTCTTTCAGGCTAACAATAATTCAAAACTCTTTTACTAAAGATATCCCTAATCACCATAGGCACACCAACAATTGTCCCATTCAATACTTTTCACTTTTAACGTAATTATGTATTTTTTGCAATACAAAATGTAAAAAAATTTTTTTTGAATAAAAATTACAGGTATACTTTGTAAATTATTGAGTGACAACATTCACTTCATCTAACATAGCATGGGCAACATACAAATCACTTAATAAACAGGTTAAATAAATTCATACTTGCAAGTCATATGAGGTGCATGTGAAGGGGAGAGAGAGGGTAAGAGAAAGGAAGAAAGGGAGGGAGGGAGGGAAGAAGAGAGGGAGGAAGGAAGAGAGAACTAGGATCTACATGTAAAATAAAAAAATATAAAAAGCATTTAAGATGAAAAAAATTTCATACTTGCAATTAACATTTATGTATATGTGGTAGGCAAAACAGGAACAAATTTATGCTGAAACAAGAAACAGTTTATCTGAAAACTCCATTGCAATGGGGAGAATGCTTACACTACAGAAGCTGTCTGTACCTCCAATGCAAAGAAAAAAATGCTTTTACTTTAGATGGATGAAGATTTTTCTGGGGAAATTCACTGGGATTCGATAAAAATTAATATTCAATGTTAAAGTGAAAGGAATGGAGAGACAGATCATTCAGTGAAAGACTTAGAGAATGACCATATAGGCTCACATGTTTGAGCCCTTTGTTCCCAGTTGGTGAAACTGTTTGGGAAAAATATTAGGAGGAGGACATGTGCCACTGGGGGTGGTCTTCGGGGTTTCAAAAGCCCATGTCATTCCAGTTGACTTTCTTTCACTTATATATGTCCTCTGACCTTTGCCCAGTCACCTGCTGACTGATGGGCATACTTGCATAAAATATGCACATGAGAAAATAAATCACTAAATTAAAAATAAAATAAACAGCACAGAGACTTGATGGCTAGCAAATGCATTTATTTATTCATACCTCATTGGGTTACCAAGTGAAAACCTCTAAAATTTTAAATTTTTTTTGAAAGTGAACTTTATTACAACATTAGATTTTCAGTTTCAGTTTCTTCACTAGGATCAAATGAAATATTTGTTTAATTTTATCTTATTTTACTTTATATTTTATTGAAAATAGATTTTTCTCATGTAATATATTATTATTCCCCTCTCCCAGCTCCTCTGAGGTCCTCCCCGCTTCCCACATACCCAAATCCTTACCCTTTTTTTTTCTTTTTCTTTTAGAATACAAACAGGCATTTAACATAATCATATAAAATAAAAATAAATCAGAATAGGATAAAACAAACAGGAAAATAAAAGAACTAAAGAAAAAGTCCTAGAAACACATACAGAAGTTTAGACGCATACATTTGAATGCACAGAAAAATGTAAAAATAAATTTGGAAATTATGATACATAAACAAAATATCTCTAAGGTTAGTGGAACCAGCTTTGGGAGCACATTCCCCATGGAGGGATACTCCCTTAACCTAGAGACAGGAGGGGGGGTGGGAGGCTAGGCCCTACTCCAAATGATGTGACAGATTTTGGCAATCCTTCCTGGAAAGCCTCACCCTCTCTGTGGAGTGAGTGAGAAATAGGATGGGAGGGGAATCAGGGGGCATGGGAGGATGGGAGGAAGAGGGAACTGGGATCGGTATGTAAAATAAGAAAGAATAATAATTTTTAAAAAATGGAAAAACTGGCCAAACAAAACATTGTGAGGCCAAATACCTCCCCAAGTCCCAATGACTTTATTTGATGTCTTCTTTATTTAATTACTAGGCCTGTGGCCTACCCTTAAGTATGGTTTGTATATGCAATAAGATGCTGTTGGAGAAAACTAACTTTTTCTTTGAGAGTGGTTGCCAGTTGCAGATAGCTTCTAGGTTAGAGAAGAGAGTTGTATCTGCTTCCCATCTCAGAGATAGTACCCTGTCTGTATTAGGCCTGTGCTGCCATCTATGCATACTGCCACGGTCTTCATGAGTTCATATGTATGTCAGTTCTGTTGTATCTACAAAGCCTTAATTCCTTGGTGTCTTTTATCCCCCACTGTCTATTACAATCTTTTTGCCTCCCTTCTGAAGAGTTCTGAAAGGATTTGATTTGAATATCCCATTTAATATTAAATGTTCCAAGACCTCTCACTCTGCATATTGCCCAGTTGTATGTCTCTGTATTCGTTTCTATATACTACAAGAGGAAGTATTTCTGATGATGACAGAAAGACAACAGTCTATAAGTATATCAGATTATCATTTGCAATCATTAAATTGCTATGATCACTTAACAGAACAGTAGCATTTGATGTTCTCCTAAGTTCATGTCATATCTAATCTCAGCTTCTTCACCTACCCAGTTACAGACAAGGTTTCTATCTCATGGAGTGGGTCTTAAATTCAAGAAAATAGTTATTCTCCCAACTTTCGTGCCACTATTGATTCAGGGTATCTTATAAGAAGGTAGACAATGTAGATAACATGATTTATAGCTCTGTTGGTGTTTATCATTCTGCTCTGGTAGTATGTAGAGTACCTTCTCATACCATTAATATTAGTAAGTAGAGGTGAAGCCTCTCTGGAGGCACCAGATAGACTTCTCTGTGGTCAGTAACCATTATAGGCATTGTCTTCAACAATAGAGTCTTACTATATAGTCTTCACAGCTTCTGGTGTAGCTGGGGATTTGTCTAGGGCCTCTTTGTCCAACAACTCAATTAGATGAAACCCATTACTGGCACAGGAGATTTCATTTGGTGTAAAGAGATGTCTAGTTGGGGTTTTTCCTCCCCCATTAGTTGGTGATTCAATCTTGTTTTTTTTATATATGTATATATTTTAAGAAGTTTCTAAAGTATTAATTTCCTCAGCCTTTCAAATGGCCCTTAGTTTTAGCTGCTACTCTGTATATTCCCTCCATTATTGGCCTATCTATTTTCCCTCTACATTAGATCATCTAGTTTCAGTCCCCTCCCTGTCCATTTTTTAACTGTCTATTTTATCTACACGTTCTATAGTGATCCTTCCCTCCCCAGGCCCTCATTCTATACCTAGTCTATATGCTTACCACAGACTTAGCAGCTAGCAAATTCATTCTATATTAAAATTCCTAATAACAGCATGTGTGCAATTTTCAATATATTTTATCCATAACGCTTCTTAAATAGTTGTGATGATTAGATATCATATGTGTAAAATAGTGCATTTTGGTGTTATAATTATTTTTTTCTTTACCTAGATTTTTTCTCAGTGTAAAACATGGGTAAATAACTCTTCTAATGAAGTAACCTATGCCAATGAATACCATCATTTGAGTCATTTTTAAAACTCCCAATATAGCTGAATTATCTTCACTAAAGAGGAGGAGTGCCATACATGTTAATGTTTCCTAAAATGTCTTTCCTGTTATTAAAATGTTAAAAGTATTTTATGTAGATATATGTAATGCTTTACAAAGAAAAAGAGGCTATCACCTTAAGAGGGAGTAGTGGGGCATGAAAGAGATTGGCAGCAAAAAAGGAAGGCAGAGTAGTGTAATTACATTAAGTGAGTGAAAGGATAGAATTGCATTTTGGTTTTAATTTTTCCCCTATTTTGCAAGGAAACAAGGAACAGAGAGCATGAAAATGTCTCTGGTGCTGCAAGACAACAGCTGGGTAAATCTAGAAAACATCTTGAGTTTCATAGCTAATGATCTTTCATTCCTTCATGTGTATTGAAGTTTGGTTTGATAAGGGAATTTGTTGTTTTTTGTACATATTTAGTGAAGTTGTATTACTCATCTCTTTTGTCTTTCTTCGGTCATCTCTTAAGCTCAGATATTGTGGAAATAAAAATATGGTCTTTTGGGTTATGTTGGAGCTCTACTGTGTGGGGGTATTGAACAATGATCTTTTTGTGATTCCTTCATTCACTCATTTTCCTTTGCCTATCTTTATGGGACATTTTCTTTTAGGTCACATTCATATTTCTCTTTTATATTCTCACTTTAGGATTTTATTAAACTACAAAGTTTCTTTATCACCAAAACCAAAACAAAACAAAATTTGCAAAGTGAAAGACCATCCATGATTAAGGAAAAATACTTACAAGAAAATATAATAATAACTATTGTCTAAAATATAAGAAATAAATGCAACTCAATACAAGTAAACTACTATGACAGTAAAAGGGGGCAAATAACTGACGTTTCTGGGACATCACACTTATGGCCATGTCATTGCTTATAGAATGCTCAAAACATCTAATCATAAAAAGTGTGTAAGCTAATACAATAATATATTACTTCAAGCTATTAAAATGGATGAAAGTTGGGCACAGTGGTACATACTTGTAATTCATGCACCTACGAGACAGAATTAAATGCAGTAGAATTACAAATTTGAGAAAAATCTGGGCTATGTGCAAGTTCCATGGACCTGTGAAGCATGGAACTGTGCAATGGTGGGAGCATTGTGGACCTGTGTGAAGCTCACAAAGTAGTCAGACTGTTCTTGAGATGATGGCTAATTGGAGATTTGAATTCTCTCAGGTAAGATGAATATGTATCAAATATTTTTCTGTTTCTTTTATACTTATGCTAAATGTTACTTGCTAAAAAATATTATTTTTAAGATAAATAATAGTAAATTATGGTTTAAAACTATATATTCAGAGCTTTTATCAAGAATGTGTTTTTTATATAATGTTCTATTTATCGCCTCCCTAAAAACCTCCAAGGAAAAGTCACATCACATTTTATGTCTGGAACTGATTTGGAGTTAAATATGGGGTTAAAGCTCATATCTTAGTGTAGCCAATTATTTGTTCTTTCTAATAACAGAAAGTCATTATTATCTTAATTGAGGAACACAATAAATTCTCAAGTGGTATCTGGTGACTCCCAGGCTTTTAAAAACAAAATTATGTGTTAGGCAAATGCTTGGCCAGATAAATGCAGTTAGCTGTGTTTTCCTTGGAAAGAAGCAAAGCAGAGAGAGAGAGAGAGAGAGAGAGAGAGAGAGAGAGAGAGAGAGAGAGAGAGAGGCTGGGTTCAGTTCAAAGGTGTCAAATAAACTAGTTAATATTCATGGACAAGAGTTATAATATTCAGGGGTAAAGATAGTATCATGTTGATAATAGAGAAATAAAATGTCTTCTGTGAGCAAACATATTTAAAAATTTAATATGCTAAGTCTTTTATGGAGTGTTTCAAAAATACAAGAAGCAAGAAAAGATTAAATAAGTCCTCTCTCTCTCTCTTTCTCTCTCTCTGTCTCTCTTCTCTCTCTCTCTGTCTCTCTCTCTCTGTCTCTCTCTCTCTCTCTCTCTCTCTCTCTCTCTCTCTGTGTGTGTGTGTGTGTGTGTGTGTGTGTGTGTGTGTGTGTGTGTGAGCCAGAGACTGACTATGATGTCTCCCACTATGGCTACCTACTCCCTTTTATTTTTTAGACAGAGTGTCTCACTGAACCTAAAGCACATTGATTTGCCTAAGTTGGAGCCACTTGTCTCCAGATCTTCTCTGCTATGCTTTGCATGGGTGTTAGGTGTCTGAATTCAGGTTCTTGTGCTTATATAGCAGGTCCTTAATGACTGAGCCATCTCTCCTGCCCCCAAATCACTAACATTTATCCTTTCTTCTGATGCATTTCTTAAGTTCACATTCTTCTCCCTTCACATTTTATATTGTATCTGGATTTTTATCCTCCCAGTGTACACATCTGTTATATGTTGTGTAATAAAGCAGTCCATTTCACCATGGTCTATCCGCTAATATTGTGTTATTTTCTTTTGTGCTTGTCCTTTTTAGGTACATAAACATGAATGTTAACAGCATTAAACTAGAACATGGAAGCATATGGAAATAATAAATGGAAAATATCATCAGCATTTTACTCACATACAGTACAAACTGTCAACTTTATACTGTTATCCTACAGTTTGGTTTAGAGGCCAGCTGCTTTTATTATCTGTCTTTTATGATGTAAATTTGAAAACAGAATTATAAACTACAATTGAATCCAACACACTGTGAATGGTTCCTGAATTGTGTCTAAGGGAATTGTTAAGACTGAGACACTTGATGGAGGTCATCCAAAGGCTGCACATTCTGGTATGTTCTGTAACATCGAGATGCTTCTATGATGCTTAGATCATCCTAAATGACTTTACATAGTTTGTTGATCCAGGATTCAATAAACTATCAGCTGTTATATAATATTTATGTCTTTCAAATAAAAGAAAATATATTGGAAAGACTAGATTCAACCATTTTACTTTTAGTAGTTAATTTACTATGGACAGGTTATTAGAAGTCATTGAGCTGCTAATAAAATTTGCAAAACTACAATAAGCAGGTATTGTCGAGTGTTAGCAAAGATGCAGGACTATGGGAACTCTCATGTATTGGTGGTAGAACAATAAGAAATTATTGGAAACGTCTCATAATTGCATTATTCATACAGTTCTGTTCAGGATATATGTCCAAAGAAATGTTCTCGTTGATGAGTGCATGTTCTCATCAGAAGATAACATCAGTGTTTTAGATATTATTAGCACCATAAATGAGAAAAAACATCAATGTGTTCTATATAGAATAGAATACTCTATAATTGTGATAAAATGAATTTAGAATACAAATAAGCAGGTCTTAAAATGGTCTCTTGAAAATTAAGGCCACAAAGATACATGGGTAACATGTATTTGTGTGCAATAGCATGTATAATCTCATCTATTGGGATCAAACCAGAAGAAAACACAAAAGTAGATAATTTGAAAGAGCAGAAAAGGGTCTTCAGAAGTAAACTTCCAATTCTGGTGAAATAGGTAGTGTTATGGCCTGTTGTTCCTTCCCACAGGCTCCATCCAGCCTGCCGCTGGTCTGAGCCCATAGCCGCACCAGCCCCAAATAACATTCAGAGACTCCGTATTTGATACAATCCTGTTGGCCAATTACCATTATTGTTTATGGGCTAGCTCTGTCTTTATTAACCCATTTCTACTTATCTAAGTATTTCCACATGGTCTTCTTAATAAGGAGCCACAGTGGGCATCTTCCTTTCTCCCCTGGCTACATCTCGACTCTAACTACTTCCTCTCTACTACTTCCTCTTTCCTCCTTGTCTCCTAGCCCCGCCTATCTTACTATCTCATTGGCCACAGTGCTTTATTAACCAGTATGAAAAACATATATACAGAATAACATCTCCCATCATCTCCTCTCAGGATTGTCTCAAATACAGAGTCTCAGAGTGTTATTTGGGGCAAACATGGCGGCAGGACCATGGCAGCAGGACCAGGAGGCCTGTGGGGGGGGAGGGACCTGCCGTAACATAATGGTGTCAGAAGCAGGATTGAGAACTTTTACTTAAAACTTAACAAAAGCTTAAAAAATAGTTTTTAGAAACAAGGTTACAGAGACTAGCAAGACTTCTTGATAGCAGCATTTTCTCGGTTGGATTTGTTTTGCTGTAGACAGAAAGTTGCATGGCTCCTTTAAGGGAGGTTTCCAAAATTAGCATTAGCGGCAAAAAAGCCGCCTTGCTTTTAAAGAGCTCTGCTAACAATTCATTGGTGTGTATGAGAGCTGCAATGAAGGTTTACACTATGTTTTAAAAAATACGCTGGCTTTGGAGAGAAAAAGAAACAGGATACAATGGTTTAAAAAAGAAAAAAGCAAGTAAAATGGATGGGTATGGTGGCACACGCCATTAATCCCAGCACTCGACAGACAGAGGCAAGCAGATCTCTGTGATTTCAAAGTAAACCTGGTATGCACTGAATTCCAGGACAGATAAAAGTTACACAGAGAAACCCTGTCTCAAAATATTTAAAAATAGAAATAGAATAGAGTAATAAAAAAGCCACGTAAAGATGGAAAACACAGAGAAATTTTGGATACTATACGCGCTTCTGTTGTCTTTAAATCATTTGATTGCTGAGAAAATAACAACTACTGATAAAAGAAATGCTGCTGGATTAATTCAATTTATATATTTTAAAAATGCTTTGACTCCAAAATTTAAGCCTAAGGACAAGTTACTGGGGAAAAGGATTTCTATTTTTGTTTCCACAGAAAATGAAAAGCTATGGATTCTTTCCAGACTTATATGGTTTGATCAATCCAGACGCCCTGAAACAATGCCCCAGATGATCCAACATTCAAAGCAGTTGAGACAAAGCCTTGCAGACTACAGCCAAGATTTCTGCGTCTTCTTAGGATCCCCATGACAGCGCCCTGTACCAGCAGGATGTAGTTTGGAAAGAACGACGCCCGACTTCCCAAATATTGTTTATAAATGTTTGTTTTCATTTAAATTGGCTTGGTTATAAATTGTTATAACCACAAGCAATCTTTTTAAAGGTAAAAAGGGAATTATGGTATAGATATGAATACTTTGCTTTGAAATGGATTTTCTTTTATTGATACAATTTAAGGTCAATTTTGTAATATATATATTTCTCATCTTGTTTAGGTTTATATAACTCATTGAAAAATGTAATGTATAATTTAGTACAGATTAGAGAGTTACCTATGATAGTCAAAACTTGGAGTTAAGTTAGTTAGGATTTCTAGATATACAGAGATGTATTTGAGATGGATAGGCATTCTTCAAACCTTTCAAAGACCTACAGAATATGGCATTTAAAATGGTTTAGGGTTTTTCTTGACAGTGAGGCATAACTGCTCCTGGTAACACCACCTGCATCAAAAAGGAAGATGGACATTGAAGAAACTCGTTACGAAGTTTGCTTCTAATATGGCAAGACTAGCTATTTGAGCAAGGTGCTTCTCTTGTCTAGACTGTTTGACTTTATGTTGTAGAAACTGGACATGTAGGACCCACAAAACGGTGACTGCTGATGAAAGATGGACATTGCTACAGGATTCCTGCTTCATGGAAGACAGTCTAGAGGACACAGAGAAAAGTGACTGACAAACTGCCATTACAGGTGGACAGTTTAAAGTTTCCTGCCTTGTTGAGGAGTCTGGACACACACTATGGGCTATGGGCTGAAGATGGAACATTACAGAAGAACTTCGGGTGACTGACCAGGCAGTGAGTTGTCTCTGTCATTTCTAGAGTTTATATATTATCCTTCTGTAGTCTTTGAAGGAGTTGAAGACAGATAGTTTTGGTTATAGTTTTCCTTAGTTAGGATTAAAGATAAGTTACATATAGGACTTTGGACTCACAAAGATAGGATAGATGATATTTTCTTTAAGTCTTACAAAATGTTAATGGACTAAATATTGTTTACTATGATTCTTATTTGATAACTGTTGTATGATATATTTTGCTATGTCAAGGGTAAACCCCTTCTTTTACTTTAGACAGAAAAGAGGAGATGATGGGAGATGTTATTCTGTAAATATGTTTCTCATACTGGTTAATAAAGCCCTGTGGCCAATAGGAAACAAGATAGGCAGGGCTAGGAGACCAGGAGGAGGAAAGAGGAAGTAGTTGGGAGGAGTCGAGATGTAGCCCAGGGAAGAAGCAGGACGCCTGCAGCGGCTCCCTGATAAGACAACCACGTGGAAATACTTAGATAAGTAAAAATGGGTTAATAATTAAGACAGAGCTAGCCCCTTAACAATAATGGTAACTGGTCAACAGGATTGTATCAAATATAGAGTCTCTGAGTGTTATTTGTGGCTGGTGTGGCTGTGGGCCCAGACTGGCGGCAGGCGGGATGGAGCCGGCAGGAAGGAACAACCTGCACTAACAAGGTAGTAAATAAACTGTGAGTTGATTTCACAAATACTTCTAACTATAACTCACACTGTGTTTCCTTTAGGGATCCATTGCAATTTTTAAATTTGTTTTCTTCTTTTTTTTCAGGGTGGGGGGGATGAATGAGACAGGGTTTTTCTGTGTAACAGTCCTGGCTGTCCTGGAACTTACTCTATAGACCAGGCTGGCTTTTAACTCACATAGAGCTGCCTGCCTCTGCCACCCAAGTGCTGGGATTATAGGCGTGAGCCACCATCACCTGTTACAAAGTCTTAAATTTGTTTTCTCATTTATGTGAGTTATGTTTTACCTGAATAGATATGTCTGCATGAAATGTGTGTCTGGTGCCCTCAAATGCCAGAAGAGGTTGTTAGATCGGGAATTAGAGTTAAGGGTGGTTGTGAGATACCAAGTGGGTGCAGGGGATTATACCCCTGTTCTCTGGAAAAGCAGCATGCATGCTTAACAGCCGAACCAACTCTCAGCCAGCCCCTGGTAGTGTGTTTTAACTTCAGTGAAAAAAGAAATGTTTCCTTGAGAGGAAAAAAACTATGCATTAACTAAGTTTGTATTATACAAAGAAACGCTAGTAAAAGGCTTGAAGATTTGCTACATAAGCCAGGAAACTTTTGACATATGCAGAATGGAAAATGGATGAACTCTGGAAATGTAAATTCTCAAATGAGAAATACTGGATGAGGTCCAATCTTAGTTGCCTTATTGAGATTCCCAGCTTTGTTAAGTGCAGACAGATTGTATGGGGGTAGTGGGAAAGACCCAAAGAGAAATGTGATTCTCGCTTCCAGGTTCATCTTCCTGCAATTGGCATGGCTTTCAGTGGAATGTGTTTCTACATTTCCATTTTCATGGTGAAGTGTTGTCCTTCTCCATTTCTATAAACCATCTATTGTCAACAGTCAGGGAAAATCAAAGAGCAACTTTGTCACTATTATATTTAAGAAAATATAGCATGATACTGATTATTTTGTAATTCTATTTTTTCAATATCTTGAAGAAAACAAAAGAGCACACAAGTTCCTTGATTTTCATGACCCCTGCTATAAATCTAACAGACCTTTGAGTTGGCCTCCCATTGTACTCTGTTCTCATCCAGAATTACTGAGGGAACTCTCATGGGAACACATGTTACCATTCCAAGCATTCTCTGTGAAGCACTGTGTATGAAGCACACATGACACTTCCTCTCTAGCAGGTGATCAGATGGCATGGGGTTCTGTGATTGGTTACTTGTCCTGTAGCCTGAGAGTGATCTAACAGAATCCCCCAATGCTGTTTTTTAGAAACAGCACCTCTTGCACAAAATGCCTCTAATGTATGGTTCTATTCTTTGAATATTAAACAGATCAATATTACAGCCAACTTTTGATTCATTTGTTTTTATTTTATTTTGTAAATAGGATCTTTTGTTTAGCTGGAGTATTCTTAAAGTCACAATGTAACCAAGGCTGATCTCAAATTTATTGCAATCCTTCTGCCCTAGACTCCTGAGTGCTGGGGTTGTAAACATATACCACAGCGTTCAATTTACTACTGAACATTTTAATTCTTGGAAAACTAGGACACTCAGTGTCCAGATGTACCAGGGTTTCTTCTACCAACACTATACTGTGGTTTCTATGTTTCCTATTATCTAAAGCAGCGGTTTAAAGCTCATCTGAAAGAAAGATCCACTTGTTTAGGAATGTTCCTTAGGGTAGGAAGGCTACTCCTTGTCCCACATTTTAGTGTAAATCCATGGAGGAGAAAAAGCTACTTACTTTTAGTATACTTACAAGTGATCAAAACCTATAGTATTGTTAACTAAGAGAAATGACCTGAAAACAGCCTTTAAGCATTAAAGAACATGAGAAACAATGACAGATTTCTAGGTCTAGGTACTACTGTTCTTCCATGAGGAATGAGGAAATGGGGGTAAATGGCCTATAAGGAAAGAGGTTTCCTTAGGCTAAGCACTGCCCAAAATGCTGATATGACAGAGGGATGGCAAATAAACGTTCAGTTGTAATAAGTGCTTTTCATTGTTTCTCATCATTACTATTTTTGTTTATGTATTTTCAGTGGAAAGAATTCTCATGAATGTTTTCAATCATGGCACAGAAAAGATGTTTAGCAAGGATTGCTCAGTATTTGGAAGCTGTGAAAATCTGTGTGCACTCTCAAAACATCTGTAACCCCCAGTGGAGTTTTGGCTCTTGGTTCTATATTTGCCTTCCAGTACAAACACAGGAGAGTGGCAATTTCCCATCCAAGCAGTGGTGAAAAGCTATAATCTTGGGAAGAAATGAGTAAACACATTGCTGAATAGCAGCATGGAAGAGGAGACACAATTGTCTGGGTTTTTTTGTTTGTTTGTTTGCTTTGCTTTTGTTTTTTGCTTGTTTTGTTTTTGCTTTTTGTTTGTTTTGTTTTTGTTTTTAAGTGGAAAACAAAGGCAGTTAATTGACTGTGCTCTTCAATACTTGAGTTTACACATTTTTCCCTCTTCTTTTTCTCCACCTCCCTCTTCTGTCACTTTTTCTATTTGTAACACTAAATGATGCCTCTGTCTGATAAATATACACAAGTTGAATAAAAACAGTCTTTCAAGTTCATGATAACCTCCACAAATTCACAGAATATATATTATATTTATTATACTAGTTTCTTTTGCTGAGATGAAATAATCTGGTAAAGGCAACTTAACAATGACTTTGTTTATTTTAGTTCACAGTTTGTTTATACACTGTCACCAATAAGACAAGAAAAAGTCAAAGTGTGCCTGTGGCATGATTCCATATATGAGAGATCACAAAGATCCTGCCTGGAAACTCCTAAAGCTGATAAACAATTTGAGAAAAGTGGCAGGATACAAAATTAACAACCAGCTAGCAAAACAAACCAAAAAGGCCTTGAGAAAAAGGCCTAACCAAGTAGATGAAAAATGTATACAATTTTTGTATACAAATGTATACAGAGATTTGAAGAAGACAGCAGAAGGTGGAGAGACTCCCTTGCACTTGTATTACTAAGATTGATATTGTGAAAAATGGCCCATTTACCAAAAGTAAGCTACAAATTCAGTGTACTCTGAATCAAAATTCCATTGCAATTCTTCAATGAAAATGTGTCTTTAGGACATGACAGGGCTACTGTACTGATGAGCACATGCCAGCTGTGGTTGCTGTCAGAGGTTGTATACAAGATAAAGATAGTATGGAAGTGATAAACACTCTAAAGCCTGTACCACTAAGTAAAGGGCTATTAACAGTATTTGGTTTCTGGTGATGACAAAAACAATTTTCTTTAAGGGTGTGGTAACTGGTAGATTAACCATGCTCCAGGGGGTGGCACAGATTGGATTAAGTAAATTATTATTATTTTGGAAGGCAAAAGAGACTTTAATTTTTATTTTTTATTTTCTTATTTTACATATTGACCAGTTCCCTATCCCTCCCTTTCTACCTCCCTCTCATATCCCCTGACCATCCACCCATTCCATCCCCTCCCCAACCTCATAGGGAAGGTGATGCCTTCCAGGAAGGGTCAAAAAAATCTGTCAAGTCATTTGGAGTAGGTACTAGGCCCTCCATCCTGCCTCTAGGTTAAAGGACTATCTCTCCATGGGGATGTGCTCCCAAAGTTCTTTCGTGCACCAGGGATACATCCTGGTTCCACTGTCAGAGGTCCCTTAGACTGCCTAGGCCTTTTAACTGATACCCATGTTTAGGGGGTCTGAGTTGGTCCAATGTAGGTAAATTATTTTTTAAAACAACAAGAACAAAAGAGTATATGAAGTTGGAAGAGGGTAAGTTATGGACCAAGGAGGAGTTATCTGGAGGTAAATATAAAAAGTACATATTATAAGTTTATAAAATTCTCAAAGAATAATAAAACATGTCTAAGAAGCTATAACACTTTACCTTTGGGAGCCAACTAAAACCACACACCACCATGCAATGATGTGAAGCTACTATCTTGTACCAAAGAAACAATTAATGCCAGGGTATACTGGATATGTAAAAAAATAAATAAGGTTGGTTTCATGCTATGATTTTATACGCTATCCCCTAAACCAATTTATGCTTCAGAGTGTCCACAAACTTCAATGGTTGGTCAAACAATACTGAAATAAGGAACTAACTATACACTGCTAAATGAAGTTATTAAAAGAAAGATAACTTAATGATGATTGGAATATAAGTTATATAAAGTGGCCAACTATAATGAATAAATAATTCCATACAGTGTGTTGAATTTAATAACAAGAATTAGGAAGACTGATTTGAAGTAAATGTTTGGTAAAGAAGTTGTCTTTGAGCCTCCGATTGTTTTAACCTGGGAACTGTGGTTCTACAAGGCCTCTTGCCTGCCTAGCCATAGCATTAATTCTCTGGTCTTCTTTTCTTTCAGCCATTGCTTTACAGCAGGGTGCTTGTCAATAAAATTACCTCATCATACCACAGGATATAAACACATTCATTGGGAGAATCACTGTGGCTGGCACAGAGATACAAACACACACACACACAGACACAGACACACACACACACACACACACACTCAAAAATACACACTCACATTCTATCACCATCACACACACATTTACACTTATATACACTCACACCCCCCACACTCACATATGCACTCACACATGCACTCTCACACTCACATATACTTATACTCACACACACTCTTAAACACATGCTTCCATATACACATTCACACACACAAGTACTCACACAGACATTCATTCATCCTATTATACATACTCACATAACACAACATTGTACACATGTGCACTCATATTCACAATTCCAAATACTCATACTCACTCACACACACACACACACACACACACACACACCCTCACACATGCTGTCACATACATACGTATAAACAACACACACATACACTCTCACACACACTGTCATATACATACTTACAAATATACACACACACACACACACACACACACACACACACAC
The DNA here is from genome assembly GCA_030556225.1 of Cricetiscus sungorus. Classification (NCBI taxonomy): domain Eukaryota; kingdom Metazoa; phylum Chordata; class Mammalia; order Rodentia; family Cricetidae; genus Cricetiscus; species Cricetiscus sungorus. The sequence continues at coordinate 13,761,932 of JANBXA010000729.1, read as the reverse complement.
ACTCACTCTCAGACACCAACAAAATATGTCTATTATACTCCCACATCTCTCCACTTTATAACAGAAGCAGACAAAGATGCCCTTGAACTACTTTCCCTAAATTGCCATCAGGCAAACTTTAGAAAAAGCCTTTGAGATGGATTCTATTTTTTAATCAATGCTTTTGCTCTTTCTATGACAGCACCCAACTGAGCATAAAGAACTTAATGTATAAATGTTCAGCCAGAGTCACCTGGAGCCAGCAACACACAGGCAGATGAAAAGGAGGATTTTTTTTTCAGAAGGATGTTTATAGTCTTTATGACAACCATCTGGTTAGGGAGATGCCGTGGATGGTTAGAGATTTCAAAGTAGTCCTCATACAAACCATATGGTTTCTGTCTCTTTGCCACACTTCAGTAGTCCCCAAAATATGTGAACTTGTAGTTCCTTTCCACTCTAAGAGGTTTTGCTAATGTGTATTTTACCTATCAATGTGCTGCTGTGTTAGAAACCAAACTGCATTTAAAGAACATTTGCTTAATATTTGAGTTTCAATATTAAATTTAAAGATTTCACAATAGAACTACTAAAATTACTGCTAATTAATATGATTGTATTTTTAATTAAATAACCACCAAAGCCAAATCATTAACAGGATGTTTTTTGTTTGTTTGTTTGTTTGTTTGTTTGTTTGCACATCTCTTGGTCAATTAAAAGTGGTCTCAGGATTTTAATGCCTGTCTGAGTATTCAGCCCATCAAATGATTTATCTTGTTTAAAATTTTTGAATAAAACTGTGGCATTTATAATACACCTTTAGAAAGGTGAAATTCAGTTTGCCAACTAACTCCTCCAAGCAAGGATATCCCCTATATCAACACAGCAGGCAGTCATTTCCAGGAGAATATTTATGACACAGCAACTGAAATACCACGGGATCTGTGAATGTTGCATACTTTCCTTTGTCCGTGAAAATCTTTGGCTCTTGACTATGTGTTTGCCTTCCTTGGTAATTTATAAATATCTATGCACCATCTTGCCTAAATACTTGCAAACAAGGAAACAGTTAATTCTACATTTTTTTAAAAAAATCTTATTCACTCCTACTTTGCCAGAGGTCAGGCAAGCATACTGAACCCCAGTTTGGTGCCTAGCCAAGTTGTTGTCAAAGAGGCTTCATCCAGCAACTGATGTCAACTGTTGCAGAGAACCACAGTCAAACATTAGGCCCAGCTCTGGAAATCCTGCTGATCAGAGGGAGGGAGGATTGAGAGAACAATGCTCCCAAGAAAACCCATAGAACCACTAACCTGGGCTCATAGGAGCTCACAGAGATTGAACCAACAATAAAAGTATCTGCACGGGACTGACCTAGGCCTCAACATATATGTGACAGTTGTGTAGCTTGATGTTCTTCTGGGACATCTAGTGGAAACAGTGGCTGTCTCTGACTCTATAATCTTTCAGGATCCTTTACTCCTATTGGGTTTCCTTGTCCAAACTTAAAGTCTCACTGCAACTCAATATTCCATGCTTTGTTGCTATTCATAGGAGACCTATCTTTTCCTAAACAGAAATGGAGGAGGGTGAACTGAAGGAGCATAAGGGAGGTAGGTGTGAGGGACTAGGAGGAGAGGAGGGAGCAGAAATTGCAGTCCAGATACAAAATAAATAAATAAATTAAAAGGAATCTCTTTCTTTACTATGTCAGTTCAACCATGTGGATATATCTCCAGTTTTATGGGAGCACAATTAAATTTTCAATATTTATTTTTTATTTCATGTGGCTATTTCAGCTTTTCCTTTAAGGAATGAATAGTGTGGGCTTTCTTGAAGTTACTGTCTGCTTTCCTGAATACTTAAAAAAATAAGTCTCCCAAATACTAACAACAACCACAACTTCCCCTCTTTACACTCTTCTTCCACACCCCTTCTTTTCCATTTTATTTTCTCCCCACTCCTATATTTTTCTATTTTGGCTTTCTCAAGCCCCTTGCCCTTGATGCTGTATTACTTGGCTTTCTTACTCCATAATCTACGGGAACACTGAATTTATGAAATGCTGTGAAGTTACCGTTGCAACATCATAATATAAAAGTCATTTTAGATCTATTTATTAAGTGTAAATAATGTATCATTCTCCACACATCTGCGAATAAAGGATACAATTAAAGTAAAGGAGTTGGGAATAAAATATTCACACAATTTCAAGGCATTTGAACTCACATTAAAGAAATGATACAAACATAAGCACAGAGGTATGGCCTTGTAGACTCTTGTGAATATATATCCTATGGATATGTACACCTAGTAATGCCAATTATTTTCTACAAGAATACTTAAATATAAGCAATGCAGTGAAATTTATGGAAAATTTGATGTGATCTCATGTGGGTTAACAAAATGATCTAGTGTTAGCTTTGTAGTACTAGAATGGCAGTGTGGAAGATGATAGATTAGAGACATTTTCTAAGGAAATAAAAGTCACTTGATACACGAGAAGATAAAGGTTTCAACAAATGAAGAAACAAAAACAACAGGAACATGGAAGTACTTTGATTTTAAAGACACAACAATTACTGTGGAATGTTGAAAGAAAAAAATACAGCTGTAATACCCTTTATGCTGATATAATGGCAGGTAATGTTAGGATATGGGACTCATGGGACTGATCTGTGCACATCGCCAACATAGTGACACAGCTACAGGGGTTTCCTTTCAGTAAGAAATAAAAAGATGCAGAAACACAATCACTAATCACAGAGGACAGATCTCCCCCCACTACCCCTAAAGGCAAATGTTTGGAAACCCTATCTTACTCAACTCCACCTTCATTTGTTTGCCAGGGAGTGAGAAACACATTCAATCTTTTACCTAAACTCCTGAAAATGACAACAACAATAATTTTTAAGATGTGAGGCTTCATACTTTAGGCACTTAATTCATGCTTGTCTTTAGCCTGATGTGATATCCCATTGGACTGAGAGTTCTGATTATCATAACCCCTCACAGCTTGTCTTCTGAGCAGCACTGTCAGCTTCAGAGTAATTGTAGCAGCTATTTTTAAAAAGCTTTAATTAAAAATAGCTTTGCAATAGGACTGCTGATTGTCCTAATGCACTTCCCACTTAGACATCCATCACTAGTGCTGTTTACATGGCAAGCATAGTGCATTCACGATGTTAATATCAGAAATATATAATATTATTATTTGGCAGGAATAAATGATCTTATTAAATCTTTGACTATCTTAATGTGAATCCTAGAAAGAAAGCTGCCAAGGAGGATAATTGAGTTTAGAGGGTGTGTGATATACATGGTGTGAGACATGGGTCAGAGACTAAACTGTAATCATCTTCATGTATGTAATTATCTTCATACATAGAATCATGTATGTCTTTGTGTTTATATGTATGTGCATAAAGTGCAGTTGAAAAACTGTTTAAATCTCGAGTATAATGAATACATTTTAACCCAACTTTCTTATAAATGCTATTACTTATGCATGTATTATATTCAGTGGGTAAGGTCACTATTGTTGGTCATGAGAATATACCTTTTGGTATGTGTAACTATGGGAATGAATTTATATGGTCTGTTTATCTTAGTAGATGGAGTTGAAATTAATGCTGATACCCTATGAATAGAAAAATGTCTACAGAATAATTTCAGCTGCATTTTGACCCATGACCAGTGTAACAGGATCAGTGAGACTTTTTTGAGACCCCACTGGCAGAGAGGAATAATGATCAATACTTCTGCTGCAGAGTTAGTACTCCTTCATGGTTCTGTGTCATGGGTCACACATTTCAAACCAAATACCTATTTATGTCAGATAAGTTGTTCAGGGCTTAAAGCCTGCTTAATATGAGACGAATTTTGTGTGTGTGTGTGTGTGTGTGTGTGTGTGGGTGTGTGTGTGTGTGTTAATGAAGTCATAGATATTAGAGAATAAACTATAATCACTACTTTACTAAACCAGAATAATCCCTAACAACAATCTCCTTATACCCACAGATAAGTAGAGTCTTCATCTACAATCAGGGAAAGTCCTCTTTGTAACAGACATATCATTACATACATCCATAACCAATAAAAATACAGAGATACGAGCCCAATTCCTATAGGTACATCTACAAAACACTGGTGCACCTAAGCATCTTAGAGTATTGCTGAAGAAGAGCTAAAGATCCTAAGGGACAGAATATCAGGGAGTTTCCTTGAGACTGTTTCTGGTGGTGTCAAAAGTTATACTCATAAAGTCTTACCAACTTAACTGTCCAAGAATGATATGAATCAGGCTTACACTATCAGACACTTCCAAATGAACAGGCAGGATTCTTAGATGTGCACTAAGCAGCAAAAATTCTATATTTTTGTCATTCACTTATATTTTCCAGAGAGTGAGTTGCTTTAAATCGCCCCACCTATTCCCAAAGATTCCATCTGCTAGTCACTCATTCAAAAAATCTAAATTCATTTTAGAAAATGTACAAATTTCATTTCTGTTATTTTCACAAAATACTATGACAAAGAGAAAGAGCTGAGGGGAGAGATGCTTTATTTTTGCTCACACTTCCAGGTTATATTTCATCATATCAGCAAAATCAAGGTGGCAGGAACTTAAAAGAGCTAGTGAAATCACACATCCAAGAAGAGAATGGATGAGTGCAAGTGTAGCATTTAGTTCACTTTTCCAGTATTATTGTCTAAGAATCAAACTTGCGGAATGGTATGGCAAAAAGTAGACTGAGTCTTCTCACATAATTATTGTGATAAGACAATTTTCCAAAGACATTTTCAGAGGCCAACCTGATTTAAGCAATATCTCATTGAACTTTCCTTTCCAGATAATTCCCAATTCGGTCAATCTGATAAGTAAGACTAACCCTCAAAGTGCAGAAAGTTCCTAGGTCAGATTATCTCAAATTTGAACAAGGCCAAGTTTGTGGGGAACTAAACTTGAACTACAGGCTTGGCAGCAAGTGACTGCCTACACATGTTGAGCTGTCTAGTTGGCCCGGAGGTTTCTCTTTATAACTGAGTCTTCCTTAGTATTTGTGTAAGATGATGCTCCTGGAGGAAAATGGTTTTCATGGTTTTATTATGATGCTGCTTTACCAAGTCTCAACTTCCTTCATTATATTATGTATATGAAAGTGTTTCCTGTTTGAAAGAATAACAAAAATATCAGGCATCCTTCAGACCATGTCCCAGGTTAGATGGAAGTCTCCAGGAGCATAGAGGTCTTGCACTTCAGAAACTGTCTGTGTGGTAGGTGTAACTCTGCCTCATGGAGTCTGAGCCTACCCAAGGAAATACTGAAATTTGATTATGGGCATACTTAATATAACATCAAAAACTGGATAGGAGTGAGGATATTTTAATTTTATTTTTTCCAGTGTTTTCTTGGGTTTTAGGGTGTTATCCTCAAATGATTACTCTAGGATGATAACAATTGTGATGATGATGATGGTTTCAAAAGACAAAATATTCAAGAAGAGGTTGAGTGTCCTATAAAAAGAATGTTTTTATTCTCAATGGTCAGCAATAAGCTATATTCACATTTCCCAAGAGAGTTATTATTACTAAATTCTAGACAATGAAAAACTATGCTCTTGAATTTCACCATAGCTCTGAGGTAAAACAAGAATTTTGTAATTCCAAAAAAGACCTCAGAGATCCACTTCCTTTCTTTTGACAGAGTCTAACTGCTAGATTTTGTTGCTCTATTTAGTCAGTATGTGTTTATAAACATTCTTTTTTCCCACAAGAACAATATACCTTCTACTCATTGCAACATGGAGGAAAGGGACTGTAAGACAATTAATAATAAGTTTAAAACATGTAATTGGAAGGAAATGAGAAACAAGGACAAGTATTACTGGGAAGGAAAAATTGCAAGAGTGGGGAGGGTATGCTTCTCTGCTTTTGGAGAAGTGGTTGGGCATGTTTGGACTTTGGAGAGGAAAAAGAAAATGTAGCTGTAGATCTTATAGACTAAATGATTGTGTACCTCATAAAATTTTACATATGTTTCCTAATTCTCTGTGTGAAGGTATTAATTAGAAAGTCAAATAAGTCAGGTCTTCTGTGTGTGTGTGCATGATATGTGTATTAGATAGAGAGACACTCAGAAAGTCAGCTCAGGTGTTGGCCCTTCCCTTCCATCTTATATAAGACAAGCTCTCTCTTGCTCAATACTATGTATTAGCCTGTGAACCATGCTTCTTTTTCTGCCTCCCATCTTCTGGTAATAACGTGCTGGGATTTTTGATGTAGATTCTACTTTGCACTGCTTTTGCATGAATCCAAGGCATCTGAACACAGGTCTCAAGTTCAGAAAGTCTAATGTTATGAGTATAAATTGGTGAAGAGGATGAATCTTCAAGAATAGGATTAGGGACCATTAAGTCATGAGTGGTTTCATTCTCTTCTTTCACCTCTGTTATAGTAAGATATATGAGGTATGTATTTCTATTGCCCAGGTAATAAGGCTTTATCCATTACTTGACATATTGGTACTGTGATCTTAGACTTTTAAACAAATATTGTTGTTCAACATATCCATTCATGATAAAATTATTAAATCTATTTAAACAAAACAAGACAAACTTGTTTAGTTTAGTTTAGAAGGACTAAAATACATATTCAAGTACAGTTGGTTGAGCTGTGACTTTGGTCATGCATTTTTTGTTTATTTGTTTTTATATCATATTTTTGTCTTTAGAGAAAATTTAACAGTAAATAACGAGTTTTCCCATTTAAAGAGAGATCTATGGGTTGAATTAAAAAATTTTTGAGAAGTTACTGGATGATGATAGTGACTGTAGGAAAATAGGTTAGAGTGTAATTGAAGTAGTCACACTGAAAAGTTGTCTTCAAAAGCTTTGAATACATCTAGAAACTGTGAAGCATTTTGGCAAGGTTTGGTGAGCATATATGTAGAGGCAGTGAAAACTGGTTTTGAAGATGACTCTCATGTTTGGCTTGTGGTCATGGTGTATATCAGTGACATTCACTAGATAAATATTAGGAGGCTTATTTCAAGAGAAGTAGAGGGAAGAGCTAATAACCTTTAGAAAAGATAAAGTCTTATGTGCTTATGAAAATATACCAGGAAGAAAACAAATCTACAATAGTGGAATTAGGGTATTCAGTATTATGTTTTTAAATAAAAAACGCCACAATTTTGTTAGTGTCTACCAAACAATATTCTTTATAATTTGAAAATACCTATCATTGAAAATCTTATGCACAACTTGTTGATGGAAAAATTCAACTTTTAAAAACGTTTCTTCATTTAGTATTTCTGGAAGTCTTAATTGGTTGGTTTTGAAAACATTTTTAATAATAAAATTATTCTTTTTTAAACAAGTGAAAAAAATCATGTAGATATAAATTGTCATCTGATAAAATAGAACCCCAGTGTTTCTGTAACTCTATCACTCAAGAAACATCTGTCACACTTGTAACCTTAGTCAGTAGGAATGTGATCTATTTTTTTTTTCAGGGAAGGGTTGTGGTAGATATTAACAAATATAATCTATTTAAGGTAAGTTCATTACACAAGGCCTTTACCCATAATGTTGGTAGTAATATTTAAAAGTGACCAAACAGGGATACACAAGGGTACTACTGTATGAGGAATTGGCAGAATGAGAGTAAAGGTTGATGGTCACCATATGAATAAAGGATAATGCAAGGAAGGTGCTACTCTGTAAATATGTTTCTCATACTGGTTAATCAATAAAGTATTGTTGGCTAATGGGAAAGCAAGATAGGTGGGGCTAGGAGACAAGGAGGAAAGAAGAAGTAGGAAGGAGGAGTCAACATGGAGAGGCTGGAGAGGTAGAACACCAGAGCAGCTCTGGCCGGTAACATGAGCCACGTGGAAATACTTAGATAAGTAGAAATGGTTTAATCATTAAGACAGAGCTAGCTGGTAACAAACTAGTAACTGACCAACATCATTATATCAAATACAGAGTCTCTGCATGTTATTGGGGGCTGGCGTGGCTGAGAGACCAGATCAGTAGCGGGGGGAAAAACCTACTCATAACATAATGGTGTCAGAAGTGACGGAAAATATCTAGGTACAGGAAGGGTTCTAGCTAAAAGATTCAGAGAAACATACAAAGGATACATTATTTTCATTTTGAGATTCTAGAACTTAAGAGTATAGACTTCTGCTGGTGTAAGCCACATAATTTATATAAACTTAGGGATTTATTGTTCATTCAAAGCACATAATTTATGTCAAAGAACATATAGTACAAAACTAATCTTGGTTATTATATTATCTTTTATCCCCTTAAAAGGCTCACACTTGCAATCATTCATTAAACACATGGGATGTTTACTTGCACAATTGTTTTTCATTGAAATTAAGACTGATATATCATTGAAAAAAATCATTAAAATATTGACATTTGCTTCCAAAATTGTCAAACAATATGTAAAAAAATATATGTGAAAAAATTCCACTTAAAATAAACACTAGAGCAGACTCAAGCAGCACTATGCATATTGACTGAAGAATCACTTCCCAGCAATTCACAATAGTTGTTGTGTTTCATTTTATTTTCTAGATGCCTACATAAAAACTATCCATTCCTTCCAGCAGAAAGCTCTTTCTAGGAGTGAAGAACTATCTCCTTAATACTTCTCCATTCTAGTGTCTTCATTTATTACTTATTAGTATATAATTTAACAGGACTGCTTGAGCCAAAATATAATTCATGTGCTTGGTGCAGGCTCTTTCGAAGCCTGATATTTTTCTGGAAATTATGAACAAAAAATTCCTTAGAAAAGAAGTAATTGACACATTCTATTTATCAGAAATGTTAAGTCTTCAAAGTTACAGAGTTAATAAATTTTCCTTTTTAACAACAGTGTTGCCACAATGCTGCTGGACTGGCAAGGGCTTGTTTAATGACATCTTATTATTGAGGCAACCCAAAACAAGTATGGCTTCATTAGCAAGAAGAATGTGAATAATGAGACATTTTCTTAAGCTATCAGTTTAAAAAATGCTATACATATAAGGTGTAATTCTATAAGCCTATATGACTCATAAATGGTTATCAAGTATAAAAACTGACATAGACTAATAATACATTTTCATTTTATTTAAACATAGGATTGTACATTATGTCTAAAATGGTACAGTATATAATGTAAATCAACTTTTTAAAAGTACAAAATGTGTAATTACTTCTCACTTAAATAGATAGCTTTTTACAAGATTATTTAAGAAGAGAATTAGGAAGATAATTAAAACTTCACCAGTTGTGTCAATGTGAGTTCATTGAAACACTATCAGCATTAGAAAGCTGATGACTTTTTCTTGATTAATAGGACAAATTATGTTAATGATAATGCTGAAATTGGCTTCATTGACTTGTGAGAAAAAAACATTTAATGACAATGTTTTCAATGTTTTGCAACTAAGGCTACTTTAAGATCAATTCTCCAGGAAAGCAAGTCAGCAACAAAGTTACTGGGGATGTCCTAACAGTAAAACATATCTATTTGTGAGAAACTTGTATTTCCACATTAGATTCTACACTGGACAGAACAAAAATATTCTTAAATACTCATGGACAACAGTAGTACTATTGATTGACTAGATAACTGTGGAAAATAAAGAGAATCAATTAATAACTAATACTAAATTAACTGAATGGTCTGTTTTAGGAAAGGATGCAACAACAGGACATGACTCTCCTAAATATTTGACAAAAGTGAGCAAAATATATGAGTAATAGACAAAAACAAAATGAAAGGAAATGGCTCCTGAGAATGCAGAGTCATCAGAGTATCAGGTCTGCATTCTGCCAAACAGTAGAAAAGGACCTCAAAATTGGGTGAAGAAACTCTATAGCATGTAAGTTTCCACCAGCCCGCACGCCGCTGGTCTGGCGTCCTGGCCCCCAATAACACGCAGGAGACTCTATATTTGATACAATCCTGTTGGCCAATTACCATTACTGTTTATGGGCTAGCTCTGCCTTAATTATTAACCCATTTCTACTTATCTAAGTATTTCCACGTGGTCGTCTTATCGGGGAGCCGTGCGGCAGGCATCCTGCTCCTTCCCCGGGCTACATCTTGACTCCTACCACTTCCTCTCTCCTCCTTCTGGGTGCCTAGCCCCGCCTATCTTGTTTCCTATTGGCCACAGGGCTTTATTAACCAGTATGAGAAACATATACACAGAATAACATCTCCCATCATCTCCTCTTTTCTGTCTAAAGTAAAAGAAGGGATTTAACCTTAACATAGAAAAATATATCATACAACAGTTATCAAATAAGAATCATAGTAAACAATATTTAGTCCATTAACATTTTGTAAGACTTTAAGAAAATATCATCTATCCTAACTTTGCGAGTCTAAAGTCCTATATGTAACTTATCTTTAATCCTAACTAAGGAAAACTATAAGCATAACTATCTGTCTTCAACTCCTTCAAAGACCACAGAAGGATAATATATAAACTCTAGAAATGACAGAGACAACTCATTGCCTGGTCAGTCACCCGAAGTTCTTCTTAATGTTCCATCTTCAGCCCATAGGCCATAGTGTGTCTCCAGACTCCTCAACAAAGTAGAAAACTTTTCTCTGTGTCCTGTAGACTGTCTGGCTGTCTGGCATCCTCTTCCATGAAGCAGGAACCCTGTAGCAATGTCTATCTTGCATCAGCAGTCATCTTTTTGTGGGTCCTGCATGTCCAGTTTCTACAACATAAAGTCAAACAGTCCAGAAGAACAGTACCTTGCCCAAATGGCTAGTCTTGCCATATTAGAAGCAAACTCCATAATGTGTTTCTTTGATGTCCATCTTCCTTTCTTCTGTAGGTGGTGTTACCAGGAGCAGTTGTGCCTCATTGTCAAGAAAATCCCTAAACCATTTTAAATGCCATATTCTGTAGGTCTTTGAAAGGTTTGAAGAATGCCTATTCATCTCAAATACATCTCTGCATATCTAGAAATCCTAACTAACTTAACACCAAGTTTTAATTATCAAGGTAACTCTCTATAATCTGTACTAAATTATACATTACATTTTTAAATGAGCTATATAAACACAATACCTAAACAAGAGGAGAAATATACATATTACAAAATTGACCTTAAATTGTATCAATAAAAGAAAATCCATTCCAAAGCAAAGTATTCATATCTATACCATAATTCCCTTTTTACCTTTAAAAAGATTGTTTGTGGTTATAGCCATTTATAACCAAGTCCATTTAAATGAAAACAAACATTTATAAACAATATTTGGGAAGTCGGGCGTCGTTCTTTCCAAACTACTTCCTGCTGGTAGAGGGCGCTGTCATGGGGGTCCAAAGTAGATGCAGAAATCTTGGCAGTAGTCTGCGAGGCTTTGTCTCAACTGCTTTGAATGTTGGATCACCTGGGGAGCTGTTTCAGGGGGTCTGGCTTGATCAAACCATATAAGTCTGGAAAGAATCCATAGCTTTTCATTTTCTGTGGAAACAAAAATAGAAATCCTTTTCCCCAGTAGCTTGTCCTTAGGCTTAAATTTTTGAGTCAAAGCATTTTTAAAATATATAAATTGAATTAATTTAGCAGCATTTCTTTTATCAGTAGTTATTTTCTCAGCAATCAAATAATTTAAAGACAACAGAATCGCGTATAGTATCCAAAATTTCTCTGTGCTTTCCATTTTTACGTGGCTTTTTTATTACTCTATTTATTCTACTTCTATTTTTACATATTTTGAGACAGGGTTTCTCTGTGTAACTTTTATCTGTCCTGGAATTCAGTGCATACCAGGTTTGCTTTGAAATCACAGAGATCTGCTTGCATCTGTCTGCCCAGTGCTGGGATTAATGGCGTGAGACATTACACCCATCCATTCTACTTTCTTTTTTCTTTTTTAAACCATTGTATCCCGTTTCTTTTTCTCTCCCAAGCCAGCGTATTTTTTAAAACACAGTGTAAACCTTCATTGCAGCTCTCGTACACACCAATGAATTGTTAGCAGAGCTCTTTAAAAGCAAGGTGGTTTTCTTGCCGCTTATGCTAATTTTGGAAACCTCCCTTAAAGGAGCCACGCAAATCTCTGTCTACAACAAAACAAATCCAATGGAGAAAATGCTGCTACTAAGAAGTTTTGCTAGTCTCTGTTCCTTTGTTTCTAAAACATTTCTTAAGCTCTTATTAGTTTTAAGTGAAAGTTTTTATAGCCACGTTGGGCGCCATTTGTAGCATGTATATTTCAGCCAGCCCGCCAGCAGGTCTCCCCGCCGGCCTGTGATGCTTATTTGATAACTGTTGAATGGTATATTTTGCTATGTTAAGGTTAAACTCCTTCTTTTACTTTAGACAGAAAAGAGGAAATGATGGGAGATGTTATTCTGTATATGTTTCTCATACTGGTTAATAAAGCACTGTGGCCAATGAGATAACAAGATAGGCGGGGCTAGGAGACCAGGAGGAGGAGAGAGGAAGTGGTAGGAGTCAAGATGTAGCCCAGGAAGGAAGAAGCCTGCCGCGCGGCTCCCCGATAAGACGACCACGTGGAAATACTTAGATAAGTAGAAATGGGTTAATAATTAAGACAGAGCTAGCCCATAAACAGTAATGGTAATTGGCCAACAGGATTGTATCAAATACAGAGTCTCTGAGTGTTATTTGGGGCTGGCGCGGCTGTGGGCCCACGTGGCGGTGGGACCGGGAGGCCGGCGGGGAGACCTGCTGGCGGGCTGGCTGAAATATACATGCTACAAAACTCAATAAACATTTCTCCAAAGAAGACATATAAATGGCTGATAAATACACAAAAGATACTGTTGTGATTTATTACAAAGATGTGAATTTTTTTTATCAAGAAACAAAACAAGAAACAACATGTCTGTAGTTGGTGAGACACTGGAAACTTATACCCCAATATTGTAGATGTAAGACTACACAGTAACCTTGGAAACAATGTGTGGAATTTTTAAAATAGTCAACATATGCTTGTCTTGCAATCCAAAAATTCTACTTCAGACTATATGTTCAAAGCATGATCTGAGAGAGATATTTGTGTCTGTGTATCTATGCTCAGACAAACGTTCACAGTAGCTAAAACTTGAAACCAATTACTCAAGAAAAATTGAAATCAATTACTCAACAATATATATAAATATGATATATAAAGAGGCATAGATGAGATAGAGATATAGATAGATGATAGATACTTAGATTAGATAGATAGATAGATAGATGACAGATGGATGAAAAAGAAACTCTTCATTGATGACCAGTAAAATTTCATATGCTAGAAGAGGAATGACAATTGGCACAAAATATTTGGATATTGTCTAGCATATGAAAATTTTATACATTGAATTGTTAAAACAAATCTGTTCTTGGCACACACCCTAGAAAGACTATTGATTTTATGTAACTGAATATACATAGAGAATTGCTTATTAAGTTAAAACTGAAAATAAGTGAGGATGACACTAAAGATCAAAACTTATGGAAGAGATAAATTTTAAAGTACCAAAACAACAACAACGAGGATGAGCAGGCAGGGTAAAATTGATTATGATTATTACAATGTGAAAGTGTACAGGCAGCATGACAGCATCTATTTATAGCCAAGGCAGAACAAATGGAAAGATGCTTCTATATTCAAGAAATCTGAGGTGAAGATAAGTAAGGATGGCAATAATGTAATGGAGGCTATGTGTGACAGGAAGGAGTCTCTGAACTGGGGTCTTAGTGAAGTTCACCACTAACTGTAATTTAAGGGATTACAACAGAGTTTTCTTTGCTTTGAGCTGTTTCAATGTTCATTATGCATGTCATATCTCTGTGAACATTATATTGTAAACATAATGTTACAGCATGAATACAAGCTAATCTAATATGTAAGGCTGAACCAAGCATATAGTCATCAGTTGATTCAATAAAAAAAGTTGATAATAGGGAGTATTTTAGAAGCAGCTGTAAAATATAACTACTATTTTAGATTCCTACCTCTGAAGAGAAAATTTATACTTCCTAGATCAATTCTGTACCTAATTTTGAATGATTTGTGTGGTGTTGTCTATCAGAACTTATGTAATATAAATGGGAAGATGACAAAACAATTTGGTAAGTAGGTTCATTTGGGAATGGTACTAATATTTGGAAAGTATCTTTCTGATCTGATATTACTCATATCCTTGTAAATTCTTTACAGCAGAAACTAAGACCTATTAAGTAAATAATAATGTAAACAATTACTTAAATTTTATTTACCCTCTCCTTTCAACCTGTGTGAATTAAAACCTAATGGGGTATTGCAGTGCCAAGCAAAGTAAAAAGTCAGATTGTATTTCTATAATGTTTTCCAGAGACTAATTAAATATATAGTTTGGAATAATACTCTAGGCTGAAATGTAACTTTTTTCCCAAATTTGTGTGTTAAAACTTTAATCCCTAGAATCTATGTAAAAAAAAAAAAGTTAAGAATGCTAGTATGTACTTGTAGCCCTACTACTGACTAAGCAGAGAAATAGGAAGTTCCCTGGAAACTAGCCTACTTTGTGAGATCTACAAAAATGGGAGAGTGCATCTCAAATAAACCAAAACAAAACAAAAAAATAAGGTGATTACATCTGAGAAATGACAAAAAATTTGTCCCCTAGCATCTAGACACAATGCACATGTGTCATGCATATTTAGATATACATACATACACAACAAGAAGAAAAAAGGGGGCATGAAAATGGTATTTATATCAAGACACAGGCACAAAAGCAATGTAGTTAAAACTTCTGCATGAAATGAATAAGTGAGAGGCACCTCAGGTACCATCCCTAGGTGAAAGATGTAGACAGTTAATGGCCTCTTGGGGAGAAAGAACTACTTTCCTTTGGAAATTTTGGCCATGAGTTGGTTGCACATGTCCAAGAGGCAGGGCCTACACCTACATTCATACTGGTAGCACTGAGTCATTTTGTTTGTATGTATGTGTGTTTAACAGAAACATGAACATGATAATGAAGTTGGTAGATGTTCTTGGGATTCACAGAGGTTTTGAAAGAAAAGAGTATGATGAATATGATCATGATACATTGTATATATGCATGATATTTTCAAAGATGAAAAATTAAAATAAAGGGAATAAAAAATTTAATCCTCTGCCACTGTGTAGAGACCTCTTCAGGAAGTATACAGGCTAAGCATGAGTCTTTGACTTGCCATTCTCCAGACCTGTGGGAAAGAAGTGTCTTCTATTTAAACCATTTAGTCACCCAGCCCAACCAAACAGCGCAAGCAGAAGAAGGCTTAACGAATGCTGCAACATCTGTATGAAGTATTCTGATAACTACTTTAAGTGCTATCTTTAGAAGATAATTTGGGAAAATAAAACGTGTTCTTCACAGGCTTTATATTTTTGCTATGTATTGCTACAGACCAACTTATATTATTGATATTATGGATAAATTTAGTATTTTTTTTAAATTGGGAAACTTTAGCATGATACAGCTGGTGTTCTTTTAACTCACCCACAAAATAAAACTCTGACATATTCTATGGGTATCTTTTTGTTCAAAAGCTCTTTATAAGTGAACCTACATTAATGTCCTGCAGGGTATTTATTACTATAAATTCAGCTATGCCAAATACTTTTGAGAGTATAGTTCTAACTCAATCTAAATATATTTCCAATATTGTTATTGTTGTTGTTGTGTGAGTGTAGTTTGAGTGTGTGTGTGTGTATATATATATATATATATATATATATATATATATATATATATATATATGCTCACATATATGCTCACACTGGATGCTGGGTTGAATTGGCTTTATCACACTCCACCATATTTTTTTGTGGCAGAGCACCTCACTGAACTTGGAAGTTGTCATTGGAGTACACTGTCTAGGCACTATCCATTCAGTAGTAATAAATACATGTAACTACTTCAGATGTCTAAAGTAGTTGCTATGTACAAAGCTTTTATATTTCCCCCTTGAGATTTTCCCTACCTGACTCTGATAGCCAATATTCAGATATAAACAATTAATCATGGGCTAAAATATAGCTTGATAGCACATTTGTCTTCAATGTATGAGGCTAAGGTTCTTTTTTTGAGGATGAAAAGATAAACTCAGAATGTCATGTGTAGCAGGCACTTTTGATTGGAGTGTATGGAATCATAGGAATTTATAGACATTAGCCAAGTTCATATTCACAAACAATAGCAGCAACCAAGTGGTCATGTGACCTCCCCAAATGGTCAATGACGGTCAGAAGATCTTAGAAAAATATTGATACTTATGTTAACCACTGAAGCCTCTACACTTTATTTTAAAGTGTAAATTAGTTACTGAGCAAAAAAACATTTGTAAACTACTTATACTCTATAGGTGGCTTTTAAATTTAAAAAAATCTTCTATTTGGAAATGCTTAAATACTTATCATGATCTATATCTAGCTTTACACCTCTACCAACTCCAGATCACCTTACAATATAAACAGAACAATTCAATTTTGTATTTAAAAAGATTCAACAATGTAATTTTTTCTTAGAGTCATGTGTTAGTCTTTCATATATGTGGGTGTAGGATTTAGTCTAGACACCACATGCCACAAAGGCTAATAATCTTTTTTTCAAAGGGCTTTTAGGATAAAAAAAAAAGCCATCCTTCCTGCTTGACATTTTGAAAAAATTAAACATAGCCTGAGTTCTCCATTACTTGTATAGATATTTTGTTTTTAATATATGTGTATTTTATCCATGCAACAATACATGAAAATAAGAGTAATGTGTATGAAATTTCTAGCAAGTCCATACCTTGCCATTTCACCATTCTTAGATGTAGCTGTTTTGGTAGAACAAGGATCTATGTCTGCCAGTTGCTAAAAATTTAATAAAACCTAGCATATCCATATATTCACATATACAAAAATCTAAATTATTTCCTCGAATTTTTTTGAAAATCCAGTCTTTGTTGTCAGTCCAGCATGTTGCTATAGAAATAAAACATATTTGCATGTGATCTTTAACTCATAGTGTAAAATATTTTAAATTAGAATATTCCTTTTTATACCTTTTGGAAGAAAAATCCCAAATAACTTCTGCTTCAATTACTCTCTCCAAACCCTTCCAAATATTCCTTCTTGCACTATTTCATATTTATGCCTCTTTTTATTAATTATTGTTACATTCCTATATTTATATGTACATACAAAAATATAAATATAACACGCTCATCCTGTAAAATATTACTTTACATATATATATAGATACATATGTATCTATCTATATATATATATCCACAACCGTTACTTACCCTTTTTTCTTTATCTGATTTGTTTTGTTTGTTCTGTGTTGTTTGATTTAAGTGGTATGTATGTAAATTCATCTTCAGATTCAAAACTAAAGGTATTTCTAAACTCATTAGAATGAATGTGTATACACACAAAGTATTGAGTAAGCTATAGACAGTACAAGGTATAGCTATATCACAATTTTGCATGTGGTCCAGAGTTGTCTTTTGAGACTTTCTTTGTTCAAATTACTAATTTTATATAGAAAGGAAATCCCCTTATGGCTTTGTTTCCCAAGATTGCGATATTACATGACCACAAGTTTTGTTCCTTTCATGTTAGAATGGCATCTTCTTACAGTTCTAAAGGCCAGAGTCTAAGAGAAAAGTGTCGGTAAGTCTAAAACCTATTCTCTGCCCGACCACCCACCCACCCCAGTTTCTGTTGGTCTCTGTGCAGCCTTTGGGATTTTTTTGATTGAACATGAAGAATTCCAACATCGATATCCACCTTTATTTGACCTTCCCTTCAGTATTACACTATTATTTTAAGGGAACTAGTCATATTGGATAAAGTATTCAAGTCAATATAGAATTAATTCTCCTTTATGTGTTACACTTTCCATACTGCACTTCCAAATACAATTCAACTCCACAACACTGGCATGAGAAATTTAATGTATCTTTCAACGATTAAATTCACTATTTATTTTTGTTTTTGTTTTTTACACAGAGTTTCTCTGTGTGATAGCCCTAGCTGTTCTGTAACTTGCTGTATAGACCAGGCTAGCCTTGAATTCAGAGATCTGCCTGCCTCTGCCTTCCAAGTGCTGGTATTAAAGAGTAACACCACCACTGCCTGGTAATTTACTACATAAATACAATGAACCCACAACTCTCATACTTTAAAAATATTATTATCTGATGCAAATTTCATTGCAGCTGAAAATTAACAAATACTGGAGCAAAGCAGGTAAATATTATTGCTTAATACTTAGGCTGGAAAAACAAATAATTAGTCACCATTCAAGACAAAGTTATACTTTATTGAACACATGGGCATATCAAAGTCACCCTGGTTTTTGTTTGTTTGTTTATTTTTTGTTTTTTTTTCTATATTCCTACTTCTAAAGTCAGAAGATGAGCTATTTGGTGATTGCTGCTAAGAACATGATAACCTGGATGACGCATTTCAATAACTTGTCTTAGTTTAGCATTTGAATCATGGGGAAATATGAATGAATCATTTGTGGTGCTCCTTAAAATGTAAAAACATTGGTATTTAAGAATTCATTCTCTGTGTTAGAAGAGGACATAGTGAAGATGGTGGCACCACTCATCAGTTAAAGCAACTGTTCATTGCCTTCAAAACTGCTGGAGAGCAGCTTACAAAGACTTTGTTTGAGGTAGATGTTAAATGTCAGAAGAAAATTATCTATGTTAGCTGATTTCAAATTTATCTATGGGGGAAACAGTCGTGCTTTGTTGCTGTTGTTGCTGTTGTTGTTGTTGTTTTCTGTGCTTATCAAATTTTACAAAGATCGCCATTCTAAACACTTGCAAAATTAAACTCATATTTTAGAATTAGCCTTGGTATTTTAGTTTAGTAATTTCCTCTTAGAAATAAAATGTTACCCAGGAAAGTAATTTCTCTTAAGACAAGAAGAGTTAGGTCACATTCCAAAATTTATGGTATTGTGTTATTATCTCTGTTAATCACCACTTTTCTCTGCAGTCTGAGATCAAATTCCTGGAACAAAAAAATAAATGTACATTATAAAAGGAAATCAGTGGGTGAGGGTGCCTTTAAGCAGTATGGCAATAGTGTATTACAGGCTAGCCCAGAGGTTGCTGAACTTGGGTTGAGTGCCCAGGCCAATCTCACACCATCCAGTTAGAGAAAGCAAAGAAAAACTGAGCAGAAGTTAAAATACCAGGAACAGGAAAAATCGGTGCTCAGTTGTTTCAGGGATACTGTGAAGATTTTACTCAATATCTGTCTTAATTGTTGCTTATTATAGTCATTCAAAGGGCAATTGCTTAGTGCCCTTGAGCATTCTATTCATGTATGACAGTGAGAGCATTGATTCTATTCAAAGCATAACCTCAAAAATCACATGTCTCACACAACACATGATAAACCCTGTTTATAGGAACATCACTGAATGCTTGTTGCTTTGAATGCTGTGATAAGAAAGTCACGTTTTCTCAAATATGGGAGAGGAAAGTGATAAAAACAGAAGGCATTTGTATAGACAAACAGGCAATACTACACTTTATTGAGTCTAATTATAACAAGGTCGCTAAATTGGAAGTAAAATTTCTATAAAGATGGAATACGCTATATAATAAAACACAGGTGCAGAAAAACCAAAGTGATCATTTTATCCTCTTTGCCTTTGATAAAAAGACTTTGTCATTTCCTTCACAGTCTCTCCAGACACAAAATGAAGGAATGAAGGATGAGGGAGGTTGGAGAAGGAGGAGAAAGAGAGAGAGAGAGAGAGAGAGAGAGAGAGAGAGAGAGAGAGAGAGAGAGAGAGAGAGAGAGAGAGAGAGAGAGAGAGAGAGAGAGAGAGAGAGAGAGAGAGAGAGAGAGAGAGAGAGAGAGAGAGAGAGATAGAGAGAGAGAGAGAGAGAGAGAGAGAGAGAGAGAGAGAGAGAGAGAGAGAGGAGAGATAGAGAGAGAGAGAGAGAGAGAGAGAGAGATAGAGAGAGAGGAGAGATAGAGAGAGAGAGACAGACAGAGAGAGAGAGAGAGAGAGAGAGAGAGAGAGAGAGAGAGAGAGAGAGAGAGAATGAATCCCAGAGAGAGGCTTTTCCCTATACAAGCACAGCAGGAAATTTGGAACAGGAAGGTTAAGAATAGAGAGGAGATTACACCAGGGGATAAGGAAGGAACAAAGGCTGACAGTGTATAGTGGGAAAATAGTGACTCAGACCTCCCAGGGTGACTATGCAACTGAACAATGAGTGAGAAAATCGGACAGTCATTTCCTTGAGAGATTTAAAAAATATATATGGATGTGTGAAAGGAATTCAACTCAGAGGAAGTGGTCCCAAAGGGAGCAAAGCTTGGGATCCAGAACATTCCCTAGTGGTAAATCAAGGACTTGGGGGCCAAGTCCTAGTGACATCAAGAAAAAGAGGGAGTAGCCTTTCCACCCAGGCTTACTCAACATGAAAGCTGCCTAAAGTGTGTATAAGAGTAGGCTTGTATTTGCATGAGGTTTCTGTTATTGGGGGCGGGGTTGTTGTTGTTGTTGTTGTTTTTGTTTTCTTTTACTGTTCAGTACAGTACCATACAAAAATTCTCTTTGTGACACTTAGCTAGCCATGAGCACTTAAGAAAAGTCTTTCTTATGCCATTAAAGATTGGGTGGAAAGGAGAAAATTCTACATATAACCATGACAAAACCAGAACTGAAGACTTGATTGAATTTATTTTTAACCCTATCCAATTTTAAAAGGGATTTAGTTTACTTAGCATTTAAAGATGTTTTTAAAGGACTAAAAAACCATCTAAAACTAACTGAACGATAAGATTTCTATCTGTGTGGAGTATAAGAGTTTAGAGTATGTTGTCCCAAAGAATATGGGATTTGTGAGCAGAAGTGTTTACAGTAGAGATTTCTACCCTCCTCTCATTGCTTAAAGGTAGGAAATACATTTAAAAATATAAAATAAACCATACTGTTGCATCCCTTCTAGAAGATTGTATCAGATGTTAACTATGAGGATAATTTTAGATCTTATTAGTTTGGAAATGATAAAGAAGATTGTATAACAAGCTATTTCTTCCCCCTAAAATCTGCTTTTGTCTCGGCCCTTCTTTAAGTATTCCTTTATTTTGTCAGAGGTGATATATAATCAAGAAGAGTATTCAAAACCACCTGTTGAGATATTCTCATTTTCTGTGGGCCATCATTCAAAGATAAATGGTAGCAAACTTGTGGTTGTTTTCCACATGTTCATCTGACTATTGTGGTAGGGCTAGATTCCAAAAAAGAACTTGTGAGGATTATTCTTCTCCTACATAACAGTATTGGAAACTACAATAGTGTCTTTAATTTTGTTCCCAGATTTCTGGCAGTTAAGAAGAAAAATGAAAAGATGCTGCGTGTTGCAACTTTTCTAATGAGAGAAAGCATCGTAATCATTGTAGACACCTGCCTTCTCCTGAAACTCAAAATAAGGAGTTTGAAACAAAATAAGCAAGTTTGTTTTAGCAAATCATCACAGAATAAGCTTTGATTTCTGGGGACATAAAGAAAAAAATATGTATTTATCCCAGATCAGATAAGGCACTACAGCATTCCAAACAAAGGAATCCACACAAGGCCAGCTTGAGGAATCAATGCATTTTGGGCTTAAGCACAGGAGCATAGGGGAAGAGTCAATCAGAGGACCACAGGTAAGTAATTCATAGGCAACTCAGTTACTCAGCAGTGTACATCCTATCCAAAAACATGTTATGATCCATCCATTGCACAAAACCTACAGAGCAGTTTGCAGGCAGCTCTACCTAAGGGATTCTCTTCCCTTTACCCTCAGTTTATGAGTCTGTTTACCTCCATTGTTTTCCTAAGCCTTATGAGTTTCATTAGCTTTTGTATCTTAGGGACTTCTTTCTCTTTATAAGAGGCAATGTTTCACATTAAAGAAGTAGCTATGGAACATAGCTCTATGCTTGGCTGAGTTGGCATACCTAGCTCAAACAATTTTGTACTTAACATAGAACACCTGCTCTACATATGCAGCCCATTCCCTGACACCATTTTATGAATGAAAGAACATGATCAATGCACATCAATACCACCTCGAACTTGATCTTCCTTTCGTGGGTCACAAAGTATGCACACGCCAAAGTCATATTAAATTAGAGACAATGACACAATATAGAATTAAGTTTATATTAGTATATATTTATACTAAGAGCATTTAAATATAGCTGACCACCTGTAAACAGAGAAATAAAAAGGTAAAATCCTCTGACAGAGTTATTAGAAGGCTCCAAATAATTGTTGTATATATGGCTTTCTGTAGTGAGATATTCACTCTGTCAGTACCTGTTGCACTGATCACACCCATTGGGGTAGAGACAGAGGTAGACATGACCTGGGGGAGCTAGGTCTGGGGAAGGGGCCCCTGAGTGCTCTCTTGCTTGCTGGACAGGGACAGAGAACATCCAGAGGCATCCTTGGTACCAGGAACCTGCTGGCCTTCATCTGTTTTAAGTTTTTTCTCTCTAATAAAACATCTATTCAGCCTATCTGTTTTTCCTGATCCTTATTAATCCACAATAGCTTCCAACTTAAAAGAAAGAGGAACTAGTTCCATGTCAAAAGTTTTCTATGAAGTTGATATACAATACTAAGTTGAAGACTAGGGAAAAAAACAGGGTGGTTTTTTTTTTGATATCTTTTAATTTTCATAATTACATTGTTTCCCTCTTCCCTTACTCCTTCACACAAAATTAAAGTCTGCTCAGTGTGTATAATATTACTTGTATGTGTGTTTCCAGGTTTGATCATTTTGTATTAGATAAATGATCAGTATGTTTTATAGGTTAATACTATTTCTCCTGCTTTCAGCATACCTTAGTTGCGTAAAGTTGTTAGATCTCATTAGCTTTCTCCCCTCCTACATTAAGATTCCCTTTGGTGCTTTCTTGGCTATATTATGTTTTGACAGCCATGTTGGTGAGACTTATTTGGTATAGCTTTTCTGACATTTCTAGCAGACACAATCTCACAGCAAACTTCATGTTCTCCTGTCTATTACGACCCTTATGTGTCATAGTCAGCAATTATCTTAGAAGCTAAGGTGCAGTAGTCTTGTTGTAGATGCATCAGTTAGGACTGGATTCTACATCTCTCCATTTTGAAGAGTTATGTCTTTCTGTAATGGTCTCCATTGCTATAAAGAGAAAATACCTTAATAAGGGCTGAGATACACTTAGACTTTTTTAGAAATCTACAATGAGGGTTGTAGATTCTCCTCCAAGATCCATGGTTTTACTAGCCTCCAGTAGTTGGCTAGATATGCATTACAAAGAGGCATGATTTCCTTTTTGTTCAGGTAATAAATATAATTATAGAGCTTTTTATTACTACTAAGGTATGCATACCATTACTGCATCCTTAGAGTTATCATGCCATACTGGTTGTTATGGTTCATAGTTATTACAGTGGGTAGGATTATTGTCTGTTTCCCTCTGTAGGAAGTTTGCATGGCCCTTTTTGCAACAGGAAATTAGTCTTTAAGGCAAGGTTTAAGTACACAAGGCCCTGTGTCTGCAGTCTATGATGTATTTAGCAATAACGACTTAACCTTTGATCTCTCAGTGAAACCAAGTGCAATAACAATAGATTATTTAATATTTTGGGAGGTTATCAAACAACCCAGACCAAAAACTAAAAAGGAAGTTTTAATACCTGTTGTTGGCATTTATGCTATATGGCCTATGGCTCTCTGAAGGGAGCATTGTAAGTCCAGAAAGAAATTTTTTTATTTAAACTATTTATGTAATTATATACACTGACTTATATTAGAGTTATTTTATATAGCTAATTAGTAGAGTAATTCCCTATGACATTTTTAGACATCATTATTGTTAATTTATCCATCTTCTTCTGTATTTAGCTCCATCAACCTCCCTAGTCCCCCCACTATTTCGCCTGGTTTAGATCACCTTGTATCCTGCTGTCTTCCTCTCTATTCATCCTTCCACCCTCATCTAGACAATGATCCCTTTTATTTCCTTGGTTTCTGCAGCTACTCTAGCATGTGCACTACTTACAACTGAAGACTTAGTGCTAGGGTCCTCTGATAAAAGAGAGCATTGCCATTTGTCTCTCTGGTTCTGGTTTACCTCATTCTAGTTTCAGCCATGAACCTAAAAATGCCATGTTTCATTTGTCCTTTAGAGCTGAATAATGTTCTACAGTGTATATATTCCACATATTTATTATCTATATTCTAGTTGAAAGACATTTAGGTTGTTTCTGCTTTCTAGCTCTTGTGGATAGAACAACAAGGGACATGGATAAGCAAGAATCTGTGGAATGGCTGTTAAATCTTTTGGCCACATGCTGGGATAAATAGCTTTTTCTAGCTTTTTCAGGATTTACCACATTGATTTCAAGAATAGTTGGACCAATTTTGAATCCACCAACAGTGAGTGAAGGTTCCCTTTTCCCTACATCCTCTCCAGCATTTGTTGTTAGCTGCTTTTTTGATCTTTGCCATTCTGATTGGGTAAGATAAATTCTCAAAATTGATTTGATGTGTATTTCCATAATCACTGGAGATAATGAACATTTTTGAGGTATTTATTAGTCATTTTAATAAATTACAATTTTAATAAACAGAATGTAAACAATAAGTTCTGACAATTGTTTATTCTGCAATAGATGCAACTTATTAGAAGGAGAAAAGATGGAAGAAAAAGAATTATTTATAATATCAGGAAATTTCTATTTATTTTTAGGCTGAAATTTGAGGAGCTGAACACATTTCAAAGAATTAAAAAATTCAGAGCTCTGTAAGAATACGTGTGTGTTTGTGTGTGTGTGTGTGTGTGTGTGTGTGTGTGTGTGTGTGTGTGTGTGGCTTCAGAAAGGGCATTTAAAGAAACACTTTCTAGTATTTGTATCTTAATTTGGCAGTGAGTTGGTTTTCTTATGGACTACTTTATACTTGTCATAGACAGTTTTAGTGGACATTACTTTTCCTTCTATGTAACCCTAAGAACCCTTGCTGTCCTTCATGCATATTGTATTGAGGCAAGACTTCACTGTTGTAATCACTGACTAGTGAAATGAAACATGAATGGCAGTGCTAGGATGTTTTGATTATGGGTCACTGGTAGAATACAGTAATTAGAAATACTTATTCCTTGGTGAAAGAGGGTCAAGGCAAAGCTCTTGCAAGCTATTTATGTTACTGCAGGAAATCTCTGTTCTCAACATGACCAAAGTTTATATAAGTGGTCATTAGGAAAAATTGACTTCATGGAAGAAAAGTACATTCAGTACTTAAAAATATTTTTGCATGTATTTCAGAAAGGTTGAAAGGGAAGAGACCAAGGGAAGCAGTTTTCCATTTTTTTCCCTTTGGAAAATCATGAGACATAAAACTTCCATTAATATAAACAAAACAAACTGGACAGTGATTAATATTTAATGTTGTTTGGATTATATATACTTATTGAGGTTGCCATCCTACAATTAATGAGAATGCGAAGATATATTTTACAGAAGGAACTTTGTTTAACACAGGGACTGGGAGGCAGCTTGCTCTGTAAAGTGCTGGCCACACAAGCACAGGAATTGAATTGGATCCCCAGCACCCATGTAAAAAGCTGGGTGTGGTGAGATGTGGTTTCATTCTCAGCACTGAGGAGGTAGAAAGAGAATAATTCCAAGGTCTTATTGACCAGCCAGCCTAGCCTAATTACCATCCCGAAGTGAGACCCATCTCAGCAAGTGAGGTAGATGTCTTCCTAGGACCATTACCACAGCTTAATCTTTGACATTACTATGAACACACATGCAAATGCACAGAGAGAGTGATGTCTAATGTAAGAGTTTTATTATTATTTATTACTGCATTTCATTTCTATTGTTATGATTATGAGGGTGACACAAGGATTAGAATTGTATACAGGACCTTCAAATGCTATGTGAACCCTCAAACACTGATCAATAATCACAGCCCTAATGTATATTTTTAAAGGAAGGACTTCTATTCACATTCATTGATAGTGATTTTATGATATTCACAATCTTTTATGCAGTTTTAATAATATTCATACAAAGTATAATAGAATTCCATGATGTGGTTCATAGACAAAGTATGTACTTTTAATATACTGATGCTTTAATTTCAATTCCACTTATTAGTGTTATATAATCTATCATAATAATTGGATATATCTTTCAAAAATTTCAGCAGTATCTTGTTGAACACAAGTGTTCATGCCTCTTAGATTTGCATTAAAATCTCTCATGACAACTTTATTTATTTGTGATGTGCAATTAAACCCCCTAAATAGCACTTTCAGGAAGCCTTCTTCTTTATACAAAATGCTATATCTAAATTGAAATAGTGCATCTATATAGTTAGTGTAGCTGTAAGTTTTAATGAGTTTAATAATGTTAAAATATTGCATAATAATTACTTGTTTCCCTGGAACCTAATAAAAAATGTAAATTTGCAGTAAAAAACTAAAACACACTGAACAGAGTCATTGTAGTGTATATAAAATGTTATCTTGCAAGTATTACATAATTATGTGTATTACACTGAAGGTCTGTAGGGTTTCATAATCAAAAAGGCTATGCCCTTGGGGTTCATGATACTGGAATGGTCTTGAGAGCTTTACTAATTGAGCCTTTCAATATGTTCCTGGACCTCTCTGACCACCCTGTCCCTTCCCTGGACATAAATAACATGAAAATCGACACCCAATATGTAATGGCTCTACAGAGTCTATGACATCTTTTAATCTCCAAGAAACTAATACACACCCTTTCCTAAGAGGTGAGTGCTATGCACAAAACTTAAGTATCAGTAAATAGTAACAGAAGAGATAACAAACACTGATGAACCTGAAAGGATAAACAAAACTTAAGAGAAATAGCTTTTCTTAATGGGATGGATTTATTCAAGATACTGTCATCCATGGTGCAATCACATACTAAAGGACAAGAAAGTAAAGGGGATGGTAAGGTCTTCTTTCAGGTCTGGACCAAGTACAGAGTTTCAAAAGATAGTTGAGGATCCAAACAGCCAAACTAATCACCTCAAATACTGGGCATAGTAGGACAGAGGTCAAATTTCATCATCAGGTCTACATAGAGAAAAGCATGATTCTAAGTAAATGAATCATAATATAAAGTATACATTAAAATATATATATTACACTAATAAGAAATTTAGGCAATAATTCTAAAGAGGCTGATGTACTGGGTCAGGAAGAACTCATCTGAGGTTTTGTGGCACCCAGAAAATCTGTAAGAGTTGAATTAAAGCAATAATCTAGGAGAACAGATGATGCAGTGGCCTGTGAGTGTGGGTGGCCTGTGAGCGTGGGTCATGCAGTAGCCTGTGAGTGTCGGTCATGCAGTGGCCTGTGAGTGTGGGTCATGCAGGACAAGTGAACAGTTTTTACCATAAATGCACTGTAGCTCAAAAGAAAGATGAGCTCCTGATGGAGATAAAGACAGAGGAAGGATAGAAAAGAGGTTTATCAGAATTTTCAGAAGATAAGACAATCAGAGCTAGACTTCTAAGAGAAAACAGCAACTAAAGGAAAGGGGAAATGCAACTTCAGAGCAACAAAGGCAATCATGGTAAGAGAGGAGAAAGCCTGGGAGGGGAGAGAAATCAAAAAACAAGACTATGGGGAATTATGCCAATTTATTTTACTGTGTATTGCACATGTACTATGGAGTCTAGGAACTGTGGAAAAGGGGCAGTCTGATGCTGAACTTGAGGTGCTCACAGAGCTATGGAGGGTAGAGGCAGTATGGAACAGGAGCACAAAGCAATAGAATGCAACGCACAGAATAGGCACTGGGACTAAAGGTTATTTTTGACTGAAGATAAATGAGAAGAAACACACCAGCTCCTTTAACTTTTCCTGTTTGTCCAACACAGTACATATATGTTTGTGAAAGCTTTGCTGACACATACCAGCAAGAACAGAGTCATTCATATCAGAGTACTATAACCTCATTATACCTGAGTTCAACACACCCTACTAATCCATTTTTGTCCATGAGCCTTTGTCAGGCCAACTATAGAATACCAGTTTGACAAGCTGAAAGGGTGGACAGAAAATTATGGTCTTCCTCTCCTACCATAACAAAGGTACAAATCAGTTGAAAATGTGAAGTAGTAGGAATCTTCTCTTCAACTTGCATAGAGGAGGGCTGTGAGAGAGAGCTACTCAGGAAATCGTCCCAACTTCTCAATCTTGTTGACCTAAAATCTATGATATATCTTTTATTGGATGAAAAGATAAATTATAGCTTAGATGGTACTATGTGATTCCCATGAATCTTAGTACATGAAAGTATTATAAAATAATAAATTACATATAATAATATATTTATAGTTATATAATATTTATACATTTATCATACATTACATATTATGTAAATATTTATTTATACATTCATGAAAATATAATATATATCATGTGTTTTTATTTATTTTTATGCTTTCTGGGCATTGGAGTTGAAGACTGTGTTTCTTTGTGTAACTTTGCCTGTCCTGATATTTGCTTTGTAGACTAGGCTGGTCTTGAACTCAGAGAGATCCCTTTGCCTCTGTGTCCCAAATGCTAGAATTAAAGTCACACATCACCAGTACTCAGATTACATATATTTTAAGTACAACATTCAAACAGGATGTACTGGTGTGAATTTCTGGAATTGGATGTGGTTGTTCTCTATCCTGAGGGCCACATGCACCTGGGATGTCACCTCCTAGGGCTATAGTCCTGATGCTCAAGCTGAGTGACAATGAAGAATGAATTTCTTTGCTGATGACTTCACAAACACCTGTAGGCTCACAGAAGAATTAAGGTCTCTTACCCTTTTCCCCCTCCAACTTCTGATTCCTCCTTTAATTATCAAAGGCAATCTCCAACAGAGAAAGTACTTTCATTTCAAGCTTATAAATGAAATCACTGAAGCCTGTATATTCCGGGGGATGTTTATTATGTTCCCAGAACTATTTAATATAAAAGAGCCAGGTCCAGATGATTTCTGAGCAATGACCTTTCATATCACCATCAAGAAAGATAGAAAACGACACCAACAACAATAACAAACCCATGCAGGACATTGAGATCCACTGTGCCAGGAAAGGAGTCCAGTGGTTTCAAGTAATGGGACCAATTTGTGTTTTAACTAAGTGAACATTCCAGGACAGACACATTGGGAAAATCAGTTAGTTGTTTTTGAGTAATGGAGGAATAAAATGATAGTGTGAACAAAGACAGCTCCAAAGAGAATGAAATGAATAAGTCACCAGTGAATCTCTATAGACAAAAAAGTATGCACATTGACACTAAGTATTGTATATCTTCAAATAACTACCAGGTCTCATACAGAGTTTCCCAATAAGTGATTGAATTGAGTGTTGAATTTTTTGAAAGAAAACTGCAGCATTGTAGCTAGTAAAACTATTCTATCCTTAGGGAAAACCCTACCTTTATTTTCATGATCAGTTTGAGCCTTAAGAGAGTGTGGTGGTACAAGATCAAGTCCAGACCAATGTCTCAGCTAAGTAATCAGGTAAGCAGAGAAAACTTCCCTAGCCTCCACTATAAAAACTAAATTTCTTGGGTCTTTAATGAATCAGATAATGCCTACCATCTGTTTTGCTAAATATCCGGACTTATTGCTCATATAATATTCAAATACCATTGCAAATTCTTGGAGAAATAAAATTAGCCAGATCACTCAAGCTGTGTTCATCAAACAGAGAAAATTAACCATCACGACTCAGAAGAGAGTCAACATAGAGAGAGGAAGGAGACAAATTCTTTTTCTATTAAGAATTTACTATGATGCATTTTCAATGAGAATTTATTAATTTCTTATTTAAAAAAACTGTAGTCAGTAGTAAACATTCTTTAACAAAAACTCATCCCTCATGTCATCACAACCAGAATGACTCTTAAATATACAAGTGTTTGGGCATGTGTGGTAATCAACAAAATCTACGTTCCAAATCATAGAAATAAAATAGAATGTTATCTTTACCATGTAATTTTCTATGAAAATGATCAACTGTCATTTTTCCCATTTGTCAAGTAGTTTAGTAGATATTAATACAGATAGCAAAATGGGAGTAATTTTAATAGCAACCCTTCAAGATTAATAAACTCCACTATGTGAGTAATTGAAGGTAACATTTGATGTAAGCACACTGGCACTGATATGCATGTACATGACTCAGAACAAGGGCATAATGATGGATGCTTTGGATCTGGATGAATTGGAAATTCTAAATTAAAATGTAATCACTTCATATTTTGAAATAGCACAAATTCTTCCATCATCATCATCTTTCAAAACTGCCAATAAAGACTTTTTTCTTTTGAGAATTTACATGTTACTCATTTTATTAATTAGTTATAGAAATTCTCATGAGCATGTTGTAAATTATGCATTTGTGACACTATCCTTTATAAATTTCCAATGAATAAATTTATATTTTTCATCCTAATCTTCTTGATATAGAACCAACCTTTTTGAAGGACAAAAAGCCACTGTAGATTGAAATAAATTTGTTTTAGACTAATAGATTTCTGTTTATAATATCAGATAAGATGTATGTAGTAATTAAATACCTTTTCTGGATCATACTTGTGCATCTTATTTCAACTTTTCTGTGAATGAAGAATTTTACAAGAACAGCAAGAGGCTCTATATTAATAAAACATTCTGTTCATAATTATTGTTATTGTATGTATACATATATATTTCTATGAAAAAAGCAAGTAAATAGAATATGCACACTATCTATGCAAGATCACATATGTCTGTTAAAGGTCTGAAATGTAAGAAACCGCTGTTTTATGCCAACATACATCACTCAAGAACCACATAAAGCCAGGGTAATCACAGAGGACATTAAATGTTCATGGTTTGTCACCTGAGACCTGAGAATGTTAGGATCAATGGAAAGTGATACCGTTTTGTTTCTTGGTTACTGACTATTAAAAGAAAAAAAAAAGGAAGAAAGAAAACCCAGTGGGTGAGATTACGGTCACAAGAATGCTCATATTCTGCTGCTGGCATGAAGTTTCCCAGGAGAACAATTTGCTAGTATCCAATAAAGTTCAAGACACACACAGAGTCCTTGGAAGTAATCTTATTTGCAGATATTTGTGGGAAGCCTCAAATTTAATGTCAAAAGACTACAAGCAAACAAAGCATTATGGAAAAGAGGGGAAAACATTTGGGAAAAATGACTTAAAAGATACAGATGAAATCTTGTTTAAAGAAATATCTAATTCTGTAAAATATGATTAAATGCCACCTTCGAGATATAAGAACAGAAAACGAGGAAAGATAAAAGGAACAATGAGCTGAGAAACAAAGACTCTTTTGATGTAAAATATGAGAGCAAGATTTTTATTTTGTTTTCTCAAGAGAGTTGAAGCTGTAGTAGATAACTAGAAAGCCATAATCCACAACCACTACCACCACCACCACCACAACCACCCAAAAAAAAAAAAAATAACAGAACAAAGGGAATGGGGTTTCATCTACCAGGAGCAACATAGGGATTTGAAATGTAGGTGAACAAATTGTCATGGAAAAACAGGAGGGCCATGGGGCATAGAGGCTACCACCATCCATGCCAGAACTCTGCCTGCTGATTGGAGCAGCAGGACAGGGACTAAGGATGGTCCTCAGACTACTGTTATGTTTGATTCTTACTCTGGTATAGAGATCTGTTCACCTTTTGGGACACTTAAATCTTCTCTATATTATATATTGACACATGAAAATATCACCTTCTGATCTTTTAAATGCCATCAGTTTTTTTTAAAAAAATGTGGTAGAGCACAAAGGCAATTAATTGCTTGCAACAGTACTTTTGAGAGTTCACATGTATACAACTGCCAGTGAGTTCTAATGGGAGATGTTATTCTGTATATATGTTTCTCATACTGGTTAATAAAGCACTGTGGCCAATGAGATAACAAGATAGGCAGGGCTAGGAGACCAGGAGGAGGAAAGAGGAAGTAGTAGGTTGGAGTCAAGATGTAGCCCAGGGAAGAAGCAGGACGCTTGCCGCGGCTCCCCGATAAGACGACCACGTGGAAATACTTAGATAAGTAGAAATGGGTTAATAATTAAGACAGAGCTAGCCCATAAACAGTAATGGTAATTGGCCAACAGGATTGTATCAAATACAGAGTCTCTGAGTGTTATTTGGGGCACACATGGTTGCAGGACAATGGCGGCAGAACCAGCGGCAGCCGGCGGGAACAACCTGCCGCAACAGAGTTCATCATGTTTTCTGGGTTTAATTAGCCACTGCAGTACCTTTCACCCCATGAGTACAATGACATTCAGCCCTTCCTGTGGTTGCTGTGTAACCTGCCAGAGGGGCCTGGTAGCCTGGTAGCCTTCTTTCATCACTGTGTGTGGAGCATTGTGTGTGGGGTGTGGAGCATTTTTGTGGACAATATCAACTGGTTCCAGTGTTTGTGTGTTGGCTTTAAACTGGAAGTGTGACTTCCCAGAGAATCCTATATGTAGATGCTTCAAATGGAATGGAAGGGATGCTGGCCCACGTTCGCTGTTATTTGAACACAGCTAAATGTGATGTAAGAACAAAGCAAATGCCTGGCAGTGGTGGAGCAAGTCTCAAATCCCAGTACTCCCAGGCAGATACAGATGGATCTCTGAGTTTGAGGACAGCCTGGTCTACACAGTGAGTTCCCGGACAGCCAGAGCTGGTACATAGAGAAACGGTGTCTTGAAAAACAAATGAGAAACAAAAACAGAAAAACAGAAAAAGCAATATGTGTCATATAAACAAGAAACATTATGTACAATATTGACAATAAAGTACTTACAAAATGAAATGTGCGGTGTGATTTCCATTCCTTAAATATGAAAATAGAAAAAATAATCCTGAAAATTTTTAGTTGGTAAAATTGAAGGTAACACAAAAATATGAAAAGAATGACAGAAAACAAATGTGGGGGAATGATATGTTATTTCAAGCTCTTTGAACTTTTGGCAGTTTGTATATTACTCTTCTAAAGTATTGTTTTTAAGTCTGGAGACG
This sequence comes from Cricetiscus sungorus, assembly GCA_030556225.1. Lineage (NCBI taxonomy): Eukaryota > Metazoa > Chordata > Mammalia > Rodentia > Cricetidae > Cricetiscus > Cricetiscus sungorus. The sequence goes on along the minus strand of JANBXA010000729.1, from coordinate 13,728,831 downwards.
AGGGCTCATGTGCCTCAGACTGGTCCTGACATTGCTATATAACTGATGATGATCTCAGACTTTTGAGCCTTCTCAGTCCATCCCTGAAAGTGCTGGCACTGAAGGCATCACCACCATGGCCAGTTTTATGTGGTGCTGGCGACTGAACCCAGAGCTTTGTACTTACTTGGGTATTATGCTACTGACTGAGCTACTTACCCAGTGTTTGTCCCATTATTTTTTACACAAAAACCCAGATTTTTAATATTATGTAAAGTATAAATGGTCAAATTACAGTTATCATGAATGACATTTTTTTGCTTCAGTTAGGACCCGTTAAAGGACTAAGGAAAGTTGGCTACCCTTTTCATATATTGGCATAAAACAGACTCTGTAAAATTCTACAGATACCTAATGGAAATCCTGACCAACAAAAGTAAAAACTAAAATTAATATTTATTTTGAAATTCACTATATTTTCTAGTTTCACACTGGCAAGCCATGTCTCTGAGACATATAACTTTTTCAATTATCATATAATATTCTTCATACTATTACTATGCTTTTTTCAAACAAAATTTGTTTTGGTTGCATTTCCTCCCTTCTTTGAACTCCCATTTCTTTATATCAATATTCTTACATGAGTTCTTGGAAACCTAGAGGCTTCCTTTTTAAAAGATTTTGCCCATGTCTATTTTCAGCCTCCAATTCTTGCCTTTCCATGTGCTCCCTACCAGCAGGAAGAGCACAGACATCGTAGCTAGCTTGATTCACAGCTCCTAGTCACTTCCTGAGTCTGTTTGTGTTCTCTTACTATGTCAGGCCCTGCCAGATCTCTCCTGAGTAATTGTTCAGGATGCAAAACTTTAAGGGCCAACATTACAGAAATTCAGGAAACATACAACAAAAGACTAAAGGGAACAAAAGTATTAGGCCATGTCTGTCCTATACCTGCCCGTTTCTCTCTAGAATAGTTTGAGAAGCTTTCAAAATGGAGCTGAAAACTACACCATAAAAAATGAAACAGTTTATACCTATTTGAAATAATGTGTGAATTATCTCTAGTTAGTTCTTATGTATCTTTATGAGTGTAAAACTTAAATGCATATCTTAAAATAATACATATTACTTATAAATGTAAATGTGCATGTATGCATACATGTATTTACATTGACATTTGTATATTTTACCTCCAGAGATAATCATACACACATCCATTTGAACCAAGGATAGTTAGCAATCATAATTACACTGTCAAATTTGTGTTTGTGATTTTTTTGCATATTTTATTGCCTGAATGTTGATTTTTAACTGCATATTCATACTTCACTCCCATCCATCAATGTCATAGCAACACTGGCTACCCTAATTGTTATACTTAGTGGAAAATATGTGGGTTTTATTGGCATATAATGAGGGCTTTGTAAGATTAATTTATTTCTATATTTGCAGTCCTGTGGATCAAACCCAGGGCTTCACACATTAAGCAAATAGGTGTGTAACAGGTCTAGATCCCCAACATAGGCACGTGATAAGTTCCCTTGTGAGATTTGGATACTAATATTGTCACTTCTGAATCTCAAGGTCTCCGATTGAAAGTTTGAATAATTTTCTTTTTGCATTTTTTCCCCTGGAAAAAGAGCTGAAGGCATGCAGTCATTAAAGGAGTGTGTGTATGGATTACATGATAGAAAATCATACGAGTTACTTAAAAGCCAAAGCATATAAAATAATTTATCCTTCATAGACATCTCCATATCCATTTGTTCCAGCATAAATTAGAGTCAGATTCAACTAAGGAAATGGAATTTTCTTACTGTTCTCTGCATGGAAGCAGCATTCATCATATGATTTCTTAATGCCCTCTTTTAACCTATGCTCCTCAGCAGCAGGCTTAAATGACTGCAGCCTGAACATCACCTCATTTTATTTTCTTCAAGTGCATGTCTGGTGCTGAATCACACCAATTTTCGACTTCTTTCATACTTTTAAATAATTTTGAATGGCCATGTTATTTTCAAGTCTTTCAACAAATATACGCAATAAGAAATAATTAATATTGATACCTATGGTGAGGTGGGGATAGAGTTTTAGAGTCAATAAATTTATGGTGACTGGTTTTACCTGGTCAAGTTGTTAACTAAATCATCCTAAAGATGAGAATTATTATTATTCTTTATTTTACTCCTATTTAAATACTTGTAACAACCTGTGTAGGTAGAGTAGGTTTTCTTACCTTTAAAATTCCTACTACTGCCACAAGTGGTGGTTCTTTTTGTAATCCTAGTACCCAAGGTTGTTTACCCAAATCCTGTTCCAAAAGAATATGAAAAGCATAGTTAGAGAAATGGCTCTGTGGTTAGGAATGCTTACTATATAGTTGTGTGGACTAGAGTGTGGCTCCTAGCACTACATAACACCCTTTTCTGACCTGCTGGAACACACACACACACACACACACACACACACACACACACACACACACACACACACACATTTATACATAAAAACACACATTTGTAGTTTTGTTTTGTTTTTATTTATTGTTTTCTTTTACTCTTCAGTTTTTAGCTCTTTGCTGTTTGTTACTTTGGGGTTTTCCATTCAGGTTTCAAATAAATCATGTACATGGAGGCTTATTCTTTCTTATGAATGGCCGGTCTTAGCTTGGCTTATTTGTAGACAGCTTTTCTTAATTTATTCCATTTATCTTTAGCCTGTGGCCTTTTACCTTTCTCTACTTCTACAAATATTTTCTTTTCTTATTATTCCATGTCTGGCAGAATGACTGTGAGGCTAGTCCCTTCTTTTCTTGTTTCTTGATCCTTTTCTTCCCAGATTTCTCTTCCTATGTATTCCTTTTGGCCGTCAGCCTCACCTATCATTTCTTGTCAAGCTATAGGCTGTTCAGATCTTTATTACACCAATCAGTTGTTTTAGGCAGCCAGCCAAAGAAACACATGTTCACAAAGTTAAACAAATGCAACATTAAAGAATGCACCACTTCTTTGCATCATTAAACAAATGTTCCACAACATAAATGTAACACGCCTTTAATAATATTCCACAACACACATTCATAATTATACAAACATAAATTAATTGGCATCATCCTTATAAATTTCTGGACATTTCCCTAGTGCCAGATTTCTCTTAAAACCTATAATGGCTCCCTCTATTATGGTATCTCTTTTCTTGCTCTCATCTCTTCTTTCCCTGACTCAATATTCGAGCTCCCTCATGCCCACCTCTCCCCTCCTCTTCCTCCTAACTCCCTCTCTCCTCCCCCATGCTACCAATTTGCTTGGGAGATCTTTTCCCTTTCCCCTTCTCCAGGGGACCATGTATTTCTCTCTGAGGTCCTCCTTGTTTCCTAGTTCTTTTGCCGGCACAGATTGTAAACTGGTAATGCTTTGCTCTATGTCTAAAGACCATATATGAGTGAGTATATACCATATTCATCTTTTTGTGTCTGGGTTACCTCACTCAGGATGGTTTTTTCTAGTTCCATTCATTTGCCTGTGAATTTCAAGATTCCATTGTTTCTTTTTTTCCATTGAGCCCAACTAACAACCTAAGTAATAGTGAAGATGCTATCTTAAATACCCTTCCCTGATAATGAGATTGATGACTACCTTATATGCCATCCTAGAGCCTTCATCTAGTAATGGATGAAAACAGAAGCAGACACCTACAGTTAAACTCTATCTGAATTCTTGGATTCCAGTTACAGAGAGGGAGAAGTGATTAGCAAAGGGGTCAAGAACCAATTGGAGAAACCAACAGAAACTGCTGACCTGAACAAGAGGGAGCTCATGGACTCCTGTCTGACAGCTGGAAAACCAGCATAGGACAAACCCAGATTTCCTGAGTGTGGGTGTTAGGAGGACTGGGAAGTTTATGGGGCCTCTGGTAGTGGATCAGAAATTATCTCTATTATACGAATGGAATTTGGGATCCCATTGCACATAGATACTCCCTCAGCCAAGATACATGGTGGAGGGCCTAGGCCCTGCTCCAAGTGATATGACATATTCTGAAGACATCCCAAGGAAGGGCTCACCCTCCTGGGGAGCAGAAGGAGGATGGGAGGGGTGTTTGGTACCAGGAACAGAGGGAGATAGATGGGAGGTGCAGGAACTGGGATTGACATGTAAAACAAACTTGTTACAAATTTAAATTTAAAAAATTATCAACAAACCCTATAAATTAAAAAATTAGTCTTTCAAAAACCACAAAATCAAAATAATCCTCATTGTAATAAATAATGCCTTTTTTGCCATTTAAAAAACTACACAAAATCTGTAAACTGAACTAAAGATGAAGTCCATGCCAGATCCCTTGCTTAGCATATGTGAAGTCTTGAGTTCTGTATTCCACAGTCCTACAAAATTTGAGAGGGAAAGGAGGGTAATAAGTAATAAATTCTTAAACTTCATAAGTTTGGGATACTGTGATTGATCATTTTCATTAAAATATAAAAAATTTTCTTGTCCATCCAAACAAAAGCTTCCAAACAGAGAGTCTAAGCCAAACATTGGTTCTTTTGACCCTGAACAATTATTCATTACTGTTTTTTCTCAGCATATCACATTGACAATTTATTTTGCTTTAGTTAGCCTTATCATTTCTTGTCATGTCTTGTGTTTCTCTAACATGCTACAACATTTTCTAAAATAAGGTAATATGTATTCATGATATTATCTAACTCCAAGTCTGTCTTTGAACAACTAATCCTCTTTCCTGCCTCTACTTCATGAGTTTTGAGACTACCAACTTCAGCCACAATGCCTGGTATTTGAGAATCTGGACTGAACCCAGAACTTCAGGCATGCTAAGAAAGAATCAAAATAACTGTGTTTTTTTTAAATACCAACAACCAACAAAAAGTAATTCCACTGCACATGTAATAACACAAAATACACACTCATTGCTAGTTGATGCAACAACAATTCCCAGAACAGTATTTTGTTGGAGTAGCCCTGTTCATTTTCCTTATAGATGATAACACTTTATCAAAGACTAATAATGTATTTCTCAGAGGACTGAACACTTTGGTTAAACCCTTGTTCTTTTCGGGAAGATCTTGATCTTCTAATCTCATTTTCTTTTGTTTGTTTGTTTTGTTGTGGGTTTTGTTCTATTAAATTTTCTGAAACAGATACATGGTATAGCCAGTAGTACAGAGGAAAAAAAATGTAACTCTTCCTGAGACAAACTGTTATGACAAAAAATGTGTGCAAAGGAGACAGGAGCCTTGGAAAGCTCCCAACACTCAGAGTACTAAATGGTGACCAGTAGAGGAAGTTGACACACACCTCTCTACTGTGTTACTTATAAAGGATTTCTCCAACTTTTAAAACATCAAATTTCACAAAATGAATCAAGAGTTAATGATAGGTACAAATGACAGGTATAGCAAGTAAAGAATTGTCCATTTTCTCTCTTCTAAAAAAAATTACTAATTCTTTGAAAATTTCATACAACGAAATTTGAAACATTCTCTAATTTATGAGGGTAGCAGTTGTTATATTTTTTCCCAGATATGCTGTAGCCACAGAACATGAGTGCACATCCCAGCTTGTAAAAGTCCTTCCCCATGGGAAATTCTTGAGAGCTTCTCCCAGGTTTCTGACACTCATGCTCTACACAATAGAATTTCCATGGTTCAAAGCCTAGAAGGAATTGCCCAAAGACATACATGCCTATCTCAGTAAAAACACAACCTGTGCCTCTAAGAAGACATTCATAGCTTATCTAAAGACATGCTCAAACTCAGCTACTGCAAAAAAGAAGCTCTTGCTGTGTAAAACTTGGCAAGGATTTTAGAAGCTAATCAGGAAGCTCTCTCTACTAAACCCTCAAATGTGTCATCAACATCATTGACATCTTCAGCTCACAACATCTAAGTAGTCATATCTTAGATATTGCACCCATTATAGGAAAACAAGTTACTTTGTCATTTGCCATATATGGCTTTGACCTTAGATACAAAAGGAGAAAATTTGGATTTAATATTATGTAAATTCACATACGCACAGACACATCTGTAAGAAAGCATACACAAATCATATACCTATGGATAGATGATATACATAGGTATACATTGCTATAGTTTCAATGTAGGATATCTTAAAAGACCCGTTAGTTAAGGGCTTGATCCCAAACATGATTCACCAAACCTTAAAATGCTGGCATTAGTGATAAGCTCAATAGGATGGGTTTAACTTTTTGCAATTGTTTTCTTAGAGGGTATTGTGGGATATTCACTTTTCTTCTCTCACATTTTCTATTCAGATTTAGAGGGGTTTTGTTTTGTTCCACTACTCATTTGTGTTCAGAGTGTGCTGCCTCTCCACTGGTCCAAAACAATGGGATCAATGAACCATTTACAGGAAATTCCCTACAAAACAAATCTTTTATAAGTTAATTGTTGTTGTTATTTGCTGCAGTAACAGGAAGCTAGTTAAAACACACACCTAATTTAATTCCTAAATGCACAGATTGCAGCTGATTGTGGTATGTTCAGATTTAAGATTGTTCATCTATGTACTTTATAATTCATACTGATTGGTTCTTATGCCATTGTGTTTATGACTTAAAAATCTATACAGCTTCATTATTCATGGTAAGAAAGGCAAAGATATGTGTATGTACATGTGACTTTTGGAGAAATAAGCCCCATTTTAAGTACTGCAGAGCAAGTTAGTGCATTTAGTACTCTTACATAGAATGTTATAGTCATTCATGGGTACTTGCCAAATATAAAAGATGACATGTGTGTACCTGTATGTTGAGAATTTATTTTTACACATCTATTAGTTTTACCACAAAAAGTTCTTGCTCAAATTCTAAATTACTGTTAATCTCTATTGTACAACAGCCTTCAATTACCTAGGCAAATCTTAACATGCTAAAAATCTAGAAGAATAATGAATGTTAAGATTTTCTTGCCATTGACTATTCTGCTAATGGAGTATGACAGAAGCACAGCGCTTATAATTCCACTGTAAAAACAGTCATGGGTACATGTAGTTTGTTACCCCTTTTATCCCTTAGGTTCCTGAAAGCATTTGGGGTGTGACCATAAAAATTTGACTAATGCCATTGTCATAGGCAGGATTTTAGTGTCTCATGTTTTATTGTCTTAACTTTCACTGAAGACCCAGAGAACTTCACAGTTACTGTTTTCAATGCCTGAAAAAGAATTCTGGGAAACACTGTCAGATACTATCCCTAGTCCAGTTAAAGTTTTCCTCAAGAACTTTATTGTTAAGGCTAGATTCATGACTCAGTCAGTTAAATGCTTCCTAACAAAATGAGGAAGTGAATTTTTATCCATAGCACTCATGTCATGCATTTGTAATCCAGTGTTGAAGAAATGTAAACAGATATATCCCTGGAACTCATAGGCCCTTGGGCAAGGCATACTCAGTGAACTCCATGTTCAGCAAAAGACTTTGCCTCAAAAAAAATCACAGAAGATAGTTGAAAAACTACATCTACCTTTGACCTCCACAAGAATTCAGGAATACACACACATGCTTGCATGTGCCTACATGCATACACAAACACACACACACAGGAACACACACAATAAAGTTCATGGTTAACATTCCCATAGCCTCTCAACATATCCTAGCCAGTTTTTTTCCAACTTACAATTGTTTGAGCAATGTGTTTTTGTTTGTCTATGCCAAGTAAAATATGAACTAAATGAAATACAAAACAAACAAACAGCAAAAACACCAAAAGCAATGCTTTATCTGTCCCTTCTATATCCTTAATGTCCAATATCACATTCAGAGTATAGGAAGTGTTCAATAAATATATATTGAGTCTCTGTATCATCCATTTCAGTTTTGACAAAATGGCAAGATTTCAAAACTTCAACATGACTTTCTCACTTCTATACATTCTACCACAGAAAGTTGCCGAAAGACAACAGGATATGAAAGGTTCATTCCACCCATGTTTGATCTGTTCTTTTCTACTTTCTTCTGAAGAAATCTTCTAGAAGAATCTCCTCATCCTATTTCTTCCTTGAGCTCTTCAAGGTTTATCCAAAAGAAGACTGCACTTTCCCTAGCTTCACCTATAAGAATTATATCTCCTCTCTGAGTTTGAAGAATACACATACTCAATAATGCATGATTCCTTCTTAATCATTATCTCTTTGCACCCTGGAAAGGCTTTTATTTGTATCCAACATCTGTCCATTGAACATTACATCTCTTCACAAATTCATCTCTTCATTAATCCAGCTGCCTGGCCTGCACTGGGCTGAGAAGCCAGCATAATATTTATAGCTTGACAAACTGAGGTTCAATGAAGGCAATGGCCCAGCTTGTCCAAATAGAGAAATAAGAACTCAGGTGGAAACAGAAAATATTTTCTGCTCTTTTGGAAAACTCCTTTTTCCAAAAGTTGCTGAATTGAGAGCATGCCATTGTGTAGGACATCACAGACATCAAAAGTCAGGCAGCAAGGGTGACAGCCAAAACCACTTTGTGAATATGATGTAACAATGCAGGAAATTAATATTTTGTTGATGTGAATCCAAAAGTTTAGACAGTGTTGTATACACTCACTATGTAAGTGAATCTATACAACAAAACATTTAGGCCAGGCAAGAGGCTGAGACATAATCTTAAGGTTACCAGTTCCTGACCTCCAATACTCTATGAGCTTTTTGAAAAAACAAACAAACAAACAAACAAAACATAAAGTTCTTAAAGGAAGACTTACTTTTAGTATTGATAGAAGATATAATATTGGAGTTCCTAAGTGTTTTACTTCAGGTTACCCTGAAAGTATTCTGAGATAAGGATTTAAATATAAACTACTAATGGAGTTACTTCCAAAAGAAGTCAAAATAGCAGAAGAAGAATATTGAATGTACTGTGAGGGGCAGAGTCTTTTAGCCTGCTTTGTTATATGCATATTTCCTTTTCTTTTATGGGTGCTGGTCTAGAGAAAACCTTGCTCCATAATTTATTTCACTGCAAAATAGAAGTGTAAGCTTTCAAATGTCTGCCCTCTAATCAGAAGTCATTCTCTACCTCTGGCTGTCTACAGTTTTGGGGGGCCAGGAGCCTATGTACATCCCTGAGCTCAGCTGTGGCACTTTCCAAGAAGTTAAATTCCATATGCTGGGTGGGACCCATAGATTGTGCCATTAGGTGTGTGCAAGTCTGGATGGAGTTTTAACAGTAGCACAAGGAGACAGACAACAAAAAAGACAGGAAACCACTCATGAATAAGAGGGAAAGGGGGCTTTTGAAGAACTTTCAGTAGAGCAGTGTAGTCCAGTATGGAGCTATTTTGGAAGAAGGACAAGGACAACACCAGGGAGAATCTGACTATGGGTAAAAGAGATTATATGTGGGTTTACTGTGTTATGGATATAGGTACAATCTTTCATTGTGGTGATTTCAATAAGAATAGCCTTCATAGGAGCACTCTTGGAGCTCTGATACACCTACCCATCCCCACTAAGAACCTTCCTTCCCCCTACCCTGTGCCCTACCCTGTGCCCTACCCTGCCTACTGTCCCACAGCTCCAGTTGAGCACTGGGACAGAGGGTGTAGCCAACAACCCTGCCACATTCTGGGAACTTCCTGGAGCTGCTCTGAGCACACTAGACCTGCCTATTCATGCAGGACCACCCGTACTCCCCACCAGCCTTCTCTGATCTCCACTGCCCATCCTCTACTAGAGTCTGGGCCCCTCCCAGAGATCCACCTATCCCTGCTGGGCCACTCTGAGTTCCTCCCTGAATTCCTCAGGGCTCCATCCTTGACCCCCATTGCCAGGCCTCTGCTAAAGAGGACTCAGCTGGAGAGTGCCAGGCCCAGGTTAGATCTACCTATCAGCATACTGAACATCCTGAGTCCTAGCCTTCGGATGTTTGACTCCCATCACCAGTCTTCTGCTGGAGCCTGATCTTTGACCCCATCGCCGTCCCTTACAGAGAGAGAGGGAGAGGGAGAGGGAGGGAGAGGGAAGAGAGAGAGAGAGAGAGAGAGAGAGAGAGAGAGAGAGAGACCCCACCTACTGAAAGAAGCCATGGGAAGATAGCAATACAAGAAAACATCTAACAATAGAAAGACAGCATAACACCACCAGAATCTAGGGACTCTACACCAACTAAACCAGAACACCCCAAAGCAGATGAAGCAGAAGAGAACAACTTAAAAATTATCATCATAAAATTGATAGAGGCCCTCAAAGATGATGTGAGACTTTAGTATGACAGTCAGGTTTTGGGAGAGTATGAAATACTTGTGTTTTATTTTTAACTCATTTGGTTATTAAAAGGAAAATGGTTTTCCAAAGGGCAAATATGGAAACTACCATCTGAGAAGATGTCTCAACCAGTAAATGACCGGCCATGCGAACAGTACCTTCTGAGTTTGATCCACATCACCCATGTGAAAACTTCATATGTTGGTCCATCACTGTTCCCAGACCTGGGGGTGGAATGGGGGTAGAGATAATTGGGTCACTGCAGTTTGCTTGTCATGCAATCTCTACAAATATGCAAGTTCCAGGTTCAGGGAGAGTGTTGACTCCAGTCCTCTCAAATATGCAAATGCACAAACATCCCCCATTACATATTCTCTTGCTAAATAAAAATTACCTGTATATGGTCTGGATTTAATTAAAAGTTGAGCATTGAAAATATTTGGCAATTAAGGGACATTGACCTATCCATCTTATCATCTATAATCTTTGTCTATCAATCTGTTATCTTTCATTGATGTGCAGATATATATTCATACAAATTCACTTATTATTTTATTCTTTATTATTCATGAAATGCAGCCCATGGGAACATGGTTACCCTTGTGTTAACTGCAACTGTTATTAAACCACTATATACCAGGTCATGATGACAAAGACCCCTGTCTTTCCTAGATATACTACTCTCTATGATTTGAGTAAACTCAGAAAATGTTTTCAAGACAATTGCTACACAATGGCAGATTTTGCATCATCATTGTTTTGTGGCACATTCCCATTAAAGATAACCTATTACATCAAATATCTGCAGATGAAGAGTGTTAAAACCTTTACTTGGGGCATAGTCATATGTAAAAGTTATTCAAACATTACTGAACCTTACAACTTTTCTTATTCTTTGTCTTCTGTACTGCTATCCTTGTTTTCCAAACAATTAATGTTTTCTTACAATTAATGTTTCTTTTCTCCATTTAGAACATACTTTGTAACTTTTAAAATGAGAACACCCACCTGTACCTGTTTATTTTTTAAATATTATTGTTATCAGCAAGTTGGTTTTCTTAAAGGATTAAAGAGAAAACACACCACTTCTACCATTATTTACAGTAGAGTGGGTTAAAAGTACATTTTAACTTGGCTGTCTTTACACTATGCTACTGAAGACCAAGAAAACGAAGCATGAGCTGTTTTGAAGCAGTATTTTCATCTTAGGCTTCTTTTAACCACACCTGATGTTGGTGATTTCAACCTTGTAAACTTGAACCCTTGCCTGTTTTATATGAAGCCAGAACAAATGCAAAGAAAAAATAAAATCTCACAAATGGTGCTCACATTTCAATAACTGAGCCTGTTAGATTGTTTTTTACTATGCATTTAAAAATAGACAACTGAGCCAAGGTATGGGAATCACAGACCACAAAGGCACATGTAGAGAACTCAGTTCTCTATTTCAGTTATAGCAACCATTCCAGTCTCTTTCTACTACTTTTGTCTACCATTTAAAAAAAAAAACTTGTGTTAAAATCCTAGCTTTAAATTTTCTATTTTTATTTCCTTAATTATATCTTTCTTTACTTATTTTATATTTTAAAGTCTCGATTTGTCAAAAAAATGTTTAATTGAAACTTTTGAGAAAGCATACTTGCTACTGAAAAAATTAATCAGCAAAATCAGTGAACTAATTTTAATGATGATTACTATTTTAATGGGTGGATATTTTTAGCTGCATCTGGAATGAGAAAACGCTCTCTGACTTGGTGAGATTTAAAGTGAGCACAAACTGAGTTGTGCCACATCTAACAAGCACAGCACATTATCTTAATTCTAGTTAGAAATATATTTATAGAAGAGATTAAATGCTGTAGTGCAGGTAATGAATAAATGATGCAGGAGAGAAAATTCTGATAAGTGGGTAATGAGAAGACCCCTGAATGGCTGCAGCCAGCTAACTGTCCTGTCGAGAATTGCAGTGATTCTATTCTGTCCCATTTTTCTTATTTTATGAGGAAAAAAAATATATCTATCCATTTAGGTTAAAGCTGTAAACTATCGTATTATACCTGATGGGGTATGTTTATGACTCTCATTAATCAGACTTGAGTGCTGTGTGTCCACTCTTTAGTCAGAGCAGAGAATGGAATTTTCCATAGAACATCATGTTATGAATAGCTCTGACTCATGCCATGTTCCCATAAATAAGGTCTCTATGAAATGTGCATTGTAGAAGATTCTGCGTGGAATATCCTTGCTGATAGTTTTTGACCTCGGTATCTGTTATATGAACTACATTTTCTGTCATTTGTTTTCACAGCTGAGGCATTAGATGAAACCATAATATTTATGACTACACATTTGTTCACTGTCAGTGTAATATATTGTGAGACTGCATTCTACTATGTTAGTGAGGGACAGGGAGAACCCAGAAGGGAGAGGGTGATGTTTTATGCAGACTGCCTGCACAAAGGCAAATGTGAAACTCTCATATTTCTTCTACAAGGGTAAAGTTAAATGTCTTGAAATATTTTCCAAGAAAACTACTGGTATGGTGATCAGCCTCACAGAATCAGACATGAAAACAGTAAGAAAAAATAATAATCAACAGCATTGGGTAGCCATGCTTTATCTGTACATGGGAGGTAATGCACTGATAACTACTTCCTGGTGTCCAGCATGGCCAAAGACAATGACATCCAAGAAAAAAGCAACACTGTGCCACACAGTTCTTTTTCTCTTCAGAACACTTGGGATCAATGAACAATTGGGTTTTTGACTTTTAGGCAACCAACCTGAAATAAAATATTTCATCCTTGGCAACAATCATCCATCACCCAGCAAAGAGACGTATCAACTATTGATCAAAGAAACCTGGGCCAGGAAACAGTCATTGGAGCAGACCCCAACATTCCCTCCTGTGACAAGAAATCATAGAATAAATTAAATCAACAAGTTAGTTTACTTTCTCTGAGGAAAAATTTTGTTAGCAATGTCTCCTACTGAAAATACTTCTTTAAATGTCTACAATGAATGAAATAGCCACCTTATTAGATAAATGTTCAGCTCCATTTTCAGGGATGCAATTTTAGCTCTTTCAAAGCATGTTATTATCTGGAGAAGATGCCATCTGGTTGGTGCTCTGAAAGAGTTTCTTTTTTTCACATCTGTGATCAAAGCCATCATACTATCCTTTCTGAGCAACATTCACACAACACACCTACCTCCTCCTCAACTGAAAGCTAAAACTTGCTTTTACAATATACACCACAGTGGGATTTTTTTTTTACACATAACTAGTAGCAATGATTGAAACCTTGATTTAAAGTTTAGATTTCAGCACTCCTAAGTGGAGAGAAAAAAAGAATGTATGGCTTCTCACCTTCATGCCTACTGTATAAAGACATTTTTTTTTGCAACATAAAAGGAAGAAATTAATATAAGATACAAAGGAGTCTATGGACACCCTTGCAGCTCTGTTGCATTGTTTTTTCCCCTGGTGCTTTTATATTCAAGAAATGATAACACAAAGGGCCATAAATATTTATATAATGAAACATCCTCTTACCTTCCAAAGCCTATTGTGAAAAAGGCAGATAAGTCAGTCACTCACCTGACACCCTGGACTTTGATAACAGGCCACAATTGTTTTATTTAATTTCCTTCATTCAGGTTCCTGCTTTCTCTGAAGATTTTCATTTCAGGAGTTTATAATTTGCCAAACCCACTTGTGACTCTAAAGATCACTCCCAAGGACTTTGGCTCTGATCTCTGACACTACTCATATAATCAGCTCATCAGAATTGAGCCTTTCTCCTTCCTAATTCCACATCTGATTCACAGCGCATAATCATATGGAAGTTCTCATTATTCAAATTTCTAGGCCTTTATCTGGCTTCAGTGTGTGTGTGTGTGTGTGTGTGTGTGTGTGTGTGTGTGTGTGTGTGTGAATGTGAACAGAATACATGTATATGTATATTCATTGAGGGCAACCATCAGTGCATTTCCCTTAATCATTCTCCACAGTATTTTCTGAGGCAAAGAATCTTTCTTTTAATGTTATATATTAATTTTATTTCATGTGTACAAATGTCTTGCATGCATGTATACATAAAAATGTACCACATATGTGCCTGTTGCTCAAGAAGGTCAGAGAAGTGAGGTCTCCTGAAACTGGAGATACAGACATCTGTGAGCCACCGTGTCACTACTAGAAATGGAACCTGAATTTTGCATGAAAAAGCAACTGCTTTATAAGCCATATCTCCTGAGACAGGGTCTGTCAGCAAACCTGATGTTCCCCAGTTCCACTAATCAAGTTAACTGGCAAGCTTCCTGTCTTCGCCTATGCAGAGCTGAAATTCATGCACCTGAAGAGAGGCACAACTTTTTATATTGGATCTAGAGAGTTGATCTGTTTCCCGTACTTGTTTGGCAAGCACGTTACTGATTGAGCCATCCCTTCAGCTCTACCTGCCTTCCTCCTACAACTCTTACTTATTCTTTTTGTTTGTTACATTTTAATAGACAAGTACAAATCTTAGAGAAGTAAAGGGGGTCCGAGACACTTGAAACAGAAAAGATAAGTCAGTAGACCCAAATACTTGAGATAACAGTTTTAAGAAAAATGTGTGTGAGTGTGTATATGTGTGTGTGTGTGTGTGTGTGTGTGTGTGTGTGTGTGTGTCTGTCAGTCTGTCTGTCTGTGTGTAGGTATGTGCACATGAAGTGTTATACCTATGAATTCCATAAAAGTGCATCAGAGTCTATGGATCCGGAGTGATAGGCAGTTGTGAGCCACTCTGAGTAGGTACTGGGAAATAAACTCACACTCTCTGGGAGGGAAGTATACATCTTTAATCACTGTGCCATCTCTCTAGTTTCTGAATATACATAGGAATACAGATGACTGGGGAATTTTTTTGACACAGATTCGGGCAAATCATTACTGAGTTACTATTCTATCCCTGTGATAAAGCACCATGACCATAAAGTATTTACTTCATTTTACTGCTTGCAGTTTATTATCTAGGGAAGTCAGAGTAGGAACTCAGGGCAAAATTCACGTGACTCGTTTGACTTGGCTACAGTTTTACAAAGTTTGGATTTGGAGCACGGGTTACAGAATCTACCATACTGACTTTACCAAAAATACATGAAAATTAAAGAAACTCATCAGGTAAAAAGTTGTCCCTGTATTATCACATGAGAGGAGGATCCATGATAATCAGGGATGGTATCTGGACCTACAACAAGAAAAAAAGAAACCTTTACGCATTATAGCACTGAAATATTGCTGCCACTTTATTATAGCTTCTAGCATAGTCCATAAACTAGCTAGGAGTTGACTAGGAAATACTCGCCTTTTCAGAAGGAAATGCCCAATATTCTAGTTTTCTTTCTGTTACGGTGATAAACACATTGTCCAAAGGCAGCTTTGGGAGGAAAAGATTTGTTTGGTTTACAGGTTACTGTCCATCATGAAGGGAAATTCAAGGAAGTAGAAAACAGGGAGGAAACATTGCTCACTGACTTAGTTCTCTTTGTTGCTCAGCAATTTTTCTTACACAGCACAGTTCTGCTTACCTAAGCACAATACTGCTCATAGTAGCCTAATCCTTTCAACATCAATTAGGAATCAAGAAAATGCTCCCAAGCATGCCACAGGTCAATCTGATGGAGGCAATTTCTCATCAGAGATTCCACGTTCCCTAGTATGCTTAGTTCTACATTAAGTTAACAAAAACTAACTAGTCCTCTCTGCTTTGAAGATCTGGAATTTGTGTGACTGAAAGACTGAAATGTACATGGCCTATTGGTAATACAGTAGATGTATCAATGCTACAAGTTGTGCACATAGTAGGAGACCAGGTGAAAGTAGTTTGTAGAAATGCAGTGGCATGTACTGCTGGACAGGAATGACAAGCGATGATCACTTAGAAGGGAAGAAACACAATATAGTATTTTTCTTTCAGCAATTATTACCAGGCATGCTACCCAAACTAAAAAATAGATGCAATGAGACCAGTCTGTACTCTCTTGAAAATCCACCATCAAGCATACTACCAATGAAAGCAAAGGCAAGAGCGAAAGAGGAGAAAATGCCCAAATAGGTCAAATTACTTGGATAGAAACTTTTGTAAGTAGCATGCAACTACAAATGTACAGTATAAGTTATGTTTTGACTTGTAGAAACAAAAACTTTGTCTAGCATTTGTCTCAATAGGAGAGATGGGAAGGGGTATGAACAGTTAGTATTGTGTGACTCCGTTATCAACATTTAATTCCTCTGCCTTTAAGCACTATAATTTAAGGGGGGACATCTTGCAACAAAGTAGATTTTTGAAAAGCTTTTCTTTGTGAGTAGAACTGAGATAAGAGGAAAGAATGAGAAGGGGGGCTGAATAATGATCAACTTCTGAATGTGAGAAAAAGCTGGCAGTGAAACTATTCAGGAGTTCCTAGGCCTTCCCTGTCATGGACTCAAGCTAAGGCCTCAGGCCATGTAGACTAATTCACTGATTACAATTTTGTGTATACTGTGCCCTGTCTATCATCACTAAGGCCAGGCAAAAGCACACAGTCAATAGTCCTACAAACATTAACAACCTTTAATTCTCTACTAATAGAACTTAGAGTCTTCAGCTGTACTTCAAACCTGTGCCACTGGAATGAGCCATACCAGATCACAGAGGAGAAATATGTGCTCACTATGGCTGTTCCTTGTGAATAGCTGCCAAAGATATATGCACCAAGAATCAGCTCCCTTTGGTACTAAATTCCCCAAACATGTGCAAACCTCAGCTCTACATGAACATATTGACTACCATAGTGATGATTGAACCCATTAAATTACACTGATGGCTCATAGAGGAATCACACTTGAACTGGACAAAACCCATGTACTCTTGTTTCCTAGGTAGGGGTAGGCAGCACAAGGAAATAGCTCAAAATCAAGTGGAAGGTGGGTTATGAAATAGGTTTGCTTTTTTAGTGAGGATATAAATAACTGGTCAATAGAGATCAGGGTCCTCAGTTTCTGGCCTATTGTTAGGTTTGTGCTTAGTAACTAGGTTGAGGGGAATGTTCTGTACACTGTGAGACCCTTGTCTAAATGGCTGATAGTAGAAAAAGTCATAGTAAATAAACAGGTCCAAACAATGCTAGGTATAAGCTCCATTATTGGTTTCATAGGGTTCAAAAAAAAAAAAAAAAAGTCACACCCTTACAATGACTAGTTCAAGAAATGTATCTACATCAATGGCGATTTATTTCTAATAGGACATTTCTTTATTTTTCTTATTCATTATTTTTATTTTCTCTCTCATATATTATATCCCAAATGTAGTTTCCCCTCCCTATACCCTCCGGCTCCCAGTAACCCGTCACCTCCTTTCTCCCTTAGGTCCACTCCCACCCCCCATTTCTCTTTTGTAAATAAATAAATAAATAAATAAATAAATAAATAAATAAATAGTCAGGGATATTGGGATATTAACCAAACATATAACAAGTTACAATAAGACTAGTCTCAAACCCTAATATCAAGTATGGGCAAGGCAACCCAGTAGAAAGAAAAGGGTAACAAGAACAAGTAAGAATCAGAGATACTCCCACTCCCTCTGCTAGGAGTCCCATAAGGATATCAAGCTATACTACTACAACATATACCCAAAAGGACCTAGCTCAGACCCATCTAGAGTCTGTGATTGTCATTTCAGTCTGTCTGAGCCACTTTGAGCCTTGTTTAGTTGATTCTGTGGGGTGTGTTCTCATGATATCCTTGACCCATCTGGCTCCTACAATCTGCCCCTGGCCCCTCTGCTGGATTCTCCTGGCTACGGCCTATTGTTTGGCTATGGGTCGCTGCACCACTTTCCATGAGTTGCTGGATGATGCCCTTATATTGAACATGAGTGTTAAAGAGTATCATTAGGAATAATTTCATTGATTTTTTTTGACACTAATCTTTGAACCTATGCTGGTCTATCCAGGTAGTGTCAGTGGGCCCACTATTGTGGTATGGGTCTCAAGTTAGACCAGTCATTGGTTGGCCACTTCCCTACCTCCTTTGCCACCATTGTCCCAGTACATCTTGCAGGCAGGACAGAATACAGGTCAAACATTTTGCAGCTGTGTTAATGGTTACTGTCCAAGTCCCAGTTTTGGGTGGTGCCTTGCCTTGCTATAGAAGATGGCTGATTCAGGCTCTGCATCTCCCATTACTAGGAGTCTTCACAGGGGTCACTCATAGATTACAGGGAGTTTCAGCTGCTCTGTGTTTCTACATAACCCTCAAAATGCCCTCCAAGTCCAGTCATATCTCCCAGCAAAGGACATTTCTTATGTTCCTTTCTCACTGTTTAGTTAGTCCTAGGAAATAATACAAAAGATCTTTAATTCTATGGAATCCCCCACTTTTTGCAAAGGTATGAAGATTGGTAACTATATATCTAATTTAGAACTGTCACGGGGATTGATTTTACAAAATATGTCCAGTGAAAGAACCTTCCAGTGTCCTAAGTTTACATGAAGAACTGGTTCAAATGTAAGTTGAATCTATGAAGGAAAATTGCATCAGAATAATTCAAGTAAAAAACCCAGTCTACATGATTCATTTGGAAGAGCATCTCAGAAAGTAAGCCCTACTTTATAAATTCACATTTTTTTTTATTTTTTTTCCAGGATTCTGATGGTTCCACTGGAGATAAATAATTCCTTCTCAGAGGGGAAATAAGAAGAAGTTTAATCTTGGCCTTCAATTGTCTGAAACTATTCCACCTCTGTGAACTCATTTCATATTTTAAGCTACTAAAAGAGGACTAAAGAATTTAGCAAATTTTCATGTGCCCACATAGTGCTAATAGAACAACTTATCTTTTAGAAAATTTTCACTACTCTAAAAAGGCATTCAGAATCATCTACCAGAAAAATAGATGGTACCAATTTTGATTTTACTGAAAAGCATGCATACATATTTATTTGATTTTTAAAATACTATTGTTTAAAACCTTTTCATTCCATAGACATTATCCTATTCACTAGGAATAATTTTCTGAACACTGAGAATGATAGAGTTACACAGAGTGTTGTAGAGGTGCTGAAAGTTGGCTGTGATTGAAATATCATAGTACAAAGCCCAGGATGGAAAGTACCCATGGTTCTATATGATGAAAGCCTAACCAAGGGTCAGAGCCAGTCAAGACTTTCATTGAAAGCAGCACCCAACCAGTGTAAGAAATGTTAGTGAGACAAAATTGGGGCATGTGTCCTAAGCAGAGCCAATTGCAGGCCCCTAGAGTTTTCATTATGGAGGCACTGTTATTTCCTGGTTCCATATGTAGCCCATAATTTATCCCTCTGAGTTTCTGTTCTCAGGTCATTAGCCTGGAAGTTTCAAATCTGACATAAGAGTATCCTGAAACATGTTGATGGGCTCACATCTCCAGAATCAGGCATTGGAGAAATGTAAGAATTTGTAAATTATATGTACTAACCTCGGGAATGTAAATTTGTGGACAATGTGAAAAATAGTAAGTTCATGAAATAGTTTAAAATTGAAATACCATAAGAGTAAGTCACTGATACAGATGAAAGATAGAAACTGGAGTTACTTTTTCTAATTGCCTTTGACAAAGATAAGATTTAGAATGAAAGGCTAAAAGGAAAGGAGCTTTCACTTGTCTGTTCCTTTAAAGTCATAGAGAAGACTGAGTGACTGTTCACCCTTTCTCATGTCAGAAAAGCAGACTAGAATAGCAGAATACATGCTTCTTGAGCCAAATAAATGTGGGTAAACTGAGAAGCCATAGGGCAATCTTTCCTGAGCCATTCTTGAGTCTTCTGCATTATGATAGGAATGCAGAAGAGCTTTGACTAGTGGTGTGAAAAACAAAAAGGTATGTAGCTTGCCTAAAATGCACAAAATCACTCAGTTCTTCAGAGTTCTTCAGGTTGAGGGTCAAATGGAGTCTGACCTGGATTCCAGGATGGAACACTGGCAAAATATCCAAAAGGGGACTAATAGAGATCAAGTAACCCCTCAAGTAAAAAAAAAAATGCACCATATTAAAACAAAAGATTACCAAGGAAAGAATCCAACATTAAAAAGAAGTATTCATGAACATGCAAGGAGCCATGACCAGGAGAAACTGTGAGGTCCTGTTCATTGCTTACTTCACTAGATATTTCAGGAGAAATATGAGAAACTGATTTAATGACTATCACTGTGTTTTCTAAAGAAATTTTAAATGTTATCTTAATTGCTTCAGATGTAATATTGAGAATGTATCGAAAATATTTCTATTATTACAAAAAATACATAAGAAAATCAGCTTCAAAGGAAGAAATGTTTATTTTAGTTCATAGTTTCTTAAGTTTTGTTTCATGATCTTGTGGTACTATTGCCACTAGCATGAAGAACAGTAGTAAATTGCCCTGCAAGTATATGGTAAAGGAAACTGCTGAACACCATATGTGGGTCAATTATTTCATAGGCTAGAGGTATCATGAGACATCTCCTAAAGACTCTGTTTCTGAACACTGCTTTACTAGGAATTAAGCCTACAATGCATAAGTACTTGGGAAACATTTACAACACAAACCATAACACTTCACAGACGATATTCACTTACCCTGCCATATTTCATATCACTTTGATCATCTCTCTGTAGTACCAACAGTTGGAGACATTTAAGTTTGGTATAATGAAAACTTTAAAAGGGAAAGAATTTGGATCATCATGAAATTAATGAACAGGCACAAACATATTTAATTAATATAAATATCCCAAGAAGAGAAAAACTAATAAATATAAGGGTGAGATATTTTCAACTACATTATATGAAGATGATGAATATCATAAAGCATACAGATTTTGGGCAAAGCCTCTCTCTTGTAAAATGTCTGTTTCTTATGAATTTGTTTGGAAGTGCTCTTCATCACTCTTCCTCACTCCCAGCAGATGCATTGTGTGTGTGTGTGTGTGTGTGTGTGTGTGTGTGTGTGTGTGTAGGTGAAAATCAGAGGGTAATATCTTGTGGTGTTGTTGGGCCTCACCTACCTTCTTTGATGTACTCCTGCTTATGTCAGCTAGCTGGTCTGCAAGCTCATGAATTGTTCTGTCTCCATTCCCTATTTGCAGTAAAAGTGTTAGGACTAAGGAAGCAGGCTACACACCCATTTTTACCTGGTTCTGTGGAGTCCAAATGTCTTCACACTTGTATGATATGTGCTTCACCCACTGAGTTATCTCACCATTGTTTCCTATTGAGTTGTTTTCACTTTGCCATCTTACTTGCTAGCCTTTCTTTAAATAAGTTCCTGTTAAATATCAGTCAGAAATGTCAGTATTGCCACAGCCTTCCTAGAAGCAAGCTTGTAGATTCCCTTCCTTCACTAATGCCAGAAATTTGAGTTGAGTCAAATGCCTCTGTATTCACTTGTGTATTATGAGTATTGTGTAGTGTCACAGTATCACAGTCTTGATGACTAATCAATGAGTTTTAAGGGGTCAGAACATTTGCTTGTTCAATCTCAAGGCAAGATCAGCACAAGCTAAGAATGCAATACGTAAGGATTTGTTGTCCATCTTTTTCTTTCTTGCTGTCATCTTGGCTTCCTCATTCTCAGTTTCCATCTCACCTATCTTTCAGAATACCAAGCTTTTAGGTGCTTGACAAGAAAATGCAAGAGTACTTCCAGTCTAT
Source organism: Cricetiscus sungorus (assembly GCA_030556225.1). Taxonomy (NCBI): domain Eukaryota; kingdom Metazoa; phylum Chordata; class Mammalia; order Rodentia; family Cricetidae; genus Cricetiscus; species Cricetiscus sungorus. The sequence continues at coordinate 13,706,907 of JANBXA010000729.1, read as the reverse complement.
TTATGGGATTTCTTGCATTCTCTTGTGTTATGCTGTTTCTGGTGAGTATCCATGAAATAAGAATAGAAGACAAACAAGAATATTTAAATGACAGTATCATTCAGTGTAGAGGACTGCTAAGCCACTGATCCATGAAACTCATTACAGATTCATGCCACATTTTAAATATAAGCTTCCTAGTGCAGGAATGGACTTTGGGAGCCCACTCCCCATGGAGAGATACTCACATGGAAGAGGGCCTAGGCCCTGCACCAAATGATGTAACAAACTTTGATGATCCATCATGGAAGGGCTCACCTTCCCTGTGGAGTGGATGGGGAGTTACTTGGGTAGTCGGCATGGGAGGATGGGAGTGAGAGGGAACTGGGATTGATGCAATAAATGAAAATTTAAAATAAAAAAAAATGATGTTGGCTATAGTAGTATGATAGAAACTGTCTTGAAATTCCTTTGGGGGAAAAAGCAGCTAAGATTTAATAATAGTATAGGTTTGTATACTATTTCTGGATGCCTTAAAATATCCATTAAGAAGCATTGCTGAAACAATTAGAAACCCTGGAAGAAAGTCCTCAGACATTCAATCAACACTCGACATAGCTGCATTCTAAAAATAAATATGAAGAATAGCAAGAATCTCCTCTGCATAGAGATGGGAAAATCTGAAGTACACAAAGAGTGGGAAAGTTTGGAAAGACAATAGGTAGCATTGGGGAGAATTGCATTGGACCTTCAAGATCTCAGCTGCCTAGGGATGAGCTATTTTTCTCAGAATTCAAGAACCTTTCCAGTGACCATTATAGACCCGGGGGGGGGGCATGTAAAAGTGAATCTTACTTGACATTTACTTGCTGTTATTGATGGGAGGCACCACAGATAATCCAGTAACCCCTTTGGATATCTTTTTATTCTTGGACCACGTATGTGTGAGTGTGAGAATCGCTTGAGCCCAAAACATATAACTGTTTAAGCTTTCTTGTTTGGCTATCTTTGGACTGCTAGCCCACAAATAATGACTATGGAACTGTTTCTTAATTACTTCCCCTTCCTTCCACTTCACCTTCCTCTTTACCTCCCCCTATCCTATCTCCATCTACTCCTCAGAGGGGTAAAACCTTCTTTGGGGAGTCAACAAAGTCTGGCATATCAAGTTGAGCCAGGATCAAGCCCCTCTCCCACTGAATCAGACTGTGCAAGGATCCCACCATAGGTAATCAGTTCCAGGAAGTCAGTTCTGTACCTGGCATAAGTCATTGTCCCAATGCCAGTCCCACAAACAGATCAATCCATATAATTGTCATCCACATTCAGAGGGCTTAGTTTGGTCCCATGTAGATTCCCCAGGTATCAGTCCAGAGTCAGTGAGCTACCACTAACTCAGATCAGCTGTCTCTGTGGTTTTCTCCATCATGATCTCCTACCAAAAATGGAGAAGATGCCTTAATCACCAACTTAACTTCCATCATAGAATCATCATCCAGTAACTGATGGAAAAAGATGCAGTGGTCCACAGTCAAGCACTGGGCTTAGCTCCTAGAGTCCAGTTGAAGAAAGGCAGAAGAAAGCATATGAGCAAGGGGAGGTGTGTGTCAAGATCAAGAAGAGCTTTCTTTTCTCATAGCCACAGGGTAAATTCTTCTGAAAATGAGAGTTCAGTTTTGATTGGATCAATTATAGTTCACAATGAATTCCAAGGCTTAATATCCTAATTAAAATTAGGATAAGAACTGTGAACTAATGAGATCCTGGAATTTTGGATGTGTATATATGAGTAACTTCTGTTGAAGCTATGAACACAGAGTCCTTATTTCTGACAGACTTCTCTGTCTTCCAGTGTAGGCACTACATTCTAGCATGTACCTACTACTAATGGTACTGTAATCAATTTATGCCTATCCTTAAAGTCTATGGTAATTACTTTATTCCCATCTAAATCCAAAATTAGACTCAGTTCCAAAACTTTTGACAGATCATTGTTCATGCCTAAGCAGTGGTAGGACTGGCCAATGATCATCAGCAAAAATAAAAACAACAATGAAAATATGTCTTTAGGGCATTGTATTAAGATTAAAGCAAACCAAAGATGGACCATGTTGAAAGTATGGATTGAGTTTCCTGAGTCAGTGTTTAAACTTCAGTTGTTTGGTTGATTGAACTGAGTCATACACAGAGGTAACATACCCAAATTGCAGATGAAATATATAATATTTCTATTGTATATTATACAACAAAAGCAAAAGTGGATTTATGATGATAGAGCTTCTTGTGTATCTGGACATCTCCTCATTCAAGACTGCATACTTGATCATGAGTCTTGAAGACATAGTCCATCATAACAGTATAATTTTACCCATCAAGGTACTTTCTATGTTCCTTTTTTAAAATTTTCTTATTTGTTTTATTTATTTTTACATAATATTTTAATTTAATTTTTGAGAATTTTATATAAGTGGAATCATTTTCATCCCACTTCCCCACCCAGGTTACTCAATGTCACAAATACACAGCCCTTAACTTTATGTTCTTGTTTTTGTTTTAATAATAACTTGTTGAATTTAATTTGTGTTTCTCATATGCACATGTACGTGAGGCCATCCAGTGGAGCATGGTCAACCTACCAGAGATCATACCTCTATAAAAACTATCTTTTATTCTAATGACAACCCTTTGGCTAGTCATACTTTCTTATTATTTTTAGCTTATTCTTTATTTATTTTTACTTTCCTAAGATTTTTTTCATATGTAATTACAAATTCAGAATACAAACAAGATTGGTGCTGCTCCTAATATCTCCCCTAAGACAACTGAAGCTCATTTGAGCTCATGTACTTTTTTCTGTTGTTAAAAGTAACAAGTATATGTGTTTAGTCAATCCTTTCTGATAGACAAGCCACCAAGATGATAGAAGATCAATAGTAAATGTATTCAGCTGTAAGCAATGCATTTAATAGCCTCTGAGGATAAATATTAATGAAAATTACTCCTTTTCACAAGTTTGACATGAGAAGTCATCAGGGATACATCTATGATAAAAATACTTCACAGCTGTACTACAGAGTAAGTGAGATGTGTGGGAAATGGCTTCTACAAAAGGGTAAAGGTCTCTGGAAAAAAAAAAAGATAGTTCAATTTCCTCTCTCTAAGTCTTTTTAAAATAACATGACATACCACACATTTTGACACAACTTCACATGACTCAGGGGCCTTTCTTTAAATAAGAGCAGATCACATTCATGGAGGCTGAGTCACCTCTAACCCTCTGAACTTGGTGAGTTTTAACGATCAGGATATGCCTTCATTCCTAAGACAGTATGGGAAAGTTCTCTTTTGGGCAATTAACCCAACAGTTCATCTTGCATTAAACAACATATGTGTTTTCCCTACCCTCTTTGATCACTCAGAAGAGAAACACAAATTGCTCACAATTTGAAATAAACATGTTTCTCTACAGTAAACACAAAATTCCCCATTTCTTCAAAATAAGCAATGCCTATGTAGATGACTTAGAAAATAAAAACCAATGCATCAACCTAGGGAATCCATCCATGATAGGATCCCCTGTAGGGATGTTAGCACTGAGGGAAACCATTTCCTCTGATTTAATTAAACCAGGAAAATATTTGCTCTTCTAAGGCCAGGGAAATCTTCCTGGTGGGAGTCAAAGCTGGAGATTGTTCTTGAGATAGAAAGTTTAGAAATGAAAGTATGACTCTGTTATACACAGTGTCCATTGCACAGTGTAATAATTTTGATTTCATGATTCTGTCCACAACATTAAAAGCCTGGAATTTGTGTTTTGAAAATAGCTATAATATACTGGGGTGTGGTAATGAAACAGTATAACTTTCAGAAGGCCAGATAGGATGTTTCCTTTTCTTGCTAAACTGTACTCTTAATCTATTTTATTGGAAAAACAAAGATAATGTTTACTACAAATGTGAACACAAATATTTCATGCATACAGACAATGTATTATTTGGATTTATAAGAGTAAATAACAGCACCTAGAGTGTTGTAGCTGATAAAGTTCTGAAGGCATTAGAACTTTATTCTCTGGATGTTTTCCTAGTGTACGAGATCAGTTGACAAAGAGTTGTGATCACTTCCTTTGAAGGATATCTTTCTCTCAATTGTATGTACAGTACCATTTACTATAGTTCTGTGTATTAATCACCTCTCTTCACTGGACTCTGTTTCTTCCCCAGGTATTCGAGTCATAGTCTCAAAACAATGATGGCTTTACAGCTCTGATGTTGCTGTCCAAGTCTCTGCCTCATTTCCACAGTTGTCACCACTGCATTGAGAGAGAGATAGAGAGAGACAGAGAGAAGAGAGAAAGAGAGAGAGCAAGCTTTTAACTTCGGACATGATTTCCTTTTTCCTCCCAAATACTCACCTCTTTGAATCATATAATATAGTGAAAAATTCTTTCAAGAAGTAGTCATGTCCCAGGTGAGCAGAAGTTCTACACAGGTCCGGAAGAACATATCCTGGTGGGAAATGACTGTGCTGTGATCATATCAAAGGCTTGTTGGCAAAAAAACAGATGTTGCAGGTGTTTGCTTGTAATCATCACCACAGTGAACTTCCTGTGACTAAACAAACACCCATATTGTTGTGTGTCTCATATCCTGGCCTCCATTAAAAGTCTTACTTTTGTGTATATGCTTTAGAGTTCATTAGATTTATATGATTTGAATAGTTACCACAGTGTGTGTGTGTGTGTGTGTGTGTGTGTGTGTGTGTATGTGCGTGTTAGATGCTCATTTCATTGATGATTTTTTTTAAAAATATCAATCTGTGTAGACTATATTTAATGGTAACAGTTCTCTTGTTCCCCACCTTTTTAGACTTATTTAATAATACTTTTCATAACAGGACACAGTATTTGATCATTCTAGACACAAATTGATTTGCAAGCATTTGCTTTGTCACCCTACCCTCACCCAGCCCTAGCTATCCCAAATTAATATAATTAATCAGTTGGCAATTTGTCCTGGTGTGAAAATTTTCACAATTTTAATAGAAAAGAAGGAAACAAGAAAACATAGAGGGGGGATGGATTGGGAGGGGGGTTCGGGCATGGGAGAGAGTGAGGGAGAGAGGGAGGGAGAGAGGAAAGGAGGGAGAGGGAACTGGGGTCAATATGTAAAATAAGAGAAAAAATAAAAGAAACAAAGAAAATTAAAACATAAATGCATACACAGAGGGGAGAGAGAGTGAGTGAGAGAGAGAGAGAGTGAGTGAGAGAGAGAGAGAGAGAGAGAGAGAGAGAGAGAGAGAGAGAGAGAGGTAACACCAATCAGGTAAAGAAACAGCTCAAAGGCTCCTTGTGGTTAGTGGCTATCAGGCTCAGATGCTAAAGAACTGACATCAGCAACACATGTCTGGCTGCTGAGACAGAGAGACTGGAATAAACCCAGGGGGCCACATCTGGGAGTTCCAGTGTGTGAATGCAGCTTAGTTGGCCTCCCACACAACAGAAATTCCACCAGAAGTATGTGCTCTGGATGGGAAGATTCCAAAAAAATGTGCTCAGAATATCACCAAGGAAACACAGATACATTATCTGTGCTAGAGTTCTGAAGGGAGTGCAGTAAGCGAAAGCCTCTAGTGACTAAAGCAGACATCATGCTTGAATGACAATGGTGAAGCTGGGACTAGGATAGAAGGGAGTAGAAATAATACTTCAGTACACAAAGAAGAATGAAATGCTTTCAAAGCATCAGGACATACCTCCATAGCTTTAAAAAAATGTGGCATTTTGCAGGAAAAGAGTGATTAAACTAAAGGAATTTTCGTTTTCCTGTTCCTAGTTTTGGCTGTCACAAGATTACCTTTAAAATATCAAGGCAGTTGTTCCTGTTTTTATTTCTCTACAACAGCTTGTTTTGCTAGCCAACATACAATTTTTCAGAATATGGTTTTGTCAAAGAAATATGTTTGATCTTACAATTATGAAAGTGTGTTTTGGCCTCCAGACTCATCCTGTAAGAAGACACATGTGTGTTATCATGTGTGTTTATTTAAAGTCCTTGATCTAAAATGTGATTCAGTAGCTTGGTCTGCTTAAATGCTCTTAACTTTCAACATTATAATAATACCATGAAATAAATTTACATGCATTTATAATTGAGTTTCTTCATTATGACACTATCAGTAATAGTTTACATTATCTCCTATGAAGTAGTAACAATTGGCTGTAAGAATATTCTATTGTTCTCAGGGTGTGTGGGTTAGCATTTCTTCTGTTAGGATCACCTTGACATATGTCCTTCTATGCCTTTACCACAGAGTCTTTCCCTCCATTGTCACACAGATTGAACCTTCCACTGCTGTTTTTGCAAAATGTTATGAATTTAAGAAGATAATAGCGTTGGTAATTTTTAAAAGTGTCTACCTAGTAGCAAAATGACTTACATAGTTTGAGCAAGGATATCCTATGGTCCAGGAATAGTGTGTGTGTGAGAGAGAGAGAGAGAAAGAGATGACAGAGAGAGAGAGAGAGAGAGAGAGAGAGAGAGAGAGAGAGAGAGAGGAGAGAGAGAGAGAGAGTTGTTTCTTGGAGCATGTAGTAAAATGTATGATTCTTGATGGTTAAGGAAATGGCTTAGTAGTTAAAAGTACCAATTATTCTTGCAGGTTTGGTTCCCAGTGCCCACATGGTAGCTTACAAATGTTAGTAACTCAAGATCACTGGATTCAATGCTCTCCTCTGGTCTCTTGTTAAAAACAAAAAAAAAATTATGGTTTTTTTATTTACATGTGTACATGTCTTTATATATCACACCTCTATTTTTTGACTGATTTCTCTTTTTTTTCTGTTTTGTCTAACTGCTTGAAATAGATGTGTACTAAGAAAACAGTCTGTAGCCCTAGGAATCAAAAGCAATTATAGAACACAAGACCTTAAGCCTTATTCAATGAAATTGTTTTCCTGTTGTTAATGAGATACACGGAAGTTAATATACAAGATGAGTTTGAATTATTTAGTGAATTGTTGGAAAAGTAATACTCATACAAAAGTGTATAAGGTTAAAGAGAAGTGTGACACTAGGGAAATATCCAGAGAGCTACAAGGATGACCCCAACTAACAATCTGTGCAATAGTGGAGAAGCTACCTTAAATGTCCTTCATTGATAATGAGATTGATAACTACCTTATATGCTATCATGGAGACTTCATCCAGTAGCTGATGGAAGCAGAAGCAGACACCCACAGCTGAACACTGAGCTGAACTCCTGGAATCCAGGTGAAGTGAGGGAGGAGTGATGAGAAAAAGGGTTAAGACCAGGCTGGAGAAACCCACAGAAACTGCCTACTTGATCACGGATCATAGACCCAGTCTGATAGCTGGGAAACCAGCATAGGACAGACCCAGACTCCCTGAATGTGGGTCATAGACTGCCTATTAACATTCAGGGGTTCTGGACTGGTCTTATGCTGGTCTCCCAGCAGTCTATGGGACCTCTGGTGGTGGACCAGTGATATAACAGACATTGAAGATTACAAATTGAAGGCCTCACTCTCCCTGGGGTGATGGGAGATGTTATTCTGTAAATATTTTCTCATACTGGTTATTGAATAAAGCACTGTGGTCAATGAGAAAGCAAGATAGGCGAGGCTAGGTGACAAGGAGGAAAGAAGAGGTAGTTAGGAGGAGTCAGCATGTAGAGCATGAAGGAAGCAAAATGCAGGCCCGCTGCTCAGATAAGATGACCACGTGGAAATACTTATATAAGTAGAAATGGGTTAATAATTAAGACAGATCTAGCCTATAAGCAATAATAGTAACTGGCCAACAGGATTGTATCAAATACAGAGTCTCTGAGTGTTATTTGGAGCTCGCGTGGCGGTGGGACCGGGCGGCTGGCGGGAACAACCTGCTTGTAACACTGGGGAGCAGAAAGGGATGGAATGAGGGTTGGGAGTGGGACAGTGGAGGAGGACAGTGAGGTTGCTGGGATTGACATGTAAAACATTCTTGTTTCAAATTTAAATAAAAATATTATCATAAAAGTAAGTTTGTAAGCATATATAAACTATTTGATACAAGATTAACATTAATAAGCAAGTAATTCAAACAATTTCATAGACATCCAAAGATTTAATTAGCAATTGTGTGTAGTATATGTGAGTGTGTTTTGTGATTAGACTGAGTGGACACATGGACCGGTGCATTAGCATGAAGAGGGAAGAGCATGGAGTCAGATAACTTCCCAAATAGCCCTCCATCTTGTTAACTTAAAACATGATATCTTTCTAAATCAGAAGCATACTATTTTGGCTATGCAGTCTGACCAGGGAGTTTTTGGAATCTCCCTGCTCCACTTTTCACTGCTAGAGTTAAAGGCATAAGCAGCCACATCCTACCTTCCATGGGGATGTTAACTACTTGAACACAGGTGTTTATGCTCTCAGATCAAGTGATCAAACCCACTGAGTTATCTCCTTAGCCAAACTGTTAGTAATTTTGTGAAGAATAACATACATTTTATAGATAATACCAATCACAAAATATGGATTCTAAGATACTACTTTAAGAACAAAAACGTTTTGTTAAGAAAATGAGATCTCTCAAATCTTAAGCAAAAATATATTATCAATAGCTTATGTGCTCTTTAAGCATTTACTAAGTACTTACCCTGAAGTTTCTACAATACTAATTGACAAAGACACATATTACCTTATGGTAAGAGCTGTTGAAAATAATGAGAACCATTAACTGAAGTCAGAATCTTACCAAAGTGGATGATATATCACAGAAAAACATGCTAAATTAGATTTTTAGTGATAGTTTATGTAGGAATATAAAAGATGGTAGTTACAAAATCTCAACAAATGGTATGTATAAAAAATTCCTTGACAAGTAATAAAACTGTTTTGAATTGGATAAAATCTCATCACATTGTCCATCACTTTTTAGTAGGTCTTCATGATACTCAATAAACATAGTCTAAATACATTCGAAAGGAATTTCAAATAACAAGCTACAAATTAAAGATCATGTAGACTGACACATTTGATTGTCCATGCACATGCCTTTACATACTACATAATTATACAGTGGGGTGTATTATTTCCAAACCAATTTTGTTTGAAATCATTTCATCTAGAAAATTATAAGCTATCGATATTTCAGCTCTTCTGTAAAAACTATTAAACTCTTAAAATATTTACATTATAGCATAACATAAAAAGCTATGAATAAAAGAAAGATTTTCATGAAAATACACAGCTCTTAAGTACTCTAATAACATTGGTTTCTCAATTAAGACACAAGACCCTAGACACATTATAGACAACATGTTTTAATCATAAATTGATTATATTTGTTTACTAACGGAAATGCTATCTCTCAAGAAAAATTAGTTTCAGATAGCTTTGAGAATTAAATAGGCTGTATTTGTTTAATCTTTCTATCAGAATTGACCCAATTTTTGAATCTGTAGGTATTTTTATATTTGGGGTAAGGTGATATATTTATGAGTAACCTTATTATCAGTAACATAATTTACAAGAGTTAATTTGGCATTCATGATGTAAAATTGCCTTTGAGAACAACTCTGAACAATATGAAAATATGCCACTTAATTTATATTGGCAATAATGGCAGTTTTCTGTCAATTTGCAGAGCAATGAGTCCTCACTCTTGGGATTAATTTTCTAGCCCATTTGCATGAGGCTCAAAGGAAAATTCATATCTAATATTTAGTAATGGAACAAGAAAAATGAATGTTATTAGAGGTTTAATAATCAAAATTATTTAAAAATAGTTGAAGTATATATATTAGGGATATAAAATTTATTTTATCAGAATTTGTTTAAACAACACACAATTTCCACAACAAATTCTATGGCACCCCTTTATCTATAAGGTAGTTACAATGACAAATAACTACCACATCTCACAATTCTAATAAATATACTAAAGAATGTGTGTATATTGATGTTTCTGTTGTTATTGATAATCAGTTTTAATTGGTGTTGGTCTGATGTGGGACATCCTGTATATTGTGAATTTATGTTGTTTTTATTGGTTAATGTATAAAGCTGTTTCAGCCAATGGCTAAGCAAAATAAAGCCAGGCAAGAAATCCAAACAGAGAAAGAGAAATGGGGGGGGCAGGGACAGGTGACAGAGACACCATGTAGGCACCAGCAAGGCAAGATACCGTTGCATCACCAATAAGCAACAGCCACATGATGATATACAGATTAATAGAAATGAGTTAATTTATGAGAGAGAACAATAGCTAGTTATAAGCCAAAGCCATTGGCTAAAAAATTATAAAATATATATTTTGCATGGCGATAGACATGGGTTTATCGATAGTGTTTTACACACCATCATCCAATTTTGCCAGCACCATTTGTTGAAGATGCTTTTCTCCTCCTATTGTATACTTTTAGCTGTTTTCTCAAAAAATCAGGTGTTCATGGGTTTGTGGGTTAATGTCAGGATTTTTGATTTGATTCCATTGGTTTATCTGTCTATTTTTATGCCAATACCAAGCTGTTTTCAGGACTATAGCTCTGTAGTAGAGTTTAAAGTCAGGGATGGTGATGCCTTCTGAAGGTCTTTTATTGTACAGGGTTGTTTTGGCTATCCTGGATCTTTTGTTTTTCCATATAAAGTTGATTATTATCCTTTCAAGGTCAGTGAAGAATTGTGCTGGGATTTTAATGGGGATTGCATCGAATTTGTAGATTGCTTTTGGCAAGGTTGACATTTTTACAATATTTATGTTACCTATCCCAGAACATGGGAGATCTTTGCATTTTCTGGTATCTTCTTTAATTTTTTTCTTTAAAGACACAAAGTTCTTGCTATATAGATCTTTCACTTGTTTGGTAAACATTACCTCAAGATACTTTATGTTGTTTAGCTAATGGGAATCCAGCATTGAACTGACTCAGACCCCTTGAACATGGTTAGAAGGCCTGGGCAGTCTAAGAGAACTATGACAATGGAAACAAGATGTATCCCTGGTGCACAACAGGACTTTGGGAGCACATTCCCCATGGAGGGACACTCCCTTAACCTAGAGGCAGGAGGGAAGACCCAGTCCCAACTGCAAGTGACTTGAAAGATTTAGATGACCCCTCTAGGAAGGCATCACCCTACATGTGGAGCGGAGAGGGATAGAAGGAGAGGGTGCTTGGGAGCATGGGACGGTGGGATAGAGGGAAAGAGGGAGGAAGGAAGGAAGAGTGGGAGGGAGGGAGAGAGGGAACTGGAATCAATATGTAAAATAAAATATAAATGCATATGAATGTAATATGAATATATGTATATATACATACATAGATAGATAGATAGATAGATAGATAGATAGATAGATGTATACATATATATTATAGTGGCATTTTGTTCTGCAAGTGAACTTGTGGTCATGGCTGCATCCTAGGGGCATGGCTTCTGGTGTGCTCCTGGCTAGTTGAATCAGTAGAGTATGGGACTCTTAATCTCAGCGTCATGGGTTTGAATCCCATATTGGACACCAATTGAAGCTGTGTTTAAAGGAGTCCACAAGACCCAGATAAATGACTAACAGGTATTTGCTAGAGATGCACTTACATAATTATGGTAAAACAACTGTCACAGTCTTCTTGCTTCTGAAGATGCAGTCTCTGCCCTTCCATCTCTCTGAACATAGCCTAAGAGCGAGCCAACACCTCCTCTTCCTTATAAGGGGTCACATATGCACATCTGAAGACATGCCCCTAGGATGCAACCACAACTACAAGTCCATTGGCAATATAAGATGTCACTACAATATATTAAGTCTCTGAGTGGTTATTGTATAAGCAGCTGCAGGAACTCAGTGGGCAGAGAGTATCTTATCCATGGGCACTGGGTGGAATGCATAAAAGTGTTCAATTACAATGGTTTGATAGAATGCAGGGTGTTGTTTCAATTTTCTTGTATCTGTTGGGACTTAGTATGTGGTCAGTTTTGAAAAAGGTTCCATGAGCTGCTGGGGAGACAGTACATTCTTTTTATGATTGGGTGAAATGTCTGTAAATATGTTAGGTCCATTGGTTTATGACATCAGTTAACTCAACATATGTTCATTTAATTTTTGTTTAGATGAGCTGTTTATTGGCAAAAGTTGGGTATTGAAGTCACTATCAGTGTGTAAATGCAAATATATTTATGTTAACATACATTGTACATATGTGACCATATAAAACATATTGCTAAAAAAATTTTTAAAAATCCAATTTTAATTTCCTACCTAATAATTGATAGTGACTATGGCGGTGCAAAGAAGTCTAATCCAAATTGTAGTGACTGCATACTATTTCATTACCCAGATACAATGTTGTTTATTCTAGCAATTATCTGTTTGTTTTATACATGTTGTATTATAAACATTAAACTGAGATCTTCTGAAACAACATTGTGTGACTTTCTGTGGGCGGGGGGAGTGTTCTGAGATCACCAAACTAGTAAATCTTGGCCAGATAAGGTTCCTATATTTGTGTTTCTCTGTTAATAAAAATCTCACATGCTTTTTTTTTCTCTGGACATGGAGACACCACTTATAACCTATAGCAACAGTGTAATGTGAAATTTTCTCCTTCAACCATCAATAAAGTTCCCAATTTATCAATAAGATTTTCTAGAGATACATAAATATACCTTTGTTCAAAGATGAAAAGTCCTCGACATACCTTGCTTTTATGAATTTTGGCATTCTATTACCCTCTTAGGTGTCTAGATAAATCTATGCCTGCAACAAAATTTTTAGTTACAATGGTGGTTAGATATAGTACAAATGAAAGAAAATAAGGAAGTTTTTCCAAAGTAAGACATTAGGAAGATTTTAAAGATATTAAGAATTGAATTTTCTGGTGATGACAGGGATAAGGCACTGATCATTAGGAGTAATTTTACTTTATTTATTTGTTTATAGGCCATTGGTACTTGGTTTTACATAGGTATCTAATTATCTACTGCCTGCTTCTTGATTACCTAACCAGTGTTGAGTATAGGTTTCTACTCATGGAGTAGGCCTTAAGTCAAATCAGACATTGGTTGGCTACTGATATTATGCTATACTCATAGATCAGTGACTAATCCAGCCATCATCAGAGAAGCTTCCTCCAGCACCAGATAAAAATAGATACTAAGGCTGACAGCCAAACATTTGTCTGAGAAAAGAATCTATTTACAATAAAAAGAGAAAATAGAAGATTTGTATTATCATTGACATCAAATGAATAAAGGGCAACCAATTAAACCTTAATAGTTCATGTAAATTATTTAAATTATGTGAATTTAAGCAAAATACTAGACATAGTTAAAAATTTATCAACAGCGCTATAATATTTGGTCATCTATGACATTGTTATTTTGATGATGCATTGATAAATGTATGTGGTCCTCCTGTTTTCAACTTGTGGGATCTATTTTTTATTATTCACTCTATATGTCATTTCTTAAATATATTACTGTTAGCTAATAACGTTGGACAGATGTGTCAGTGATTACAGGAGTTTAGGATAGGGAACTATGTGTGCATCATAGCCAAGGCTAAGTGGTGTAGATTTAATGTAATATTAAAATTGTGTTTTAAAATAAAATTTTTTTTGACTTTTTGAGATTAAAATTATATTATTTTCTCTCTGTAATTCCCTGCATAGCCATCCTTGCTTTTTCCAAATTATTGGCCTATTTTTCATTAACTGTTGTTACATACACTTAAGTATATTCATGTACATTTCTGCATATATAGCACACTCCACTAAGTTTAAAAAAATAAAGAATTTAGTTATCTTAGGAAGAAAATAACTAATTTCCCTTCAACTTCTTTCTTTGTTTTGTTTGGTTTTGACACAGTTATTGGGTGGGGCACCTCATTTCACCTTATGTTCAACTATTTCTTTTATCCTTTTGCCATAATTTACATTTCAACATTAACAGGATTGCTCAAGTTGATTCCAAAAAAGGCAAAGAAACAATTAAAAATAATATTTATCAAACTAAAAACACAGGTCCATATAGTCCATCTACTCATCTTTCTTGATCCTCCTTTGTAGCTTATACTGAGAAGACTGAAGAGCCAATGTCTCCCCCTTCAAAGGTCTGGAGTAATTCTGTATACACAGTGACATAAGAAAGATACCTATTACATTACCTGAGAGTTTTTTTCTAATAACTTGCAAAATGTTGTCCCCATTTTCAGGGAAAAGTGAGCCAAGTTGTCTAGTATTTGAGAATCTCTTAGATCCCCTTTCCACACTTCTAAATATAATCACTTAAATTTGTCTAATTCTTAGGATAATAGATCTCAAGTCACTCTTGGAAAAGACTCCTGGAAGATGATAGTGAAATCTTTGAGGCTGAAAAAATGGAAAAATAATACACTAGTAGTTTGATTGCAAAGTTTTTGAGTCTTTGAAGATGTACATCTACCAGGATTCCTGAACCCCAACATTAAGATTGTCAACTTACTAAAATTACACAATGTGGATTGTGTTAACATAGGAAACAATGCATTTATAACCACTAGCAAGATGACTTAGTAGGTAAAAATACTTGTCACCCAAGCCTCATGACTTGAAATTAATCCCTGGAATTGATGCTGAAGAGAGAGATCCTACCTCTGAAAGCTGTCCTCTGACCTCCACATCAGTGCTGTGATACACATGTTCCCACACTCATACACACCATAATCCAAACATCCACATAATAATGATAAGGACATTTTTCATTATATGAGAGTGATGGGTTTAAAAAAAATTAGGCATGCTTTTAGAACACAACTTTTCTTTAGGCTCTTTTGAACATTAGCATTTCATCTTTCAGTTTCAACTTCAATTCTGCCTGGTATAATACCACAGAAGAAAGTTATAAAGATACTAACATGTTCTGATACCAAAGAAAATCATGGATAAATGCTTGAGGCAAAAACATTTACTGAACACCCAACTTAGCCATATTTCATATAGTCACAATGAGGGACCAGAATGATGGCCTAGTTAAGAGTCATACTGCTCTTATAAAGGACCCACTTCAGTGCTTAGCAATATGATAGATGGCTAACAATAGCTATAAAATCAACATATGTTTGTAGGTGTGTGTGTGTGTGTGTGTGTTTACATAAATGCACACATGCATTTCTCTCTCTCTCTTTCTCTCTCTCTCTCTCTCTCTCTCTCTCTCTCTCTCTCTCTCTCTCTGTCTCTGTCTGTCTGTGTTATGTGTTTCTGTAGGTACTTATGAATGTATGTATGTATACATAACTCTGGGGATCTGGTATTCACGTCCTGAACATCTCAATTGAACTCTGAATTGTCTGATAACGAAGTTTAGCTACACAGTAGCTCACAGTAGCAGCACTGTGGCTCTGCCTTCCATAGCTGGAATTATGGGCAGATGGCCACACCCACTAGGCATTTGGGGTCTGGAATCTAGTCCTCATGATTACAAAGCAAACATTTTACCAGCTGAGCCACCTCCTCAGCACTCTTTGAGTACTTTTGTTCTTTCTCATCTAAAGAAACACACTTATACTTAAAGGACATATATCAGATATTATAAGTTTTATAACATCATAAATCATACTGTGTGCAATGCTTTAATTTTCACACTTGCATAGAATGCTGACCAACCTATGCATTTTGAGCACTTCAATTCAGGATTATAACATTGTCTCTTTTTAATGTTTTTCTGAAGCTACTGTATCTATGTTATTTTTTTCACAGCTTTATTTTTCTGGTGATCCATTTCTAGGTAGATAATATATTGACACAGCTATAAATCAAGCTGTAAATGGTCACTGTTTCTGAATAACACAAAGGAGAACTAATTCAGGTAAGTGCAATTCAGTCTTGGCAGTGAAGAACTGCATGCTGGCTCTATACTTAAAGATTTTTCATAAAGTGTCGCGAGATAGACTTTTCTATAATGTGAACACACTGCATCAGTTGTTTGTGATGATCATAGAAAAGAGTCAACTGTGTTTATTTCGTTTTAACATTGTATTTATTCTTTATAAAGTTCAGACTTATTTTGATCATATTCACCCTCATGCCTCACCTCCAAGTTCTCTTGGACCCCTCACCACATCCTTGTCCCCTTTCCAGCTTAATTCCTTTCTTGTCTTTTGTTTTTGATAGCCCACTGTGCTAGTTAGTGCTTCCTGACTGAGAATGGGTATAGGAAAAGAAAAACATGCAGAAATCCAGGGCCAAGAAAATACAGCTCTCATTTCCTGCCTTTGAAAGATTGGTTTAAAAATGAGAAGCAAATGAGACCCAAGAAAATGGGATATGTGGGATTCAATTAACATTAAAACTAACAAGGATATGTGTTGAAAAAAAATCAGTTGACAGCAAACAGGATATTGATTCTGTCATATGTTTCCAAAATTTAGTTTCATCATTTTTAAATTGGGATCTTTTAGTGATTTAGAATTATAGCTTCTCTATATTCAAATCTAAACTTTTTGATCTGCTGTGCATAAACTGTGTGTGAGTGTAATATTATATATTGTAGCCATCACTTACACCAATTTTTGTAAATAGTATAAACAAATAATGCAAAATTATAATTATGCCACAAAAGTATATTATATAATAAACAGAAAAACAATAAACAGGTGCAAGGAGTGTGTTAGATAGACAACATTTAAGTGTTAGAACAAACAGTGATAAGGGGAGAAACAATAAGATAAATGGAGCAATAATTCAAATAAGTATTGAGATATTGTAACATATTGAGTCAGGAAATTCTTGTTAAAGTATCATATATTATTTCATGAAATAATAATGAATAAAGATTTGCAAGTGAATATAATGGTAGGAGTTTTAAAACAGAAGACATCACAGGAAGCCATGCACTATGCCACCAATTTATTCTTATAGACAAAAAAATGTTGTCTGGAATTAATAAATCAAGAATAACTATTTAAAGGTTCTATATGTTTTATGTGTATGTGGTGGACACGCACATGCTTGCATGTGTGTGAACACATGTGTGCAAGTCCAGAGAAATAGGTAAGGTGTTTTTTCTACCTTCTATATTTAGGCAGGTATTTTGCTGAACCCAGAGCTTACCTAAGACAGCTAGTTATCTTGCTCTGGAAATCCAGTATTTTGTGCCAGTGATATTATAGATGGCTATTATGCCCACCTGCTATTTGGCATTAACCAAGGTTTTGAGGATCTGAAATCTTGTCTGTTGCCCACCATGTCATCTCTTCAGCCCACATTCTGATTTTTATTATCAGGATAAGGAGTTCCAAGTATCTCTTTTTTGTTAAAGACTTATTTCTATTATTTTAAATTATTTGTCTGTATGTGGGTTTGCATATCTGTACACAAGTCCTGAAGAGTTCTGAGGCCTTGACTTTCCTGGAGCTGCAGTGACAGGCATTTGTGATCCACCCATTGTGTGTGCTTGGAGCAACACATACTCTTAACCTCTGAGCCATCCTTCTACCCCTCCTTTTTTCTTTATGTTAATGTGTAGTTGAAATGATGCTAAGATATGAACCACTAACAAATATCTCTCACAACAGTTTTCCAATAATTGTAGTAGAACATTATAAAAGTAAATTATTTTATTTTACTATATCAAAGATAGTTCTAATGTAATATATGTAAAGTAATAGTTGAAAGAGAAGTGTCATTTTAAATTGAAATTTCTATCTGTTACTCTACGTGCTTTGATGTAAGGTACATAGTAAGAGTCCCTGGAATTGTTTGTCTGTTAGATTTATCTCCTGGTAAACATCCTGCAATGTTTCTTTTTCTTTTTTGTCTTTAAAATAAATATTTATATTATTTATTTGAGCATTTCACACAATATATTTGATCGTATTCATTCCTCTCCCCCAAAATATTCCTGTGAGGGTTGCTATCTCCCTGCCCAGACAACATGTTCTTTCTCCTTTTTTAAAATCCAAGTCAGTTGGTGTTGGCCAGCTACTCTTGGGTGTGGAGTCTATTGTGGATTATAGTCAAGTACTATAGAGTTCACACCATAAAGGAAAACTGCCCTTGTCTTTCCTGGCAGCTATCAAAGACCAATAACTCCTAAACTAACAGTGGGACTACATTCCTACCCTGCTTTCCACCATGCTGGGCTGGGATTTTGTCTGTCTTCAGCTTGTGCATGTATTACAATTGATTAAGTTTAATTACAACTGCATTCTTGTATCAAGAGCATACTGTTTTCTTGATGTCATCCATGATGTCTAGCTCCAAACAATCTGTAAGTTTATTGCTTTTCAGTTATACATCCACAGACTTTAACTTAAAAAACATACAGTTTGGAAGAATGACTCATTTTGCAATTATGAATCTTCATTTTCTGTTCTTTAGAGAATGCTGTGACATGAAATATAATGCAAATGTGTGTTGTTAGTAACACCAAAAGTAAAACAACTTCCTTGTTTGAAAGTCCAGAGCTAGGTTTGAGGTCTAGATTTCACTTCCCCTTTAAGAGAGTATTTTACATAGCCAACATCCCCCCTTGAGTTCCTCTTTATTCTGGGTCACAGCCTTTTGACTCATCTCCCATTACTGGTCTCTTAAACGCCTTGAATACCAGTGCCCTTCAGGACTCAGGTCTTTCTTCTTTCTGTATGTTTAAGTGTGTCCTATTTCCTGTCAATCTAGCATGAAAGGGGACAGAGAGTTCGTATCTAC
The DNA here is from genome assembly GCA_030556225.1 of Cricetiscus sungorus. Taxonomy (NCBI): domain Eukaryota; kingdom Metazoa; phylum Chordata; class Mammalia; order Rodentia; family Cricetidae; genus Cricetiscus; species Cricetiscus sungorus. The sequence continues at coordinate 13,688,244 of JANBXA010000729.1, read as the reverse complement.
TCCACAGCAGATGAGAAGTAGGACAAGCACTTGAGTCATGTAACTAGAGATTTTTTTTCCTTGAAAAAAATATCACCTCTGTTCTGATATCTTTCTTTTGCTAAGTAGACATCAAGGGTAGACAAGAGAAGGGAGCCATGTGCACCCGATACATGCTTATCTGGCCCTGATAAGCATGTATAAAGTGCAAGGTCTTCGATACAGTGAGCAGTACTTCATCTTTATTTCAGAAGTGTGCTGCAAGGCAATGGGTATATTTATGTACCCAGCATGAAGGTTAACATATATTATGCACAACATTCAAGAGAACCTTCATGTTATATAATTAAAGAATATACCTTCTCACAAATGTATACTCACCTAGAGATTCAAAGTCTCTTCCATATGTATTTTTCTTTAATGTTTGGAACAAATTAATTGAAAATATCTCAAATTATTAAAATTACAGAGACAGTGTTAGTCTTTTGTACTTCTAAAAATAATTGCTTATTAGAGAATCCTGTTGTTTTCATTAATTATCAGATAAATACTTCATACTAAGCATGTTATGTGTTTTCATAAAATGATACATTTAATATCATTTTTTTCTTTTGCGATTATAATTTTTCATTTTTATTTTTAATCTTGATCAACAGTTTTACTATAGCAAAAGGTAATATGCAATTTATTTAAATTTATTGTAACATATTTTCTTTTATTAATTAGAAATTACATATTAGAACACATTAATGTGCAAGATTAAATATATTATAATTGCCCATACAGTATGCTTAGTATTGGTCTACTTTCAATAAACATAATTAATGGTAAATATATTTTTGCAGTGCTAGGGACTGATCCCAGGACCTTATGCAGGTTAATCAAGTGCTCTGTTTCTCATCTTCTCAAGCACTTTTATTTGCTATTTATTCATTTTGAGGCCTGTTTCACTAGGGCCTGGACTATGTAGCACAAATGTCTTTCATGGACTCTTCAGCTCACACTACCCTCAGCTGATAATCAGACTGTGACATTTTTACCCAGGACCTGTGATTAATGATCATTTTATTTCTCCCATGAAACTTCATAGCACTAGTGAAGAAAAAAGTATCACCTTTCCTCCTTTATTATTTCTTCCTTTCCTCTTTCCTTCCCTCCCTCGCTTTCCTTTCTCCTTCCCAAATTCTTCTTTCTTCCTTTCTCTGGTGTTTCCACTATTCTGTTCTCTCCCATTTGTACTTCCCTATTCTCCATCTGACCCCTTCTCTTTATTCCTAATTTATTTCCCAGGAACTGCATCCTGAACTGTAACATGCTGGGAAAACCTTCTAAAACTGAGCTACTCTCCAGCCCTATAATATCATATGCTTTTTTAGGGATGGAGAGATGGCTCAGACATTAAAGGCTAAGCTCACAATCAAAACTATCAGAGAGATGGAGTAAAAATAAAGTATTAGTCAAATGTTTTTTTTCTGTCTTAGCTAAAATGAGAGCATTTAATTTTTATGCAAATACTGAATCTATAAATAACTTTTGAATTTTTATAAATGGAAAAGTCTAGTTATATTTTTTACAATGAAGCAAGTGAATTGCTGAACTTTTATTAGAAATTGTGAAATATGATTTTATTCCTTGAAGACAATATTTTAAAGATTATTTTTAAACTCTCTGTTCTTCAAAATGATGGTATTATTATATGCCATTGTAGTTTGTGGATAATGAAAGTTTAGTATCACACTAGAAACTGGTTGTATTTATTCATAAACACATAGGCAAGTGGTCCCTCCCCAGTTTAGACTGCCCTGTGAATTACTGGAGTTAGTACAAAGGTTAGGAAGCAAGCAGGACAAGAACTCTTTCAGAAAAGTCCATAAATTCTTTCCTCTTGATTTAAACAAATGGGCATCAGTGTTGCTACATTCCAAGCATTCAAGTGCATCTGACCAGGTTACAACCCATGGCCTGGTACTGTCTACTCTTAAAATGTTGGGTTGTTTTGTAAGCTGACAAGATCTTAAACTTTATGGTGGATTTGTTTCAGCCTGAAAGACAAGACCAAGTTTTTGGGTTTTGGTTGCTTAACAATCAGCTTATCAGGTGATAGTATTCTACTCCAAGAAATCAAAAAAAAAAAAAAAAAAACTGTCTAAGGGAAAATTGTCCATACAGAGACTCAGCGAGGCTCATAATGTTCCTCCACCACAGCCTTCTATGCCCTTAGACCTTGCAGGTTCTCCCATAAACTGTGCAGCCTGCAAGGATCTGGGTTTTACATAAAGCATTGGCACTTCATTAGACTATAAGTCTTAAATTGTTGCTAATAGTACAAAAGGTTCAAATTCACTTTATAACCAAAGTACTTAGTATTTGTGACAGCTGAGTTCCCACTATTGTCACCTGTGAGAGCTGTGTCACCAGATTATACACTTCCAATCTGCCAAAATGTCTTCCCTCACAGCTAATAGAGACTTGGCTGTTAGTGTGATTGGTTTTGACAGTCCTTATTCCTCCAGATTGCTTCAGTGAACCTGCAACACAACTCAGCAGCATCTGTTTTCCCGTTCTTGACAACCCATCACATCCAAAACACTATCAGATTTGTGATGATTCAGCTATAAAAACTCTGGAAGTAATAGTAATAAGTGGAAGGAATGTATTTGATCCTTCATTATGAATCATCCACTTAAAAACTGAGGCTGTAGCCAAGACTTCTACCAATGTAGGACAATGCTAGTAATTCAAAACTATACCTGTCTTCAGGTGAAGGATATAGATTAAAATGTATTTTATAAGCAGAACTTTCATTGATATAAACACATGCACTCTCAAAAAGTCTTTGTAAAAAAACTAACAAGTTTGGAAGTGAAATGAAAGGTATTAGCCAAACTCTAAGACCATTAAATATTATCTAAGAATCATGAAATATTAAACAATTTTATAGTATCAAAGGAAATTTTAAACATTTTCAATAACCTCTAACATTTTTGATAAATTATGATTCCAGAGAATTCAATTAGGTAATTAGGTTAATGCACAATGTTCAAATGATTCCAAACAATTGTAAATCAGGTGTGCATAAAAATCCAATGGCAACTTCCCAAAAATATCTTTGAAAAGTAAGTTTTCAAGTCAGCTGATTCTGTGGGTTTCTCCAGCTTGGTGCTTGACCCCCTTTGCTCATCACTCCTCCCTCTCTATAACTGGATTCCAGGAGTTTGCCTAGTGTATAGCTGTGGGTGTCTGGTTCTGCTTCAATCAGCTACTAGAGGAAGGGTCTAGGATAGTATATAAGGTAGTTTTCAATCTCATTATCATGTAAGGGCATTTAAGGTAGCCTCTCTATTATTGCTTAGATTGTTAGTTGGGTCCATCCTTGTAGATCTCTGGACATTTCCATCCTGGCAGATTTCTCCTTAAATATAAAATGGTTCTCTCTATTATGGTATCTCTTATATTGTTCTCCTCCTTCTTGTCCCTGTCTCAATCTTCTGTTCACTCATATCCATCTCTCCCCTCAGCTTTTCCCCTTCTCTTTCTCCTAACTCCCTCTCTCTTCCCTCCATAATCCCAATTTCCTTGCCAGAACTTGTCCCTTTCTCCTTCTTCGGGAGACCAAGTATGTCTCTCTTAGGTTCCTCCTTGTTTCCTAGCTTTTCTGGCAGTGTGAATTGTAGGCTGGTAATCTTTTTCTCTATGTCTAAGATCCATATATGAGTGAGTGAGTACATACTGTGTTTCTCTTTTTGTGACTGGGTTACCTCTCAGGATGGTTTCTGCTAGTTCTGTCCATTTTTCTGCAAATTTCAGGATTCCATTGTGTTTATCCACTGCTCATGTACCTCAGTCTGATAGCTGGGAAAACAGCATAGGACTGACCCAGACCCCCTGAATGGGGGTGTTAGTTAGGAGGACTGGGTAGTCTGGGGGACCTCTAGTAATGGATCAGTGTTTATCCCTGGTATTTGAATGGACTTTGGGAGCCCATCCCACAAAGAGGGATATTTTCTCAACCTAGACACATGGGGGAGGGCCTAGGCCCTGCCTCAAATGATATGAGAGACTTTGAAGACTCTCCATGAAAGGCCTCAATTTCCCTGGGGAGCAGAAAGGGGATGGGCAGGGGTCTGATGAGGGTGATAGGGGAGAATGGGAGCGTGAGGGAACTAAGATTGACATGTAAAACAACCTTGTTTCAAATTTAAAATTCAAAAGGGGGAAAAAGTAAGTTTTCACTGTAGCTAGGTTTATCATGTAGCTTGAACAGATACTATAGAATAAATTTTGATATGGGATCTATTTATAAAGTGTGTCTACCCTTCTATCATGTTTTTATGTGGGCCTGTCTGTAGATCTGTCTCTTCTACTTATTTATGTATCACCTATGTATTACCTATATGTTCACATATATTCTATAATTCAATCTACCTATCATATGTCATCTATATGTTTATATTTATGATAATCTACATTTCACAACCTCTAATATGTATCCATCTAACTATTTATATAACTAATTGTATATATTCATTGTAGATTCAAAACATAAAATCAGAAAAATGCCTATAATATTATGCTAAAGGTTTCAAAAATATTTTGCCAAAATTTAATTATATGTAAATGAAAACTCACAATAAAGAATGAGTCTGGAACTGGGGCTGCTCAAAGAGAATGAATAGTCATACCAACAGGTAAAGTCCAGTGTCAGCTGAAGAGTTGATTTGACACCTATCTGTGCTACAAACTGACTTCAAGGTCCTAATGAAATGTGTCAAAATTTAAAAACAAAGAAACTGTGCTAGGGAATATCAGAAGTAGTGTACTTGACTAGTATGTGCAAGGTCAATCTTTAGCACTGAAGAAAAATGTTACCCACCTTCTATGTTTATTGCAGTTATACTGGATTCTACCTTTTAATTGTGTATGCACACACAGGATACAAGTATGGACATCAGAAGACAGCTTAAAGGAGTCAGTCTCACCTTCTAGTACATATATTTCAGGAACTAAACTCAGGTTATCAGCCTTGGGGGCAAATGCCCTTACCAGCTGAGCCATGCTGCTTTGACTGCTTTTAAAATTTTGATGCTTGAGATGTGTTGATAGCTCAGTGATTAAGAGAGTTCATATCCAAACTTTTCCCTAATAAACTTATATATTTTAATATGAAAAGTACTGGCATTTTACCTGAGGATATGCTATAGTCTCGTCTCAGTAACAGAGGTAAAATTATCTTTTTATACTACACATGTGATATGCACACCTTTAATCCCATTACTCAGGAAACAGAGGCTGGTGAATCACTTAGTTCAAAGCCAGCTTGTTCTGCAGACTGAGTTCCAGGACAGCCAGGAGTACACATAGAAACCTTGTCTCAAAAACAAGTAAACAATTAAAAACAAAACTCATTTGTAATAAAAAAAAATAATCAAGAAAAAGACAGAAGAATTTGTTATCCATTGAAAAAAGAACAGTACCTTCTATACCCTAAGACTGTCAGCTTGAATCTAAAGGAAGCTTTGTAGAGCAATGGATTATGGGGAGTTTCTCAAATGCAAAAGGGTAGTAGCTAATTGTATTATTAGTCTTTGTTCATTGTTCAACCATGATTTCAACAGGTTTAGGGGTCATGTGAGACTATGAAATGGCAGATTTTACTAAATCAATGAGAATTTTATTTTCTAAATTGACCTGATGACATATTAATAAATGGGTAGAGTTTGCAAGGAATATTAACAAAATCTGCCTAAACTGGATTACAAATCTCCAATGAGTTTTTAAATTACTTATGCCTTTAGGGTAAGTAACACAAACGATTGGATGATCGCTATGTTACATTTAAAACTACATGGGGTAAAAATAAAACAGCGAGATCAAAGGCAATGCTTAATTGATTGTGTCCTCACATAAATTCCAGGCTGGGTAAATTTTAATTGTGTTTGTGTAATTTGTGTGCACCTCTTTACAGGGCGAAATTGTGTGGGCTCAACCTCAACACCTAAGGTAATCCAGAGTATACCTCCAAGAACTGTATTCTGTGAACAAATATATCAAATACTTATTTAATATCTTGCTGATTAGTTTTTACCAGAAAAAGAAATTCACATCAATGTTTTATAGTTAAAGTTAGAAAATATTTTCAACAGTTTGTTGGTTTTCCAAATACCAGTCATGACAAATATACAAATATACTATGTGTCAGCCACAATTTCACATTCTTGAGAACTTCTGTTCATTTTCCCAAAACAAGATAGCTAAACCCAAAGCAATCAAATGCCTGTGACAGCAATTCACACATTCAGTCAACATTATTTACACTACAGGTTTAAATACAGGCAGAAAATTTCACAAAGAAAGTCATACCTATAACCTATAGATCTTCTGGTTTCCCAGAAAAGCATTTATTAATAAGGAAGAAATTTGAGTAATCTAATAACAAACAACTTCAGTGAGTCATCAAAGATCATGGTAGGTAATTTAGAATACATTTAAAATATTCCTATAAGTTCATTTCCTCTGACCTACTAAGAAATTTCTCTATGCATTCATTGGTGTGTGAATGATAACTTTGAGAAAATATACAGTTCTTTCTCTTTCTTTTTCCTTGAGGGTAACTGTAGAATAATAGGTGATTGGCAAATACATAGAACAAAGATGACAGCAGTTTAAACTGCTATTTTGAAGTTCTCCTGATCTCTGTGAGTACATTCTTACCATGGTGGGCAATATTATCTGACCTTTCACCTGTGTTCTGCCTTGGGTAATAGCCAAATATTTTAAGCGACCTCAAACAGTGTTTCATAAATGTGGTCTTTGAAGAAGGATGTCTGTAATCTAGCTCTTGCCTCTTAGAACAAAGCCCTGCATTTCTCCGGGGGGAACTCTGTGCTTATATGATTACTGTAGTGCAGAGAAAAGTTCAGGAATTCAATGTAAGCTGCAAACTAGACAGTCGACCCCTGACTTAAAAAGCATTTCTGAAAGCCTCATGAAATCAAGTTCAAAGACACCACTGACATTTCATATGGATTTGTTTAATGTATCAAAAAAGATACCAACAAGATGATCCAGTTGGACCATTCGTTTTAGGTTGCACTACTTGGGGAAAGCTTTTATGCACTTCTTTGAAAATGTAAGCCACATTTAAGGCCCTTTGTTAGAACTGTTTTATTAGAATAGGTGAAAAGGACTCTGAATTTCTCATTCCTATTTTCACTAATATTTCTAATAATGATAGTATTTGAATAAGAAGTGACATGATAACTTTGCTTTTACTTTTCTTTCTCTTTATTTTTCTTCTCTCATATAATAGTCCCTGACCACAGGCTTCCCTCCCTCCACTCTTCCTAGCCACTCTCCCCCATCACTTCCTCTCTCTTCTGCATTTCCACTTCTTCAAAAGAGCAGGCTTCCCAGGGATAGCAACCGAAAAACGTATAACAAGGCACAAACTCTCATATCAAGGCTGGGGCAAGCAAGTAAAAACACAAGAAAGAAAGGATCCCAAAATCAGGCTGAAATGTCAGAGACACATTTCCTCATGCCCTTGAGCACTACAAGAACAGGAAGCTACACAATCACAGCATGTGTGCAGAAGATCCAGCGCTCACCCATGTAGTCTCTGTGATTCCAGCTTCAATCTCTTTGAGGCCCTGGGAGCTCTGCTTCTGGCTCCTTTGTTTCAATGAAAGTGTTTGAGCTGGGTGTGGTGCATTTAATTTCAGAACTTGGGAAGCAGAAGAATGAAAATAAGTTGTGTTCATCCTCCACTTTACTGAAAGTTCCAGGACAGCCTGGACTACATGGAACACTGCCCCCAATACACACACACACACACACACACACACACACACACACACACACACACACACACACAAGTAATGTATGTTAAGAATAAAAAAGAATTTAATAAGTCATTTAAAACAATTTTTAAAAATGAACCAACTGAAAGTCTTTCAACTTCAAATCTAGAGGGGAATAAAATTAATAAATTAACATAGTTCAAGAATATACTGGAATCTGTTTAGATGAAGAAAAAAAGATGTGTCTTTATAGTAATTCACAAATGATCTTGGATTTTAGTGAAGTTAGTTTCAGTACATTTTATTTTTACATGGAAGTATAATGTGCATTTATGTATATACATGTGCAGGCACTCATATATCATGGAATGGTTATGGAAGTCACATGACAACTCTCTGGAGAAGGGTCTCTCTTCTACCTACTAGGAACCAAGTATAAAACTCAGGTCATCAGGCCTATATGCAAGCAACTCTATCTGCTCAGCAATTTCTCTTAGGCATTAATGTCTGTTTTGGATATGATAAACAGACATCATAACCTGTATATCACCACTGCTAGAATTTCGAGCTGAAGTTGTTCAATGGAATTGTCTTTATCTCTTTGGGTCATTAGTTTTGAGACTATAATCTATCATAATTGTTCCAAAGATCTCCTCTCAACGCCTCTATGCCTACATTCCAAACATCTTCCTGGAACCCAGCCTAATTTAGCAGAACTCATTGTAATGATGACTTGAAAATCAGTATTTAATCAAGTAATGCTTGTCTCAAATTTGTAACACAATTACATATGCTCCTCTGAGATGCCGCTGGACAACTGGACTCTGAAAATAACTAGGACCAGAGGCGCTACAAAGAGACTGATGCTTGCATTTGACTTATGATGGGAGATATATAGAATTATGATGTTTTATTCATCTAGAATAAACTAGTTCATGCTAAGGAAAGATATCAGAGAGGAGCAAATGAATAAGAAAACAAGGCATGATACTCAAAGTGAACCTGTATCTGTTTTGTCTGTAAATTTTTTCCTCAGAAAAGAAGTTGAAATCATGGTAACTGTCTCTTTTTACTTTATTCTTTCAGTGCTTCCTTAATAGATAATTACACACATAGACAGAAATTTGATATCTACATGGCAAATTATATCTTTTGACAATAAAACTTAATTTTTACAAACCAAATGATCTTTTACCATAACATGAACTTTTATAACAATCATTAATATAAGAATTTCTTTATTAATTTTAATATTTTTCAGTAAATGTTATTAGCTTCAAGCCTTCTTAGCTGTATAAGAAATGTTATAGTGAAATTATGTATTATATGTTTATGTGCATACCACTCTATGCATATATATTTGATTTAGTCTGTTTATTTGTCCTTTCCAGAACAGGGAGATTACAAAGAATTGGATCATAACCATAAGGAGGCAAAAGTTGGCAGTAGTCCCAATTGTTAGAACGGCTCAAAAGGCTGTGGACTATGATGTGACATTATTTCAGGGCAATGACTATATTCTAAAGAATTCTCTTCTATCTAGGGAAGGTCATTTTTTGGCCCCACCCATATATTCAGCTTTCTTGATGAGGATCACCCATAGAATAATATTTGCTTATTCATAGATTAAAAATAATATTTCTATCTGTATTAGTTGCTTTTCTCATAACTAACCAAATGCCTACAGAAAACAACTTTATTGGAGGAAGAATTTGTTTTGGATTATGGTTTCAAAAGGTTGTATGTATCTTAAAGGAAATAGTAGACTTCATAGTGGTTTGGATACCTCACTTTTCATTAGACACAGAAGATTTAGAAAAGAGGATAATTATGCTTAAATGGCTTTCTCCTTTTTTCATTTTTATCCATTCTGGGCTCAGCTCATGGGATGGTGATACATATATCCATAGTGTGTCTTCCTTTTTCATGTAAAACCCCTGTAAACACCTTTACCACCTATCTTAATTAGGGTTCCTATTGCTATGAACTATGAACAATAGTAACCACAGGACAGAGTCTACACTAGGCTGGTTTGAGATTTGATCTGCCAAAAGAATTAATGTCTCTTCACTTTAGCATCAGACATACTCTTCAGATAAGGGCAAAAAGCAGCCACTATCTTCACCAAAATATCACAAGAAAGGTCTCTAGGCAACATACTAAAATTCTTCTTTGAAACCTCTTAACCCAGTCACCCACAGTTCAAATCATACTCAACACCACTGTCTTCCATGTTCCTACTAGTATGACATATTAAGCAGCACTCAAAGCATTCAACTATTTTTCTAACCTATAGTCCCAAAGTCCATATTCCCTCAAACAAAAGCATGGGCAGTCCTATTACAGCAATACATCATTCCTGGCACTAATCACTGCCTTAGTATGTGTTTCTATTACTGTGAAGAGACATCATGACCATGGTAACTCTTATAAAGAAAAAATATTTCATTAGAGTGGCTTATAGTTTCAGAGGTTTAGTTTATTGTCATCATAGTAGGACATAGTGGCTTGCTACTATGTCAACATAGTTGCATCATGTAGCATCAGATCAACATGATGCTGGAGATAGAGCTGAGATTCCTACATCTTGACTTGCAGGCACTGGGTGCTATCTGGAGCATATATGGGACCTCAAAGACTGCCTCTACAGTGATACAATTCTTTGAATGAGACCACACCTATTCTAACAAGGCCATACCTACTAATAGTGAAACTCTCTTTGGGGTGCAATTTTTTCTCAAGCTACCACACCAACACACCTAAATGTGCATTTCTTTACTCTCCTAGGTATTTCTTTAATGACAAGTTAATATTGGAAATGTTCTCTTTTCTATTTATTTAAAACAATCTTATTTTACATATCAATCTCCCCATTCCTTTTCTTTTCCTTTCTCCCACTACTTCTACCAACCCCCACAACCCACCTCCCACCCATTCACCAAGGATAGTATGCCTTCCATGTGGGAAATGTTTATTACACCAAACAAAAGCCCATTTTTAAAATAAATAAGCCATTCATAATAATGTATGACTACATTTCTGGGCACTTTGGCTGAATGAAAATGACTCAAAAAAATAAATACTATAGCTTGTTTTATATCATTCTATAAAGTTACATATTTTAAAAGAGTCTTAAGACATTTCTTAGATTGGGGTTTGAAACATATTCGTGATCTATATATTAGTAACTATTTCCATCATTTAATGAATGTCATTTACTTTCATAATTTGCATTTTCATCTTCTCACCTTCCTTTACATTGGTTCAGATTTCTTTAGTTATACTTGTCTCTTTATTTAGGTTGGTATAATATTTTTTCTTTTCTGTGTTTTTTTATAACACTTATTTTTTGCTGTTGATATCATTAGTTTTAATTCTATGAATTTCCATTTCCTCATAAATAGCACTGTGTTTGGTTGCCTAGACTATATCTTTTTATACAATATGTGAATCACTTTTCTTAGAAGTTACTTTAATAGAGTTATAAAGTTCCTTTTTTTTTTTTTAAGATGATATGCCAATAGATTGCCCAGGTGGGTTTGAACTCATGATTCTTGTGCTTTTGGCCCCTCATTATCTTAAGAGTACTTCCAGGTCCAGCTCAAGCTACAGTTCTTAAAAATCAAACTTCATGTTTAATTCTACGTCACTCTACACACATCAAGATTCTCATTACATTCATTATTAAATTTCATACTTAACATTCCTTTGAATTATTAGTATAGTTATTAATCCTCTTTTGTTTTTAGTGATTTTTCACAAACTGCCACAATTCTATCCACTGAATCATTTGTTTCTGTCTTTTGATTTTATTTTTGTCTCATTGGGGCGCTGGGTTGTGTCTCCACCAAATATGAATAACATTTTCTGAAAAGACAAAATACTAAATTCATTAGCCTTTGTTGTCTACATTGTTCCTGTTCAAAATTACTCAATTGTAACTATTGTAATTTAAAACAACCATAGAAAAATTATAAATAAATGGAACTAACTGCATAGCAATAACATTTTATTTATAAAGGTATGTATAGACTGTAGTGGTAATGTGATCTGTAGTTTCTGATATATGATTCTAATTGATTTATAATTTCTTGTTATTGTGACTCTACATCTTTGGTAGAGCATAGTTTGCATGATGGTATTTTATATATAGTTTCAAAAACAGTATCATTAATATATAAGACCTTTTATTAAAATTATAATGAAAAATATATGGGTATGGTATTTGTATACTATTTATATGGAATTTGTAAACTATTTATGGTATTCCTATTAACAATTTATACAAATATATAAAATGGCTATAGATTTTTTTCTCTTGCTCTAAATGGAAGATTATACTGACACCATAATTTAGTGCTTGTTTATATATATCTGTGAATACTGGAATTTTCAGCTGTGGCTGGGAAGCCTAATCAATTTTTATTTGTTCTGATTTATCTGCTGATATTTAGAATGGTGACAAGAGGCTTAAGTGTTGGTCAAAGCTAAATGCATGAATGTGGCAGATGCTTATACATTTAAGGAGTGGAGCTATAACTGTGGCACAATTCTCTTTGAACGCAATCAATAGTCTTAGACACTGAAATACTCAGAGGTTAACCATTTATATACAATTACAAATGTCAAAAAATGGTAGAAGTCAGAGGGGATGGAGGACAATAGCACATGGACAATTAATCAGCTAAGCAGGTCTCACATGAGCTCACACAAACAGAAGCAGTAAACACAGGTCCTGCATGGATTTGCACAAGTTCCTCTATGCAGTTGTTATAGCTATTAGTTTGGTGCTTTTGTGAGACTCTTAAGAGTGGGGACAGTTGTTTCTCTGACTCTGTTGCCTGTTCTTGAGGCTCTTTTCCTCATAGGACATAGGTTGCTTTGTCCAGAATTAATAGGAGGGCTTTTGTTTTGTTTAATGCATCTTGTTTTGTAACATTTATAGGTGTCTTGTTCTTAACTCCTTTTCATTCTAGTACTGGACACCACATACTAAGCAAGAATATTGGCTTTACTGAACACCTACACATTATCTTTACCAAACATCTACATGACATGTTGGCTTTATTGAACATATATGTATATATCATCTCCTCAATTTTCCAAAACTTTTCAGCTTTTTGCATATAGATGTTAATTCTCTAACTTAGGGAAGATGTCCTTGGCTCTATATTTAGTCATCATCATGGGAGTATTTTAACCTTCATCTTCTCTTATATTTCAGTTTTGGCATTTTAATACCAACTTCATGTCTCCACAAGAATGTTCCACTTTCTCCAGCTAACACATTCAAATCTTTGAGAGGAGTTTCTGAACCAAGAAAGAGACATTTTCACTTCCTTCCAGGCACATTTTTTGTTTATGTTTTTGTTTTTTTTTTTTTGGATTTCAGAAATCTTCTATGAATATTCTTTTCTTGTTTCCTTCTTTCCAACTTCCTTCTTCCTGAAGTCTTTGGTTCTCTTATGACAAAGTTGGGGTTCTTCAGAAAAGGAAAAGTAGTTTGAGGCAAATGTGTGTGTGTGTGTGTGTGTGTGTGTGTGTAGAGAGAGATACATATCTACATGTGTTTATATACATGAGATATTTGCATACGTTATGTGTGTAGCAAGACTTACTATAAGAAACTGGATAGGCCCTGCTCTGAATGATATGACAGACTTTGAAGATCCCCCATGGAAGGCCTCACCCTCCCTGGGGAGAAGAAAGGGGATGGGACAGAGGTTGGGAGGGGACCAGGGGAGGAGGAGAAATGGGGGAACTGGGATTGACATATAAAACAAGTTTGTTGCAAATTTAAATTAAAAAAATATCAAAAAAGAAAGAAATTAGACAATGGAGTGTTCTGCAATCTCTGTCCTGCAAACTTGCAGGTGCTGATTCTAATCCTATCACATAAAAAGGCTGGTGAGTACACTATCTACCAATATTGGAGAGAACATCTACACTAATGAGTATGGATTGTTATTTATATGAATTTACTAAGATGTGTAAAGAATTAAGAAAGTACACAGTCACTTAAATTATTTAGCTCTTCATTTATATTATATGTCCATATATGCATATCAGTATGTCTAATATAGTGTAGAATCAATATTATATATGTAAACATATAATATTTACTTTGTTCACAGCTCCTGCTTGGATGATTGCAAAATAAAATACATTATTAAATACTAGTGCTAGCCTCTAAAAGGGTGGTCACCTTTAAGGTTGACTTTTTATATTAATAGAACTTCATCATCCTGTTTGTCATCTTAACTTCATGATGCAAACTGGGCATGCTTACAGGTCTTGTTGTTCCTCTCTCTTTGTTGACACAAACTGGTTATTATCCAAAGTGTTTCAATGTGCTATTTTAACTTATCACATTTGTGGCTCATGGCCCTAACATCAGCTTGGCCCAAAATATGTCTGGCATATTTTCTTAACAATGGTCCTATATGAACAAACTCAGAAATGTGGTCCTTAATTGAATATGTGCAGATATATGCCCACTGATAAAGTGACTTCTAAATCAGTATGCATAAGCTCTTTAAATAAATGTTCAGCATTTTGTTGTTCAAGAAAATATTGTTGTAGAAAGAACTCTGATATTTTTTTACTTGCTACAGATACATAATAACTCTTTCTTTACTCTTATTCTCCTGCTGTGAAAGTTTAGGCTTTCTTCTTGAAAACATTGCATTGAGTTACATCTTTCAGAAGTTGTTTCTGCAATATCCCATCTATTACAGTTTTAATTTTCTTTAATTAAAATGATAAACAATAGTACTAAGTTATTTCAGAGCAATAGGTGAACAAAATTTCTTTGCTGTATTGCAACTTAAGTTTCTAAACAGGGAGTGGATTATAATTGTACTCATCAACAGGTGCATTACTTAAGAAATACAGTGTGAGGGTTGGGTGTGGATGAGAACAAAGAGTTTGGGTCCTTAAGAAGAAGCAACATTTTATTTCAGAATTCACCCACAGAGCACACAGCTCATCTGAGATTGTCTCATAAAATAGCCTATTTTAGAGAATAGTTATTCTCTAAAACAAACAGATATAAAATATGATTTTTAATTACATTAAACAGATAAGTATACAAAATTATCACTTCCAGGTAATTTAATGAAAATGTATGTGAAGTGACTTAGAAGCTAGACTTCTTTAGCTCCAGTGGCCTGTGTGAGGCACAAATAGGAAGTATATTGAAGTACTAATGAATAATTAAGGTGTGCATTACACTGAAATTGATTAATTTACTTTTAATGAGCTTACAAATATTAACTAATTATCTCCTATAATACTGGCCCTATGACTAAGCATTCTTTCATCTCTGCCCTTTTTCAAGAAAGCCAATAGTAAAAACAGAAAATTGTAGCAAAGGTACAAAGTTTGAAGGCTTAAACATTAACTCTTTGGAGTGAATGAATCCTCTGGGGTTTGTCAAGAACAAAACAACTAAAACTGGTCTTTTTATATCTGATAAAATTCCATCTTAATCCTTGCAGAAAATACATAGCAATAAAGCTGTTTTCACAAGCAACTGAGCATACAATGCTTCAGACTTATGTTATACCTTTAGTGGAAGCATGATTGCTACACAAGCCCTTCACTGACAATGGTCAGGCACAGTCTCTCACTTCAAATCCCTATTTTGTCCTACAAATCATGGTAAATACCAAATATTCCTCTAAACCAAATATTCTGCTGCAGTTTGTACACCGCCTGTCTGGAATGGAGGGGGGGTAGGACTTTTGTTCATATAAATGGATTTTGTGATCAGAAATGAGAAAGAGAAGGTTAGTCAGGTTGTATTCTTGATAGCATTGCATATTACCTTTGGTATACATGCCCACATGTTGATTATGAGTTCATTAAAATAATCATGGATAACTGAGACATGCTTTTCACTTAAATAGACTAACTTACATTTAAAGGTATTTATAAATATTAACTTTCTAGTTCCTAATTTCTTCTAAATACAACTGTGTGTGTGCGTCTGTGTGTGTATAATACACCCATATGAATAGGTCATTTATGAGTATATGCATGTGTAGATAGGTACATAGATGGTTTAGATATAGATTGATATGTAGATGATAGAGAGTTCATAGATATATAGATACTAGATAGATAATGGATAGATGGACACATGTGTATTATAGTGCCTTATTTATGTGCCTTATTTATCTGAAGATCAATGTGTCCCTGTCTTGCTAAAATAATACCTAAAAGAAGACAGTTTGGTTCCACTACTTGCTATCACAGTTCTGAGAGGGCAGAGATAAGCACATTCCTTGGCTCTCTTGCTAGTAAGTCAGGATAAATAGAAGATTTCCACGTTCAATGACAGATACTTATTTCAAAAATTAAGGTGGAAAGAGATAGATGCAGGCATTGGATATTAACCTCTGATCTCTTTAAGCGGTTCAAACATATCCATGTATAGCAGCAAACATGAGTACTCATAAGCATGTATACAAGGAAGAATGATTCCCTTTATTAGCTGACATTAGCACTTTATCTTTCTAAGGCTAGCAGATCCTACCACTTACCCTGGACTTGAAGACAGTGCTTAGAGCACATCCAAAGCCCACATCTGTAGTCTGACCCTCTAAATCTGATCATCAGGCTCTGAGAGAGAAATGATGCAACTCAGGGCCTCAAGTCAAAAATAAGAGCCCAAAGGCAAATTGGAATCTTAAAAGTACAAAGGTTAACAAGGCAACAATCATTTCTCTTTTGACCCAGAGGGCAATGCAAATTCATCACTTGAAGCTAGTAACAGAGTTCCTATCAATCACAATCATACAGATTCATGGGTCAAGGGGCAGAAAATAATGACAGAGAGAAGTTAGAAATAATAGGATGCAGTTGAAAAGGGTGTATCTCCACTGACCAGGATACATCAAAGTCAATGAGATGTGTATGTCATAAACAGAGCAAAGGGCTTAGAGGATATCATGTGGTAATGTCTAAGAGGTTTTAATTGCTCATAAGACAAACCCCTGTTTTGTACATTAAAACCATTTGTGATAATATGAAATTATATGTTTTGAGAACATCTTGTAGTCTGTATATCAGAAACAGGTGCATTTAGGATTGTGAAGCACAGGTTCACAATCTCTATTGTCTGCCTATAAGGCTGACAATAGAGAACCACAACCTGAAAGATGCCCTGTGACCATATACACAAGTGTTCCTCAAAATAAAATACAATAACCTAAACAAGGAAGACAAGCATCTATTTAAGCATAGATAGCCTTAAAAGCATTGCTTAAAAACACTCAAGTAAGATTAATTGGGAATTTAATGTTGTTTTGCTAAGGAGTAGTATCAAATTGTCTGTCCTTCTGAATGGTACCCACATATCAAACATGAGTCAATTCTGCTGAGTTCTGACTTCCCCACACACCTGGAAAAAAAAAACTCTAGGAAAACATAAGTAAACTCAGTCCAGCTTCTATTTGTGACATTTAGCAAAATGTGGCAGTGGGCATTGTGTTTTAAAACCTTAATGCTACTCATGTTCTAAAGACACTTTTGAATTAAATTTTGTAAATAAAACATACTTATGTAATTTTGCCCTTCCCTTTCTTCTCTCCATCTTTCCCATGTACCTGTTCACCTTGCTTCCTCTCAAAAACATGGATTCGTTTTTATTGTTTCTCTCTCTCTCTCTCTCTCTCTCTCTCTCTCTCTCTCTCTCTCTCTCTCTCTCTTGTCTCTCTCTCTTTCTCTCTCTCCTTCTCTCTCTCTCTCTCTCTCTCACACACACACACACATACATATATATATATATGCATGTGCATTTATCTATATTATGCACAAATATAAAAATGCCATCTCATTTGTAGGTACATTATTTCATGGCTGATATTTTGGTCTTGGATAACCAATTAGGTAGTTCATATTCCTGGGAAATACTATTTATCCCTCTTTCAATATTCCTTAGTGGTTTGCAGATCTTTGTTTTTGGGTGAGGCACCATGAGACATATACCCTCTACATTAACATATCTACTATTGTTGTATATCAAAATAATATTTTTGAGTATAGAAAATATACAATGCAATGACATGAAATATTCTATAAATGTCTTGTGTCTACCACATTGCTATTAATAGTAGTGCTTACTATTATTTTTTTAAAATACAAAGATATTGAAATTTAAATTAGTGAGCAAAGCTATGTATACTTTACAAGGCTGTATATTTTGTTGCTATGAAAGAAAATTGAATTTATATTTACAGATGAGATAATTAGCTAAATGAACTGATGATAACTAATGTTTTTCTATCTTGTTCTTCTTCCCATGACTATCAGTTAATTGCATCCTCAACTCTCAGAAAGGAGCTGTTGGGAATTTGAAATCTTTTCCCTGTTTTCTCACCACTGGGTCATGTATAGACACATGGATCATGACTTCTGTCTCTTACTCATGTCTCAGTAGTTTATATAGATACATAAAAGTTAAAGTTAAAGAATAATTTGTTCTTTAAATTCCTAGTGCAGAGTGTCTTAGTAAAAGAGAATTTCAATAACATTTTTCTGATGAAAGGATTCTGCAGTGTTCATAGCTATCAAAATGTGCTTTTTAAAAAGTATTTTTATTGCATTTATCTATACTGTGTGGGAAAAATGGTACACATTCCAAGGCATGTGTGTGCAAATCAGAGAACACTTTTGGGGAGCAGATTCTGCCCTCCTACCACTGGGTCCCAAAACTAAAACTCAAATTCTCAGGCTTGATGGGCAGTGGCTTTATCCCATGAAACACTTCCCTGACCAAAGAACTGGGTTTTAGACTCTCTGGGTGCCAGTCAGCTATGCTATCATATTTTTACATATCTAAATTAGGATTCATTAAAGAATGCATGCTAATGAATAATATCATTAGCGCTCAATTTGCCATTCAAAGTGATGCCATTTGGGGACTTAAAATCCAGCAAAGGACAGGCATGGTTTATATCTTATTTGGAGCAAAGACTATTAGATTATGTAGAGCCAATCGTCCTCAATGATCTGTTACATTAAGGGCAGCATTAAAACAATCATGTTTAACAAATTATTGCTTAAGGACATGAAATCAGATGGTTTTTACATCTAGTAAACTCATATAAAAATTTCAATAATTTTATTACTAAGTACATGATTATGCTGATGCCTTAATACTAATTCACATGCATATGAAGTACTCATTTTGTTGAGTCACTGTAATTAGATCAATAATCAGAATGAGATAGTTGCTCTTCTTACAAAGCTATTGTACATTAGAATGGATGACTCTCCCTTGTGTGCTTGAAGAAGTTTACAATAGACTTTGTTCTCTGAGCTTTAGTGTATATAAGCAATGGAGACATTTGGGGAAAGACTGAATTTTACTGAGTATTTCAACTGTATATGATCATGAGAAGTGATCAAGAAAAGAAGAGAAGAGGGATAAGAAGAAAGCCATGTAAATATATAATATGGATGCTTAGTAGAAAGAAAGCCAAGAGGTAATGAATGAAATGTATATGCGAACCTGGCCTATCTTTAAAGTTCAGAGGCATGTCTGTAGGAACTGTTAATATATTTTCAAAGCTCCAAGTCTGATTTGAAAAAACAAGATTCACAGCTCAAAAAACAGATTCACTTGAGTCATCATGGTGATTGCCTCCGAATTTGAGAATTAAAAATGAGAAAACAGTTTAGACTGGAAAGATTTTATTTCTCCTCATCCAGTGGAAAAAAACGCATAAAGCAAAGGAGCTATAAAGGATTCAACAAATGCACAGGCTAGGATCTGACTTGCCAGATATCCTTCTTGCACAGAAGTTGGGAATCTTTTATGCTGACTTCTGAGACTGTTTTACATCTCCTAAAATAACTGCCACTTGGCTCTGGAATCTAATAGTGACCCAGTGGGTGGCTCTTAAGAAGTGGTCTAAAAATAGGACCCCCTCACTTGAAAGAGTAAAACTATATACATAAGGCAGGTATAGGCTGGTTTATTTGCAAAACAAATCCTGGTCGCTTCTTTAGACACAGCTCCTTCATTTCACAAGTCTAGATCAAAGTGAGTATTTTGTATTTAAAATGCAGTTGTAGATATCAAGGGCACAAAAAAGGTGTTAGTGATTCTGTAAATCATGCCCATAATTAGCAGAGATTTTGTTTGCTTTTGACACTGTGGACAAACTGTGGGATCTGAATGAAACATCCAACAGATTGAAATAAATGGAAAGGAATAACACCTTCCTTCTTTGGAGATTAAAGATGGGAAAGCAGAGCTCTGCTGAGCATTTCTATGATAGTTTAAGAGAAATGCAGAGCCCAATCCAGTCCTGCATAATGACACAGATGAATCAGTATTTTTGCAAATCTGTGCCTTTAATTATGTCTAAGCCACACCACTTGAATACATGAACTCAGCCTTAACTCTTTCATGTTTAGAAAATATACAAAGCAACAAAGGAAAACAGGTAGAAGAGAGGGAGGCAGGTTGACCTAAAATCATTATTCATAAAAAAATAATTAAATAAAAATCCCAAGTATTTCTCAAAGCCAAAAATTATACACTTATATTAAATCACCTTAAAATTGTTACTATGGAGTAGTACGCAAGAAATTAATATTTTATCAAATGAAATCAATGTTACATTAAACTAAAATGTCTTGAAAAATCTCTACTTATTTTCTCAAACTTTGACCTCAAAAGACGAAAATTGTGCTGGGGAGAATGTAGTCAGTATAGTGTCTGCCTTGCAAGCATGAGGACCTGATTTCCATCTCTGGAAGCCATGAAAGAGGAAGCAGAGAAGGAAGAGGAGGAGGAAGAGGTTGAGAAGGAAAAGTTGAAGAAAGAGGATGAAGAGAAACTGGGCTTAGAGACACGTGCTTGTAATTTCAGATGGATTCCTGGGGTTTATTGGAATGAGCTAGGTACTCACACACTGGCCATATTATTCCTTTGTGAACTTAGGTAAATTACACTACTTCTTTATGCACTGGAAAAACACATCTAAAAACAGACAATAAACTTAAAAACTACAATATTTGTTTTAATATGTTAGACTCTTCATAATGGGATTGTTTTTGTAAACTGGTTCTCACTAAAGTAAACAAATGAAGCAGACATGAGTGCTAAGCCAGTATGACTGGAGTCTACAGCAAGAAGGAGTTCAGATTGGTGAAGAATTGTCAAAATGAAAGCCGAGATATGAGTGATGCTTCTGCAACACAGAAACACCACAAATGGTCACAAACCACAAGAAGCTGGAGAGGAGCTTGCACAAGCACCCAAGGAACTACCTCTAGTGACACCCCTACTTTGGATTTCAGCCTCTAGAACTATGAAATTATAAACTGCTATTGTATGTGTTTCTGTGTCAACAGCGCTAGTTATCTAATACAAGGTTAGTATACAGTTTATTGTCTGTGATAAATGTGAAAGTTTTAGACAAATTCTGGAAGAAGCCATCTAACAGCAATGCATCCTGGATACTATCAGTGCTTTGCCAAGGGTAACTTTAAATTTTAATTGTATATGCTCTGTTTTCTTAGAATTATGGAACTTAGCACAGGTCAACTGGCTTCTTGGGGGCTCTTTGCCTGTGTAAGACTAGACAGAGGACTCTGTGGGACAGAGGTAGAGAACTGTGTAAAGATATATATTCTTAGTTTGCCTGCATCTAAATTTTCTTATTACCCATTTTCATAGGCTTCTCCTCGCCATCTGAAAAATAGGAAAGCGCTGCTTTCTCCATTCTTGCACACAAAATGCAAACACTTGCACTATTCCTGTATATAATACTGTCATGCACTCTCTTCATTTCCTGAAAATAAATCAAAGGTGGGGTGGTGAAAATGAGAAGAAAGCGTTTTTTTTTTTGCCCTCATTATAAAAAGGCCTTAAAATCTCTGTACTCAAACATGTGATCTGGCTCCTTGTTTTCCAATATGAACTATGCATCATGAAAGTCAAAGCTTGCTGCTCAACATGCCTAGAGTAGAAAGTATTTGGGAAGGCTGAGTCACACACCTAAATCTCGTGACACAGTGTAGCTTAGTTGTTGACTATTCTGTGATTTCCTGACTCCATTAACAACATGGAGCTCTCATAAGTGGCTGAGGGTCATCATTGTATAGTGTTTCCTAATGCTCAGCTATGTGTGCCTCATGTGCCAAACCTCTCCCTAAAGTTTCAAGTCCCTTTGTTGTGCTTTTGATATTTTTCTTTCTTCATCTCTCTCCCATTTTAACGTGTAAAACTGCTGTCTGCCACATGCAGCTGACACATGGCAGATGTCTTCCTTATGAGTGAATAGAAGCTAAATGTTAGCCAGTTCTGCACAGCAAGGAATTCTTATTTCCCCCACCCTCCTGTCTTTCCACCCAAACAAATATGACAATGACATTCCTAAAGAGGGTAGGGGAAGTAACTTGGTGCAATATCAAACTTGTTGCAGGAATGTCTATGGAGATTAGGAAAAAAAAACATCTAATTGCAGAGCTCTTGAACACTTGTTTAAAATTTCCTAAAGTATTTTCACTTTTAAGCCCTTTTTTTTTTTTTTTTTTTTTTTTGCAAAAGTTCACTCAGATCATCCTTAGGTGGCTTCATTTAGAATCAGAAAACCTGATGGCATGTCAAGGCATTTCAGCAGAGACACCCTCCTGTTCATGAGTCACTTTCAGGTTGAATATGTATGTTACTAGAAGCTACATATCTGGGGGTATTTTGACTAGTCTTTGGAATTTGCTTAATTGCAGAATGTTCTTGTACTCTTACCAGAAAGACTCAAGCTCATTGTCATAGAAGGTTGCTACATCTTTGTGGTTTAAGAAGAAATCTATTATGTAGCTTTTCACTGTAGACATCACCATCAAATAAGTGACAAATCTGCACATATGGATACATGGATACTGTGCATTCCTTTCTGTCTGTCTGTCTATCTATCTATCCATCTATCTATCTATCTACCTATCTATATCATAACTTTGGGATGCTATAAAAGCTGTTTCAAAGAGCTGGAGAGATGGCTCAGCATTAAGATTACTGCTTGTTTCTCCAGAGAATCAAGGTACATGTTTCATGACCTACATGATGGCTCACAGCTGTCTTTAATCTCTGTTCCAGGGCAGCTAATATAGAGACCAAGTACATAAATGGTACACATACATACATGTAAGAAGATTACTAATGCAAAAAATAAAATATTAATTAATCTTTAAAATAAGCTGTTTCAAAGTATGTGTTTGGTTGCCTTTCCTAATCTAATCCTGGAATGTTTCATCACCAACTCATACATTTTGAAAGTATGTAAACAAATATTCCTTAATTTTCTAGAATTTGGAAAATATTGAATAAACGGCACAATGTTTATAATTAACAAATGGTTTTCAAATTAAAATGTAGTTAATTTGAGTTTTGGCATCATTCATATTTAATGAAAAATGAAGTAGTACACAAAATGAAAAACAAATGTCTATAAGGCAGTCAGTGACTACATGAGTTTTACCTCTTACAATTGTTAGGAAGTTAGGTGCTCCACTGTATGTCTCCTAAAGATATAAAATTTAACCTAAACATAGAAGTTAATTCTAAGTAAATATTTTATTTCTGATCAAAACATTAAAAGAAAAAAATAAATAATTTTGCTTGCAGGTCAAAGAAGACATTTCAGAGAAACTAACATCAAAGCTGTGACTTGAAGTGGGAAAACTGCAAAGTGAGAACTTGGGGCAACATTGGGACATTCCGGAGAAGAGAAAATGATGCTCAGAAAAGGAACTGCAGATGCACTGAGCACTTTCTAAAAACGACAAGCATGTTCCTGCTGTTGGCCTAGTGCTGGTGAGTTTCTCATCATTTGTTACTTCTAGAAGGTGAATGCTCTGCCATGTGCTGTATTTATCACTTATTATAAAGGATACATAAAGATTATAGTGGTGCTGGTTATGGCAATGACATGTTAAACTCACTAAATATTTTTCAGCACAACTCTATGCTGAACTGTGTAGGCACAGGGATGAACAAGAAACTGTGCCTGCCCTTCAGATGGCTGTTGTTATGTTGGAGAAGGAATACAAGAAACCTGCTTGACTGACACACAAGGAGTGTGTGAACGTAAATGGGAAGAGGGTTAAGGAGGTGGAACAGAGAGTTAAGTGCTTGTTGAATTTGAATCCTCAACATTCACATAAAATACAGGTGCAGAAACCTGTTTTTGTAACTTTGGTGCTGGGGCAGGGGTGGGGGAGGGCAGAGGCAGGCAGATCCTAGGAGTAGCTCCTAAAAACTTAGCCAAGTGGATGAACTTCAAATTCATTAAAAAACCCTGTCCTACCAAATCAAGTTGGAGACTAACACACGCATGCCTGTAAACACACACACACACACACACACACACACACACACACACACACACACACACACACACCCTCAAAATAAAAAGAAAGAAAGAAAACAATAAAGCAAGCAAGAAGGAAAACAAAATAAGGCTTTTACCATTTGACAAGATAGTAGCAGATAGCTGGAAAGGCTCAATCAACCCTTTGTCACACATAGCTCTCTTTTACACTGCACCCCAACTCCTCATGCAGGCACAACCTTGAAATTCTAGAATCCAGCAGAGTCAACTTTCTTCAAATGGTGCTATTCAGGCTTCACAGGGCACCAGAAAGCAATGGAAAATTATTATTATTTTTTTAATCTTTGACAGCTTTTTTACTTTTATTATTTTTCTGTGTTCTTCATTTCTTTTTTTATTTTTATTTAAATTTGAAACAAGCTTGTTTCACATGTCAAGCTCAATTACCACACCTTCCCGTCCTCCCCTCTTCCTCCCACCAACTCCCATCCAATCCTCTTTCTACTCCCTGGGGAGGATGAGGCCTTCCATGGGGAGTCTTCAATATCTGTCATATCATCTATGGGGCCTTTGGTAGTGTTTCAGTATTTATCACTAGTATACTAATGGAATTTGGGAGTCCATCCCATACAGAGCGATACTCCCTCAGCTTAGTCACATGGCCTGGGCCCTGCTCCAAATGATATGAAAAACTCTTATAGTCTATACAACTTTGAGTCATATTTCTACAGTAGACACATCAGAACCTTTCTGCTCCCATTTTTTTTGTTACACATGAATGCATGAATATATATATTAATATATTTTCATAGGACAATAACCCTTTTATTATGTACTATAGTCAGTATATTCAGGCTTATATCTAAATCCAGTAACACACTGCACTTATTTGGAGCTTCAATCAGGTTTATAACATAATCCCATACTTTTCTAGCACCAACATGATCAAGCTACTATGTTTTCATGTAGCTAAACCCCAAGTACCATGAGAAAATGAAGAGTCCTGTATAACATTTCAGCTATTGTTTGAGAATCCTTAGTATCCAACCTTAACAAAACTCAGCAAAAAAAAAAATCTCTTCTTTTATTTTTCTATTTGGTTTGGTTTCTCAGATTCTGAGCTACTTAAGACTTAGCAAATACCTTCAAGGAAATAAAAGCTTACAGACTGTATTAGCTAGTTTTGTTTTTATGCTAATCTTTTTCTTTACTTTTTTTTAAACTGAATTAGTTTTTTTTATTTTGAGAATATAGTTTAATTGCATTTCTTTCTTCTCTTTTCTCCCCCCAAAATTTCCTATATTTTCATACCTGCTCTCCTGCTGTCCTTCAAATTCATGGCCTTTTTTTTTCACTAATAGTTACTTACATGAATTACATATATTCTTAAATGCAACCTGTTTAGTCAGTATATGCTACTTGTATGAATGTTTTCAGAACCAACCATTTAGCACCCAACAACCAACTGGTGTGCTCTTCTGTGTAGAAGACTATTTCTCCTGTTCCCAGCTTGCCTTAATTGCCAGCAATTTTTATGTAGGGTAAGGCCTCATGGGCTTTTCTCCATCCTGTCTGGCATATATATTTGGTGTCATCATTGTTCCATACACATTTAGGAAGTCATGTTAGTGATACTTCATGGAAGTAACTTCTGATATCACTAGGAGACACACTCTCATAGCAAAGTTTCTGATTCTCTGGCTCTTATAACCTTTTCCCCCACTTCTACAGTGTTCCCCAAACCTTCGGTGCAGGAGTGTTTTGTACATCTATCCATTAGGATTAGACTCTACAACTCTGTATTTTGAGTTTCCACTAACTTGACACAAGCTATAGACCTTTGGGATTAAGGAACTTCAACTGAGCAAACACCACCAAACTGGCCTGTTGTTTTCTAAACTAGTAATTAATGTAGGAGAGCCCAGCTCATTGTGAGTGGTGCTGCCCCTGGGTCCTAGGATATAAGAAAACAAACGGAGAAAGCCATGAGGAGGAAGCAGCACTCTCCAGTGACCTCTACATCAATTCCTACCTCTAAGTTGCTCCTCTATTTAAGTTCATGTCTTGAATTTCCTCAGTGATAGATTGTGACCCGAGAGTTTTAAGCTGGAATAAACTCTGTCCTCCCCAAGATGATTATGGTCTTGATATTTTATCACAGCAATAAAAGTCCTAAGACAGACATAGATAGTTTCCATGGTCATTAGTCTATCTTATTTGCTTTCATTTCCCTCATTTTCTCTCCCTTTCTCTTCCTTTCCACTCTCATTCTCCCCATACCCTAATGTTTTCTTTACCCCACCCTCATGTATGGTAGTTACTCATGTCCTGCTTACATTAATTGTTTCCAATCCCTGAGCTAGGTTATTTGTTTTTTTTTTTTGTTTGCACTTACCTTTAAGTATTCCAAAAAAGGTAGGGGTGGGGAGGTTGGGAGGTTTGGGAGGGAGGCAGAACTGGGATCAATATGTAAAATAAGAAAAAAATAATAAATAAAAAATTGTAAAAATAGTATTTCAAACAAGTGTCTAGTTATGTGACTTTTTTTTAACCTCAGGATATTGTTACATACAGAAATCTGTTGCCAAATAAGGTGTAATGGGAAATTAGGGATAAATTTTTGGATTTGATATTCTTCTCTTGTGTTATAGTATTCCACTTAGTTGTCATTAAAATGTATCTCTACAAATGCACAGTTATATTTAAAGAAACTTGATTTATAACAAAAGCCATTCTCTAGTAATGATTTGGCCCAACTTGTATGAAGTCATATGAGTGGAAGCTAGCAGAAAAGAGAGCATTTATTTTACAAAGATTATTTATGTTAAGACACAACCCATGTTCAAGCTGTATGCTCTTCAGTGCTGGTTGAGTTTATTCATTTTGACTCTGCCAATGGTGTCACTTCCCTTTTGAGTTCTCTGTAGAGTATCCATGATCACAGTCATATTCCTCTCTCTTTCTTTTGAGGAAAACTAATTGTGTGTCACCTCTGGATGCTGATAGTGTTCTTTTGTGAAAAGATAGGCATTATTAACCACATCACTATTTCTCATGTATTAAGCACAATGATACTGCAGCCTAAAATGTGCCCATGAACTGAAGAGTAGATATGTAATTGGTTGTGTCCTTTCCTTATGGGGAGGCTTACAGCATGTTTAGTCACTGGTTGTAAAAGGATACAACTGAATCTCAACTATGTTGTTTCAGAAACTTTCTGGGGTTTATCTAAAATATACATTTTGTACTTGAAATTCACTTTAAAAAGTTGTAAAATAATTTTAGTGTAAAAGTATATGGCATTTATACTCCCTTTCAAATTTATCAGGAATAAAATTTGTAAGTTTCTCTGTCTCTCTCTGTCTATGACTCTCTGACTCTCTGCCCCTTTCTTTTATGTGTGTGCCAGATTAACCTGTACTGTTTTCTTAAACTCTGGTTTACCTTATCTTTGATAAAAGATCTCTTACTCAACTGAGAAAATACATATTGGACCAGCCTATCTTTCTAGAAAGCCATAGGGATTCATCTCTATCTGCCACCCCAAAATTGGGATTAAAGATGTACATTGAAACCAAAATTATTTATGTGGTTGGTAGGATCTGAACTCTCAACCTCATGGTTCTGCAGCAAGCACCTTGCTTACTGAGCCTTCTCTTCATCCTGTTCTTAATATTTTCAATTTAGAATTTTTAAGAGATTCATGGGTTAACTATCATGCTGAATTATTTATTATTCCATAATCAGACAGTGTATCCTAATAGTGTCTTGTTTTAATAATGAATGAACTTTGTTAATCTAATCCTGGGTAATTCAGGAAACAGTTTGTCTCCCTTATAATGTCTTTTTCTGATAACAATGGAGATTTATATGGATAAAATTGCTTCCATGGGAGATGAAGTGCTTTTGATGGATCTTTCAGTCATTGGAAGGACCATGAAAGCATTCAAGTTTTCTTCTGTAAATGAGGCAGGAAAACTGATAACAAGGACAAAGGTTCAGGCTGGACTCTCACTGAGACTTATTCCCTTTGGATTCAAGGCCATGTGAATACAAGACTACGCACAAGTAATGTACAGAATCTGGTCTCTTTTGAAATTCCAATCAAGCAGTTAATGAATGCCTGGAATCCCTATTAAATATTATACCTTGTGCAGTCATAACCAGTATCCTCAAGGTACAGGATCAGAAGAATGAATCTTTATTATAAAAGGAGATGTAACACACTGACTTCCTGACACTGGGTAGGCCAATAAGACCTTCTGCACACTGGAGAGGCAAAAAAATTGAAAGCCTCATAGGCTGAGGGTAACTCTGCACTCCCAATCTGGTACTGGAGGCCTGAAATATTTCTGGAGAATTCCTGGTCTTCAGCCCATGCAGGAAGCCCAAGAATCTGGAGTCTGATGTTAGTGAAGGGTTGCAGCTTCAAGAGAAGCAACAAGTTATGCAGACAAGTAGCACTACCTTTATCTTCAAAGTCTCAACATCTGGGCCAAAACTGGAAGGTGCTGCCTACTGTGGTTGGAGGGTCTTCTCCTTTAGTCAGTTCCACCCATAGACTCCTGCTGCTTAGCTGATTCCTGTTCCAGTCAAGCTGATAATGATGATTACATGCTTCCCTGGACAATAGGATAAACCAAGTTTAGGCAGCTACTGTCTTTGTTTTAGAGAACAGGCTTTGGTTCATATAGCAAGGAAATTTGAGAGAGAGGGAGAAAGAGAGAGAGAGAGAGAGAGAGAGAGAGAGAGAGAGAGAGAGAGAGAGAGAATATATACTAACATGTGTAGTATGAACAATGGAAGGGTTCCATCAGGGACTAAGTGTTTCAGAAGTTACAATGGTACTGGGAAGATGGCTCACTGGGTAAAATACTTGCTACATATGCATGAGGATATGAATTCAGACCCCCAGACCCGCAATAAACCTAGGCACAGTGGCTCACACTGGTAACTCCAGCAGTGGAGTGTGGTGATGGGCAGACATTCAGAGCTCACTAGCAGGTAGCCTACCTAAAATAATGAGTTCCAAGTTAAATAAAAAACCTTGTGTCAAAAAGTGAGGTGGTAAAAGAATTGAGTAAGATATTTTGACAACATCCTGACATCAACCTCTAGTATCTTCATATGTTTACAAAAATGAAAACATGCACACACAAATGTGTATGTGGTATATGTGCATGCACATTTGCAAGAGTGCTGTTGTTGTTTTCTCAGTGTATATGCCCACAAGGATGGGAACACCATATGGGTGTACATACACTAAAATAGCAACAACAACAATAACAAAGCATATGCAGCGCCTGACATGGTAGTACTATAGTTAGGTACTTGGGAGATGGAGGCAGGACAATCAAGAGTTCAAGATTATCCTATGCTGCATTATATCCTGCCATATAAAACCAAAACAAATAGCAGTGGTGACTGGGATCCATAAAGATTTAATTTTCACAGGGGTGTTCATGGTAACAGAATTTCTATCACATGAGACATGAAAAGGTGTTTACCATTAATTTGTAGATGAGACAAAATCAGGAAAGTGAGCTGCAATAGCTTGGAAGCCAAGCCTAGGAGATAGGACTTTCTACTTTAGACCACAACCTGTGAAAAGCTGTGTGCTTTATCAGTAGTACTAAGAACTATGAGTCACTGCAGTCTTGAACACTGTGTAGAAAAGGTGATAGAGATGTATTCTTGACAGTTTAGTCATGTACTGTGAGTCCTTCTGTTCACAAAGGAGTGTCTAGAAGCTGTCTTTGGCTTGGTTGTCAAGGGTAGAGAAATACTATAAATCCATTTGAGTAGAAAATATGTCTCATTAGTCAGCAGCTCACAGCAAAAATGCTCCCCATTGAATCCCTTGGAGAATGCATGAAGAAAAATGTTCTGAAGCTTACAAATGGGCACAGTGCTATTGGGTACAATAGACTGAATTGGAGACTAGGCTTTATGGAAGCTATTTGTTGTTCTTAAGCCTCTCCTTTTCCTCAAAGATAAATCTCATGGATGAAAATTACAGCACTATACATTTATTCGTTTATGAATATAAAAGGTTTATGTCTTGTAGGAATTACTTATGAGAGTGAATTGTTTTTGAGAGGAGTAACTCATTAACCATTTTTCTGAGTGAAGTCTATTTGTAATCAAGTAAATGTCTCCCACTTGCTTGGGGTGGGGCTACCAGAAACAGAGAAAATGTTTTGTTTACGAGCAAGCAACAGGGCTATGAAAATTCGCCTTCTTTTTGGCAACACTCCTGGTACTTATTTGAAAGAAGGAAGAGGTCTTAGTAGTTTGGAGTCCCCAACCCTCTTTATTTACTTGTCTCTAAAAGTATAAAATTTTAAACATTGAATTTATTCCCTTTTACAATATAAATTATTCCATGAGTAGTAAAAGAACCTTATAATACACGAAGATTGATAGAGAACAGCTTGAAGAACCAATAAAAATATTATCTGTCACATCCTTCCAGCTACAGACAGAAGTTCAACACTTAAAAGTATTTCTATTCCTGGAGAAGGAACACTCCTTCTTTATCTGTATCCCAGAATATGCCTCTGGCTACTTACTAACATATGGGGCTAATTAAGAGTTTTTAAGGAAAATACAGTTTCTGATTATTTCAAAATTTAACTCACCCTATTTCATCTGTATGACCCCATGTTATATGTGCTGTGCTCATGTGAATATGTATATATGTATACTCATGTGGGGCTAGGGGTTAAGCGTGTGTGTGTGTGTGTGTGTGTGTGTGTGTGTGTGTGTGTGTGTGTGTGTGTGTGTGTGTAGTGGCTGAAGATCAACCACAGGTATCAATGCTTAGGAGACATCCTCCTCATTTTTGAAAATAGGATCTCTTACTGAGGCTTCATACTCCCTGATTAGTCTAGATGGTTGGCCAGTAAGCCACAGGGATCCTCTATCTTGGCTTCCCCAATGTTACAATTGCAAGTTCTTGCAACCAAGCCCAGGGGTCTTGCTTTTGTTTTTCTAAATATGGATGGTGGAATTTGAGCTGAAGATCACATGCTTGTGGGATTAGAACTTTATCACTGAGTTACCCGCCAAGCCCTCCCTCTTGGTGTTTAACAGTATTCAGTAGTTTCATTTTTCTCCAACTGAGTCAAAGCAGATTTTCAAAGGCATGTCATTCCACATTTCAAATGAACTTTAAGTTTCTTAGTTTCACCTGAATGCTACTATAACCTAGTTAGTTTAAAAGAAAAATAGCACTAAGCACTTCCTGTAGAAGTTGATGGTCTACTCCCCATCTTATCATGCAAGTCCAACTGCCCCTTTCTGTTGAGCAGATGTGACAATAGTGGTAGGATTTTCTTTTTTGTTTGTTTTGTTTTGTTTTGTTTTTTCTCAAAGGGTTGGTGGTTGCCAATAAATGATTTTGCTACTGGATAACAGTTTAACACATTAAGCTTCATTTTTTTTTTTTTTACTAGAGGTTCAGAAAAGCAGAAAGAGTGACTGATGGAAATCAAAGTGGTTTCATATATTCATATATACTGTCCTGTCCTAGTATGATACCAAAAGCATTGAACTGAAAAAAAAATTGCACTTCAAAACTGGGCGCTGGCATGACCAGAAATGACTGGAACAGCATTTCTAAACGTTGTTTTCCTTGCTTACATAGGGTTTGGTTTACAGAAAAGTCAATAGTTGTCACCCAAACTTGTTCTATAGCCACTTTTCTTACAAACTGTATATGCATTCCAGTATATTGTTCTGCTGGCACAATTTTATAGCCACAGCATGAGATTTACAATTTGTTCAATTCTAGTTTTTAGAATCTTCTGGGTAAATCAGGGTTTCCCAAGAAAAGATAGAGCGCTCCTGTGGCTGGAAACCTTACAGCACTCAGTGACCCCTGGAGAATTGTTTTCCTAGATTTTGCTGAATAGCCATGAGTACTAAGTACAATGGGCACAGTCTAGAGTCCTCTTCAATGTAAACATAGATGTCACCCAGTTTTCTGGAGAGAATAATAAAGTGATGTATGTAACACAGCATGTGAATTAAATAGGGGAATCTGAAAATAAGCAGATAGTTCAGTGATGTTTCTAAAGCTAATTTACCAATCTTATGTATTTCATGGTTATTTAAAATTTCTGGGGAAATGGCTTAATGGATAAAAGGATTTGCCATACAAGAATTAGCATCTGGGTTCAAAACTCCAACATAAACACAAAGCTAAACTCAGAAGCATGTGTCTGTGTATTACAGCACTCCTATTGAGAGATGGGAAGTGAAGACAAGAAAATCCATGGACATGCATGAGCTGGCCAGCTAAGTTTACACAGTGTACCTTCTCAATAAAGGTTAAAGGTGAAGGCTGACAGCTAAGGACATTGTCACCTCAATACATATGTCATGTCAGTTATGTTCCTTCACTCACAGAGATATACATACACATGTATAGATTTATAAAAGTTACATCAGTTATGGATTGTTTTAATCACCAATCACTAATAAAGTTAAATCACTCAATTTTCTATGATTTTCATCTCTAAGTGACTTTCTTTAACAAATGTATAAAATATACAATTGTAGTTATTTGAGAAATAATTTTACAATGTAAGTCAAAGTATTAAAACATCTTAAAAGGTAAGGTAACAACACATATAGTATATGTATTTTTATTTGAAACACTGGTTTTTGTTTTTTTCTTCCACAAGAATACAAGTCTAAGCTAAGGGCAGAATTGGCCTTTGCCGATTCCATTCAGCGGCTGTTTGTGCAAGGAGAGACTGTTTCCTATATCTAAGAAAAGTATCAGATTTCCAGAGAGAAAGGGATTATTTTGGCTAATAATTCCCCTCTACCTATCATGGCAGTGAAGTCATGGCAGCCAGAGTTGGAGGCTGCTGGTCTCATGGCACCTTCAGTCAGGAAGCAGAAAGGGCTGAATATCAGTGCACAGCAAGCTTTCTCCTTTTTAAGCAGTGCACGATCCAAGCCCAGGGCACAGTGACACACGTTCTAGTGTGGGCCTTCCTACTTTGTTAATCTAATCAGAATCATCCCTTAGAAGCATGGCCAGAGACTGAGCTGATCTAGACAATCCCTTGCAGGCATGCCCAGAGGCTGGCTTCAAGTTAGTTACTCTAGATCTTGGCAAGGAGGTAACCAGTGTTAATTATCACAGCCTTGTTATATAAATTCATAATCTAGTTGAGGTAAAGGGTTAGAAATTTTGCTGAATTAGTTTAGTAAGAGTCACTTGACCCTTGGCATCTGGTCCCCCAATTATCTCACTAAAATTACTACTTTCTACCCTTGGTAACACCTTAACCTGCCTTTTATCGACACCCTTCACTTTTTGTTTGTATGTTTGTTTCTGTTGTTCTCTGTCTTTCCATTGCTTCATGGATAGACAATAGGATTTATTCCATAGACTTGGGGCCAGATATTCTGTCTCTGTCTCTGTCCCTAGAAACCATGAACTCATATGACTAGCTTCATTCTATGAACATCTGTGGATCTTTAAAGCAATGTTACAGCAAATCTTTACCAATATAAAATAAATGTAACTTTGGGGAATGCTTTTAAAACTTTCTTTTTACCTGGCATGACAGATATTCTTAAATCATTCTCCTTGTGTAAACTCAGAACAAATGGATTCCATGTTTCTTTGAAAATTGTCTCACACATTGCAGTCTGTAAAATGCAGCCAAATTTTTATCTCATTAGATCACTGTGCAATGTTCAGGCTCATGTCACTGCTCCCTAAACTTTTGTAGGAATCACCACATTCACTCTAGGAGTAAGAATACTCACCAACAAGCTTCCTCAGTCCATCCCTAGGCATCACATACTCCCCACCAACCAATCCTTGACACTCTGCTTTCATTGTCTGGTGCTTGGGGCATCTTTAAGTTGACAATGGGCATCAGTAACTAATGGAGCCTGAAACTCTTCCTCTGCCTTACCATGTTTTAACAAAGGGGGTAAAATGACTTACCTCACACTCCAAGAGAATTGTTAATCTTAGAATTTTAAAGAACACTATTGAATTAGTATAAAAGAAATATTTCTGTGAGAAATTAGTATAAAAGACACAATTTATGGAATTATATGGTGGTGTCTTTATAAGACCTGAGGAAGACAGACTCTCACAAAAAGCACAGAAAGAAAGCTATTGCCATCTTTGGTGTGTGCCTACCCTAACAAAACAAACAATATAAAGATAAACTTCAAAAGACAAATATTAATACATTAACTTTGAACATTCTTCCAAGGTGCATTGAAAGAAAAGCAAGCATTGGAAATGGGGGCACACCCCTGTAATCCCTACAGTGGGGAGGCAGAAGTAGAATGATTAAGATTCTACATTGCAATTGTAAAGCCATTGTTGGCTGTAGCAATACTTAGCTCAGCAACATTCCCCAATAAAATAAACAAAATAAAGGGTAATATCTGGGACCATGTGAGGAGAGCTAGCAGTTGGTATCAGAGTTCACATAGCTGCAACTGTCCTGGGTGCTTTATATAACCCTGTATTTAGTTTTACAATAATTTTCTCAGAGAAGAATCCTAGATTATCAGTAGATTACACTTGAATGGAAATCTAAGTATCTGAGCACTTTGAGTTTGTTATTAATTTTATTTTCTTTTTCCTTAAAATAAAAAGTATGTATTGAGCCATCTTTACAGTTTTCTTCAGTTTAAAAGATATACAATAATGATATATTCTGCATTTTAAAGCATTGATTTCCAACATTTGCACTAATGCTTGTATCTAAGAGATAGCAATATCATTTGGTGTTTGCTTGGCCAGTGTACTTAGATAAACAAGCAGCACTTGTGGTTTCCTTTTAAGGGCTCATGGTATAAGCCAATGGATAAAGAATATAGAATTATTACAAGAAAGATAGCTAATTTGCTTTGTTCAAAAATTCCCAATCAATAAATAATAGAAGTTGTCTAATACGATAGTTTATTAATTCCTTTGATTAGATAGTCCATGGAACATAGCTTTGAAATTTGGTATAAAACATGAAATAAGTAACTTAGACACATATTATGAAGAGGTGCAAAGTCTATGTATTTACTTAGTTACCCTATTTCCTCTATCCTGACCTCAGTCTGAGTATTGGTCTATCCTGACAGATTTCAGCTTTTGGTCCAGAATTCATGGCTGGTTTCAGTCTTTGTGCTTGCTGGCAGAGGTGGAACAGCACTGTCATTTACTATCCCAAGGTAAACTTTAGCATCTACTAGAAAACAGACTTCTCACTATATTGCATTTTCCCTATGCCATTAAATAATTGATTTGTATCAATTTGATTTTTCATATGGATTATAATTTTATAGAAATGATACTCTGAGATGCTACTTAATTACTGTACTCAAGAAACTTTAAAATCCAGGGTAGGTAGAAAAATGTAATGTCCAAAGTCAGTGAATTAAAAGATCAGGAATTTCTATCCTGGTTCTAACACACCCATCCCTTTGTTCTAGTGAGGTTCTCATATTCTCCCTATGGCAAGCAGAGTATGGATACATGTGGTTGTAATTCCTACTTGGAGACTTCAATGCCAAGTACTGCATGATGTGACTGTATCCATGTGAGGAAGTGGTCCAGATGTACCGCATTGAAGAAACACACAGGCAAGCATCTCCTGAGGACCTGCCACATAATCTTGCTGTACATAATACTTCAAAATGACATATTTAAGTATTTTACGTGAGTTGTTACAAATGAAGAATGAGAAAAGGATTCAATAATTACTAAGCACAACAAGAAGAATTCCACTCCCCAGTAAAGGCCTTATATTCCTCAATATTCTTAATGCAAAATTCATTGGTACTGACCATATCACTAAAGTGACATAAAATCTGGAACTTCAAAACATTTAATTCCATTAATCTCTGAGTATCTGACTTTTAAAACAGAAATATGTTCTAGGCACTCTGCTGTAGATAATGCCTGCCTCATTTCATTTTTGTGAATTAACCCTCAAATATACTTTTTTATTTTGGTTTTCCCTAAACCACAGTGTAAGTAAACACATGCGTGGATATGTATAGAGATCTTAACATTTTGGAGTTTTTATTTTGACATGAAGAAAAAAAGTAATAAAATACATAAAATTTAATAAATATGCTTAATCTCATCTATCTGTCCACACATCTATATTTTTCACATTATACTTGTCTCTCAGCTTACATCTCATCTCTGTGTGCATTAGATTTGAGGCCTGTTATTCACCAAACCATGGTCTTTGCATCCCTGGAATACAAAACAAGAATACATATCTCCAGGTCCTTCCCTTCAATAATGACACACGAGTGCAGAATGTGAGAATGGAGAATGACAGTAAAGAAAGTATTTCTTCCTAATTATGATCCCACTCCTGACACGACTATATTCTATTAAATATCATAGCTTATTAGGAAGTAAGACATACAGAAATCTGAAGAGGACTGTGGAAACACTGACAAGGAAGATGTACAGTAGGAGGCAATAGTAATAGAGCTGATCTCTCGGGTGATGGGTCCAGCACAATTCAAGCCCATGATTCATTGTAAAAACCGTGATCATTCATATCACTTGATGTATGAACTTACCATTTTTTCTTTTATATTTCTAAATTGTTAACCACACAAAGAAATGTGGCATGTATGAGATTCATCTAAAGGAACATATTTGATCCAAACACGAGAATTAGAAAGTACATGTTTCCAAACTCTACATCTCATGGGGAGAACAGAGGCATCACTAGAATAAAATGGTGGATGGTTGGAACCTGCATAGAAATTTCTAATATTTTAATTCAACAATGTTTGTTGAGAGTTTGTTTGTAGGTTCTAAGGAGTATAAAAGCCAGAGACAGAGGGCGTGGAAGACACCAAAGAACAAGGCCCTCTAAGTCAACATTATCAGAGCTCATATGAATGCAGAGACTGAAGCAGCAAACACAGGGCCTTCACAGCTATGCACAAGGTTTTTAGCACTGATGACCTTTACTTTAGTGTTTTTATGGAATTCCTGAGTGTGGAAATTAGTGAGTCCCATTTTTATGCTTTCTATTGGGCTCTTTTTCTTCTGTTTATCTTGTCCAAATTTTATGTGACAGTTTTGGTTTTGTTATTATAATTTGTTTTTTTTTAAATGAATGAGTCAATGAGTGAACAAATGAATGGAATGAATGAATGAATGAATATCCAGGACTATGATAAAGGTTAACAACTGAAATGGAACTAACCTGCTGGAACAGGGGAAATGAATTTCATACAACGAGTGACACTGGACATACCAACTCCAGAACAGGCTTCACATTCAGGAACGCATAATGAACATATAATGGACTCATGGACTTCACAGTGTGAGTGTGTGTGTGTGTGTGTACATGCACTCTTATTTGGTTACAGTTTGGTATAGTTAGAGCTTTCTTTGTGAGACTACCAGCCCCCCAATAATGACAATGATACTAATCATTAATTATGAAAGGTTGGCCTTTGTTTTATGCTTGTTCCCAACCAGCTCTCATAACTTAATTTAACCTGTTCCTATTCATCTATGGTTGGCCACATGACTTTTACTTTTCTCCCTTTCTGTTGATCTAACTTGTTTTGCTTCTTCCTGGCATCTTCTTGCCTCTCTTCTTCCCACAGTTCTCTCTTACTGGAAGTCCCACCTATTCTCCCCTGCCTAGTTACTGACCATCCAACTTTTATTAAACCATTCACAGCAACACATGTTCACACAGTGTAGAGACCAATACTCCCCAACAGTTTAGCAGGGATTTTGATATTGTTTTAATTTTTGTTCTGTTTTTCATTTGTAGTGGTATTTTATTTTGTTTTCTTGGCTTTGGAATCGTGTGCTGTTGTATTGGCTTTTTGTTTGTGTTTTGAAGAAACAACTTAAAGTTGGGTTAAGAAGAGGAAGTGGATATAAAAGGAGTTGTGGTAGAGGAAGAAAATGATCAAAATATATTTAAAGCTAAAATTGTCTTAAATAATAAAAAGTATAATAAAAAGAGAAAAGGCTATTTTAAATAAAAAGGAAAAAGCTTAAAAATAAAGTTTCTTGAATACAATAATTAAGTACATCTCAGGAAAACCCGGGAGACTTTCCTATGACTATGACTGCTGTTTTCTGGTGTTGAATTAGCACCACTTCATTTTTATAAACCCTTATGTTGGCATTCTAAGGATCCTATATTGTAGACATGTGCCAGTGACAAATATATTCAAATGGCATGGTCTGATAAATTTTTCCACTCTACTTAAAGTAAATATTGTATATGCATAACTATGGAGAACTGAATTTGTAATTATTTCAATTCTCTTTTAGATAAAATTATTCTACATGCTAAACAGCATGAGAAATTTGATTACTATATCATGTGATACATTGCATTTTTTTAGATTAATGCACATGCCTTAATAATCTTCCAGATAAATTGCATTTATTCATTTTATTTTATCTATTTATGTACAATGGATAGTCATGTGAGTGCACACACAGATGTCTAAGAACACCCTGCAGTAATTAGCTCCTTCCACCATGTAGGTCTCAGGAATTAGGCAGACCCTCTGGTTTGGCAAAAAGAGTCTGAATGGCTGGACCATCTCAATAGCTGCTCTTTAACAAACTTAATTATTAATAACATAATATAATATGGTGAATATAATAAGGAATATTAATAAATACAATTAAAAATATTAAAATAAACATTGATTCTATTAATTCATAACATAGTAGATCACTGACATTTAATTTATACCAAATCAGTTTATGTTTCATAACCATTTTAATATAAAATATGTTCATCATGTAAGATTTTTTTCATAGCTATTGGTGTATGGAAAATAGAAAAGGTTTGGGAAGCAAGTGCTACATAATTATACAGAGTACAATTCATAATGTCATACATTTTGATATTAAGAAACTACAAATTTGAGTCTAATTTTCTAATAAAGGCAAGTATTGAATATTTTTCATTAAATTACTTGTGTCGTCTATGAGGGCACAGATAGCCATTAATTTAGGGAAGACTCATGGATTTCTAGGTCCTTGTCGAGTCTCTCTGAGAGAGACTAGAATGCACCAGAGTAACTCTCATTGGAGGAGACAAGCACTGTGACCTTTAGTGGGGCAAGCTTTGATTCTGAGATGTGATTTATAGGAAAAGGGTTTTGCAGGCTTAGAATGCTAAGTGCAGGCAGGATAAAGACTGTCTTATAGCTCTCTTCCACATCTCTTCCAAATAAATATAGTGCATTCCATATTCTAGAATAGAAGACATCAAGATAATGATGGGGAAATCTGCAGAGGCAGCTGAACCAAGCTCATGAGAACTCATGAACACTAGAACGACAGCTGTGGAGGCTCCAGAGGACCAAACTTGGCCCTATGCTTGAGGGATACAGTTATGGAGCTTGGTCTATATAAGGGGACCCTGTCAGTGGGACAGGGATGTCCCTGGCACATGAGCTAACTTTTTGGAGCCCATTCCCTATGGTTGGATGCCATGCTCAGCCTTGATGCAGGAGAGAGGCTTGGTCCTGCTGTAGCTTAATGTGCCATGGAAGCCCTTATCCGTTGGGAGGAGTGGATAGGTGGTGGGCTGGGAGAGAGGCAAGGGGGTGAGAAGGGAGGTAGGAGAAGAACTGTGGATATAATGTAAAATTTTTTTTTTAAAAAAAGATATCATCAGGCAGTTTTTCTTGTGTTTCTTTAACGAGTCTTTCTTATAATGAATCTTTTAATAATCATTGAACACTTGCTACTTCTTAGACCATTAAATATCTCCAGAATACAGCTGTTGTATATTGCTGTCTGAATATAGAATCATGTGCTTTTAAAGTAAGTATAATATTTTATGAAAGATAAGGAGGTTGCACTAGCTGTTTCAGTTCTTGTCCCGACTTTCTTTCATGACAGACTACAATATGGAAGTGTAAGCCAAATGAAGTCTCTCTTCTTCAGCTTTCTTTGGTCATGGTGTTTCATGACATCAATTGATTGAAACCCTAGCTAAGTCAGAGACTGATAAAAAGATACCGAGCCTTGTTCTTAGCATGAAGCCTAGGTTACCTGAGAGGACAAAATGGGTAAGAGTCTAAATTAATACAAAAAGTAACAGAAGAGTCCTTGGTGCTTAAATTTACATACTTGCCAAGTACAAAATTTTATTTCAAAGTCTAACACAGTGGCAGTATATTTTTA
Source organism: Cricetiscus sungorus (assembly GCA_030556225.1). Lineage (NCBI taxonomy): Eukaryota > Metazoa > Chordata > Mammalia > Rodentia > Cricetidae > Cricetiscus > Cricetiscus sungorus. The sequence goes on along the minus strand of JANBXA010000729.1, from coordinate 13,647,922 downwards.
AGTGAGGTTGAGAATCATCCTCTGTTTTATAAAAGCCAACAATAAAAATCACATGAATGAAACATTAACCTTAATTTTAAGAGCTCAGACTTTCCAGAATAGAATAGTTGCAAAATCCATGACAAGTAATAGAGAGTTTTGACTTTTAAAGTAAAAGGGTTAACTCACATTATTTAGTGAAACATTGAAAACATGGGCTTAACATAACTCGAGTTCTAATTGGTCTTAGTAATAAAATCCCACAACCAGATATCAGGGCAAATGCTGAAAGATTAGAGAGAGGAAAGAGCAAGCCACTGTCAACTTTTACCTTGCTAACTCCTCAGAAGCTGATTTGGCCAAGACCAGGAGGGAATTCCTAACAGAGATATGGAAAGAAAAAAATCAGAGTCAGGGAGACACCATGCATTTTCTAAAGGGGCAAGATGTCAGAACATTACTGACAAGCCATAACCACATGGTAATACACAGATTAGTAAAATAAATAGGTGAATTTCATTGTGAGAACTAGTCAGGAATATGCCTGGACCATTGACTAAATCAGCTTCTTTATTTACCAATGGTAATTAAACATTCATAACATACAAAGGGGCATCCCACATGAACTTAACTTGACAAAGACATCTAATCTTGGATGTAATAATGATTAAGATTTCAGAACATAAAGTCTAGTAACTCTCCTAGTCAATATCAGTACAGACATGTGGCTCACATATGCCATTGTCTTAGGAACTCATATTCCTGGTTCACTATCAGAGAACGAATTCTCTTAAAGCAAAATCAAGTTTCCAGTACATACACTAATACTGAAAAATGTTAAGAAAAGGCAAAAGGGCTATTTGCTTATGCCTAGTGCTTTACAAACTATCAGCTATATGAATGACCATTTCTTGGACATTCGTCTCCAATTATCATGTAATTGAACAGCATGTCATTAAGCAAACAGAGGACTGGTGTTTTTCTAATGAAATATAATTTACAGTGTCTCTCTATAAATGTCTTAGAAGAATGGTTTGATAACTACCTTTTGATATCTACAGTTCCATCCCTATATTTACTCATATTTTGTTCTCTGACAATATTAAATCATTTCTGTTTCTTAGGACTCAACATGTGCTTCATGCATGTCTGAAATGGCTTGATTCTTTGCCTTTGTAATGTATTTTCCCTTCATGCTCCCCCAACAAGCCCACTCTCCATGTTACATCATGTTCAGATGCCTGCTCTTCTGGGAACATGACTCTCAGTCTCCTTCCACCACTTATAGAATCATTAATATCACATCCAAGGCAAACATCCTACTGCTGTTTAATATTCCTAACAGTAAAATAAGTAGTTGTATAGCAGCTACACAACACAACAATTTCTATGATAATAATAATATCAAAAATATTACTGTGGTTATAGCTACACATAACTCAAGCTGTATTTCATAAAATATAAACCATCTTTAAATTAGGACAGTACGTCTTCTTATGTCATTAAAATGTAAAGCTCTCAGGCCTAGTGCAGATTTTCTAAATACAGGCAACAGAACAAACCCTGAGAAGAAATGCTTGCTCGGTCTTTTGGTATATGACATTAGTTTCTGTGCCATAATCTTCATTGTCAGAAAGTGTGGCATTATTCAACAATTTATAATGTAATTCAGGCTTTCTACATTTAAGTTGTGTTCATCCTGAAGGCTTATATCCTTAAATGTCCTCCAGCTAGAATTTGGGGTTTTAAATGGAAGTTTTGCAAGGGTATTTGAGAAAAATGAAGAAATAACTCAACATATGTTTATTATAAGGGGGCTGATAGGCAGATTAATGAAATTCAGTCACATGAACATTTGCTGTCAATAATGACATGGCAGTTGGTCTATTGCTTTCCATCTATCTTCCATTGCATTTGATTGATGGGACACACTGTACGTAATATAATGCATATTAAACTTTCCTTTATGGATTAAAATGATGACACTGTGTGAATGAGAAGCACTTTTCTATTTCAACAGGGTTGCTTCTACTGTGATTCACTGCAGGCAAAGCACAGCTGCTATGACAGTGAAAGCAAAAGTGTGGACCTTTTATGTAAGGTATTCTATTACATACATTGTCTTCATGGAACATCTTACGTAATTGTGTCCCAAGCTTTTATTGCAACATGTAATTATCAGAGTCCAATGACATAGGTAGAAAACAAACACTTTAGAATGCCTGCAGTCATTCTTTCTGTAAGGAAAAAAAGGCAAAGGCAATTGTAAACTGACTTGGTCTATTCAGGGGAAAAGTGAGATCTGAAGAAATGTATCATGATTAGTGTGAACTTAGTTCAACAGAAAGATAATGGGTTGAAAATATAAAATAGGTCCCGTTGGGCTTAAGTAAATCCTGGGATGACAGGTCTATTACAGCAATATAGCTGGATAAACACTCCTGGTGTGGAATGTCTGAGAGGAAGTAAACATTCTCAGAAACACAAGGCAATCCTGTTGCATTTTGTTAACCCTTTTCCAGTAACAAGGGGAAGACCCATATTCTGTGTATAGCTCTCCTGGCTTAAAGAAATTGAAAAAAATGAGGGAATGTATCTGAGACATTAAGGTGAAAATAAGGTAGATATCCAAGTAGACCTAGTCATCATTGACTTTTAAAGCATAGGTTAAATTAAATATTTCAAATCTACCCCCCAACTTTACAGTTGAAAAAAATTACAGTAATCAAGTATTGATTTAATCTCATGCAAACATATTCAGACATAATAATAAAATGTACTTTCTTATAGATACTTCAGTATTCTTCATATGGCAGTAAAAAATCTCTATATGGATATTAATAGAAAGAAATGGGCCAATAGAAAAAAAAACAATACTCATTTTACCAAATACTTCTTAAGTTCAAGTAATTTGGATATTACTTGCAAAATTAATAACCATACCTATTATGTCATTACATTCAGATGCTTTGACTGATTTCCAGAGGAAACTTTTCAGGAAGTCAGCATCTGGCTTTGTTAGCTTTGTTTTCAGTCAGACTACCCACATGGCTGAGTTTGTTTTTATGGGAAACTTGGAGGTATAAGCAAATGATTCTCTGACCATGAAGAAGAGGATGGAAGAGAAGTATAAAGTCTAAGATTCTGAGAAGATATCCCAGTGCATAAAGTGCTTGGTGGTTATGCATGTGAGTTTGATTTCAAATCTTCAGTACCCACATTAAGAGCCAAGTACTATAACAATCCTGTAACCCCAAGTACTACATGAGGCAGAGATAAGAGTGTCTCTAGAGATCACTGGCTAGTGATTCCAGCTGAATCGATGAGCTTCAGGCTCAGCATGAGACCCTGTATTAAAAGCAAACAAACTAACAAATCAAACAACAAAATCAAAGTAGAAAAATGACATTGACTTCTTTCCTACACATACAGACACAAAACAGCCATATGTATACCCCAGAGGCTAGATAATCTACCTTCCTCACAAAAAGTGGATCAAAATGCAGAATCTGTACACCACATTACAAGAAAACCACCACACATGTTAACTTTGGAAAAAAATGCCTACCATTAACTCATTCAATTAAAATTTGATTATAATTATGATTTTGGAGGGTGTATTCAGCTTCTAACTCCATCCCGATGCGGCTAGGATTGGATACTGACATGAGTACTCCATGGAATAACTAAATTATCATCAGCTCTATAATGTGTAATGACATCAGGAGAGATTGTAGAAAAGTCATCAGCTTCCAGGCTGCCCAAATAGATTCTCTCATCTCTGCTTGTTTGTATGCATGAAGCCTACCTGTGCAGATAGGTTTGGCTGAAATCCTGCTTCAACCCTGTAGAAGCCAAACCCAACATCACAGATAAGCAAAGATCTTTTCAATAATATACAAATAACACAGATGTTTATGTTAGAAACATTTTTATAGTAAATAGAAAACATTTTTTATAGTAAAATATACATATATGGTATATTTTACTATAAAAAATGTTTTCTAGGACAGATTTTACCATTGAATACTAAAATATCTGTGTCTTTGGATAATCATTCTCAGATTATAACAGAGTGTTGCTATGCAACAGTGTCAGACTGACCTGCTATTTCCTCTCCTATTTAATGCAGGACAGTTGAGGAAATCTTCTTCCATATTCTAAGTGCATTTTAATGTCAGGAGAAGCACATCTGTGCTCTGCTAGAGTCCCTAGTGAATCAGATTGTGCTATTCAGACTATGCTTGGCCTTACAGTTGACCACTTATGATTTTCCACAAAAGTGTCATCATATCAAATTATTATGTTAGCTGCCATTATGGAATACAATATGTTTCCCTTTAGGAATGGAGAGAAACTGAACTTGGTAATTCTGAAAAGAATGTGAGGTGGAGACAAGAAGATCACAAGAAATCTCTGTGGATATTTGGGGATGATCAGAACTTTAGGAAAAAAATCCCTACATACAAGGAGGACCCTAAGAGAGACATACATGGTCCCCTGGAAAGGTACAAGATCTCCCAAGCAAATTGGGAGCATGGGGGAGTGGAGAGGGAGTTAAGGAGGGAAGAGGAGTGGAGAGGTGGGCATGGCAGAGCAGGAAGATTGAGTCAATGAAAGAATAGAGGGGATCAAGAAAAGAGATCCCATAATAGAGGGAGCCATTATAGGTTTAAAGAGAAATCTGGCACTAGGGAAATGACCAGAGATCTACAAGGATGACCCCACCTAACATCTAAACAATAATAGAGAGGCAACCATAAATACCCTTCCTTGATAATGAGATTTATGACTACCTTATATGCCATCCTAGAGCCTTCGTCTAGTAGCTGATAGAAGTAGAAGCAAACACCCAGGCTAAACGCTGAGCCGAACTCTTGGAATCCAATTGCAGAGAGGGAGGAGTGATGAGAAAAGGGATCAAGACCCGGCTTCAGAAACCTATAGAAACTGCTGACCTGAACAAGGGGGATTCATGGACTCTGGTCTGATAGCTGGCAAACCAGCATAGGACCAACCCAGATTTCTTGAATGTGGTGTTGGGACTGAGTAGTCCATAGGTCCTCAATATTTATCCCTAGAATACAAACAAATGGATTTTGGGAACCAATTCCACAAAGAGGGATACTTCTGGCCCTGCTCCATATTATATGACAGACTTTGAAGACTCTCCATGTAAGACCTTACCCTCCTTGGGGAGAAGAAATGAGATGGGATGTAAGGTTGGTGTGGGGGAACATGAGAGGATGAGGACAGGAGGGTGCAGGAACTGGGATTGATATGTAAAACAAGCTTGTTTCAAAATTAAATTTAAAAATATAAAAAAATTAAATAATGAGGAAATACAATTTACCTTGCTCACAATAATTTATCTGTTCATCATTCAATTATGCATTGCACTCAGTAATTTTGCTTCTTTGGAAGAAAGTCATGTAAGCCTTTTCTGAAGATATGTATCTAAATAAATCTTGAGTGAACAAAACTGGAGACACTTCAAGTGAGGTGATATTAGCCAAATCAGTGTAAAATAAAATGAAGCCTTGGACTTCCTAGAGGTGAAAGTGGATCTGGTGCATTCTCAAAATATTAAGGAGTAGGCAAGTAACACATGAAAAGAAGAGGTAAGGATGAAGGAACAGATCTCATGGATGTCATGGACCATCAATTAGTCTTGCAGGTTCTTCTCACATTGATGGGTTAGGTTATTAATGTATTCATTTAATCTTTTTTGTAAGTGCTCTACCATTGAGTTATATCCATAGTCATATGGTTAAGAACTTGATGGCTACTGGGGAGGTTAAATTTCCCTCCAGAATCATTAGCCTAGTGATAGAGAGGTTTGCCCCATCAAGAACTCTCCAAGAAAGCAGATGCAATGGATGAAGAGGCAACAACCACAGCTGTAACCCTGATGTTGACCCAATACCTCTCAGATGTATGCAGCCAGCAGATGCAACAGAGGAGAGCAGAGTCACATATCTGATTGGCCCTAGGTAGGGCTTAGAAGCTTGAATCAGGCTGTCTGAATTCATCAAGGATAGAGAATGTGGAGAGGTTGTATGAAAGAGCTCTAGCATATGGAAATATAAGAGCTTAGAGAGAGAGAGAGAGAGAGAGAGAGAGAGAGAGAGAGAGAGAGAGAGAGAGAGAGAGAGAGAGTAATTACAGGAAGCTAATTAAGTTAACACCTTCTATCCATGCTTTGCACTCAACCTTGATCTATGTTGGAAGCAATTGATAGAAATAAATAGAGCTTTTCCATGTTGCATTAGACCTTGCTGACGTTTGGTTTCACTATCTTTTTAAGCTGTAAGGATTCAGTATCATCAGACACTTACTTGGAACACAAGAAAATAGACTTCTGGAGTGCTTCACCAAGGTTATCTTTGTAATTCCATTATTTGTTATGGAATAGTTGCTGAGCATGTTGCCTTCTCCTGCTCATCCTCTGGAAAATGTTTTGTTATACAGGTGACATAATCATAATCTCTGGATGTTTTTACATAATTTAAAAGCCATTGGATATACAATCAGGTGCAATAGTACTTCTACATATCTTAACAACCTTATGGGGGCTGGGTTAATTAAAAGGAAAAACAATCAAAAAGGTACCCCACATAGGTGGAAAAAGACACCCCCAGAGGCCATAAGGTTACTGAATGAAAACTTCAGTGCCAAGGGTGAGCATACCTCACTGTGTATTATTGGTCTGGGAGGCCATAGAGGTCCCACAAACCAACAAGGCCATTTCTACAGCTGTTGGTTGTATGCAAGATGTAGACTGTAAAAGCCTTATCACTGAAAATACCACATGCTTTAACTGCAAGACATGGAGAAACTAAGCTGAACTTTAAATTCCCATACTGATGGCTTGCATGCTAAAATTCAACATGTCCGGCAAGATGTGTCCACTATGTGCAATAGTAGTTCTGCTATCATGGGTAAGAGCAATAGACTTTGATTGGATTTAAGGCCTCTTCCTTGGGAGGGAGTTAAATTCTGACAGTGTAAGCTAGGATAATACCTTGTAACTTGGGAGGCTACAGGTCTCAAAGGAGAAGCAACTTCAATCATTTTACTAGATCAAACTGTCCTTCAAACATTTGTTTATGCCTAAAGACCATGGTTGTTGACAGCCTCAATTAGTAATGACTGATGAATTTCCTGAAAACAAATGACTGTTGCTATGGCATGGAGGCCTAATTCTTTCATATAGGTGGACATGTACAGTCTCTCTCTCTCACACACACATACGCCAATGCTTAGGGATCATTGGGGAAGAGGAGGATAAAAGAATGTAGGGTAGAGATAGAGGGAGGGTTGAAGTGCTGTGTAGCAGTTTCCTCTGAGATTGAAACATTACACTTGGCAGGGAAGTTCCTTAACCTAGAAGGCAAACAACTCAAAATAGTTTCAGGAAGTTCCTGAAACTAACCAGATTCACTTGTCCCACCAATTTCCAAGAAAAAATAATAAAGAGAGCGAAAGTCACTCTAGACAAACAAAGCAACAACAACAATAAATGAAAAAGCAATTCAAATGATAATACTTACTTAGAAAATGTAGTTTTATATAAAAACAATTTGTAGAATAAAGATTATTGCAACAGAAATTCACATAATTTGTTTGCTGATTATGATTTTGTGCATTAATAACACTTAGTAGATGGGAAAACATTATATAGATGAGCAGGCTCCACATTGGAGCATAAAAAAGTACCCTCTATGGTTTGGGTATTATGCCTACCCCCAAAGACCACATGTTAAAGATGTGATTGTCATCGCTGAATACAATTTCTTGCCCCTTCTTGTTTTTCTCTCTCTTCTTTCTGGATACTATGAGGTGTGCAACTGCACAGCACACTCTTGCCTTCAGGAAATTATTCTTCACCACGGGGTCATGTCTGTAAAGCAGACAAACAGAGAAAACTCTAAACCCAGGAGCCAAAGTCATTTATATCATGGTTACAGTGAACAGAAACTGGCTAATACAGCACATGGCCCATGATACAGGTTTTCTTTCTGTACAATGAGCTTCGTATCTGGGGTAGAGATTGTTTCTTTGAGCATCAAGTTTTCTTTGGTCATCGCATATCAAATGAAACCCTGTGCTGCCATATCCCAACATTGCATTGGCTGCGTACTTCTAAAAGTGAATGGGAAGTCTTGATTCAAGATAAAGTTTGAGAAATTTTTGTAGTAGTAATATACTCACAGTTTCTTTGCCTGTGTAAAATAATACTAGTGTAATTATTACTTTCTTAAATTCTTGAATAGTGAACTTGATTTGTTTACCTCCACAGGCCTGTATTCTTCCATTTTTGTTTTGTTTTTATATACTTTTTTTATTCCTTATTTTATTAAATGTAAATGTTAAAAGAGGAGATTCGGTTTCATATACTGTCATTCTTGAATGAATAAATCAAGAATATAGTTCCCTTAAGTACAAAAATCTTTGTATTATTCTCCAATTCAGCTAATTATTAATTTTGATTGTTTTTCTTCCTTTTACTGAAAATAGAATTTTTCTCACATAGCATATCCTGATTATAGTTTCTCCTCTTTTGAATACTTCCAGCTACTCCTAACCTCCCTTCCATTCAGACCCACTCCCTTTCTGTCCCTCATTTGAAAACATAGTGTTATAAGGGATAATAATAAAATAAAATATAAGATACAACGAAATTTAACATAGGGATAGGAGAAAAACACAGGGAAAGAGTTTAAGAAAAGGCATAAGAAACAAATATAGACACATGGACTCACTTATTTGCACACTCAGGAATCCCATAAAAACACTAAACTAAAAGCCTTACTATATACACAAAGAACTTGCAGGGTAAAAAGAGGGTGAAAATACATATATACAATAAAATAAAAATGAAAATAAAAAGTAAGATAAAAGTTTAGAAGATAATAAAGGAAAATATCTGACATGACATGACATGATGATACAAGGACCCTGCAAAGATACCATTGAACTCATTTTCTGCTGGTCATCTACTACTGGGCATGTAGCCTACTCTTAAGAGTGGGTTAGTTCTCAAGCAAGTCTCCCTGGAGGAAAGTAAATTTTCATTTTCATTTGTAAGTGGTTATCAATTGGAGATAGCTTCTGGATTAGGGAAGTGTGCATGTGTCTACTCCATTTAGCTATAGGTTCTCACCTAGTGTAGACCCTTGCAGCCCTATGAATGCTGCCTTGGTCTCTGTGAGTTCATATGTGCACTGATCCTGTTGATTTAGAAGCTCTTGTTTCCTTGGTGTCCTCCATTCTCTCAGGCTCTCACACTCTTTTTGCCTCCTCTTCTGCAGGCTCCTCTGAGGCCCAACAGGAGAGATTGGATGTGGCACTCTCTCATATAAACATTTTTGCTTCATTTTAGAAGATGTTACAGCTTGTCTATAAAATTCTCAAGATTCTGACCCTGTCCTCTCAGCCCCTCAGGTTTGTTAAATACTTGACGCTCTCAATGTCACATTACATCTAATTCTGAACCATTACCCATAGCATCTACTGACCCTGTATTACTTTCACCTAAGTAGTCAGAATTTGGGGCCCTGTGAGTGTGGGATCTACTTTATCTCTAAATAGCAGTCTCTTTACTATTTGGTATTTAGTTAACAGTAAAGATGGGTGAGTTGAGCATGCAAATGAGACAGAATATATTATCATTGTTTAAAAGGTATGTTCCTGTTACAGAAAAATACATGAAAAGAAGATGAGTGCTGGAAGCTAGACACAAGGGCAACTAAATGCTGTCTTCTGAAAGTAACACAGCCATTGCTATCATGATTTCACAGCTGCTAGAGCCTACTACACTATGTCTGAATTAGACTGGTCCTGCCATCGGTCAGCCATGGAATAGAGCAGGGACCACAGGCATATACCTATCATGCTGAACTATTTGCTACTGGTGTGTTGTGGGTAAAGAGCAGTTATCTCTAGTTCTTTATCTACAGGTGTGCCCACTTGGATCCAATGAATAGTTAAAAACTCAGTGTCACTACAGACAGGCCTGTTTAAACACAGTGAATCACATGACAAAAAGAAAAAGACATAAATGTGAGGAAAGATCATGTAAAGAGGATAATTGACAGGGCAATGAGGGTGATGGGGGTGGGGGAGAGATAACCAGAACATATTATAGATATGTATGAAATTGTCAAAGAAAATGTTTAATAGTAAAATAAAGGAAGAGGAGAGATTCATTTACCAGATGCTAAAATCTTTAAATACATGTCCAATAAAATGACTGGTACCCAAATAAGAAATGCTCAAATTCTAGAACTGAAGTTAGGAGCTTTAGCCTAGGCACTGGGACATTACAATACTGGTACGACAAACTGCAGGGAAGGCTTGAGTTGGAGAAGAGTACGGAGAAGTAGCACAATTCCTTTTGGCCCTTAAGTCTCCTATCTACCTATTTCTCCATTAATGTAGTATTATGTTCCATGCAGCATCCCTCCTTTAAGTTGCCATAAAACATGCTGTTCTCAGTTATGAAATGGACAAATGCCAATAAATAAATGTTTCCTGTTCCTGCCTCATAATCTACTCCTTAAGACTCAACAATGGCATTGTCTCAAGTCTCCTTAATAGACCTGGCTCAGCAGCATTTTACAGCTAGCTATGAAGCAGGCCCGTCTGTGTCCTGTATCTCTAGCAAATAGGCCTAGCTGGCAGCTTTCCTGTCTGGGGCACGTATATTTCAACATGGGTAAATAATTGCACTCCCATCCATTCACTTGGGGAAAGCTATTTTATTTCACATGCTGTTAAAAACGCAGAGTGTCAAAGCTGGGCTTTATAGTATCACTGCAGGCTAATAAATCATTGTTGGGTCTAACTCTAATAAAGCCACTTTATGGGTGATAGATTTTATTTGTGAGTTTATGACAAATACCTAAAACATCAGGCATTCATGTTGTAATCACCTTTTATGAGCTTTAGTTTTCATCCATGCTCAGAAAGCACGCACACACACACACCTATACCTGGGATGGAGGAAGGTAGAGTTGGATAATAATTCACCTAGTATCCTTGAGCATATTACTCAGTGTCTCCAGGTTGCAGCCTTATAAACCTGTCTCTAATAGATGTGCTGCTAATTAATTAGGCATTAATTCTAATGTTCTTTTAAGACTTGAATGAGCACTGTGTGGCTATCATTTCTGCACTTTTATGGATATTGGATATAAGACCTTTTATTGGTTTACACTGATTTCTTGGAAAAAATAATGCAGTAACCTGTAAATAAGAATGTATCTGCTGCAATTTACTAGATCCAAGGAGTAGCTTTTCATTTTGGAAATGGAAACTCTTGGGAAAGTAAGCCAGATCTTGCTGAGTAGGATCTGCTGTTTTCTTTGTTTCTCAGTCTTCCATCCATAAACAAGTTTACAGCACAGTCTGGTTATGGACTGTTCTAAGAGATACTGGGTTAGTAATGTATGACTAGACTATTGTACCATTAAACAATCTGGGCTGTCAAAGTTTGTGTCCCTTTCCCAAAGATCAGACCATCAACTGTTAACAAAGGTTTAATCTCCCAGGCTGGAGATAGTTATGAGGCAGGCAGCTTCTTTTCACTTATTTTTTAAAATAAATTGAATTACATCTTTTTCCCTTCCTTTCCTCTATTTAACATCAACTATGTGTATATATTTATGTCTGTATACACATACTTATGAATATGCATACACACATACATTTCTAATTATATAAATACAACCTGCTGAGTCCCTTTAATGTTAATTGCATGTATATAATTTCAGGACTGACTACTTGATTTTGGGTAACCAATTGGGAACTCTTCCCTGGTAAAGCCAATGTCTCCTTCTCTCAACACTCCTTAATTACATGTATTTTCTTGTACAGGAAGTCATTCTGTGAGATTTCCCTCAGTCCGTGTTAGCATGTCTAAGGCTCACTGAACATTCCATGGGAGGGGAGTAGAAAGACTGTAAGTACGAGAGGACAGAATTTTGCTGTGAGGTTGCATCTCCCAGAAATGTCAGGGAAGATATACTCATGAATTCTCAACAACAAGGTTGACTGAACAACTTCTGAACAATGATGTATCCAATTTGTTTATTTGTCTATATGGATATTTTGCCTGTGTGTGTTTCTGTGTGCCACATGTGCATAGTTCCTGGAGAGGCTAGGAAAGGACTTCAGCTTTAGCATTACAAATGATGGGAGCTGGCATTTGGATGCGTTGAATTGAAACTGGGTCCTTTGTAAGACCAGCCATTGCTCTTAATTAGTGACCCATTTCTTTAGCCTCCAGGTTGCCTTTCTGTGCTGGGAAAAAATGAGTATCATGGAGAAATGTGGTAGGACTGCTTTGTTTTCACTTTCTTTCTGGTCCCTGGAAAGCATGGCATAAGTCAACAATGCAACAATGCTTCTGGGTTTCTCAAACTCCAGAATAATGGATATGTATGTATGTGTGTGTGTGTATGTATGTGTGTGTGTGTGTGTGTGTGTGTGTGTGTGTGTGTACGTATGATATGGCATTGAGCAGACTATAGCTTACATGCAAGTAAGAGAAGTTTCTAAAAGTGTTAAAGGGAAATAAGTTGAACCACATCTACTACATAATTTTGAGTGTATTTTACTCAGTCTATTTCAGTTTGATGAGACCTAGACTTCCCCCACCCCCTAGTAGATAAGTTTCTTGGCATGCACATGGGATATTGTGGATAAATAAGAATCTGAGAAAACAGATTCATGGAAAAATCACTTACAGTAGAAACAGATGACCGTCAGCAATTTCCCTTCCCAAGGATGCCTTCAGATGTTCTGTCTCTGACCAGGAAACCAGAGAGAGTGCTGGGGTCTAGAATCCACCAGGTCATGCACACACACCCCCAATGGATGTGGTCAGTGTAACAGGTGAGGGTGGGGTTGATATCTCACTACAATTCCCTTTTTAATCTAAAGAAAAGATTCAAGCTTGATACAAAACTATATGCAAAGACAGTAAATATCAAGTATGGTCTAAGAAAGATAAAATTAAGAACATACAAACTTAAGTCCTACAAAAGGTGATTTTAATTAGGTTGATTAATATGGAAGGGCCACCCACTGTGTATAGCACCATTATCTGGGCTAAGATCTGGAACTTCACAAAAATAGAGAGAGTGGGTTCAAAAACTTAATCCTCACTCTGCTATCTGGCTGTGGTTGGTTGGATCTGGCAATTCAACTAGCCACCCCTCCTGTTATGACTTCTCAATCAAGGCATCTTACCCTGTAACTATTTGCCAGAAGGAGCCATTTCTCCCTTGAGTTGTTTTTCTTGAGGTATATTGTCACAGCAACAATAACAGGAACAAAGGAAGCTATGGATCACAATACAATACCTTGGGACAATAAGTACACATGTTGTTTCTGTAGGTCAGTGGCTTCTTCATGCAGCATGCTTCTCCATCGGATAGTAAACTTTCTACTTACAGGAAAAGTCTCGTCCATCTAGCTGCTGATGCTTTCCAGTGTGTGCCAACGCTGTGAAATTTCATATTTAAAGTGTGTTTTTTAACTCTTGTAAATAGGACGAGCAGGAAAAGCTAGAATGACAAATAGCTATTTCTGTGTTTTACACACGTGCCATGATGAGCCTAGTTTGATGAAACTCATTCCAACTAATGAATTTTCAATGTTTAGTCTGGAAACTGTGCAGTCATTATAAAACCTGTCAGCGCTGATAAAATTAACAGGGCTACCAGACATATGGTATAAAAGTGTATAGTAATGAGTTAAGGCATATAGTAAATAATTTTTAAAATCAAACTAAAATACTTAATTTTCATGGTATTTTGTCCATGTATTTGCAATTAAATATTATTTATAAAAGATGAAAACATTTTCATTATATTCATTATATTATTTTTACTATTTTCCATGATAATATTATAATAATAAGATACTTACAGAGGCTAAGAGCATGAGGACTTTGGGGCCTGTATTAGAATCTCTAGCAGTGATGTAAAATGGATATATTAAAGCCCAGGCATGGTTGCATTAGTTTGTAATCCCAGGACTGGGAGGCAGGGACAGACAGATCCCCAGAGCTTGCTGACCACCCAAAGTAGCTAAACAGCTTTGCCTCTGGTTCAGTGACAGACATTGCCTGCATCCAACAATAGGAAAGAGATAGCAGAATATCCCCAATATCTGGCTTTGATATCCTCATACACATGAGTGCTCACACTTAAACAGTCATGTACATGAAACATACCTCCTAACAAGTGCAAAATATATGTGTATACACACAGAAAGACAGACAGACACATACACTCATGGATTTTACTAAATGTGATATATTAGTAATAACAATTTATTGATTCATTAAAACTTGTTATTTACTTTCAGTGTGTTAATAAGCATGTTTGAAATATATTTATTGTTCATAAAGAGCTCCACCATATACCTTATGAAATAAAATGAATATATTGTCAGTCAGTGGCCAGTGAGGTATATGTTAGTCATTCAGAAATGCAGTAAAATACAGCTACAGTCAAGCTGTTATGACTGTTGTAATATAGAAACACATGGCTGGCTTAAAGCCCCAATGGTGATAAGTTTTGAATAAGATGAGTGAGAGAAAGTCTTATCCTAACAGCTTTGCTATTGGGGTAGGAAAAAAAGGGAGCAGGGGTGAGATTAGGGTTACAGCCTAAGGACACGATCTATGTACCTAGCATTCAAGTGTCAAAACTTTATCCCCTTTGCCCTCTCTACTGTATTTCAAGACCTCATACATACCTAGAACATAATACAATACAAATTATTACCAAACATGCAACTCTGAGCACAATTTAAGCTAAGCTTCTAAATGTTCATCATGGTAATGGTCATTTTCCTGAAAGATAATGTAGTATGTCTGTTTTCCACCAGCCTGCCAGCCCGCCTGCCGCAGGCTGGGCCCACAGCCGCACCAGCCCCAAATAACACTCTGAGACTCTGATATAATCCTGTTGGCCAGTTACCATTATTGTTTATGGGCTAGTTCTGTCTTGATTATTAACCCATTTGTACTTATCTAAGTATTTCCATGTGGTCATCTTATCAGGGAGCCGCGGCTGGCATCTTCCTTCCTCCATGCTCTACATCCTGATTCCTCCTTACCACTTCCTCTTTCCTCCTTGTCTCCTAGCCCCACCTATCTTGCTTTCTCATTGGCCCAACGGTGCCTTATTAATTAACCAGTATGAGAAACATATTTACAGAATAACATCTCCCATCAAGATAGTTTAGAAAAGAAGCAAGAATTAAAGAGGAAAAATGCAAGCTGATGTGGAAAAACTCTAAGGAAATCTACAGATTACTATGTGAAGTCCATGAGGGTTTCAATTAGAAGCCCTTGACCCTAAGGCTCAGAAACTTTTGTTATGAAATCTTTTCCCCTCTTTACATTCTCAAGTTTAAAGGGTTATCTCCTGTGTGTTACTGTCTAGGTCTATATGCCAGAGTTCCTTCCTTCATGTTGCCTAGAAGCAGCAGTTTCACTACAGAACCTGTACCAAGTGCAATGTCTCAAGCACAAACCCATATCTCAGTATGAACTTTAATAAGAACCTTGAGGGGCAAATTTGCACATTAAACTTTGCAAAGACCTACTTAGAATGCTGGAGTCTTTCTTCCCAACCAACATTATTATGTGTTTGTGCCAGTACATAGCTTGCCTGAACAGGAGTTCCATCCCTGTGGCTTGTACATGGTTTGAGTAAATCTCTTAAAGATTATGCTTGATTCCCTAGGGGAGGTGTGTTTGTAGAAAGGGTAGGAACATTAAAAAGTAGAGATTCATGGAAGATACTTGGTCCTTAATGGTGCTGTGTTTAGCGAAAAAAGACTCATCCCCTGAAGTGAGTTCTCATGACAATGATGAAATTGTCCCTGAGATTGCTTTTAGGCTCCTTGATTCAAAGTGCAATCCTTCGTACATATGCTCTGAGTTACTAGTTTCAGCACACAAATCTATGGGCTAAAGCACAGAACCCCCTTTTGTTATAAGTATCTTGCCTCAGACATGTTCTTAAGGTCATAGAAATTGGCTAATTCGTTTTAATTCCTTTGTCACTGGTAAGCTCCATGAACGAAGGAAATGTGTTTGTTTTGGATTTATATGCCAACTGTTCACCATGTGTTATTGCAAACATGAATGAAAATATAAAGAAGTTTTTTTTTGCATTTCTGGAGCTGTAGAATACAGAAGTGGATGGACAAGAACACACCTACAATAATAGAGTCAAATATGCTCAGGGTTCCCTACCAAAAGAAAGATCCAAGGCCCAAAAGCTCAGGTACCATCTCACTATTTGAACAGTAAATGTCATTCCTAGGCTTTGTGTTAAAATTCCACAGAATCATCTGACCTGAACAAGGGCAAGCTGATGCATCCCCGTTTGATAGTAGGAAACCAGCATAGGACTGACTCAGACCACATGAATGTGGATGTTAATTGGGAGGACTGGGCAGTTTTGGGGCCTCTAGTAATAGATCAATATTTATCCCTAGTATAGGAATGAACTTTTGGAGCCCATCCCACATAGAGGAGGGATACTTTGTCAGCCTAATCAAGTGGCAGAGGGCCTTGGCCCTACCACAGATGATATGACAGACTTTGAACTTCCCATGGAAGTCATCACTCTCCCTGGGGAGCAGAAAGGGGATGGACTGGAGTCTATTGGGGAGGATAGGGAAGATTAGGAGGGTGAGGGAACTGAGATTGACAAGTAAAACAACCTTGTTTCAAATTTAAATTTAAAAAAAAGGAAAAGAAAAAAATACTACTATAATCACAAACTATTTTTTAAATTACTTTTTCTCATAACATCCTTTGTCCTATCTAGAGACATTTCAGACAAGCCACTGTTGCCTTTCTAAAACCAGGATGTGCATCTGTTACTTCCACTTCTGTCCTATTTTGTTGTTTTTATTTTAACTAAGTTCCCTTGACATCCAGGCCTGCCCAGTTCCATACTATCTTGTAAATATATTTCTCATTTTCTCTACGCAAGGACTCCTACAAACATCTAGACAGAATAATGGCCTCTCTCCAAATTTTATCAAAACCCTTATGTAACATGAAATTTACAATTACCAGAGTGAACTTGATCTCTGAGCATTTAAACAGATTGAAACCAAATATTGACCCTTTCCATAGAAGTTTAAATCATTTTATAGCTTTCCAATTGCTTCTGTGTGTGCACATTTGGTAGCACAAAGTACTTACCAAATGAATTCAGGAGAACTAGCTAAGTGTATCAAACCTAAAATGGATAGGGCTACTATGCAAGAGAGATGCCACAATTCCAAAGGCATCTTCATCTGACACAAAAAAGGTAACACTGGACTCTGATAACCATATTATGTAAAGATATTTCTTAAAAAATCATAATCAGCTGGCTATGGTAGTATATGACTTTAATATCAACAGGCAGAGGTAGGCACATCTGTGTGAGTTTGATGCCACCCTGGTCTACAGAGTGAGTTCCAGGACAGCCAGGGCTGTTACACAGAGAAACCCTGTCATGAAAAATCACACACATACCCACACACACACACACATCATAATTTGAAAATTTTGAAGCATGATCCAGAATCAAATATATATGCATTGTTTTGTAGTTGTATGCTGTTTTCCTCTTGTCTCCCTCTATCCATTCTGATTTCTTACCTACAGGTTTTTTTTCTACTTTTTTATCTTATTTAAATGTCCACAGATGTGTACTCTTTAAGCAATATAAAGCAAATTGACAGCACTTATATCTTCTTTGAGGCATTTAGTGAATGTCTTTAGTCAATACCTCATACAATCCTTGGAATTAGAAACCCTTTATTTCTTATTTTTGATTTTATTAACGAATATTTATTTTATATAGTAAATTATTTCACAATGGTTTTTCCTGACATGTGTGTGTGTTATGATCATATCCACCCCTCTATTATGCATTAATACCACTCCTTACTTCACTAGTTTTCCTGCCTTCCCATATTCTGGTTTGTATTCACTTTATTCCCATGCCCATTTTTTTCAATCAAAATTCCATATTTGAGAACTGCATGTGATATGTGTCTTTGTAAGAAAAGCTTATTTCACTTAACATGATGACCTCTGGTTGCATTCATTTTCATATAAACAGTACAATTTTCTTCTTCTATATCACTGAGTAAAACTCTAGGTTAAAAAGCACACTGGGTTGTCATTATCTGTTTGCTTGTTGATGATTCCACAATTAGGCTACTATGAACAATATTATAGTAGATAATTATTAAGTAACCAACAATATTCTAAAGAAACTATTATTGCAGAACACACCAAAATTAATCGATTAGGACATAATCTCTACAGAAAGTGGGGTATGTGCACTCTGAGTATTTTAATAGCTCCACAATTTCAGAGCAAAATATGATAAAGAAAGCCAGAAAATCTCCTTGAAAAATCACTTTCTGGAGCATCATAATAAATAAATTAAGGAAATGAGCCTTCCTTAGTTATCAATTAGAACATTGCTTACAATTTCTGTGAAACTGAAATAACAGAAAGCACAATGGATACCCGGAGTCATGAAGAATTACCAAATAAACACAATCCTCTGTTTTGCATCTTGGAGCTGTTAAACATGGAAACATCGATCCTAATGTTGTTTAGAGCTCTAAAACGCATCAATGGTTTCCACAAACAAATACATATTTGGCTGACGACATTTGGGTGTTGTAAGTAGCACTTGATATTTGATGTCAATTTTTGAAAATCTAACAAGTTTGAATTCAACAGGGGGAGAGACTGTTGCATTTTGATCTTTTATTGTGTTTCTATAGCTGTAGCAGCACTTGATGCCAGGCCAGTTCACATCTGCTAATGGCTGTTTGCTTAGATGAATCATCACTACTAAGAGGCAACTGTTGAAAAAAAAATGCCTTTGTAATCAAACCCCTTTTGCTTCCTCCTCCTTAGCAGTCGACTTTTCCTTAACAGTCACATGCTGTGTCTCTAAGGGAGAGAAGCATATGGTGCCAGAGGGGCCAGAGAGTGTGTAGCAGAGACCAGGACCACATGTGGCCACCATAGAAAAATCTTCAAAGTTTATTTGTGCAGCTTTCTATAGTTAGGAGTTCTGTAGTGTCACTATGAGAGGGGAAACTCTATTCTCTACAGGAAAATAATATAACAATGTAAAAAAGAAGGGAAATTCTGGGCCTATTGCAAAAGAAGTCTTGGTAACAAAGCTACATAGACAGGTTAGTAAGCAGGTTGTCTTAGACTCAGAACAGGCCACTACAGAAAATAATGAAAAGAAATATGACATTAAATAAAGTCCTTTTGTTTGCTGAGAAGCTCAGATACAAGAAGCTTAAATTGTTTCAGGTGTGTATGTGTTTTTACCCCCCTTTATCAGATTCTAAACAGAATGCACATGAGAAAAAATGGAGAAGAAATTCAATACTTTGTTTTTCAAGGTTCATATGTTCCAACAGTCCAGGTTTCAAAGCAAGTTTCCACTGGGTCATCCCTTAGAGTCGCCTTTATGGGACAAAGCTGTACATATTCTATACCAGCTTTGGAATAAGAAGGTAACTGGGGAAGGAAGATCTTGTATCTATGAGGAAGAAAATGAGTTTGCTAAGCATAGAGCGTTGAGGATGAAACAATGGCTTTTTTTTATCTGAATTGTTGGACCTAGGATTAAACTATTATGATAAAGTATAAATAAATAACTCTTTGTGGGGTTTAGTTATTGTGGTATTGGCTTCACCAGCATTTTAGCCTCTTTACAAGTAGTATAAATGCAGTGTAACTTTTCTTTTCCTAGGAGATACTATCCAAATGTAATAAAACGCATTACTTATTTTCTAGGCTAGGGTCAAATGCTTCACTTTACTTATTTAAGAGGTTGATATACGTATCACCTATTAATTGTGGTATAAGGTGTGAGAGTGATGGAAATAGCTTGATTACGATAGAGTTACAATGAAAATCAAAGAAAAGAAAATATGTGTTCATTCAGAGAATCACAAGTCCACAGAAACATTAGCAAGGTTTACTTTGTTGTATGGATGTGGATTATGCAAAGATACTCAATGCTATGTGCACAAAAACAGGCCAAGTATCCTTGTAGTAAGCACATGAAAGCGGTGACTTTGTTACAGGTCACCTGGATAAGTGGAGTCATTGTTGGCATCTTAGAGTGATGTGGTTAGTCATATAGTAGTATTGTACCTTTCTGACTTATGAGACTCATTGTATCTACTGATGGTTGTCTATTTCTTAGAAAACAATAGACATTTTTTTTTCTCAGTTGAATGATTACAATTGAGAACTGCATTGAAAAAGTCAGTTAATAAATGTACATGAAGTGTATATTCAGAAAACAGAAAAAAAAATTTTATTTGCAAAGCTCCTAATATAAAACGCAAATTTACTTGTATGTCAAGTTAACAATCTTTGAGTAGAAACTGTGACAATATCATTATGAGTTTATAACCATTTAGTTCTTCCCTAATTGTATGATGTCAGTAACAATCTATTGTCATCATTTTGTTAGCCAGGGAAGCCATATCAAAAGTCAGTCATTTCCCTAGAACACCGGAGTCACATTTCATGCATACAGAAATGACATATAATAATTCATTTTTTAGTAACAAAGTTATTACAAGGGATAATGAATGAATCTATCCATTACTTACACATCTGTGTATAAGTGGACTACCATAGGAAGCTCAATCCCATGTTGGTCTCTTTTTAACTCAATTTATATAATAAAATATCTAAATTATTAATGTTTTAAATTAAAATAAAAATGAAGTGTTGAATTAGAATAGCCCATTCTAGTCTTGTGGGAAAATTATAAAAGTCTCATATTGAAAAAAGGTCTCAAGTGAAATTCTAGTAGTGATTCAAATTGTTTGAAAAAAGATTTTTAACTATATAAAAAGGTTTTCTGGCAAACTTTATTCATATGTCCAGAAGATACAAAATGCAAGGTGTAGTGATTTATTTAGATGTTTTGGCAGTTTGGAAATAATGTCTCCCAAAGGCTCCGGTGCATTAATATTTACTGCTTAGGTGGTCGACCTGCTTCAGAGGCTGTGAATATTATAATAGGTGGTACCTAGGCAACAGGGAAGTAGATTTCTGGGGAACTGAGCATTAAAGCTTTTAACCCAGATCCACCCTCTGTCTTCATATGCTTCCTAGGTGTCAAGATGTGAACAAGCAAGTTACCCCAAACCCTAACACCAGGATGGCTAATAACCTAAAATCTATAGAATACACTCTTCAGCCTTAAATTTGCTCCTTGTCAGTTTGACCACAAACTTGAGGAAAAGTCACTAATAGAGAATTTTACTTGAAAATAAAATTAGTTGTGTTATTTAGTAGAAAAAAAAATTTTTTATAGTGACTATTTTCATAGTATTAGAATTCAATGATGCAATCCGAGCAGATCTGTGAAACTGTCTCTTCTCAGGGACTCCCACGATCTGGAATTGTTTTCAGAATAACAGGAAAGGGAAGAAAGCTGAACAGAGAGCCCATCTGCTTCTAATTCAGCATTCCCAAAAAACTCTTGTGCACTAACTCCCAAAACAGAAAGCCACATTAAATTGTTGCTAATTTTAGGCAGCAAAGGAGAAGACACTCCAAAAGGTGGAGCTTCCTCTTCCAAAATTCTATTTTCCCATGGTTACTGGACATCCTATAGCCATGGAACCTGGTAAGGGTGAGGTGAAGAGAGATTTTTAAGCTCATCATTTCAGGTGGTCTAAGAAGCATCTGGGGCAAACATCTTAGTTAAATTTGTCCAGTCTAGAATAAAGTATTTTTCTCAGTCTACACATTTGGTGGGCATGTGTGCGTGAATTTGCCCTTCCTGTGGCCTTTCTGATTTATTCCATTTCTGAATGTTAGCAGACTGCCCTCTCTGGGCTTCCCTTCTACCATATTGTTCCCCCTACTTCCCTGTGAGTTGGGGAATAGAGGGACCATGTACTTAGCAAAAAATTAAGCCCAACTTGGCTCCTAATTCTTTACTCTTATTCTCTTGAACATCTGGACTTACTCAATTCTGGATCAAAGAACAAAGGAGTATGTATTACCTCAATTTTCTTTATAATTTTTGGAGCATAGTCTAACCTAATACCCAAATGAGTTTTAAAAGATACACGATTTCAAAATGCCTTTGAAGTGTTACAGAGATGAGGTTCTAAGTACAATGTGGAATTTACATGCCAAAATATAGTTTTATATTACACAAAGTCAGTCTTAAGCACTAATTAATCTGTAGACAAACAGGAAACAATCAAGAATCAAGAAAGCAAGTCAACTTGAATTGAAGATAATAAATAAATAAATAAATAAATAAATAAATAAATAAATAAAGGACAATACAAAATCAGTAAACCTCTAGCACAACAGAACTTAATTTTTTTTAAGTTCTGGCAAAAAACTGCCAAAATAAAAGAATTTAGATAATATGATGGGTCTGAGATTCAACAATTAAGTGAGGAGTCAGGAAATTTTTACCTACAATTAAAAAGAAATATTTAAACCACACCCTGAGGGACACAGTGCATATGAAGGGTACACAGTATCAATACAATACTGCTCTTTCTGCGTGCATTCTAAAGTAAATTAATATCATTTGTGAGTTTATAAAATAAATTTTAAAACACCTTCCAAATTCATGAAGGAAATAACACTAAGACCCCCTAACCCTAAGGTTCCATCAGGTTTTATAAGGCAATACCAGCTTATGCTACCTGCTTGTAATTTATTTAAAAATAAAATTTCTTGGCATTGTCTTATAAATTAATTTTAAATTTACATGACATACTAACTGATGTCACTTTTACTTGAGTTGTACAATATAGTATAAACTGTACATTTAACATAATAGGAGTTACAAATATGGTTTGACTGTCCCTATAATACAAAGTTATTTCTATAAGTGAGTACTGTCACCACAAGCAGAAGCTTTTGGTATGCAACCGTTAAAACTGTCAGCATTTATATTACATTTGCATGAAATATTTCTAAATGTTATTGTTTGTTTCTTTTCTTCACAACTTAAATATTATGGATGCACTTTCCACCACCATGAAGAAAAATTGTTTTTACTAATCAGGAAACCTGTACTCATATCCTAGGAAGTCCAACTTTAATTAACTTCAATCGTGTGTGTGTGTGTGTGTGTGTGTGTGTGTGTTTACTAACCAAAAATCTATATCTTTATTTCAAAACTGAAAATGGATAATATGATCAATTTCTCATTATTTACTTAAAAGAAAATAAGTCATAGGTTTTAAAGTTATTCATAACAGTTAGGTGATTTATATGGTTTTTAAGAGATTTTATTACTCTCAAAGAAAATAAAAATGTTCACTATATCAGTAATAAATGACAGTTGTGGAATTTTGTAGCAGGTGACTTAGCCATTCATATGAAATAGATAGATGGTTCCACATGGGCTCGTTCATGCTATGGTATGTCAGTAGAAAGCATGATCATGAAATTCCTTCTGTGAGTTGTCCCCAATAAAATATTGTATCTATTCTATTACATTAATTTGTTGAATGAGTTCAAACCGTATTAAAAGAAAGTGGCTATAGAGAGTGATTTAAAATAAAAAAAAAAGAAAGAAAGAAAGGAAGGAAGAAAGAAACAAACAAACAAAATACAGTCATCACTATGATACTTAAAAAGAAACACTTTTCTCATCACTCCTCCAAAGGGATCAAGACCAGGCTGGAGAAACATACAGAAATTGCTGATCTGGGTCGTCTATGGGGTCTCTGGTAGAGGATCAGTAGTTACCCATAGTATACCAATGGACTTTGGGAGCCCATTCTATATGAAGGGATACTCTCACAGCCTAGACACATGGAGGAGGGCCTAGGCCCTGCTCCAAATGATATATCAGACTTTGAAGACTCCCCATGGAAGGCCTCACCCTCCCTGGCAAGCAGAAAGGGGATGAAATTGAAGTTGGTGGGGGGAGGGGACAGGGGAGGACTGGAGGGTGCAGGAACTGGAATTGACATGTAAAACAAACTTGTTTCAAATTTAAATAAAAAATTACCATAAAAATAAAATCCATAGTTATCACCCTGTTTAAAAAAAAAAAAAAAGAAAGAAAGAAAATCATTATTTTCAGACAGCTCAGCATCACATTTTAAGATAGCTATTTTCACAGAAGACCATGAGACACTTGGTTTTAAATGTTAAAATGTGGAGTAATTTGCCACAGATCTGGGGCATTTCTCCCGAACTCCCATAAAACATTATATATGCAGACACAAGCATAGCCATAGAACTAATACAAATTAAATTGAATTTTTAAGGGATTAACTGTTCTTGGCAAATGATGTTGAAATGTGCTTTTAGAGTTTGACACTAAGCAACTAGATCAACTTTTTCTTAGTAACATATAGTAGATTTGTTCTGTTGTGTCCCATTTAAGTTGACATTGAACATTGGCTAATTGGCTCTTGGAAAATGTTGTCCCAAAACAAAATCAATTAGTTCCAGTAACACTTAAAACCACACACATATATCATCCAGTCATAGCAAACACACACATATATGCAAATACATAAATCCCACTTACATAGATGTATTTGAGTATGTATGCATTCATGTGGACATGAGCATAAACACACAAGCAAGCATGTTCACATACTCACATATATGCATGCACAGTCAAATAGATGCAGGTCATTACGTACCTCTTCCCTTTATATGCAAATAATATGGGGTTTTTTTGGGGGGGGAGTGCCAGTCTATTGGCTTCTTCTTTAAAACATTTTTAACAAAACAGTCACAATGGATTTTTTTTTACTTTTTCAAATAATTAATTTTAGTTCACCATTCACTTTAATTTGTCAGTTTTCAGAAACAAGTGTGTTAGGCACATTGCATTTCTCTGCTGTCCAGTTGCTCTTGAAATCTTTGATCTGTGCACTAAAGAACTGGCAAAGCCAAGCTTGTTCTCTTTCCCTTTGAGAACAGAAACTCTTTGGTCCACCAGCCCTTGTGTGGTCTGTACAGCTTTTAAAACGAGGCAGGGAGGAGAACAATGAAAATATACATGATACCATTGCTCTGTAAGTGTTCTTTGACTTGGGGGTTATAGGGGCCCTTCCTGTTGGCTACATATTGGTTTAATTTTCTCCCTACTTTGAAAAGTTTGTTTCTGAATCATCAACCAGTCCTTTTGTCCCAAGACCCTGTCTTGGATATTGCCTATATTTTTCCCTACTCATATTTTCCTTTCTCATTCAGTTCATCTCACTGAAGTAGAATATAGCCAGATATCTATCTAACATCACATGTATGGCAAGAAAAAAGTGGAACAAGATATACAGGTTGATACATATTCCTTTTTCAGGTCAGGATCTCCATCTTTTCTGCCCATTTTCCAATGAGTTAAGTTGCAATTCAGGTTATCAGAAAGTTCTGTGTAATAGTCATAGCTTTCCTTTTAACCCAGAACAATATATATTTCTCAAACCCAAAAATACAGTAAAACACCAAGGTCAAGGCTGTGATCTACACAACAGAGCTAGTGTGAAGATGTTTTGCCTTTGGAGTCTGCTTATGACTGCCAGACCTGGATCATACAGAACTGATTTTTGGTTCTTGTTCTTCTACTTCCTATGAGAAAATGGCCTTTGTCACAATAAAATCATTACTACTGAAAATGGTATTTCTCCCCAGAATATATTGGCAATGACCTAATAAGGCAAAATAATAACAAGTTTTAATCATGTTCAAAATGAAATCTCTCTAAAATGTGAAAATCCCAAAGTGTAAGGAGTTGATGAAGTAACACATTCATGAAAACTATGTGTGTAAGCAGATACCTTATTTTAAGCATTAACACACACAGTAGTGTCTTGAATCTATTAAAATATAACCTAATATAGAAGGAGAAGGAAAAGAAATGGAGATAAGAAAGAGCAAACCCTGGACTTTTAAAAGTTAAGTGTGAATGTGTATGCCATATTCTTTTGAGTGTTGGAGAAGGCAAGAACTGGCTACAGATTATAGTTGGTTATAACCCTACACAGGAGCTAAGATCTGATCTTGGATACCTGTGCTGACCCATTTTTTTCAGGTTAAGGCTCATCTTCAAAGCCTAAAAAATAAGTAGCCCTAACTGAAATTTTTATTTTCTTTTTATTAGGTTATTAGGTATTATTTGGAACAGAATGCCAAGCTGACATGAGATAAAAAGAATGAAAAAGTGGTTATTTCCTTGTATTAGTATAAGTGTTGTTACTTATTAATCTCAAGATAATGATCTGTCCACAAGAACTGGAAAGTTCCTCTCAGGATGTAGTAAAGTCAAATAACATATTTGTATGTGTCAATGAAAACAAAACCTTAATGAAGGACAGTGTATTACAATGTTGTTGTAGAGTCTTAGTAAAGGGAAAGTGTGACACAGGCTTGCTGCTTGCATGTTTTCATGAAGTCAATCCTGAACAAATCCTGCAACAGATGTAAAGTGGATAAAAGCAATTTGTTGGAGCTTACAAACAAACAAACCAACAGAAACCAAAATACAATGATTATTGATAAAAATGTAATCAGATTTAGATTTTAGATAGTGATCCAGAAATTCAAGAATGTCTGTTCACAAGATCAGAGCAGTGGGATGCCAGGGCATGTAACCTGATCTCTCTCCATCTTTATAATAGTTGGAAAGAGAAGGAAGACGTTCTCAACATCATACAATCTATACAATCAAGGGCTGGCCTCTACCTGGGATGTGCCCTGTATGTAAGTGTTCAATTTGCTATAACAACAGGGCAAAAATCTGCCTAGCATGGGCTGGTTGCTAGTCAGATCATCATAAGGAACATTTCTAAAGAAAAATGCTTTAGAAGGGATAGGGAGGTAGTGGTTTAAGAAACATGTCAAAGAAAAGTAGTCTGTGGGTGTGGCAAATGAAGACTGCTGTATTAATAAAGTTGGTTGGAACCCTGTCGGGTAATCCATTAGGGATATATGGCCCTGATGTTAGAAAACACAGCATCCTACTTTTTCTCCTATCTAAATCAAACTAAGCAATTTAAACATTTGCAAAAGACACAAACCCATAATTAAAAGTATAACATAAAACAAACATTGGCAATTTAAAAAATCTTCAAAGCAAATATAATGTGAGTAACTACTGACCCACAGAAATTGAATCTAAGCCTAGTGGTGGGAAAATTACTAGCCAATTATTTATATAATTAATGTCAGAAAACAAGGAACCACTAGACATATGAGAAGAATTTCCAACATAAAAACATTTCACACCAAGACAAAAACAAACAGCAACAAATAAAACAAAGTGCAGTGCACTTGAAAGAAAGACATTGTTGCAAAGACAATAAAATCCCCATAAATGTAAACAAAACATTTTCATATTCTGAGAGACTGAAGCTTAATTCGTGTCTGGGAAGCTAGAACACATGGTAGATGAAAAAATATGAAATATCTAGAGATTAAAAACAGTTCTTTGACTTAAGTGCAGGGAATAAGACAGATCATAAGAGAATGTCTGGAATGCATATTGGGGCACCCACTAAGAACAGATAGCCAAAGGAAGAAGTGAGAAAAAAGAATTAGGAAAACATTTTTAAAAGCAGGAGGAATCATGAGTGTCTAAATTTTAGTTAACAATGAGACAAGAAAAAGGGAGAAAATTCTGAGCAAGAAACCATCAAAGTACTACTTCAATCACATTTCCTATGGCCAAAATTTTCCATTAAAAAAAAAAAGACCCAATGAGAGCTCACAGCAAGAGATGGAAATAGAATTACAGCAAATAATTCTGCTGAGAAGTTTTGGCATAGTGTGTACAAAGGGAGGGTCCAACAGATTAAAACCAGATTGTATTTAGTAGATCAAAGGCCGGAATGGCTTTGGACTTCTTAACAGCAACCATGAAAGCTTTGAAACAGCAGGACATCCCTTCATAACTCTAGCATAATAATGACTGATTGTCATGAAGGGTCCTATATGCCACCATTATTTTTAAAAGCTAAAATATCTTTAAAAATTCATTTTTTGACATTTTGTCTTTAGATGTTGCTTTGACAACTGATTCTACTCTTAAAGAAGAAGAGTTAAAAAATGTAGCTTTGGAAATGAGAAAGTACAACATGGAAAGATGTAGGTACTCACTCCTGTGACAGTAAAGCGAGGCATAGAGAAGTGAGCAGTGGTTATATCAACAGTGAACAGTGAGAAGGACTCTCTGAACTCTGGGAGAGATCTGTTTCAGTGGTAGCTGCTGTACTCAGCAGAATTCTAAGACTCTTGGAGAAGGTTTGAGAATGGATTAATGAGAGAGGCCATGTAAGACAAAACCCAAATAGACTAGTTCCCAAAATACAATGACAATTGATAACTGCAAAGAGAAAATGGAGAGGACTGAAAAAATTGGGGAGAAATTTTTCAGACAACATCCCAAGGAGTTTTTATGTGAACAGCAATGAGGTTGGACAGGGCATTGGAGCCTTTAAAGAGAGTCTGATGTTTGTTCACACTGTGATTGTTTTCCATATAAAAGCAACCGAGGTGTACCTCCTGTGTAGTAGAGGATCCATAGGTAGTTAAAAATGGCATTTCAAAAGATCACCTACAAGAAAAGACAATACATGAAACCTGATGATAGAAGAGAAAGTAGTCTTTGCTAGTGAAGGAAGTATCATTTCTGTTTAATAAGCAGGCAAGAAAATTGAAAATGGGAATGGGTATCAATGAACTGAGAACTTTCCTGGAGCAAAGAAAGAACATTGTCTTCCAAAATCATCAAATAGGAAGGTGTTCCATGTTTTTTTTTGTTGTTGTTGTTGTTGTTTGGGTTTTTTGTTGTTTGTTTTTTTTTTCTAGTTATGCCCTTTAAGTTTTTTATTTGCTCCAAAAATAAAAAATACGAAGTATAACAAACCTTGATTTACAAAATAGAAAGTGGCTCAGAGAGTTATGCAGTGTTCCTGACGTCACAGAAGAAAGAACAGAGCTAGAAATGGAGATCAAGGAGACCAGATCACAATGAACTTGACCACAAATACTCTACCCAATGGCTCTTACATAATACTAAAAGATAAACCTCAAGTAGCCCACCTTAATCCATGCACTGGGCATGAAGTTTCTAAGGTGACTTATACCTGCCTACAAGGTGAGCACACAAACACATGTGATGTCACATCTGGAGGATGGCTTTTTCTTGTCACTCTCTCTACATCCCTGATCAGAACAGGAACTGCAAAATAGGGTTATTTTTTATCCCAGTGAGATTTCTGATCTGAATGATGATCCATGATTACATCTGAAAATATGGTTTCCTCTCAACAAGATTCATTCTGCCATCTTAACTGTCAAATCCACCTTCAGACTCTGATCACAATCTGTCAACAGAATATAGTGAAGTTTGAGACACTCCTAAGGCAAAGTATGTCCAATATTCCCAGTTACTACTTTGTGGAAAATGACATCCTGAACCTCAAAAAATTGATACAATTTCTGGGGAAGGAATAAAAAGTTTTGGCAAAAGCCAGGCTATTTCCAGGAAGCTATTCAGGTTAGGGGTTCATCAGAACGTCCCACACAAGGGAGTCTCAAAATTGACTGTTCCCCCTTGAGTCATGGTGAGAGAGATGATGCAATGTTAGACTCAGAGATTTTTAAGAAGTCATGGACCATTCAATCACATTCTAATCTTTGAGATAAATTAAGCATATGTATTTTTTATTTCAATTTTATTATTATTATTATTATTTATTATTATATTTTACATGTCAACCCCAGTTGACATCCTCTCCATCCTTCTCTCCCTCTTACCCTCTCTCCCCCTCTCATGCACTGTGACCACCCTCCCCTCCCATCCCACCACCCCCATTCCACATGTAGGGCTATGCTATCCCGGTGGGGTCATGTAAATCTGTCAAGCCATTTGAAGTAGGGACAAGGACTTCTGTCCTGTCTCTAGGTTGAGGGAGTATCCCTCCATGGGGGATGTGTCCACAAGGTCCTTTTGTGCATAAAGAATACATCCTGCTTCCACTGTCTGGGGTGCCTTAGACTGTTCAGTCCTTCTAGCTGAGACCCATATTCAGGAGGTCTGAATCAGTCCCTTGCTGGGTTTCCAGCTATCAGTCTTAGGGGGGGGGCATTAGCTCCTCCTTGTTCAGGTCAGCTGTATTTGTGTGTTTCTGCAACCTGGTCTTGTCCTTTCTCTCTCTGCATCTGGATTCTAGTTTGACTTAATGTTTAGTTATGGGTGCTTGCTTCTATTTCCAACAGGTACTAGATGTGGGCTCCATGATCATGGATAATTTAGTTGATGACCTCGCTATCAGGGAAGGGCATTTATGGTAGCCTTTCCATGGTTGCTCAAATTGTTAGTTGGCAGCAGTCTTGTAGGTATCTAGACATTTCTTTAGGTTCATTTTTCTCTTCAAACCAATAATGGCTCTCTCTTTTATGCTTGTTCTCTCTCTCTCTCTCTCTCTCTCTCTCTGTCTCTCTCTCTCTCTCTCTCTCTCTCTCTCTCTCTCTCTCTCTCTGTGTGTGTGTGTGTGTGTGTGTGTGTGTGTGTGTGTGTGTATTGTCTTCTATTCCTACCCTGACTCAATCTTCCTAGTCGCATGTGCTTTCCTCTCCTCCCCTTCTCTTTCTTCTAGTTCTCTCTCCATTTACTGCCCCCCCATTTACCATGTGCTCTGGGGGATTTGTCCATTCCCCCTTATGTGAGAGACCATATATGAATCTCTTAGAATACACCTTGTATCCTAGTTCCTCTGGTGGTGAGAATTATAGGCTGGTGATCCTTTGCTCTAGGTCTAAAATCCATATATGAGTGAGTACATACCATGTTCCTCTTTTTGTGACTGGGTTACCTCATTATTTTAGATATTTTAGCAGTAACAACAACAACATGAAATAAATAGGAGTCCTATGGGATAACACAGAAATGTAGAGGCAAGTCTGCATAGCTCTGATATCTGTATGTAGGCACAGAGTAAAAGGGTAAAGAGAAATGGCTTTGCTTCCATTTTCCTGTTTTCCCTACTTTCACTACTGACTCCAGAGTCTGAAATCTAAGAGGCACTGGTTGAAATTGTTGTACAATTCAAACTCAATCCCAATTAAAGCTTTTATTTCTATCACATTTCCTGTTGATACCTGTTAAACTTACACTTGGACTCTAATTAACCCACTCAACCCTCTAACTAGCTGACTTAACAGAGCACCCTATCACTCTCCAGTT
The DNA here is from genome assembly GCA_030556225.1 of Cricetiscus sungorus. Classification (NCBI taxonomy): domain Eukaryota; kingdom Metazoa; phylum Chordata; class Mammalia; order Rodentia; family Cricetidae; genus Cricetiscus; species Cricetiscus sungorus. The sequence goes on along the minus strand of JANBXA010000729.1, from coordinate 13,616,660 downwards.
TCAGGAATAAAAACAAGTAAAGGGTTTCCCTAACTAGCCTTTCCTCTAGTAACAGGTCCAGTCATTCTTCTAGACTATATGTGCTGCCTCACCCACTAAGACACTAAAAGCTGGGGTGCCAGCCAGGTCCCAAGTCATCTCTTGCCAAGGACCTTCAGCTTAATTACAGCCAGGGGATATTTGTCACTTTGCTGAGATCTTGCTACACTCTAGACAGATTCTTATCATTTTTTCCCAGCACACCCAATAAAACTTGAAATTTCTCTCTGTAAATATTCAGAAATGGTATGTATTTAGGAGCCTGCAAAGCAGGTTACAGAGCAAGCTAAACCGGTCTGATTTAGTGCCTTGCCCCAGTAAAGTATCATGAAGTAGCTTAACTCAAGCTGTGAAAAAAATACCACAAAACAAGCACTGGAATTAAAAACAAATTTGTTTATGAGCTAGCTATGCTTTGCTGTTTATTGAGTGCTTAAAACTTTCCTTAGGCAAGACTCTGCTAGTCTCTGCAATGAATTACTAAGGTGTCAACCCTCTCTTGCCTTCACTTGACTTTTCTCTGCAAAGGCTGATAGATATAGATAAATATGTGGGAACCCATTGAAAGTGCTAGCAACAAAAACCCAATATTCAAGTTACCATGCTGAAAAACTGCCCGCCAAGAAATATTTTTGAATAATGGCAAAAGTTTCAAGGGACCACATCAGACTTAATTCCCAAGTGCTTATATAAGGACAAATGTCTATTCACAGCTACCATTAGTCAATCCATTTACAAACCACCTAATCATGGTAGCTTCTATTAGCTGACCCCTCCACGTACCTTAGGGTCAAGTCTATTCTACTGCTTGATTGTTATAATTCAGCAATACAGATACTTTCATTGTACAGGTTAGATTTCTAAAGTTAAATCTTCTAGAAGGAAAGTATGGGATATAAAGGTGCATGGTTGTCAAATGATACTTCCCTGTTTCGTTTATTAAATTAAAGTTTGCCCATCCCTCACAGAGGGATACTTATCAGCCAAGACTCATGGGGAAGAGCCTAGGCCCTTCCCCAAATAATATAACAAACTCTGGATTCCCCATGGAAGGCCTTACTTTCCCTGGGGAGCAGAAAGGGGATGGGCTAAGGTTTGTCTGGAGTGATAGGGGAGAATGGGAGGGTGAGAAAACTTGGATTGACATGTAAAACAACTTTGTTTTAAATTTAAATAAAAAGGAAAAAGAACAAACAAGTAAAAACAAAGAAAAGAAAAGAAAAAAGTCCTACTGAATGTTGATGGACGCATTACATTTGTTTCTTGATGCTTGAGAGAATCATGAACAAGAGAAAAACTCTAAAACCTTAGCATGAACCAGTTATTTTTATGAACTAAATTCTCTACAAGGAGAAATGTAAGTGAGGAAGAATTGTTTTGACTCCTGCTTTGAGAGTACATCATGGGGTGGTAGTGTGGTGGCAGAATTTGTGTTGGGGAAATCATAAGGTTGTTTGCATTCACCTCTGTGGACAAGTGGACAATGAAATTGGGGTCAGAAGCCCAGCAGGTTGTAACATTCAAGGCTTGACTATCAACAACCTATTTATTCCAACCACCCCTTAACTGCTCAAAACTCAAAATTCTCAACAAATAATACCAATATCTGTGGACCAAGTGGACAGACACAAAGGGGTGATGGAAGCTTGTTATACTCAAACCACAGCACAAATAAACAAAATAACATTTATTTTGTTAATGTATCAACAGTACATTGTAAGCCAGAGGAGAGCTTGCAATGACAGGATCTGTATGGTACCTTCTAAAGCAGAGGACCTTAAAAATGTTGTGACCCTACAAGAAAAAAAATCACAGAAATTTAGACCTCTCCTCAATATTTCATTGCCCAAGTAAAACAGGACTTTTTAGTAAGAAATTGTTGCAGGTTCACCTACAGGTAAGAGGTTCCCAATTATAAGGAAGAACATAGGTATTTTATTGGCAGTGAATCAATATTTGCTTATGGTGTTGTTTTAAACACTGTTATATTTATTTCTCTCTGACCTCTAGGAAACTTTTGGGTCATCTGTAAGTGCATTTGTGGCAGAAAGATGAATTTTTTTTTCACATGACAAGAAGAAGGAAGAGGACTCACGAGGATACATACATATACACAAACAGAAGATCAACTGAGTTTAATTAAAAGCTTGAACCACAGAACAACATAATCTTCAAGTGTAACACAAGGGTGTTGTTGCAGGGATCAATCAGGGAAGTTGAAGAGATAAGAAAAATCAGTGACTTTCCTGTCAGCTAGATGTGGAGAGGTACATCCAAGGATCCAAAGAATATGAGGGAGCCTGAGGCTGTATTTCTCTTCTATCCACAATATTTGCTTATACAGCTTCCTCTCTCATTTTTCCTCTCTTTATCCTTGTGTCTCTCCTTTCCTTCCCCCTTTATCTCCCTGCTTTCTCCCTTTGTTCCCCTGTTATCTTGCAATTTCATACAGCAGAATTTGACACCTTGTTGTGACCAATGTGCTTTCTTGTTATAGAACTCTAATTCACAGTGAAAGTGACTGCATTCAAAAAGCTTCCTTTCTACCTCTGGAAGGACAAAAATGGTAGCACATCTGGGGAAGAAGAATCCATAAATGAATTAATCAGCCATGGCTAAATGACTTAGAACACAGTTATGCAATTGTATGCTAAGAGTTTGTCCTTCATATGGGGAAGGAAGGGTCTTTCTCTGGTGTGTGTGTGTGTGTGTGTGTGTGTGTGTGTGTGTGTGTGTGTAAGTAGTTTAAGTATTTCATACTGAAAAATTTCTGGGAGGAGTACAGTGAATAGACTGATCAAACCTGTTACAGAAACCATCTGTTTGAGCATGCAGCCGCACCTTGGGAGTGTCCTTTGCTGCTCTTCCTTGATTCCTATTATGATCTCAAATGTTACAGTTCAAAAGAAGGAAGCATTCAGAGTAACCCAAAGCTTTTTGGCACCTAACCTTAATTTACAAATATAGTCATGGTCTTATGCAACATTATGAGAAATCCAGTCGTACACTGGTGCCCTAAGTACCTAGTTATTCCCATGGGCATTCTTAAGTTTTAGAATAGCAATGCTTCTCATCATCATATGTTAAAATTTCACTATTTACTCAAGGCCAAAGTTCCTTTCTGATAACTTTCCCTGGAACTTTTCTCCCTCACTCCTCTTGATTGCTTGATCCCCACACATCCACTAAAGCATAATCCTGGAGATTTAATCAGCTCAATAAAATGGAAACACTCCAACACACTCACTCAGCAATAAGATACCACTTCTTATTTAAGAGATAAAAGTGGACTTTAGAATTTTAAATAGGCTACCATGTTATAGCTTCTCATAATTGAAGTCATTGAGTTCAGACAAACAGACTAAGGTAGTCTCATCTGAGATTCACATCTATCTGTAAGTCATGGAAAGATCTCTTTGCCTCTCCTCTCCTTTTTCTCCATCTCTACCCCTTCCCTCTTATTCTCTTTTCTTTTCCCCACTCTTCTCTTTTCCTTTTTGGGGCCAGAAATTAAATGTCATCAGAAAGTGGAGTTTCTGAGTTATTAAATTACCTCTTACCCATTGCCTTCTTTTCATTTTTTGCCCTATCTTTTCTTTAGTCCTTCCTGTAAATTATTGTAAGTCAACCTATAGAATCATTGAAGTTGCTCAGTGATGCTTGCATTCTGTCTTGAAGGCCATTTGAAAGAAATAACAGAGAAATAATGCAATAGAAGTCATTTAGAGAAGAAAGAACAACCTGCAGCCCAGAAGTCAACAACAAACTAAATCCTGTATCTTAAAAATGTAATTATATACTCACATATAATCACAGAGATTTTTAAATTGATGTCAGAGAAATGATTATCTTACTCAGACCAATTTTTCTACCCTGAAATAAAACATGTTTTGGTAATGGAAGAAAATTATCTATCCATCTAGACCTCTCATTTGTCTCTAGATTGAACATTCTCTTTATATTGGTTTCCATTTCTGTAGTTGGGAACCCATACCATACCATGGGCAATGGATTCACTGTTAGAGCTGGATTTGCTTATGAATCTTTCACTTTTGGTCTGGAATGAATAACATACATCTATGAAAGAGATAACCTTGGGTCTTTTGCTTTTCTGAATTACAAAGCATCCAATAATCCTCCTGACTGGCCACCCTGCTTGACCATTCTTTCTGCAAAGGGAATCCTACATACAATTGCTTTTCTTATGCTTTCAACCTTGCTGTGTGATCCATGCTTCACATGCTTTTATCTTCCAATAATTTGTTCTATGTCTTCCAATCTAGTTTCTAATGTGAGCATAAACAGGGCCACAGGAATCTGCTGCCTAACACTGGCCACTTTACATTTCTTTATTTCTTACAGGAGTTTATTAGCTTATTTTGAACAGCAAATTTTCTCTACCACCAGCTCTATTGTCCTTCCTATTTACAAATAGAATCTTCACAGTTTCTAAGGTATAGTTTCAGCCAGGTTGTCCTTACATATCAAGGCCATTCTTTTTCCGGGTTTAAAATAGCAAACTGTCCCTGGATAGTTAATGACACAGGCAGTAGCTTTCCCATTTGAATATAAGAACAGATTTTGGAAGTCTCTCCACTTCACAAGCTTTCATTAAACATCTTACAGCCCAAAGAAAGTGACAAACCCCAGTGAATACTGACTTGGGTAAATACTGTTCAAAATAATTTGTATACTGAGTGTCAGAATTTGGGGACCTCAAAGAAGGCATATGTGGGTATAAAAGAAAGGAAATAAGCTTAAGAAAACACTGAATATATAGTAATCAATTGTGTTCTTAATTGGTGGAGAGGAAGTTGAGACTGATAAGATCTTGGAGGTAAGAAAGCCTCTTGTCCTGGCAATGTGCAGAGCCTTCCAAATAAACTATTGAGATTTGACATTGACTTCTTATGGTTGTATCTTCTAGAACAAATTGGAAAATTCTTTCCAAATGGTATTTCAAAAATATATCCTCTTTCACTTAGACATTCATTTGTACCCCTTCCTCCCCCTAGCTACATGTATTTCTTACTGATGCAGATTAGAAAGTTCATAAAAATGCATCATGGTCCCATTTAAGCTATATGATTAACTGCTAATATGTGGTATTAAGCTGTAAGACGTTATGGAGATTAACATATATAATTACATTTGATGGTATATGATAATTACCTGTTTGGTTGCATTTTAAAGTACTGTGACTTGAGAATGTTCATCAATCCACATGTGGTTTGCAGTTTGATATTAAATTGCAACTCATTTTGTTTTTTTAAGTAATCAAAGTGACATCTCTCCTAATGTAAAGCCTAATAGAGACCACCTAATTTTATGGAGACGAAGTTAATAATATGGTGATTGGAGTACTAATTGAAAAGTAATTTTTAGAAAATGGGATATTCCGATCAATATTTTCCAAATGAGCTAATTAAGTGTGAATGTAATCTTCTAAAGGTCTAACAAAACACATAGAATTTCAGCTTGGATTCTAGCTTTTCTAAGAGGCAGAAGAGAAGTCACTTCCGTGACAAAGCTTTTGGCTTGAGGTAGGGACCTGTCTTCCTCTAGAAAGCCTCATTAGCGAGAATGAAAGAGGGAAATAGTTCAACAGGGAAAGGAAGTCTCACAATTTTCCTTAAAGGACCCACCAACTCTCATAGCTCTTTCTATATTTTTCTGACCAGTTAAAACGTGATTCTCTCTCTGCTACACAGTTATTAGTTCACATGACACGTCCCTTTGGTATCACCAATCCACAGCTCTATTTCCATTCTACCCTGGGCACTCTTTGTTGACACTGAAACTAATCTTCTTTTTAATTTAAAATATTCTTTATCTACCATACTTCCTTTGCCACCCAATGACTTAGCTCATGATTCTGAATGGCATATAGAAGATCTACATCTTAACTTGGAGTTCAAATTCTCATCAGATTTGAAGCATGCATACATAAAGTTCACTTACAATGGCCATGTAAATTGGATAAAACCAAATCCAATAATGTACTAAACGCAGACTCCTAGCTTTAAGACAGTCCTGCTTTTTTATGTCTTTTGATTTACTCTCCAAATAAAAGAAGGAAGAACCAGGGCTATGGCTTAATGTGTAATGAAGCTTGCCCCCAAGCCTGATAACTTGAGCCACATGGTATAAAAAGAGAACCAGCTCCAGCAATTTTTCCTCTGATTTCAATACATCTACTATGGTACATGCACACATACACACGTGCATTCACACATATACACATATACATACACCCCTAGATGCACATGCATGCACACACACAAACACACCCATCATCTCCAACATAATAAATACATAGAGGTATAAGCAAAGAAACCCAGGAGGTTTCTATGAAGGAAAATTTAGGCTGCAGCCAAAGACAAAGAAGGCAGGAGAAGCTTTACTGTGGAGTCTGTCTCTGTATCAACTCAAAAGAAAGAACTGCTTGTCACTCAGGACTGCTGAGGCAGAGAGGGATAGATGAGATTCAGTGATGGGACAGAAGGTAGGCCACACACAATGTTCAGAGTCCTCAAACTGGAGAAACATAACCCTGTGCCTATCATTGTTTCTTTTCAGTTCACGGCCTTGCTCATCTTTCCTAGTGTTGATGGAAAAGACAGAGACTGATTTTTCTTGCAGAAAATTAGTTGAATTTTTTTTCAGTAAACTGAGAAATATTTTGAATCTTGTGAATAAAATAATTTCAATTTTTCCAAAACTGTTTTTTGAAAAGTTACAAATCAGATTATAAATAAATGCATTATTTTACTGTTCATACATACTGATCTTCACAAGAAAGTGAAATATGATGGGAAGCAACTGATTAAAAAAAGTTTGGTTTTATAATTATTAATACAATTAATCTTTCTCACTGTATTTTTAGAAAACTAATAAAATTATTAAAATGAAGATTGTCTTTAACTGACTAAAGTGTTTAATTAAGAGAGTACAGAGACTTTGTGTACATAATAAAGCTTTGAGTTGAGAACTAATTTTCTCACTAACCTGTCTAAGAGTTTGCACTTGATCTTTTGTAGAAACTAAAGAAGTACATAGGCCCAGATCTGGGTGGTAATGTCTAAAAGAAGCACACTAATCAATATAAAGGAGATAGTCACCTTTTCTTTAGAGTCTAGAAAATATGTGCACCTGTCATTTAGTTAAATGGAAAATATTACATATGAAATCAAAGCAGGTTTACTTAACAACAGAAGTGAGTTCAACTATCAGCATTCCAGCTACTTATGTTTATAATGAAATTCATTGCTTAAAATCAGCATGTGCATGTGAATACAGAGAAATATTATCATATCTACCTCCTGTTTTCCCCATCTAATTCCTCTCATTTTCCCAAATCACATCTTCCTGAACCTTCATGTCCTCTTATAATATTGATAATTCACTAAGTCCAATTAGTGCTTCCCTTATGTAATTAGATGTAAGACATCCATTGGAGCATGAAAAAACAGTGGACATACCATCAAACAAGGATTCTCCCTCCCTGAGCAGCTACCAACTGCCTACAGCTGCTCCACACTGCAGCTGCTTACTGAAACTATAGCATAGAGGATGATGCCAAGAATCTACAAATAAAGCATATTTACAGCAGTTTTAAAGGTTAGAGACAGTATTGTCATTTAAGTCTGCTGCATAAGATTTTAGAACTCAAGACTCAAGATGACTGACCCTTGATAAGGAATGTTGTGTGTAAGAATGAGAGATACATATGCTACCTAAGAAATCAGAAGAGATAGCTTATATGATAGAACTGAAGAAAGCAATATGCCTGATGCTCAAACAAATCTGCTGGCATGAGTAGAATAGAAATTAGAACAACACAATAAGGAAAACCCACACTGAGCATGATAAACAGAAGAAGAGAGAAGAAAAACAGTTAGACATGGTGGTCTCTGTGGAATATTGATAAGACAAGCTCAGAGTGTGAGGATACTGCCACAGCAAGGGTGCTACCATAACAATGGCTCATGATTTAGATGAAAAAGCAAGATATTTAACTTTTCCATAGACAAGCAATGGGAGTGAAGCTACATGAGATCGCTACTAAATATATCTAAGAAAATATTTTAAAATATTCTTAAAATAATAAACTAATGTAAATAATGGGAAATCAGTCACAGTGTGAGCAGAATGATGTGTTTTAAAGTTGGGGTGTTCAATAGATAATGAACATAATTTTGATGCTATAGGTAGTCTGTGAGTTTAATCTAGAGTTTTTACATCCATTTCTTCTCCCAAAATGAAGGGTCTACTAAGACAAGGTTACAATAGCACCAGTGGTACCAGAATGATGATGAACTGCTGATACATTTCCCACATCTCATGTGTGTTCAAAACCTTGCCTAGCCAGAGAGGAAGAAAAATCCTCTCTTCTCGGATCTTGAAACTACAGGGTGATCCTCATGAGGCCTGGGAAGATGTGCTACATTTAAACTCTATGGAATATGGTTCTTGGTACCAGAAATGAACAGCAATAAATTCTGGGGATATATAATGGAATAGTGGCTTCTTATTACACAATGAAACTTGCTCTAGAAATGAAAACAGATGAACACAGAAAATAATGAAGAAACTAATCAATAAAAATATTGTACATGCAAATAGATATGAAAGGAAATGGACATATTTAATGTGTTTATTAGATACATAGTAAGTAAAAATGAGGGTTGAACTTATTTTTAAAACAGACTAATTAGAACTTCTAGACATAAACTACTGTTAAATAAAAGCTTGAAGGCTTCAACAAAGTTATTAACAGAGTCCAGCTAGTACCTTTACTTCTACGTCTAGTATTGTTGGTAAGGGAGGATACTCTGAAAGCTGCCAAAAGAGAAAAGTAAACAACAATCCAACCAGAAACTCTTTGACCTACAATGCTGTTCTGTCTGAAAAATATTCTAGAGCAATGGTGACAAAAAATCTTGCAGAAGTAACTAACCAATGTCTAATTTGACATAAGATCCACTCCATGAAATGGAACACATAACCTACATCACTTGAGTGACCAAAACTTGAGACTACTATGCCCAAGGAGATAGTATACAAAGCCCAAGTAGATAGTATAGAAACAAATTCTACTGTTCTTTTTTTTAAGTGGCAATAAAGTTACCCTTACTGAAATTATGTTATACTCACAGATCAGTGTATTGATCACACATTATCTGAGAAGCTTCTTCTACAGCAGATGGGACAAATACAGGGGTCCCACAGACATTTTGTAGAAAATGAGAGACCATGGAACACTCAACGCTAAATGGAATGTCTTCATTAAATCCTTCCTCTCCAAGTTCATGAAAGAATATAAGAGCCAGAGGAGATGGACACACACAAAGCAAGCAAGTCTCTCTAAACCAGCTGAGCAAAGCTCATATGACTTCCTGGTGACTGAAGCAGCAAGCATGGGCTCTGCATGAGTCTGTAACAGATTCTCCTCTGCATGTATATTATAACTTTCTGCTTAGTAATTTTATGACATTCACCAGTGTGTAAATGAGTGAGTCTATGATTCTTGTGCCTTATTTTAGGCTCTATTCTTTCTTTTGGTTTGCCTTATCCAACTTTCACGTGTTGATTTTTTGTTTTAGCTTATATTTTATTTTGGTTTTTGTTTGAATCTCTTATCTCTTAGAATCCTATTCTTTTCTTTTTTCTTTCATTTATTTTTTTCTTTTTAGTTCTTCTATTCTTAAAGATTTAATACAGAGGGCCTTTTATTTATTCTTTTTTCTTATATTATATTCTAACCATAGATTCCTCTCCCTCACTTTTCCAAACAGTTCCTCTCTTCACCCCCAGATTCATTCACCTTCATTTTCCCTCAGAAAAGAGAAGACTTTGCAGGGATATCAACTGAACATGGCATAAGTTACAATAAGAATAGACACATACCATTATATCAAGGCTGGATGAGAAAACTTAGTAGGATGGAAAGGGTCACAAGAGCAAGCAAATGTATCTTAGACAGTCCCTTATTCAGCTGTCAGGAGTTCCATAATAATACCAAGATACACAACCATAACGCAAATGCAAAAAAAAACTTAGGTCAGACTCATACAGGTTCCCTGATTATTAACTCAGTCTCTATGAGCTCCTATGAGCCCTAATTAGCTAATTCTGTGGGCAGTTTTTTTGTTGTGTTTTGTTTATTGTTCGTGTGTGTGTGTGTGTGTGTGTGTGTGTGTGTGTGTGTGTGATGTCCTTGACTCCTCTGCTCCTACAATCCTTTCTCCACTTCTGCCATAGGATTCCTGGAGTGCTGCATAATGTTTGACTGAGGGATTTTGCACCTGCTCCTATCAGTTGCTCAATTAATCCTCTCTGGTGATGATTATGCTTGGCTCTAGTCTATAAGCATAGCAGAATATTATTAGGAATCATTTCATTAACTTTACTTTTACTTATTATTTATTTTAAATGTCACATTTGATTCTATCCTAGGTCTCCAGGCTTTCCAGCCTTTTGTTCCTGCCCTCCAGTCAGTGTTAGGCATGGGCCTCCTCTCATGGCTTGGGCCTGAACTTGGAGCAGTAGTTGATTGGCCACTCTCACAATGTCTGTTCCTCACTTACCCCAGTCAAATTGCAGATTGCCCACAGGACAAATTGTAGGTTAAAGGTTTAATGGCTGGCTAAGTTGGTGTCTCCATCCCTTTACTGGAAGATTTCCATGGTTATAGAAGATGACTGATTCAGGATCCATATCCCTGGATGTTAGGAGTCTGAGCTGGGTTCCCCCTTGTAGATTCTAGGAAGTTTTGGCCTCCCCTCCCCCTTTTCCAGTCATCTCTTCCAGTACTCTCTCCTTCCAACCCCCTCACCTGATAGCACCTGTTCCCATCCTCACCCACACCCACTCCACCTGCAAAATTTATTTTATTTTCTCTTCACAAGGAGAAAATTGTTACTCACCCTCTCTGAGTCTGTGGATTGTAGCACAGTTATCCATTACTTTACAGCTAATATCCACTTATAAATGAGTACATGCCATGTTTTTCATTCTTGGAGGAAAAAAAAGTCATACATGAAAGTAAAAGAGTATGTTTTATCAGTCAGTAAAAACCAGATATAGTTTTCAGAACATAAAATTAGTTTACTATATTACACATATTAAGACACAAATGTCAAAGACACATTTAGAGATTTTAGAAAACTGTATAAAAATAGCTTTGTGTTCTTTATGCTCACAGAACAAGAAATGGTTTTTATAAGTATATGAAAATTCATAAATCATAAAGGAAATAAATTAAGCTGTAATCTGTTGTGCTAAAATAATAATTTGAACTACATTTTAAATTAGAAATATAATACCATAAATCTGTGTGAAAAGAAATAAGCTTAAAAGCAAGAGACAAGTGTTTTTAGGACCTGCACAAAGTATCAGTCTTTCTTTTTACTAATATGTTTCTCACAAATTAAGGAGGCAAGGTCAATAATTCAGTAGCAAAATGGAAAAGACCAGAAATAGATTCTTGAGAGAAGTAACCAAATAATTTGTGAAATAGCTAGAAAATGCAAATTATGAAATAAAAGGAAGGCACATCCTAACCAAATGTATTGGCCAATATATAGAAATATTTAAACTATCTAGTCCTTTTGAGCATATATGATAATTGAAATATTTCTCTGAAACTTGTAATTTTAACAATTAGTTTGAGTTAAGATGAAATTTTCATTCTCATATATATATATATGTGTGTGTGTGTGTGTGTGTGTGTGTGTGTGTGTGTGTGTGTGTGTGTTTGCTACTCTTGGCATAAGACACAATAAAACCCCATTTATCTCATCACTGGCAGGATTGTATGTGCCTATTTGATGATATCAAAATGAATAAATATATTTTAGTACATTCAAAGAATCTCATCACTGAATTGAAGAGAACTGGGTAGACACAAAACCAAGCCTTTTAATCATACCTAGAACTGCCATCTTTATCTAAATGACAAGATACACAGAACTAAATATTTCAAAATCAAACTATGTGGTCAGGAGTGCGGAGATAACCTTCCTGCAGGACCGAAGACCTGAGTTCAATCCTCATACACCACATGCAAGCTAATGTGCTGGATACTGAGCCTGTCAGCAACCCCACCCTCCTATTTAGAGATGAACAGCAGGCAGAACAGGGCAGAAGCAGTGAAGCCAAAGAAGGAAGCAAGGCCCTGTCTCAAAGGCAAGGTAGGAGAGAACTGATTTTCAGAAACTGCCCTTTGACCAGTATGTACCTGCTCTCTCTCATACACATACTGACAATGTATACCCTAGTTAGAATAGTATATATTGAAGTTGCAGTAAACAAGAAGACTGAGTATTTGTAGCGTGATCACACTGAGGTGGGCCAGACTAAAGGCTGAGATCACATACATATACATCAACAATGACATATATGTGCACATGTATGCAGAGAAGCATGTCCATAACCAGAAACACACAGGAATTTATCCTACTACTACTCTTATTTCTTAATGCCCATTGTCTAAGTATATCTTGAAATCTAATCATCATATTACTTAGTGATAATATTTATTAGAAATTTTGGAGAAATCAAAGGAATATCCTGGGCAGAAGGTTAATAAAGACATCAAGAGCAATATCAGATAAATCAGAAAAGAGTCAGTAGTTTGTGAAGAATATACAATATATGGCAGCATCTAAATGAAACCTCCAAGAAAGGCACAGACATACAGATAGGAGGACAAAGATGTTGATTCCAACCTGGTAACTTACTTTTCTCTAAACATGTTCTTCTTTATTAACAAGCACAGACATGCCTGACAAAAGATGATCACTATGGCAACAGCTCTATCATAATCTCCCTTAATGGTAAAATAAGATACAGGTAGAGTTTTAGTAAGTGAGCTTTCCATGTTTTCATTGTGAATAGGAGCAAAGCTGTATGTCACAGGACATTTGCAATTTATAATAACCTAGGTTGTTGACCATTTTCCCTTTAATGTAAAATGTTTCCTACGTGTCAACAAGGGACAGATGAAGTTGTAGGCAAAAATTAAGGCTGTCTGTTGCAAGAGTGAGTGCCAGTATTTGCAAAGTGAGTTTAATAAATATAATTATTTATGTAAAATGATGTGTCTATGTAAATAATTTTTACTTTCTAGGTAAAAACACTCCAAACAAAATGAAAACAACTGTTAATTTCTGAGACTACAGTATGTGTCAGACTTTCAATACAGATGTTATTTGACACTTATAGTACAGATACAGGGCTTAACTCTTTGCACAATATTGACCTGAGGTACATAGGAGGTTATCGGGGGACAGCTGATGCCATAATTGAGAATTCAGGAGCATTTTCATTACATAATAAGTTTAAGCTATTCAAGTTTAAGACACATGTGCAATAAAAGAAACAAGTAAATACACAAGTTGCTTATAACTGAAATCACTGAAAATGTTATTAGGATGTTTTGAAAACATTAACAGTTGAAATGGTGAGATAGTTCAGCCAGTACAAAATGTGCTTCTTTTGCAAGCGTGAGGTCCTGAGTTTTATGCCAGTATCCAAATAAAAAAGTGAAAAATAAAATAAGTGATCTGGCCACAGCAGTACACGCCTAATGCTGGAAAGATGGAGACAAACTTTTAGTTCATTGATCTGTCAATCCAGCCTACTTGGCAAGTTCCAGGCCTGTGAGAATCTGTCTCAAATACAATAGAGGTTTATTAGGAATTGTAAATGAGATTGTCCTCTGGCCTTCAATATAAACATATATGTACCCATAAATATGTGACTAGACATGCATATACACAAAAATCACAGTACAAGGTTGTACTTAATTTGCCTTCTCATTTGGCCTTCCATTATTAATAATAATATAGGCCTGTAGCCTTTACTTCAGAGTACCACCACCTCAAAGGTTCTGCTTGTAAGTTTTCATTGCATGTGATTTTACCTTCAAGTAGAATTTAAAAGATCTGCTACACTGTGAATTAACTGTGAATAGCATTCATATTTCACATCTTGAAAAACTATTTACAAGACTTTTGTCTTATAACCATGGTATTGGGTGAATTCTTATCTGGCATGAACTGGGCTGGGAAGTTACTACACCCTTTCTCAGGAAAATTAAACTCAAGAAATGTAAATGAACAACTCACAATGGTCACAAGATAAAGTATTAGTCCCAACCTGGAGAAAGCAGAGGCTCCAAAGAATGACAGTTTATAGTGAAAGAGGTCCAAAGGCGCAGCCTGCAGATTAAGCTCACATGGTCAAAATATATGAATTAGTATCAAGCTACGTTGGCCAATTATTTCGGAAATTTTGGTCATTTTTACTTGAAGCAAAAACTTAAAATTTATCTCAGTGATGCAGGGCTGACAGATTTCAGAGGTAGATGGTTCAGCCTACCATTTCACCAGGCTGGAGAAAAAAAAGGAATAAAACTGTGTGCAGAAAAAGCATTAATAAAGTGCAATGTCCATTCATGACACACACATAAATGCAACCACCTTGAAATAGAGTGGAGATTCCTCAACCTGACACAAAACTTCAAAGCTGTCACAAAAATTTTTCCTGAGAAATTGGATACTTTCTTGGTAAGACTGAGTTCAAGGTAAGGATATTTATTTGTTATGATAAAGGTGAATGAAATGTGTTCATTTTTTTTTTAACATTTTTAGACCACATAGCAGATAGAATGGGTTGTTACATGTACCAATTATTATTAATAATAATACATCACATTGGGAAGTCAATAGTAATAAATTGTAATGAATATACTATTGTAATGAAAGACATTTAAAATCATGAGAAAAACTGTGAACATACACACATTCATAATTTCCTTCTTATAAGAGAAAACATTCATTAGTTTTCTTTCTAAGTCAGGCTATTTTTGCTTAATGATTGCCAGTTCTAACCAATTTCCTGTAAATCTCGTTTTTATTTTTCTTTAGAGCTGAGTGCTCCATATATGATCTAATAAAGTTTTCATCCAGTCAGAGTGCAAAAGTAGCCAAAGCCATAGAGTCCATACATCCCAGGACTCAGGAGACAGAGGCAGATGGAAGTCTGTGGGTTCAGGGCAACCAAGTGCTACATGAAAGTGGATCAGACTAAAAAAGAAACAGAGCTCACTCCTTTAATCCTAGCACTAGAAAGTATATAAGATAAGAGCATGGTCTCAGTGCATTTCATTCTCCAGCCACATTGAGAACAGGAAGGCAATTAGTCTCCAGCCATGTTGGAGACATGATTTCTCCAGCCTTGGTAAAGGTAAGAGCTCTCTGTATCTTGGCTGCTTTGCTTATCTGATCTTCAGCTTGAACCTCAATATCTGTCTCAGGATTTGTATTCATGCAACAAGAATGTTAAATATTTTCTTCACTGATTTTCTATAAAGTGATAAATTCTCTTAAGATGAAAATAAGGTAGGGGTTGGTGAGTGTGCTTGATGAGTAAAGAGCACATCATGATAATTGACTCATGATTTAGGGATTTGACTTCCTCTTCTGGCCTCTGCAGGCACCTGCACTCATGTATATATACCCCCACTCAAACAGACATACATACACTTATTAAACTTTACAAAGCCATATACATTTATATATTGCATTTAAATATATTAATATGATACAAATATAATGATGTATTTATATATTTAAATTTTACAATACATATACATATTTATATATAACATCCAAGGAAGCATCACTAATTGCTCCTCCCAAATTTACACTTTGATTAAAAACCTGATCTTGCTATTGTAAGACCTTCAAACCTCTTAATTATTAATGCTGAATGAGTCATAAAGGCAGGTCTCTAATTCTATCTCTTAATGTCCTTACAAGAGGAAGAAAGACTTCAAATGCACACATAAGGACACCATGAGATAATATCTAACTACATGTCAAGAAGGGCCTCAGCCACATAAGATCCATCCACATTTTCAGCTACCAAAACAATGAAAGTTAAACATGTATTGTTTCACATCTCTAGTCTCTTTTGCTTTTTAGTGACAGACTTAGTGGGTTAATTCAAAGCCAACACTATCAAGTGAATTGATTGCCCTTAACTTATTGTTAAAAATCCTCCCATGGGCTTAACTGCTTACCACAGCTGCCACAAGGACACCTAAAACCTCACAAGCTGGGAGGTTTGTGAATTCCCACGTTTATCTAGACTCCTTGTACTTGAATTGGTTTTGATTGTTGAAGTGGTTTGAATTTGAAGAAATTTCACACATAGGTTCATGAATTTGAATATTTGGTTACCCCATTTGTGGAGGTTATCGAACATTTAGGAGATATAATCTTGCAGGAGGAAGTAGGGTTTACAGTAGCCATTGGGTGTGGACCTCAAGTGTTTATATCCATGTGCCACTCCTTGTTCTATCATCTATCTATCGATCTATCTATCTATTTATCTATCTGTCTGTCTGTCTGTCTATCAATCAATCAATCTATCATCCATTTATCTATCTATTGTGTATTTATCTTCTATTTATCTATTATCATCTATTTATCTATCATCCATATATCTATCATCTATCATCTATCTATCTATCTATCTATCTATCTATCTGTCTGTCTGTCTATCTATATGTCTGTCTTTCTCATCTCTCCCTCTCTATACTAACTGTGTGCCAATGAAATGTGCAGCACACTGCTTCTGCTATCACGTCATATCTTCTCTGCCATTCTGGACTCTGGATGTCTGGAAAAAAATAAAAGTGACTCTTTCTTCCTTGAGTAGAAGTATCACAGCAATAACAAAATGACTTTTACAATAATGTATAGACAAATGTAAATATTATTCTACTGAAATAATATGAAACCATGGTAAAGTGGCAGTGTACTGTGGACTGCGTACTGAATACAAAATGATAGTTATTCAGAATTCACTGCTTTCTATTTATTTTCAGTACAGGATATATAAAGGTGTTCTTAAGATCATCAGAGTAGACAACATTAGCCAGAGTCATGCAGAATAGTTATTTCAAACCTTTATTATTTTTGTCATCATCATTACATGCATGTCTGTTGCAATAAAAACAATTCTAGCTTTAAAATGTTTATATCAACCCAAAGATGAATAACACTGATATTCTTAGGAGACTCATCTGTAGAATAAAATAAAGCAAAATGCCCAAGCACCCTACAGTATTGCTTTCCTTTTCCTTTATGTTGCTATGTGTTGTTCAATGTGTTGGTTTAACCCATCCTGGGGACCTCATGCGTATCCATTTCATCTAGTGACATGCTATTGGAAGTATAAATTTGCATTTGGGAATATGAATGATTTTCCATGGAGGGCAAATGCAGAGAAGGGCCTCTCTATTGCTCCATTTCAGTCCCACCTACCTCAAAGTGTGCAGATGAATTTTAGCCTTACCCACATCAAAGTATGCAGGCAATCTGAAGAAGGACTTTACAAACAAACTGCTTCTTTACTCTCTGTCTCCCTGGTTTCTCCCAAGCATTCAGCCTCCCTAGCAAATAGTTTTAGGACATATTTCATAGTTTTTCCATGGAATTCATCTTCCTTTATATTTCACCATGCAATGAGTGCCCTGTTTTTCAGCAAGTAACCATGTAATATGCCCCTTTTAGTTATCTCTTTCTTGGGAAATGTTATAATGGAACTGGGCCCACACCCAAGAAGCTCTAGAAACATCCCAGATTGTCTGTTCTCAGAATCAGTTCTGCTGTGGTTCTCATCAGAAAGACAAAAAGAGGAAATAAATTGCAAACAAGTGAAGTCTGAACTGACTACTGTATTCAGAAATGTACCACTGCAGTTCAATGAAATGTCTGGATAGAAACAGAAACAAGTGTTCATAGAATACAGCCCGTTAAACTACAGTAAAACTCCCCCAAATGGTCCCTGCACTGTCAAGTTGGAGTGAGGACTGGGTTCCTGTATTGCTGTGTGACATGGAAGATGCACTCCAGAGGTTTTCCACATAGCAAGCCATTCTGGAAAGTAGAAGACAATGTTGCCTCTTCCAGCACCAACAAAAACATGCTCTTGCACTGTGAAAAGGAGGAATTGGAGGGGCAGAGACAGGCTGTGGAGATTTGGAGGCAGAAGATGCAGTGACCGCATAGTCAGGTGAAAACAGTAAGGCAAGACAGGCATATCTCCTGAGCCTACCACAAGCATCTCACCTTCAAGTTGAAACAGCATAAATTCAGAGCTCAGTATGGACTCCACTTGCCCTTGGTTACTCTTTAGGAAGGCAGTTGTCTTAAATTTATTTAGGTCTTTCTCTCTCTCTCTCTCTCTCTCTCTCTCTCTCTCTCTCTCTCTCTCTCTCTCTCGTGTGTGTGTGTGTGTCTCTCTCTGTGTCTCTCTCAAATTTTTCTCTTATCATTTCAGAGACTGTGATCCAGTCAACATGAAAAACTATAGATTTTACATGATAAATTATGAAATTATGAATGCTAAAGCACTTAGTAGTCAGATGTAATCATATTAAAGAGACAGTTTCTCTACACTATTATTTTCAGTTTTGTTAATTGTATCTTAAAACTGGGATAATCATAGGGTAATGAACCATATAAGAAAGGAAAGAAAACAAAAATGAGGCAAAGTGAAGCACAAAGCAGAGGTCTACAATCCTAGTTTGGCGCTAGCTGCCTCTTTTGGAAAGTCCTACTATTCATCACCTACAATGTTAGTAGACAAAGAGTTAGAGCAGTGACCATTTTGGGATACCACATCAGATATCTTGTATATCAGATACTTACATTACAATTCTTAACAGTAGCAAAATTACAGTTATGAAATAAGCAATGACATAATTTTATGGTTGGTCTCAGCATAACATGAGGAATTTTATTAAAGGGTCACAACATTTGGAAAGTTACAAACCACTGGCATAACACATTTTTAAAAGATGGAGTTTAAGTGTGTTTTTATGCATGTTCATTTCTGGAGGTCTGCTAAATCTGAAAACCAAGCAACCAAACAACCAGCAACCAAACAACCAATCAGTCAACACAGCATGAAAGTAATGGGGCTATTGCACGCAATTAAGGTGAACTAGATTATTTACCTAATAATGAAAACGGTATCTTTGTTTTTAAAGAAAATTAATCTGGAATCCTGAAATCAAAAGCATCAAGTACAAGTTAAAAGCTGGATTGAATCATCCCAGCCTTTTGTTAAGCATTTATGCAGAAGCTCAGTTGTATTTATCATTTTGCAGTACCCTGAAAGGCATTTCAAATGTGACTTCAGCAATTGGTTGCCCTGAAAGTTCTATGCATCTTATGCAATTCATTGCCCTGGATAATGTTTAAACAATCTTAAAAGGCAAATAGTTAATCAGTCAAAAATTTATTATGCCCAAAAGTTACCAATAATTTTCACTTGATTTGGGAAGGCTGTATCACTAATGAAGATAAATGGTTATGTTGAACTGTTCATCAGCAAAGGAACTTAACATACAGTACCCAATGGGAGTAATGATTAGAATGATTTGAGGAATTGATCAGAAACAGAACATAGTCTAAAAGATAGTTCTACCTAAACGATTTTATATGACAATATATTTTCAGTGGCATATATTAGAAAATGTAAAATGGAGATTTTTTTTTAAGGCTAAGAAGTTTGATGGTTAATTTGCATCAGTATTTTAAAAATCACAGAATTAAATGAAACCATTAAAAACACATTTACACCAAGGAAGAAAGAATGACAATTTTAAACATCTCGTATGTGGCATTCAAGAAATAAGGGAAGCACTGTGCAGAGGACTCTGAGGAGGTGACTGCCTACAACTTGCTTAACCTGTATTTTTACATAGCCTCATCAGATTTCTCTCTTTTGTTAAATATCAGTGGTGTCTTCACCACTGAATCAAATGTGCTAAGTAATTTGATCTGTGGGGCTTGCAGAAAAGCTGGATGAGGATTCCCTTTTGTATACTAAAGACTGTTCTGACAACATCATGCTTATAAACTCTTGTTTTCCAGAATGGAAATCAAAAAGTCCTGGGAAGAGGATAAGACAAGACCCCAAAGGATAAAAGTCAGCATTGGCTTTCTGTGATCAGTGTTAATTTCTCTGTCTTAAAGGCAAAGGAACAACTGATAGAAACAGGCTTACCGGCTCTTGAAAGTAGAAAACCTACTTAAGAACATATCATCAAAAGGCACAGAAGATGGATTAGTTCTACATCATTGGCCACAAAACAATGAATCCTTTTGCTCTCCTCCATTTTTTATTATACTACAAATACCAGATATAAGTACCAGGAGGTAAACAAAGAAAAGTAGAAAATCCAACGGACTGAAAGCAAAAAAGTACCTACAAGAAATTTTCTTATTCGAATCAGCGCCAATGACTCTATTTGGCCTAGAGAGAGTGATCTTTCTTGTAAGTGTACTTTCTCACTCATTTTGAGAACTACTTCAAAGCTCAGGGCAGAATTGTGGAGTAAATATAAGAGGGAAAGTGAGAGCAAGTGAAAGGAAGAAATTTCAAAAGGGAAAGGAAAATGGGAGAACTTCTGAAAAATTTTCAGATATAACTCATAGAGGAAAGAAGTTGTGATCTGAGAAATGCAGATGCCAGTGGATAATGGTTCAATATGTCATTGACATTCCAACACTATAGAGTGAAGAAAGCCTACAGTAATATCACTAGGAAATATATGAAACTAGTTGAACACCTTTCAGAGTAAAAGACAATGTTAGCCATCCACAGTCACTTAGAAAATAATTTCAACCTCAGTTCCTCAAATACACTTGAAAAAGTAAGAAATACATACAAAATAGTGTTCAGATTGAATAGTGTTTTATGAATGCAAGTGATTTTTTAAAAAAGACTCAAAAGACCAACTTAAACACACACACAGAAATAAAGAGGAACATTCTATTGTCATGTGTATCAAGCTATGCAGGTATAAGTAAATAAAACAACATAAAACTTACTTAGTGTGCAGTATACTTTGAACCTAAAATGAAGTTCCAAACAACTTATGTGTTGACGCCTTGGTTATCAACTGGTTGCACAGTGGAGAGATCACTGGATTTTGAGTATGTTGGCATATGAGGTTATAAGGAATGGGCTAGAAGAATATGGAACCTAAATAGCAGAAATATTTCAAAATAATTATAAATCAGCATAAAAAGAAGAATCCTTGATAGTTCTGAAATATCCTCCTAGACAGACAACTCTTTACTCAGAGAAAATCACAAGGACTTATACAAAGTTAAAAGAAAACAAAAACCTTTTTAGCTAAATAAATAGAACAAAGTAGAAGTAGTCTCTAAAATATGTGCATTTAGAAAGAAATGGTTACACTTAAGAACGTTTGTGATCATTTTAAGAATATAGAAAAGGTCTGGTCATGGTCCATTAATGTCCCAGGAGTAAGTCTGTGTGTGGACTGTGCCTACATTGTTTTCTTGGGCAAAACAGATTTTTCCAGCAGAAATTTAAACAAGAAAGAGTCCTGGTGGCTGAAAGCTGATGAACAGAGCAAAGAAGGGGAAGGAGTGAATGAGGCCTGAAGTATACTTCAGGCGAGTGCTCAGGAAGCCAGCTGAAAATGAAGGGGGGAATCCTGTCAACTGGTGAAGAAAACCACCAATAATGTCTCTCAACAGTCAAGACAATTTCCAAGTAAAAATTTGCACAGCCCCAAACATTGACATCACTAGGCCCGGGAAACCTTGTTATTGGAAGAAAAGTTTCCTCAGGTCTACAGAGAACAGCCCTCATCCTCCCAAACTTTCCCTTTTGCCTCTACCTGTGGAGGACTTGAAGGAGCTAGACTGTACAGATGTAGGGGTCTGGATTAGAAATATCCCCCAATGGCTGGTAAAGAATTGTTTCCCAGTTAATGGTCTTGTTTGAAAAGTTTAAGAGGTATGGCCTTGCTGGAGAAGGATGTTGATCAGGGCAGTCACTGAGATTTTATAGCCTCAGCCTACTTCCAGTTCACTCCCTCAGCTTCAAGCTTGAGGCTAGTTTCCTGTCCTTATAACCATGCCTGTGAGTTTTCATACATCTCTTCATGATTCTGCTCATCACTTTGAGACCATAAGCCAAAATAATATCCTTTCCCAGAACATGTTTTTGGTCATGGTGTTTTCTCACAGCAACCAAAAATTAACCGATGATAAAATAATCATGACCTATTTTTCTCCATGTCTTGTATATATGTGTCTACTTGGTACTTGCCAAATTACTGGATCTTTATCCCCATGAGGACACAGATGTAGTGACACTGATCATCTTTCTAAAGCTGACTAAAAAGCAAGTCACATGACTAAGGACCAGCTAAATGATGCACATGTTTCCAGATGCATCATTATTTTTGGCTGACACAAACAGCATGTGTTACATCATAGTTCTGCCACAGGATCATGAACAACAAACAAATTAGAACATGATGCTAGTTAATATACATCTGAAATGTGGGATGATGTGTTGGTAAATTATTCTCCCTTGAAGTATTATGACATGCTCCCACACCTGGAGATCACCCAAGCTTAATAATTTGATGTCTTCCTCTACTGTCTCAAGAAATTCTTTGGAAATAAAGGTAAGGCCTCTGGGAAAGGAGACAAAGGCCTATTCTTAGCACTACATGTCTGTTCCAAAGGATGAGTACATACTAAAATGTAACTCCGTCTCACTTGAGTGTGGTACAGTGCACCTGAAACCCCAGAACTCAGGAAGCCGGGCAGGAAAATGTGAGCTCAAGACTAATCTAATCTATAGAGTGACTTTGAAGACAGCTTTGGCTACACAGTGACACATTTTCAATGATAGAAAGAACAAACAAAAGAAGAGAGAGAGAGAGGAATGGAAAGTGAGAGAGAAGGGAGAGGAGGGAGGAATTCTGTGATGAAATGCATTGCTTTGTATTCTAATTTTTAAAAACACAAGGGAAAGAATAATTTTCTTGGTGAGCAGAAGAAGGCAACATCAATGCTAGGTCTGCCTTATTTGTTTCAATCAGTCCTACCTTTTCATTTATTGGCAATGGTAATTTGCATTAGGATATCCTTCCCAACTCCAGTTAATTGGTGTCTTCAGTGCAGCCTTTCTCAACTCTTAGGACAGGAGTGACATGATCTTCACATTATGGTTTTTAGCTTGGTGTTTATGTGGAAATCTTAGAAGTGGAAGTGGGGGTTTCGCCGACTCTTTCACCTTCTTTTAGGAACCTCTTCCTACTATGGATATTCCCAGCCCAGCCTTCATAAGTCTTTGTGCCTACTGGTATTGTATCTTGTCATGCTGTGTTCATTTGGTTGGTCTGCTCTTTTCTGACAGGAAATGCAGGAGCAGTGGATTGGGGGAGAAGGAAGTGGGGAGGAGTGGGCAGAATGGATGGAGGGCAAACTGGTCAGGGTGCATTGTATTAGAGAATAAATTTTTAAAAAGCAAGAATATAGAAAATGATTCTAATGAACAATAAATAATTAATATTAATTATAAGAAAGTGTAATAATTTTAAATTAAGATACAATTCTGTACCAGTCTGGTATGTTTACCAATGTCTTTTATAAATAAAACCCCCATTAAATTCAGCAACTAAACCATTTTCAAGTGTGAGGTTCAGTGACACTGATTGCATTGACAGTCTGCTACAAGATTGCCAACATCTGTCTCTATAATTTTTTTTTTTGAAATGAAATCTCTACATTCTTAGACAGCTCTTCTTTCCCTCGTTTATAGTTCTTGGTAACATACTTCCTGTTTTTTGCATATTTGACTACTTTATGTAGCTCATAAGTGAATCAAATAGTATTTGTTGCTTTATTACTGTCTTATTTTACTCAACACAATATTTTCAAGTTGATACATATTGTGTCAAATATCAGAACTACCTTCATCTAGATGAATAATTTTTCATTTTCTGTGTGAGCACTGTATTGTGCTTTTCTGTTTATTACTCTAAAGATATTAGTGTGTTGTCTCTGTTGTAATTTTTGGGAATAATTATACTAGCATCACTGCTATAAAAGGATCTCTCAAATATTGTACACATTGAGAACTGGAATTTCTGGATCATATGGTAGTTCTATTTTAAAGTTTTTGAGGCAAAATCACACTGTTTTTCTCTGTGGGAATAGCATTTTATGAATCTACCAACAGTGTTCGTGTGTTCTAGTTTCTTTATCCACATACTTACTTTGTATTTTTATTGTAGTCATCATAATAAAATCAAATTTAATAGCACAATACTAAAGATTGTGAGCTTGTTTAGGAAAATGAAGAAATGATTTTTAAAACATAAATTCAGAGATAGAAACCAGAAATAAGCATAAATTCTGAAGTGATTGAGGCAGTCATAAATATATATACAAAACTTTCTGACAAGACATTTGAAACTTGAGAGGAAATGGATTATTTCCCAGCAAACTATGTATTGCCAAAATTCACCCAAGAAGAAAGGGGAAACTTAAATACACCAGTTACCATAAAAGAATTTAGAAAAAGATGCTTAAAGATCTATCATTGAAAAAGGCAGTGAGAACAGATGGCTACCCAGCTGAGGTTTACGTAACATGCATTTTATATAACCTTTAAGAAAGAGAGCTGTTCAAAGTTAAATTATTTCAGGCCCTAGGAGGGGAAAAAATATAAAAACCTTACCCTGTTCATTTTACAAAGGCAATATAACTTTCTAAATAGGAAAAATAGAACAACAAAAGATTATAAAAAGATTTTGTTTATGAACAAAGATGAAAATGTATTAAAAGGTAAGGAATTAAGTTAAAACTATGTTTCCTTTATCTGTTTTGTTGTAGTCACTTAAGATTCACGTTCAGTGCATTAGTCTACATCAAAATAACAGAAATGAAGTAAAAATTAAAGTATTCTACTATACCCCCATGACCCTTTCCGTCTAGCATGACAAATTTGAGAATAACAGAAGTAAGTAAATTTGATGTGTTGGATGCTAATAAATGAAGAAAGAAAACTGGACAGAGATGTAGACAGATGTTAAGAGGGAAATCAGCCATTTTGAATTGTGTGATTAGTGCAGACTGGACAGAATAGAAACCATTTCTTGGGTAATTAGAGAGATCATTCCTGGCAGAGGAAAAGTCAGAGAAGAATGCTGAGAGACATCTCAAAGGACAATGTACCTGGGACAATACGAGACCAAAAACAGGGCAACACAGAGTCAGAAAGATGATAGTGCCACATTACATGGGGCATTGAGTGAAACAATGAGTCTGCCTGTGAAGTTGCAGCACTTCCAACAAAAAAGCTGGCATTGCTTAACTGTCTGAGTATATCATTAAGATGGAATGGAAGGAACTGAATATTCGGGACTGCTATGGTGAATATTATTCTACATACTAAAGTGAAGTCTATTTTAATTAAAATCAGAAATGGAATATGTATTTGTACTTTTACATTTTAATTTAATAATGCCTTCAACAATCAAATCTTTTAAATGAGATACATAATTTAATAAATTGAACAAAGTTTTCAGAAGATAAAAATATCTCCATTTCAGGACATAAGTTTCTAACGAGAAAACTTAGGGAGCTATAAACAACTGGGATTAACAAGGGTGGTCTGGAGGCATGAGAGGGCAAAAGAGAGGGAAAGATGAAGGGAGGGAGGGAAGGAGAAAGGGAGAGAGGGAGAGAGGGAGAGGGAACTGTGATCGATAAGTAAAATAAAAATAAATTAATATATAAAAAACAAGAGAATTCATTAAGGTGAATAGATACAAAGCAAATGTTGGGGCTGGTGAGAGATGGCTCAGCTGTTAAGAGCACCACTGCTCTTCCAGATGACCTGGGTTCAGTTCCCAACAATCACATGGCAGTTCACAACTGTCTGTAACTCCAGTTACAGGAGATCTGACACTTTCATATCAATTCACATAAAATAAATTTTCTTCAAAAAAGAAAAAAACAGAAGTCAAGTGCACAACATACATTGATTTGTTCTTAATAAAATAGAGAAAAACAAGAAAAAAATAATCCTTGTATTACTGAGAATGGTTTCAGACTCTTAGGTACTGATTTCATTGGAAAGAAACTGTATATTCAGAGCAAAATACTGTTTTGCTAAGGAAAAAACATACGGAAGAGTGGAAAGTCATACCAGTTTTGAAAGATAAGGCTTTTAAATGCAACACATAAAATTCTGTGTGTAATTATTATACAGAACTTTATTTAAACTATTTGACTATTAAGCTTATGTATATAAAAAGCCAAGAAAAAAATCTAGTATCTAGTAAATAAAATCTTCTGAATACAAAACTAGAAAATGAGTGATTTAACTTACTAGATAGCAGAAGAAATATGAATTCAGAAAAATTAGCATGGTCTTTGGCATGAAAATGGATGCCCATAGCCATCGCTGAGGTAGGAGGACCAGAAGCTCAAGGCCTGTCTCTGCTGAATAGTTACTTTAGGCCAGCCTAGGAAACTTAAGGAAACTTAAAGAGACTGCCCCAAAATATATAAGGAGAAGAAATCCTGTGGATATCTGTCAGTGGTATAGTGCTTAACCTAATATATTCACATCCCTCAGTTCAATTCCTAGTACTAGAAAAGTAAATATATGTTAGGTTACTATATAACAAAGACAGCAATTTTATTAAGTGACAAAGACTCTTAACAGAACAAGAAAATGGAGACGTACACAAATATCTTTAGGAAGATGTGACTTGAAAACTATCCCCACAAATATAAATACCAAATGATTAAACACTTGAAATTAAAACCAGATGATAACATCAATTTGGAAAAAATCTAAAGGAAACACAAATGCAGAAGAATCTGAGAGCTACATCTCTACTTCCAACAAGTGACCAGAAACTACTTTAGTGGATCTAGGTTAGACATTCTCTAATTTCTATGTAAATTGCTTTATCTATTAATACACATAGGTAAAGTTCTATGAAGTTCACATGTGCACCATGTAACCAATAGATAAGCAGCAGCATCCAGTTACTCTAATTCTGCATTTGTACAGAATTACTTACAACATTCTGTTTTTATGTTGTTGTGCTCTGCAGAACTTTAGACAACTATAAGTATAGTAAGAATTAGAGAATCCCCCTTAACAAAAAAATTGGAATCTTGGAAGTCATAAAGAAAATATGCACATTATTTACCTTACATATAAGACAATATTTACATGACAATATATATCATAGGTGAGTAGAAAGGCAATTATTTAGAAGAACACTCAATCAAATGTAGAGATGGGCAACATAAAAACAAGCAATTTGTAGTAGTTCAATGCTAAATGATGGAATGTATAACAAAATGTTAGTGCTTGCAAGAGGAACATAGATTGCAGTGACAATTGACTCATTTTAAACTCACTGGCAGGAAAAAAAGTGAGTATTGCTAACTAACAAAGAAATTACATGGCCTCTTAAATTACCAATTGAAATGTAAATCATAATATTTATATTTTTAAAAATCAATGCATTTTAAGAACACATTCATAGATTTATGTAAAACTATGTGCAGGTGAAGAAAACTTTAAAAATAAAAGACTCAATGCATCATTGGAGTGTCTGGTCAAGTTTGCATTTTTGAAGTGAAAAATTCAAGTTGAAATGCTGTTTATAATGAGTTCCACTTCCATATAGAATATAGAAAGGAAGAAAATAGCTGTTCTCACAAATCAATAAACTACATTTTACTTTTTTTTTGAAAACTGAGGTATCATAAAAAACAGTTTGAAATCTTAAGAAAGACTGATAAACCAAGAGAAAGGGAACAGATGTAATATCAGCAGGTAAGAGGACTGCTGAAATATTCCACACATTCTCTACTTTTAAACACTGATGGGCTGCATGAACAGAATTCATCAGATCCAAAGTCACAAGGGAATTTTCTACTATCAGTATTGCTTCTTTAAGACATTCCAGCAGATGGTCAACAGAAGTAAAGACTAGACATGCACTCTAAAACTGCTGGTAATAATTAGAAAGTCAAGTAACAATAAGCATAGATACAGACCTGCTGAAGATGGCATATGAAAACGCATCAACTTAGCTATAACTGCTACATCTACAACACAACTCTTGCATCTAAGGCTCAAGATACATCATAGACAAAGGATAGAAATATAGGAAGAGGCAGAGGACCTGGATGTCTGATGTACAATAGAATCTTCAGTATATGACATGGAAACATGAAATATTAATGCTGTGAGTACCTAGACAAGAGATGAAAAATGTCAATACCAATTGACACATGGGAGTGAATGAAGGAAATCTCACAAGACCCCACCAATAAAGAAGAGCTACAGGCAATAATAGCTAATAAAAGAAAAAGACTCAGTCTTCTCCAAGGATAAGTCCAGTATTAACACATACATACATACATACATACATACATACATACATACATACATATATACATACATACATGCATACACACATACATTTAAAAAGAAGAGGCAATGAATTTGAGAAGTTGTAAGTGGATGTTAAAAAATGTGATGGAGAAAATGGAGAGAGGAATGACATAAATACACATATGAATTTCTCAAAAAAAAAAGTTAACATAATATAACCTAGATGGAGAGAATGAAAATCCTGTATTGGCAAGCTGTTGCTAGCTGAGACCCATATTCAGAGAGTCTGAGTCAGTCCCATGCTGGATTCCCAGCTATCAGTCTGGGGACTGTTAGCTCATCCTTGTTCAGGTCAGCTGTCTCTATGTGTTTCTGCAACCTGGTCTTGTCCTCTCCCTCTGCATCTGGATTCTAGTTTGACTCAGTGTTTAGTTATGGGTGTTTGCTTCTGTTTCCAACAGGTCCTAGATGAGAGCTCCATGATGGTGGATAAGTTAGTTGTTGATCTCATTATCAGGGAATGGCATTTTTGGTAGCCTTTCCATGGTTGCACAAATTGTTAGTTGGAGTCAGTCTCGTGGGTCTCTAGACTTTTCTTTAGGTTCAGTTTTCTCTTCAAACCAATAATGTCTCCCTCTTTTATGTTCTCTCTCTCTCTCTCTCTCTCTCTCTCTCTCTCTCTCTCTCTCTCTCTCTCTCTCTCTCTCTCTCTCTCCTGTCTTCTATTCCTACCCAACTCAATCTTCCTAGTTGCATGTGCTTTCCTCTCCTCCCCTTCTCTTTTTTTCTACTTCTCTCTTCATTCACTGCCCCACCCCCACTTTCCATGTGCTCTGGGAGACTTGTTCCTCCCCCTTTCTGTGAGGTACCTTATATGAAGAAACCATCCTGAATGAGTCACAAAAACAGGAACATGGTATGTCCTCGCTCATATATGGATTCTAGACCTAGAGCAAAGGATCACCAGCCTATAATTCACACCACTAGAGGAACTAGGATACAAGGTATATTCTAAGAGATTCATATAAGGTTCACCTTAGTGTATTTTTAAGCCCAGGATACCTTAAGAAGAAATTTGAAACCATAGCAATGAAAACAACCAAGTCTAGAGGTGTACACCTTTAATCCAAGCGCTTGAAAGGAAGTGGTAGGTGGATCTCTGTGAATTCAAAGCTAGCCTGATGTACATAGTTAGTTCCAAGACATCCAAAGATCTATAGTGAAGCCTGTCTTTGAAAAAGAAGAAGAAGAAGAAGAAGAAGAAGAAGAAGAAGAAGAAGAAGAAGAAGAAGAAGAAGAAGAAGAAGAAAAAGAAGAAGAAGAGACAACAGCAACAAAGAATGAAGGAAAAAGGAAGGGGGGGAGGAAGGATACCCAAAACAAAAACAAAAATAAAAGCCTCAGCAAAACCAAACAAAATAACAACAACAAATAAAAAAAGATACATCCAAACACAGCTTAACTTCTCAATGGATGGGCTCAATCTCCCGCACTGACAAAGGGTTATATAGAGTTAAGTGACCACTATGTGTCATTACAAAATAATACTTAATTTTTTATTCGTTTGTTTATTTTTAAATCCCAATCAAAGTATCCCTTCCCTCCCATTTTCCAAATTCCCCCCTCCCATCCAATACTCCTCCACTATTTCTCCCCAGAAATAGGTAGACATCCTAAGGATACCAGCCAGCCAAAGTTAATCAAGCTACAGTGAGACTAGGCTCCTCCTCTCGTTTTATCTAGTAGGATGAATGGGTTCCAAAAGCAGGCATGAGAGTCAGAGATAGCCTTTACTCTTATTGTTAGGAGTCTTACAAGAAGACCATATCATATAACTGTAACATGCATGCAGAGGACCTAGGTCAGTCCCGTGCAAACTCCCTGGTTGCAGGTTCAGTCTGACTCCGATGAGGCTTCCTTCATTTTTTTCTGCAGGATCCGTCAAGCCAGAACCCAGAGGTGGGATAGCCCAGAAACCTAGGATAAAACAAAATAAAGTCAATGAAAAGATTCTTTCTTTTATTATTATTAATAGTATAATTTAAAAAGTTTACATGTCGATCCCAGTTTCTCTCTCTGCCTCCCTTCCTCCCTCCCTTCCTCCCTCCCTTCCTCCCTCCCTCCCCCTGTCCTCCTTCCCTCCTTCCCTCTCTCCTTCCCTCTTACCTTCTTTCCCCTCTAACATGCACCCCGCCACCATCCCATCCCATCCCTCCAACTTAATTGCACATGTAGGGCTATGCTATCCAGGTTGGGTCATGTAAATCTGTCAAGTCGTTTGAAGTAGGGACTAGGACTTCTTTGTCTAGGTTAAGGTAGTATCTCTTCATAGGGGATGTGTCCACAAGGTCCTTTTTTGCACCAGGAATACATCCTGGTTCTACTGTCTGAGGTCCTTCAGACTGCTCAGTCCTTCTAGCTGAGATCCACATTCAGGGGGTCTGAGTCAGTCCCATGCTGGATTCCCAGATATCAGTCTGTGAGCCCATTAGCTCATCCTTGTTCAGGTCAGCTGTCTTTGTGTGTTAAAAGATTCTTAACAATATTCTGCTGTTTTCATAAACTGGTGCCTAGTTCAACTGTTATCAGAGAAGGCTTCATACAGCAGCTGATGGGAACAGATGCAGAGACCCATCATCACATATTAGGTAGGGCTCAGAGAACAAAATACTATTTTTTACTCAATTATTTTTGGAGTAACAGTAATTCAAGGTGTGAATGGAGTAAAATATCTTCTGATCCTCTACAAACAAATGAAAAATCTGAAGAAAGGTTGTACTCCTTCTTGATTAAGGACAATTGTTATTAGCCCAAATACCGAAGAATACTCAAATAAGTATCACTCTATTGTTTTCCTTCATGTATTTACAATCTCACATCTATCTACTTGTCCTGCTTTTCTGTGCAAATTATTTTACTTTCTCTAGATATAACATTAAGTAGAGTTTAAACTTAGTACTTTATTTTAGCAATTCATACAGATAGCTTGTGTAGTGTGAGGAATTGCAGGAGAAAGATGAAAATCATAAAGAAAAGCCTAATGGAATGCTAACCGTGGAAGTGATTTAACAACATAATCAAAGAATGTGCTTAACAGACCCATTAGAAGATTCAATGCAGCAAAAAGAAAAGTCAACCTGAAGCTCCAAAGCAAAGAAAGTTAAGAGAAAAAGGGAGAATGTCAATTCACATTACTTCTAAATTGTTAGTCTGCATAATTGACTACTTCTTGTTTCTCTGGCCCTCAGGTTTTTCAAATATCTCACTAAATATTGCATTCCAACTTCCATCACTTTCTAGTTATTTCTAAATACAGGGATAGGATACAAGTACCACTAGTCATGATGAAAGCCAGCTGAAGCATGGACTCCAACAACAGAATCTAGTACAGTTGCTCTTCAGTGCATTCAGGACCCCTTGCTCTTCTTCAAAACTAAGTAATAAAATATAAAATAGTCTAGCCACAAACAAAAAGAAAATGAGAGGACTTTTTGCATGAGCAAATTGTGTTTCATGCAGGTCAGAGATATTTCTGCCCAGTTACAGTTCACTTACTGTAACTCTCAACCTTTGATCTTTCTTCAGACAAATTCAGCCTCTACTGTTGTTTGCACTAGAGGCAGAATAATAAAGATCTTAATGAGTATAAGTATATACCTGAAAACAGCATCCATAACCAAATAGGCAAATGAGAGTGCTTGTGGTGCTGACTCTTTTGAATGTTGTTTTCATTATGATCTCATATTCTTAGAGAAGGAATGGGTAACAATTGTTGGCTGTTCACAAATTATGAAATCCATCCTTCTGGAGAGCAAGATAAATATTATTCATCCATCTGATTTCGTTCAAGTGAACCATCCAGTCAAAGTGACCAAAGAGAGAATCCTCAGTCTCCAACTTACACTTATAACTTTAGAATTTTTTTCCTAACCTCCTAAGTCTCCACTCTATTCCTTCCTGAGAATTTGTGAGAGGTGAGAATATATGAACACATTGTTCATGATTAATCATGATAATAATTACAGCTAAAGTTTAGGAACATAGACCTTGTCCACTTTTATGTAAAAATATGACTATACAATTACACATCAGTGACAACAACAAATATTTTAATAGCTTTACTTATTTATTTGATTTACTTTTCACTGATAGAGGTCAAACTCAGAGCTTCATGCATGCTAATCATGTAATTTATTCCAGAAAGCGGGTATAGGCTTGGAACAGCATCATCTTTGTATTCCCTAGGATAGAAAAAAATAAAAACTAAACTATACTAGTAAAATAAAAACCACTAAATAATCCTGACTGTAAAACAGGTACAAAGTAGAATTCTGACCTGGTCTTTTTTTGTTCTTGCACTTTTCTTTGTACTTGTTTTATATTAAACATATTACATTATGTTAATGGTAATTTTGTGCAAATGTAGTATGTTAATGCTGGACATGTTTAGCCAGTCTTGTAACTAGGAGTGCCATAATTAATTTTAACTGTGAGAAAGCATATTAATCGCTTGTGAAAACTTAAATTGCACATCATTTGTCAATGTTTATGTCATGAAAGATCTCTAGTATCTTTAATCCATACACCTACATTAAACTTATCTAATAATATTTCACATCATATTAATCAAATATGATTAATAAAGAAGATCAGGTTCATATGATATTTTTCTTACTTGAAATTTCTAAGTCCTTAGAAAATTAATGGCTTAGGTGTGAAAGACTGGTAAACACTACAAATTCATGAATTTATTATAGCTTATGTTCAGCCTTCAAAATTAGAATTCTTTTATTGTAGCACTGAAGTCTTAATGTTTGTGTTTATAACAGTAATGGAAAGAGATCATGTCTTAGGATGCCTTGTTAAGAAATGTTGCTAAGACGATACAAAAACTGTTCAGAAAAATCTAGTGATCATTAGAGCCTTCACTTTTCAGAGGACCAGAGACTATCCTCAACACAACACAACCCCATATCCAGTTGTGATTTTGTGTGTTTCCTATTTGTTGTTTTTCAATATAATACACATTTAAGTTGATTACCCACTGTGTTGCCAGTGTCTTATTTAGAAAATAATTCTAGAAACTTAATTCCTATTAAAAGTGAGTAGTTTCAGTGTTGTTTTGAAATACAGGTCTATTCTGAAACACAAATACTTTTACTATCATCATGAAGGTGTTACTGTAACCTTTTTTGTGCATATGTTGTAGTGCTTATTTGGCTCCATTTTAATGTGGTCAGGTGCTAAAAGCAATACTGAATACATTACTCTATTTTTTTTGTTGTTTTAAATTGTGTGTGTGTGAGTGTGCATGTGCGTGCGTGTGTGGTGTGTGTGTGTGTGTGTGTGTGTGTGTGTGTGTGTGTGTGTGTGCACATATAAATGCAATTCCATGAAGTGGCCAAAAGAGGATGTATCACATGCATTGGTACTGAATTACAGTTGGATTTGAGCTCCCTGAAACCAGAGCTAGCAACCTTAAGGTCCTTTGCAAAAACAATAAGGTTTCTTAACCCCTGAGCTATCACTACAGCCTCTGTACATTCCTATTTAGAAGAAACCAACAGAAAAATGCTTGGAATGTCAACCACCATCAGAATCTAAAATGAATATGGTCCTTTACTTCTTATTTTTGAAATTATTGAGTAATTTCAATTAGAGCACAATAGAGTGATACCATGAATTTAAGTTATATTTATCCTAATGAGATGGAAGTGTTTTATATGTTTATTGGTATATACACTTTTCTGAAGTACCTTTCTTGCCCTTTGGTTATTTCTATGGATAGCCCATCTTTTCTATTGTTCAATAGTTCTCTCTAGATTATTTGGGTATTAGTCTTTGGAGCAGTATAAAGTGAACTACTGTTTTCCATTTTCTTCAGTTCCTGTTGTCTTTTTCACCACTAACGGATATTTTTGTAAAGATTTTTAATTGCAGCGAGTTCAGTTTGTGTAATTTTCTTCTACATTCAATGTTTTCTGGGTCCTTTTAAACAAACATTTTACTTGCATCAAGAACACTTGTAACTATCCATGCGGGACCACCCTGAGTCCCTGCCTACCTGATCTCTAAGCCCACTGCAGGTGTTCCTCTGCTGGAGGTCTATCTGACTAAGGAGAGATCTTCTAGAGAGATTGAACCAACCAGAGCTACAGACATCGAATTTCTGACCCACCTAAACCCACCATGGGAGTAGCATAGAAAGACTCCACTGGAAGAAGCAATGGGAAAACAGCAATACAAGAAAACACCTAACAATAGAAAGGCAAGCATGACACCACCAGAATCTAGGAACTCTACACCAACTAGACCTGAACACCCCAAAGCAGATGATGCAGAAGAGAACGACTTTAAAAATATCTTCATAAAAATGATAAAGGCCGGTCCATTGCAGGTCTCCTGCTAAAGAGGCCTCAGGAGAGTGGCAGGCCCAGGCTAGATCTGCCTATCAGCTTAAGGAACATCCTGAGTCCCAGCCTTCGAGATCTTTGACTTTGATCCCCAGTCCTTTGCTGTAGCTTGATCTTTGATGCCCATTGCCGAGCCCCTGCCTTTGGAGAGACCTCCTAGAGAGCTTGGACCACATAGAGCTACAGACATTGAACCTCTGACCCACCTAAGCCCACCGAGTAAGTACCATAGAGAGAGGGAAAGACCCCACCAACACCTACCGGAAGAAGCTATGGGAAGACGGCAATACAAGAAAACACCTAACATAAGAAAGACAAGCATAACACCACCAGAGGTCCGCCTATCTCTGCAGGTCCACCCTGAGTTCCTGCAGGGGGCTGGATCATTGACCCCCCATTGTAGGACCTCTGCTAAAGAGGACCTACTCAGCTGGAGAGTGCCAGCTAGACCCACCTATCAGTGCAGAAACATCCTGAGTATCAGCCCAGCCTTTGTCCCTGTCATCAGGCCTCGGCTACAGGCCTTGGCTACAGGCCTTGGCTAGAGCTAGACCCGACTATCCCTGAGGAAACATCCTGCGGGCTAGCCTCTGCTAAAGAGGCCTCAGTTCGCCTCTGCTGGAGCCTGAACTTTGACCCCCATCGTCAGGACCCTGCCTATAGAGACCTCCTAGAGAGCTTGAACCACCCAGAACTACAGACATCAAACCTTTGACCCACCTAAATTCATAGAGAGAGGGAGAAACCCTACCAACACCTACTGGAAGAAGCTATGGGAAGATGGCAATACAAGAAAACACCTAACATCAGAAAGACAAACATGACACCACCAGAATCTAGGAAAGCTAACCAACTAAACCAGAACACAACAAAGCAAATGAATCAGAAGAGAACGACCTAAAAATTATCGTCATAAAGATGATAGAGGCCCTGTAAGAAGATCTGAGAAAATCTCTTCAAGAAATGGAAGATAAAACAAACAAAACATTGGAAGAAATGAATAAATTTCTTAAAGAAAGTATACAAAGCCAAGAAAAACAATTAAATAGGTTCAAGACTTAAAAATGGAAATGGAGACAATAAAGAAAACAAAAACGAAGGAATGTTGGAAATAGAAAAACTGGGCAAATTATCAGGAACTGCAAACACAAGTATAACCAACAGAATCCAAGAGATGGAAGAGAGAATCTCAGGTGCTGAAGATAAATTGACTAAAGAAAATCATAAATACAACATATCCTTAACACAACACATCCAGGAAATGTGGGACACTGTGAAAAGGCCAAACCTAAGAATAATAGGCATAGAGGAAGGTGAGGAAGCTCAGCTCAAAGGGGCCGAAAACATATTCAACAAAATCATCGAGGAAAACTTTCCCAATCTGAAGAAGGACATGCCCATGAAAGTACAAGAAGCATACCGAACACCAAATAGACTGGACCAAAGAAAAAAGACCTCTCAACATATAATAATCAAATCACCTAACATACAGAATAAAGAAAGAATATTAAGAGCAGAGAAGGAAAAGTGACAGGTAACATATAAAGACCTATCAAAATTAGGCCTGACTTCTCCATGGAAACCCTCGAGGCCAGAAGGTCCTGGATACATGTTCTACAAGTACTAAGAGTCCACAGATGCCAGCCCAGGATACTATACCCAGCAAAACTCTCAATCACTATAGATGGAGAAAAGAAGATATTTAATGACAAAGCCAGATTTTCACAATACATATATACAAATCCAGCCCTACAGAAAGCTTAGGAAGGAAAACTCCAACCCAAGGAAGTTTACTACGTTCACAAAGACTTAGGCGACAGATAATCCAACTTCACCAGAAACCAAGGGTAAAGAAGGACAAGTAAATTCACAATACCACTGCCAAAAGCAAATCTAAAACAAACAAACATTAACAATCAATGGTCTTTACTCTCCCTCAACATTAATGGTCTAAACTTGCCTATAAAAAGACACAGGCTAACAGAATGGATACGAAGACAGAATTCATCCATCTGCTGCATACAAGAAATATACCTAAGCTACAAAGATAGACATTACCTCAGGGTAAAGGGCTGGGAAAAGATCTTCCAATCAAATGGACCCAAAGAGGCAAGCAGGTGTGGCTATCCTAATATCTAACAAGTTAGACTTCAAACCAAAATTAATCAAAAGAGATGAAGATGGTCATTTCATATTCATCACAGGAGAAATCCATCATCAAAAAGTCTCGATTCTGAATATCTATGCCCCAAATACAAAGGCACCCACATTCGTAAAAAAAAAAATGCTACTAAAACTCAAGCTCACATAATACCTCACACACTTATAGTGGGAGACTTCAATGCACCACTCTCACCACTAGACAGGACCACCAATCAGAAACTCAACAAAGAAACAAAAGAACTAACAGAAGTTATATCTCAACTGGGTTTAACAGACCATTAACATTCCATCCAAACACAAAAGAATATACCTTCTCTGCTCCACATGGAACCTTCTCTAAAATCAACCACATACTAGGTGGCATAACAAACCTCAACAGATACAAAAGAATTGGAATAGTCTCCTGTATCTTATCAGACCACCATGCTTTAAAATTGGAATTCAACAACAACACAAATCGCAGAAACCCTACAAACTCATGGAAACTGACCAATGGGCAATTGCACCACACCTGGGTCAAAGAAGAAATAAAGAAAGAAATTAAGGACTTACTAAATTCAATGAGAATGAGGACACTACATATCCAAACTTATGGGACAACTTGAAAGCAGGGTTATGAGGGAAGTTCATTGCACTAAGTGCCCATATGAAGAAAACAGGATAGACACATTAGAGAATTAACAGTGCAACTGAAAGCCTTAGAACAAAAAGAAGCAAAATCACCCCGGAGGAGTGTGTCTGAAACTTAAGTCAGTATCTCTAAAAGCAATTTTAATAATTACATATCCTAACAAAGACATACTTGTTTAATGCTTACATCCTGAAGAATGATAGTTAAAATATAAGATACCTGGTTTCTCTTAATCAAAATATGTTTTTAATGGTATACAATTTTACATGTGTAGTTAAAACAATTTTTCAAAACTCTGAAATTCATGGCATATGACCGTTTTGAATGTGTGCTGAGATAATTCAGGTAGGACTAATAACCCAGAATATTGTGACAACACACTTCCAAATTACCCATGCTGTATGTTCAGGACCAAAAATCATAGTGGAAAGAGAGGGTACTAATGATACCTCCCAGAAATACATGATATTAATCATGTATTTGCTTTTAATTAAGTTTTGTCAACAATAAGAAGCCATTTACACTTGCCAGGTTTTTTCAAGCCCCATATTGAAGTACATGACCCCACAGTTAATATGTGTACTCTAGATATCTATTACCTGCTTTTTCTTCTTTACACAGAGATCCATGATCTTTTCTGCTCTTGTTTCATCCTTAGTTAACAATATTGCCTTCTGCTACATCCAGGGAACTAGAGAAAGCTGAAGAGACATTCCACACATCATAATTGCCTCAAACCACTGTCTCAAGCCATGACTATGGTTCTTGTTTACCTGTGTTAATCAATTACCTGTGTTTGTAGGTTAGCCCAGTCAGTCTAATTTGTAGTTCTTAAATCATCTCTCACATCTCTCATGTTCAAAATTCCCAAACGTTTCCATTTTCTCTCATCATATTAGGCTTTACCTCACTACCCAGTCATCACTATTTCAAAATAAACATGCTCTTTATATTACTTTGATTAACAAATCTGTTAACCTGCTTTTTGTAACTGCTTAGGCTTCATTTTTGCAACTGTTTGTAGCCTTGGTGTAGTTTCACTCTGTATTCTCTGTTCAGCCTTTCCCTACCACATTTTCCCATAATCTCACCTGACACTCTACCCCAACTGCTCTTTTATGGTGCATCAAGGTTCACCCAGAATCACCCATGTTTATTTGAGAGTTGCTTCCTATATTTGTCAATCACTTTTTGTTTGTTTGTTTGTTTGTTTCTCACTTATATTCTGCAATCAAACCTATAGTATGGATTCTACCCGGAACTCACTGATTCTGCTTTTCTTGCAACATCATAGCTCGTAATGTGACCTCATCTGATATTTCCTACTTATACTCAGATCCCTCATGTTCTTTGGAAGTGAGGGGACCCTACCAAGAGCTGACATCATGATATACTTTTTACCATTATCAGCCCACTCTTTGCCAGGCCAGGAGGTAAAGTGATGAAAGTCTAGGCTAGTGAGAAAGATAAGACCTGTGAGGATGTATACGCATAATTAATTGGAAATTGTGATAAATATTTGGAAGAAATTAGAATGTCAAGAGAAATCATGTTATTAAGACTGGGAAAAAAAAAAAAAAAAAAAAAAAGCTAGGACCAGACAGGTCTACAGAGTAGAGAGTTAGTTCCAGGAAAGGATCCAAAGCAATACAGAGAAACCCTGTCTAGAAAAACAAAACAAACAAACAAACAAAACAACAACAACAAAAAAGACTGAAAAAAAATCTGGAATTTAAAACAATTACACTTAGTTTTCACCTTTTGCTTTCAGACCCAAAATGAGGTACATTATTAAAGATTACACAAGGTTATCTTGTATCATCATGAAACGGAAACAAAGAAGTCTTCCTGCTGTGTGTATGTGGTCTCCTTGATTAAAGACAAGAGATTTTGTTTTGCTAAATAAAAGCACTCCCCACCCCCCCACACACACACACACTTTTCATTTCATGGTATGTGAATTCTCACACCATTCTGAAAGTGAAGTTTTTATGACTAGAGTTGGTTGCTTAGTATTCACTGTTCATTTTCATTCTTAGAATTTGTTAAGATGCCTTTGAAAGAATAAATGTGCACTGACATCTCTCTCTCTCTCTCTCTCTCTCTCTCTCTCTCTCTCTCTCTCTTTCTCTCTCTCTCTCTCTCTGGAACAAAGACATGTAGAGTTGAGATCTGAAATCACTGGTGTGTGCAGATTAAAAACCAGGAAAGGAAGTTAGGATTGAGGTTGCTTTCATAGAAAGGAAGTGACTCATTTCAGCACTACTATGTAATAGTCACTAAATTTAGCTGTCCTTTGGTGTAAAAAAAAAAAAAAAAAACAAAAAAAAACAATGTTTTTATAGCATTGTGAAACTCCTTTTTACTTAACTATAATTTTCTTACTGTCTTTTGCTATCTTCCAGTCAATTATCAAATCTTTCATTAAGTACGTGTTATGGCATTATTTAGGACACAAAGTCATGTAAAATCTTATCTGACTTCACAGAACAAGCTGACTCATGTATGGATTTCAGTCAACTAGGTATGATCAAAAGGGTCTTGACTCCATTTGAATTTGGACACAAAAGTACTAAAACTAATAAGTTTAGGAGAATGTATTATTCGTCCTTTCTAGAAAAGGATATGAGTACTTCCAAGAATGAACTACAGAATTATTTTTACAGATGAAGTTCATGTAGTCATGTCCGTCTCTCTGCTGTTATTATTTACTTGAAGACTATTAGGTACACTAATACAATATGGACAAATATCAAAAGTACACTCATTGGAAGCGGGATAAAAAAAAATAAAAGAGTCCACGCACATGTCTATTAAAAAGTCATTTAAAATTATACTGATTTGCATTAAATGTCTCTTAACTACTCTGGACACTTATACTGGGCTAAGGAAAGAACAGACCACTTTTGTGTTCACCAGTCATGCTTCTTTACAAAGTCACAACAACAATTAGTGGCAACCCCAGTACGATGCTGTGGAGCAAGGCTGAATATGGAAGTGGGATGTTGGATTTATATAGCTAGATGCTTTACTATACCTAATAATAAGAAATATCTACCTGAGACACATAAATACATAAGATGAATTTAAGAAGCAAAAGGTTACTTGGAACATTGTGAAGGAGTGAGGAATCCTTGCCATCTGGAAATTTTACTCAATTTTTGTAAAAAAAAACGTTTACTTTTCCTTTTTAAAGACTTCCATGTGATTGTACAAGCATTCGGATCAGTTACTGAAACTGCAGACTTGTGAGGCTGAAAGATATTGGGCAGTTTCTCCTAACCCACCTAGTGAAACTGAATCCCTAAAAACAACATTAGTTAGGACTTTCCCAGACATATATAGGGAAGTCATGAAGGACCCAAGTTTGAAGTGAGATCATCTGAACACAGACAAGTATTTTTCTCTTTATTATTAAAGTTTTTTCATAGAGCACCTGCAAAATGCATATTTGTAACATAGGGAGAACATATTATTAAAAAATATTACTAAAATGAAAGAAAATGGAATCATTTTCTGCACCACATAAAGTGTGTGATTGAGATAACAACATTTTGTTTTTCTGTTGTTTCTCTACTGGTTACATGCCATAGGTTCTCCCAAACCTAAGACAGTAGAGTAGCTATTTCAGAGTTTGGACAAATCTGCAAAACAAAGGCAGCCCCATCTCTCAGTTCTGTAGTCAGTTTTGCTACTGGACTTTTTCTGTTAAGGAAAAAGTACCAAAATAAATGTGGTGTTGCAATGTTTCCACGGTAGCTGTTTTCTTGTTCTTAATGCAATTTATTCTTTACCCGGTGAAATGATCTCATTGTAATTAACTAAACTCAAGTCACCAGAGGCCAAGGGTTTCTCTTTTTCATTGTGCATTTGTGGGGAAATATGTCCGTTAAAGGATAACAAAAGGGTGCTAGCAAAATGAGATAGCTGGTTGTTTACATTCTTGCATAGGACGAGGTTTCACTTACAAAGTAGGTGCCTTCCCAATACTCTCAATTTCTACAAACAGACTTGGATTTAATTGCATTGGGTGCATATAATACTGAAGTCACTGAGCTATTCTCTCTCTCTCTCTCTCTCTCTCTCTCTCTCTCTCTCTCTCTCTCTCTCTCTCTCTCTCTCTCTCTCTCTCCGCCCTCTCTGTCTTTGTCCTGTGTGTGTGTGTGTGTGTGTGTGTGTGTGTTTGTGTGTGTACATAGAGGCCAGAGTACAACCTTGGGCATTATTCCTTAAACACTATATGTCTCCCTTGTTGTTTTGTTTTTTAAAAATATTATTATTTGTTTGTTTTACTTTTTTCAGACAACAGTGCTCACTGGCCTAAACGGAGCTCATCAAGCAGGCCAGGCTGGCTGGCCAGTGATCTCAGAGATCCATGTAGCTGATTTTCCAGAATACCAGGTTTACAAGCCACATCACCACTATTCACTTTTAACAAACAAACAAACAAACAACAACTGAAGCCTAGTAGTCCTGATAAAGGCAAGCACTTAACCAGCTGAGCCATTTCTGTCACCTCTTAAGAGTCATCTTTTGAGCAGAACATTATGGTCTCAAATCATGTATCGAAAAGTCTGATTCTTCAATATGGAAGGTAAAGCAAGTTAGGAGACAGGATGTAGAAAGGCATCTGAATAAAAATACATTCCACTTCCTCAACACTACCAAAAATACCATAAAAACAATATTAAAAAGAGGATATGAAATGCTGAGTTTTCATCTGAAGTCAATAAACATATTTCTTTCTCTTAAGACTGCTCATCAACTTCAGTGTCTGGATGTTCTTTACAAGCTCTTCAAAGATCTGTGAAAATGAAGATGTCATTAATAAGATAACTATCATGATGTACCCATTAACACTATGCAGGAGGAGTTTTATTCATCCCAGTTTATGAATGCTATACTGGAGAACTAAGGAATGCTCAGGAAATTCCTTCAGAGAGGTACTGGTAGAGAATTCTAACCCACACCTCACACATTAGTTGTGCTGGTTAAATATTTTAGATATTCAAATTCAAAATTGGAATAAGATAGTAAATATTAGCTGATGATTTCTATATGCTAATCTTTAATGTTTGATCACTTGAGATAAGCATTGTTACTATTGATCAACTGGTCTGAGGCTAGGTATATCAATACCTGCTGTTTTGTGAATGGCCCAGGATATCATCATATACTCTCTTTTAATCGTGTTTGAATAAATAAATACTGTGTTGGGTAAATATCTCCTTTTTCTCTTTTTGAAGAGTCAATTCAATTAAAACACCTCAAGTAAGAGGGGTAGTTATTATACTAAAACATCTGAGAAGAGTGGTTATTCTCAGATCTTCTTGCTGGTGGCTACAAAATGATGGAATCAGTTGTATGTGTTATGCTTGCGTAGGTTTTAGAAAACTACACACAATAATGCATTATAACACATAACTGCATGGCCTTTCTGCTGGGGGGCTGTGTGCTACCAGGATTTATGAAGAGCTGGGAGGCTATGCCAGAGAGCATATTGTCATGACTGAGCTCAGCAACATTGAGCTCAGCAACATTAATATTTAAAAGAAATTGCACCGATCTTCGCTATGTTCATTGAAGCAAAATGATTAAAAGAAAGAGTAAAAAACCACATATTCCAGTAGAAAATAAGATTCTACTTCCAAAGCTAGTGTGGATTTAGATGAACATTTGATTATGCAGTAATTATGTTGGATCTCTTAATTTGATATTTTTTTTTTTACTTCTTAGTTAATACTTCCTCAGTGTGTTACTCTCTTGATTTGCTTCTGGTGCATTTTATTTAAATTATTTTTAAACACTTAGTTTATTGCCTTTCACCAAAGTATTGGATAAATTAAGTTTGTACTTAGCTTTATAATTTCAAATTGATGATTCATTCTGAGACCTTCATTATTTACCACAGAGGGGCAGCCATGTCTGCTATGCCAACTGCTCCTGTATTGTTAACATTTACCTTCCTCCTGCTGAG
The DNA here is from genome assembly GCA_030556225.1 of Cricetiscus sungorus. NCBI lineage: Eukaryota > Metazoa > Chordata > Mammalia > Rodentia > Cricetidae > Cricetiscus > Cricetiscus sungorus. Next base: position 13,573,147 of record JANBXA010000729.1, on the reverse strand, counting down.
ACATGGGTCAATTTTCTGTCCTTGAAATATGAATAGTCTTCAGTTACTAAGAAGCTCAGTCATGTTCCATCCTGTGCAGCCTCATCTGTGGAGCATTGTGCCATGTCTGACAACACTACTGATGGTTTGCTGTGAGTAATTCCAGACTAGAGTGTGTGGAAAGACCTAATGGAGAGGTCACAAACTTGCATGAAGACATAGAGATGTTCACCCAATCTCAGCTGCTCCTGATTCTTACTGGTTCCAGTTTGCTTCTATATATCTGAGACTACTCTCACAGAACACATGTGAAGTTCTGAGTCCTCTCCTGGAGGCTATAACTCCATTTTTTGAGATATGAGGAAACACTTACTGGCATACTGTTCAGATGAGAAATTGAAAAATATATTTCTCTAGAGATAACACAGAGAGAAAAAAAATATCTGCTATAAGCTATTTTACAACCATTCAAGCACATATTTGCTATTTTAGATCCCTGGTCTTTTATAACAAAGACATTCTAAAATTAGGAACATATTCTTAATGCTCTTTAAAAATGCATAACTAATACAACTGTCATTTTCACATTTATAACTAATAAAATCAATTCTGAGCCTTTATATGTGATGATAGGATAGCCACTATCACATTATGCAAAGGCATAAATGAATATTATACATTTAAAATAATCACAGGATTCTAAAGTGTAACCTAAGCATGAAGACTTGTCAGGAAGAAAAGCAGTGGACAACTGCAACTTTAATGCAATAACAAGTGAAATTTTAACAAATAACCATTTTAGGATTTTATTAATTGCTTCCAGACAAACCTATGTTCACTTATAATTTCCTTTTTGAAATCTCCAGATTTTTAGAGTTGCTGGTAATTATTATTTGTGTGCTGATTTATGTACTTAATCCCTTATTCCATGACATAACTTTCATTTAAGTTATCTATGAGGTGCATTTGTGCACCTTACCATCTTCCACGGAGCAATGCAGAGATGGGCATCCATGTGTCTCTGAGTATTCATCATTTATACTGATGTGGCCATCGATGTGGAGAGTGAGAACTTTCTCCCTCCCTCATACTCGGTAATTTTAAGCAACTAAGATGAACATAGGATTCTAAACGTAGACTGCAATGTCAGAGGCTCCTTCCCACATAAAGAATAGGCTTTTTATCTAAAATGGCTTATTGAAAAGATTAAAGAGTGTTCTTAAAGTCTATTTTTAACAATCTTTGTCTTAAATGACCTTAAATATCTAACTGATGGAAAAATGCAATAGATTTTTCAATAATGTATTGACTATGTCCATTTTTTAAAAAGAAACTTTTATTTTGTCTATTATTGTTAGCAGTATGTGTGCACAACTGCATGTGATGTGTGTGTTTGGGTGTGTATGCTTTAGATGTTTGTGTTATTTGTGCAAGTGTAAGTGCAGGTGATGTGTGCCATGGTGTTTATATGGATGGTGTGTGTGTGTGTGTGTGTGTGTGTGAGAGAGAGAGAGAGAGAGAGAGAGAGAGAGAGAGAGAGAGAGAGAGAGAGAGAGGGAGAGAGGGAGGGAGGGAGAGAGAGAGAGAGAGAGAGAGAGAGAGAGAGAGAGAGAGAGAGAGAGAGAGAGAGAGAGAGAGATACTGTGTGTGTAAATGAGTGCAGGTGGTGTATGCCATGGTGTGACTGTGAATGGCTGAGGATCAGTCAGTTTGCACCCTTTATGAAGAGGAGTCCTTGAGGTTGAAACCAAATCATTAAGTTTGTGCAGTTAGTGCCTTTACCCATTGAGCAGTCTTACTTGTGGACTTTATACATTTTAAAGCATAGAAAACCTCAAAACTTGAATTTCTGTATTAGCAAGAAAGGCAGATTTGCATATATTTCCTATGGAAGTTTACATATGAATGCAAATGCTTATTTTTTTAATTGTAGCTATCAGGTTTATATAAATCAAGTGCAGTGACAATTTTAACTAAAACTAGAAAAGAAAGAGAGGATAGAAAAGGTAAAGAAAACACTTGGGAAAAGTGCAGTGAAATTAATTCTGGAAATGAGAGTAGGTGCGGTGAATTTATAAAGAGATCAGAATCACCAGAGACCAAAAGTGACACCATGTTTCAGCAAGTTTAGTCCTGTGACTTCAGAAAGAGTTTACTAGATGCTATGTTATCAAAATCCTCGCAGAGTTACCTCTCAAGAATTTTTGTTCTTATTTTACAAAAGAAGAGAATTCTTTTGTTGGACCAGAATTATGAGGATAATATGATTATTCCTTTTCAATCTGTAAAATATACAGCCTGTGACTATTTTTTAACTGAATATATATATATATAGAAGTTATCTGTATATCCTTATAGAAAAGATCATGAAGTTTAATCATGAAAATAAGTTACTATTTGTAGATTTTAAAGGTGAGAGTACTTTCACAAATATGGTTACATAGACATATAATCTGAAGTAATTCAATTTATTTTGTTCACTTAGCACTTTTTTTCAATATTCCTTTTTTTTCGTGCATATGTGTGTGTATATAATTGTCTATATGCAGCAGGAACTGTTCATCTCCTAGAACTGGAGTTACACGTGGTTGTGAGTCATCTGATTTGGGCCCTAGATACCAAACCTAAGTCCTCTACAGGAGTGGGAAGGACTTTCAACGACTGAGCACATTTTCATCCCATCCAAAACAATCCATCTCATAAAAAGACAACAGTGAAGTCCTAACAGCTGTAATCAGTAGTGAACCCTGCCCTATATTTCACTGCCTAAAGGAAAAGCAATAAGAGCAGGTATTAGACTCACTGGAGCAGTAGCCACAGGTAAGTCCCCCTAGAGGTCAGCAAGCTCTCACTGAAATGCAAGAAGCTAGTTTATAGGAAGTCACAGGCTCCTGCATTTTGAGAGCTGTCTCATGGATTTGCAAAAGCGTCCTTAGAGGGCTGCCCAAGAGGAACATATCTAAGCTATTTTCTCTGATCCTGCACAGGTGCTTAGTAAAACAAAATATTTAGAGCCCAAGTCTAAAAAATAACTTTATGCTTGGTAAGTTCCACCTCATTTCATTGAGGCTATACACACACATGGGATTGCTATCTTTATATTTCCATTATATCCTTTATATTCCATTACATGTATTCTAAATATTCCACTATATTCCATTTATATACTTTAATTCTGTAGAGCTGAAGCCTAAAAGAAAGATATGGGTTAGACATAATGGCAGGTATTACTTGATCTTTCTAAAGATTAATAACATGCCATTTTGTCATATATACGCTAATATATTTTCAATATCATAAAGATTATGATTTTCTCAATATTGGCTAGATAGTGACAGTGGTTGAGAATGGGAATAAGAAGGTGTTTAATCACAATGTGAAGGCTAAAGAGCCTCTAAGGATCAGACCACCTCCAGCCAAGCTCCTACCTTTCACCACAGAGACGGTAAAGCTGAATAATGTCATGATCATAGAGCATCAAAGCAGACTCTATCAAACCATGGTAGCAGATGCATTCACACATTTTCAAGATGCTTCTTGGCAGCCACATGATACAACAGGTGTGGCTGTTGCACACATGATAATTAAATCTGGCCAATTACTTTAAAGTCTGGAAGAATCTTTTCAATTTTTAATTATAAAGCCATTTTTAAAAATTATATATTTATCTAACCACAGAAGAGCAAGATAGGAAATTAGAATAACCTAATAATTTCTCAACCTTAAGAAAGCCAATAACATATTTATCTAAACAGGTTTTATCTAAATATATGGCAGTAATGTAAATAAATACCAATGGATAGAATGCAGATATCAGGGCAGGGTTCTGTTCCTTGTAAATTTCTCTCAGAATTCTCAGATCTCTTAGAAGCAGAACAGTGTCTTTATGAGTACATTTTTCTAGATCTTGCACTAGTGCATACCATTTCTCATTTGCTTTGTAGTTAACTTAGTTGTATGCATTGATTTGCCTCTTTATTTTACTATATACTTATTCAGTGTGTATATATGTATGTATATCACATATGTGTGTGCCATTGCGCAAACCAGGTCAGAGAATAAATTTGGAAGAGTTGGTTCTAGCTTTACAATACATGGGTGCCAGGGATGAAACTCGGGTCATCAGTCTTCTTTGAAAGCACTTTTCGACTGAGCTGTCAGGCAAACTCTGTCATTTAGGACAATGCACCCCTCACTTTTCTCCTTCCCTCTTCACTAACAATAATCAATGTATTGTTATGGAATATTTGTATACTGTGTGAAGATGTGTTGCTGTGATGGGCATAATAAAGATCTGAAGGTCAATAGCTAGGCAGGTGGTAAAGGTGGGACTTCTGGGGACAAGGAGGACACTGGGAAGAAGAAAGGCGGGGAGACTACAGGAGATACAGAGAAAGTAGGATGTGCAGGAGGAGATATAACAGCTATGAGCAACATGGCAGAATGCAGATGAATATAAGTGGGCTAATTTAAGTTAAAATAACTAGTTAGAAACAATCCTAAGCTATAGGCTGACTTTTATAAGACTCCATGTCATTATTTGGGAGCTTGTGGAATAGAGAAAGACTCGTCACAATGGGTGCTTTCATTTCATCTAAGTTTGTACTACTATATTTATTGCACTTTATTGCAGAGGCTCTGCCTCACATTAATTTCCTTGGACCTTTTATATTTCCTACTTTAATATAACCCAGTTGTTTTTGGATCACATGTTACACACTTGGATATTAAGTACTTAAGCTTTGTCTGGGATATCTTCTATCTTGTTTACTCTTTATTTCTAGATATTTTGATTGATGGACTTTTTTTTATTCTCTGAGGGTTAGTCTGTGGATGCTTTAAAGGTCAGCTTTTCATACACAGGCAAATTCCCTTTGTCTGACTTGGTTTTCATTCTATTTTCTTGACTTTAACATCCTTCACTGGGAACAATACATTTTCTGATTTTCTCCATTCTGTTATCCTACTATTTTATATTTCACTTGATTTATATTTTTAGCTGTGACATTTTTACAACAGAAATGTCCATTTGCAATCACATATGAAATTTAGTGTCTCTTACTGTTCCAAGGGATTTCTATTGACATTATCCAATGATTTACCTTCAGAAAACTGATGCAAAGCCCTGCTAATTCTTACCTATCCTTAACTACTGCTGAAAAACCCAGAGTATATATCCATCTGATTTTCCATTGTAGCTATTGCTAAGTTCACATTCAATCTCATCAGAAATTTTGAAGACATATTCTTTGTTCATGGTGTGTTAACATCTAAGATGACCCATGTCTGGATCATTTCTTTTCAACCATTAAATCAGATGGTTTACTCTAAAGTCCATTGTTGTTCTTTGACTCTAGAAAATTTAGTTTATATCATGACATTTGCTTTTGTTTCCTCCTTTCTTATCTCTTTTAAGCTACCTTTATATTGCCCTATTTGTTTACATTATTCCCTGTCACAATCTCTGACTTTTTAAAGTTTTGCCCAAAATATGAGCAATTTTCTTAATGTCTTCTTCAATTCCTTTAATGTTGTTTTCTGAAATATATTTTATTTGAAATTTTCAAACTTGTAACGAAGACTTTTTCTGGACTACATAAAAAAAGCTGGAAAAGACAAAAATTAAAATCTCCTTTTAGATCCACCAGAGAACTGTCTTCACAATGCAAATGGGGAATAAAAGAGTAGAGCGAGAGGACATGTTGATTCACAGCTTCCTGAAGCAAAGTTCTAAGAAGAGAAACTTGTGACAGAAGCAGAATTGAGGTAGGAGGATATGATCCACAGGTAGGAAGACCTGCTCCACCATGAATGGGAAGCTGGACACTTAGTGTGATTAAGTACTAGAGATTAAATATTCCAAAGAATCAGTTTTCTTGAGACCTTTCATTTGTGTGCCATTTACTTTAAGTAAGCCTCCAAGGTTTACACAGTGAAGACTGTAGAAAATCACATGCCCTGTTCTAATTTAGTAAGAGGAAGAGAAAGGTAGCTATTTTCAAGTAAGTTAGAGCATCTATTACCTTTTCCTATTCTGGCATTACAAGAAACAATTTTAGCTGATATATTAGGAGAGTAACGTACATAGTAAATGATAAATATCAATATCAGGTCCTTCCAACCTTCCTGTTTAATGGCAGAAATAGTCTTAGACACAGATTTCAAAGTCACAGTCCAGGCACAGCAGGCAAACTCATAAATACTTTGATCTGGTCATAGGATTCTAAAACATGTTCCTTCCTACCAAACATAACCATTACAACAATCAGGCTCTAGGGTGTTAACAAAGGAAGCAGAAATGTGCAACAAAACAAAATAGATATCTGATGGACAGTACACTAGATGACTAGGAAGTCTGAGAGAAAATATAGATACCAAAACATTCCTGCTATCAGATATAACAAAATCAAATTGCAGGAAATTTATAGGTAAATCAGAAACATTGTCTGTAAAGTGCAAAAGACAAGGATTTTTATTCATTCTTTTCTTCAGATAACATAAGGAAGATGCAGTTGTTTTTCAACAATAGAGACTGCCTAAAATCCTGAACTCAGTGAAATCCTTCTTTGAAATTCTTTTTTGGAAACAAGAAATTCAAGAAAAAAAATTGAAGAGATTATTTACTGCCAATAAAGTTACATTTCAAGGGGTATTTAGGTTCTTTAATAAAGAGAAGTTGTATAGATTACAACTTACATCTACATAGGAAAGGCTTGATTTAGAAGACACCTATGAAGATACAATAAAGCCTTTTATTTATCATTTTATTATTCATTGATTAGAATGTGTTTAACTTCAGCGTAACTGTTTAATAGATATTGGACTATTCAGGTTGTGTGTTTCTCTTTCAACAAAATGATGTCTTATATAATTGTCATCAAATTTGCAAACAGTTTTTTCACAGGAGCCCTTTGCTTTCCTTTGAAAAATGATGGATGCATGGTGGTGTTTTTTTTTTCTTCCTTTTTTGAAAAATAGCTTCATTTATTTATTTATTTCACATTACAGACCACAGTTTCCTCTCACTACTCTCTTCTCTTTAGCCCACTACTGTTCCGACCCCCAATTTACTCTCCCTCCATTTCTGTTCAGAAAAGAGCAGGTCTTCCATGAGTATCAACAAAACATGGTACATCAAGTTGAAGCAAGACTAGCATTTCCCCATGTATTAGGCTTGCACGAAACTGACATAGACACTCTTTATGTGTTGCTGGTGCCCCCTGCTTAGACATCCTTTGCAGGAGAAAGCTGAGAAGACATAGCAAAGGCCAGGCCCTGGGAGTTGAGTGAGTAGCAGGGAGCACTTCAGCCTGCCTTTATATCCCCTCCCAAGGTCCCATTGTCTTAGTCACTGATTCTGTTGCACTGTCCTTTCTTCATTGGCTTGACTCAGACCCCCTGAACATGGGTCTCAGCTAGAAGGCCTGAACAGTCTAAGGGACCTCAGACAGTGGAACCAGGATGTATTGCTGGTGTACAAAAGGACCTTGCCGGCACATCCTCCATGAAGGAATACTCCCTTAACCAAGAGACAGGAGAGAGGTCCTACTCCATACTTCAAATGACTTGGCAGATTTAGATGACCCCTCCTGGATGGCATCACCCTACATGTGGAGTGGGGATGGGTGGGAGGGGAGGGTGGTCAGGGTGCACATGAGGGGGAAAGAGAGGGAAAGAGTTAAAGATGGAGGGAGGGTAGGAAGGAAAGGGAATTGGTATCAATACGTAAAATAAAAATAAAAAAATAAAAAAGAAGCATGATTTTAAACAGAACCTAGGATTTTCCCATACATCTCTAAAAGTGCTCATTAATTACTAAAGTTCTGAAACACATCACAATAAGTTGAAACTTTAAATGCATGCAGTACTATTTTTAAACTTACAAAGATACTAAACATTTCTTTGTAATTTTGAGGTATAATTTAATTACAATTTTCTCTCTGTACATAGAAGCACTGTCTTCATTCTCTTCTTCTGTTTCTTTATTTTTAAATATTATTTCTTCATCTTTGTAGAGTAGAGAATCTTCTAGTGTCCTCAAAGCTGCTGGATGACCTTTGATTTTTCTTCTCATATCTATGAATAAAGAACCATATCTATTATAGAAGGTTACTCAGAATTTATTATATAACTCTAGAGTTGTTTTTCTCCCCCCAGATATCTACTGAAGATATGAACTGGCTGTGAGTTTTTCTCCCTTAGGAAGCATCTGGCTACTGGAAATATCAGCCTATGACACACAGTTGGGACACTATGCTGTATCCAGTCATAAAGGAATGGTGAAGGTTTGGCTCTTGGTAGAAACACTGAATCGTAGCAGTGTTGACTCCTCTTGTGTTCAATTATCACCATATTTAAACTTGAGAAAAGGGCTCACACTAAAAACGATGTTTTATAGTGTGTGTGTATGTGTGTGTGTGTGTGTGTGTGTGTGTGTGTGTGTGTGCGTGCATGTGTTGTGCTTTGTGTACGTGTACAACTTTCACAATAACTGACAATTTTACATTATCTGATTTTTGTCTTATTTCTTGATTGATTGATTTTTGTCTTATTTCTTACTCCCCTTTTCTCAAATTTGTGTAAAATGTTTAGGTTTGCTTCTGGGAACTTCAGAAGAGTGTGGCTTTTACTACTTAGCATACTATTTCCTAAAATCATATCTAACTCTGGATATCACTATTTTATTTATATTACTCCAAATATTGTTCACAGTTCAAATACTTACAACAGTTTTCACTTGTAATTGGTCCTACTTTCCCTTTTCAGTCATGTATTATGAATAATTATTTTATAATTCTCTCCAGTAATATTTTTGGGGGAGCAAAGGCAATAACTGTATATCTTTTGTTATCTTGAAGTTGAAATAGCCAATCTTACTGCAGATTTCTACAACAAATATATTAAACGTTTACATTTTCTTTAAGGGATAACATAATATTCTACTCAGTCAGAACTTCATCATGTTCTTTCTAATTGTGTATATTTATCATCTTCTCATATTTTACTCTTGATAAAATATTAGACACTGAATTTTCTTTTGTTCAAGCAGCATTTGCCTTCTTTTATTTACTTTGGCCCAATTCCCAGAAATAGGATTACTGTGTCAAAGGAGATATTTGTTTTTATGATTCAAATGGCTTTCCAAGGGAGTTATGCCAACTTACAATGACACCACGAACAAATGGAATAATAGCTTTAGTGCACTTTTCCATGTCTGGGCTTTGAAAGTATTTTAAATATTTGCTTTTCTGTGACTTTTTAACTTTTTCTTAATTAGCTTGTTAAGATTCTAATTATGACTTTTGCCTGACTAATTAGTAAAACAAGTGGTATGAAAAGTAATCTCATTAATTTCTTTTTTTAATTAAAGCATGGACCTCATTTTGATTATTTCAATTTTAATGTATTAATTTTTAGATAATGAATTAGGAAAATGTAGTTACCACATTTTCATTCATAATTTCACCTGTATATATTTCTCTACTAAGTCCATTCTGCATTTTAACTGTTAATGAATTACTTCTTAAGTGAACGAACAGCTTCCCACTTGCCTTTGCAATTATAAATAACAAAATTGGACAGAATGATTCATTTTGTTTTAAAATGTAGGAATTTCTTCCTTTTGTGCTTGCCAACCCTCATTTAAGACTGATATACAGGCTGTTTCTGGCCTGCCTTCCAGGGCCCTGCTCAGAGGCTTTTGAGGCCTGTCCAGGCACCAGCCTGTTCAGAGTCTGCTGGCATCCTGGTCCTCTACTCACTGAAGGAGCCTGCCTTCCAGAACGCTGCTCTGAGCCTCCTGAGGGCTGGAGACTGCGCACAGGGTAACCTGTCCATTCCCTGTCTGCCAATATCCTAGTCCCACCTCCACCCATTGGACAAGAGCCATTGGAGTATTAGTCCTGCGTGCACCCACCAGAAGAGAACCTTGGTCCTGTACCCACCAGGAGAGGTAGAGAATCCACCCATATGCACTGAAAGAAGGGATGGGTAGATGGCAGTATAAAAACACAGTCAAGAATAAAAATATCAGTATCATACCTCAGAGCAAGATTTGAACATTCCAACAGATATGAAATAGAGATAATGACCCTAAAAACAAATTCATGAAGATGATAGAGACCCTAAAAGAGAAGACAATAAAGAAAACACAAACTGATGAAATGCTGGGAATAGAAACGTTGGGTAAACAATCAGGAATGACAGATGCAAGCATAACCAACAGAATACAAGAGATGGAAGAGAGAATCTCAGGTGTTTAAGATACACTAGGAGAAAAAGATTCATCAACCAAAGAAAATCTTAAGTCCAACAAATCCATAATGCAAAATATCCAGGAAATATGGGATACTGTGACAAGACCAAACCTAAGAATAATAGATATATAAGAAGGTGAAGAAACCCAACTTAAAGGTGAAGAAAATATATTCAAAAACATTATAGGAGAAAGCTTTCCCAACCTAAACTTAGACATGCCACTGAAAGTACAAGAAGCATATAGAACACCAAATAGAGTGGAATACATGAAAAATGTTCACTCACAACATAATAATCAAAACGCCAAGCATACAGAATAAAGAAAGAATATTAAGAGCAGCAAAGGAAAAAGGCCAAGTAACATATAAAAGCAAACCTACCAGAATTTTACCTGACTTCTCCATGGAAACGCTAAAGTCCAGTAGGTCCTAGATAGATATTCTACTAACACTAAAAGACCACAGATGCCACCCCAGACTACTATATTCTGTGCAAAACCAAACAAACAAACAAACAAAAAAAAAAAACCAGATTTAAACAATTCTTATCAGCTAATCCAGCCCTACAGAAAGTTCTGGAAGGAAAACTCCAACCCAAGGAAGTCAACTACACCCACAAAAACATAGGCGATAAATAATCCCATTTTACCAACAGCCAAAAGAAAAAAATGAGGGGAACCTACAGATATACCACCACCAAAAACAAATCCAAAACAAACAAGAATTAACAATCAATGGTCATTAATATCCCTTAATATTAGTGATCTTAACTAGCCTATAAAAACACACAAGATGACAGAATGGATATGAGACAGAATTCATTCTTCTGGGGCATACAAGAAACAAACCTCAACTTCAAAGATAGTTACTATCTCAGAGATAAGGGTTGGGAAAAGATTTTCCAATCAAATAGACCCCCCCAAAAGCAGGTGTAGCAATCATAATATTTAACAAAGTAGACTTTAAACTAAAATCAACCAAAAGAGAAGAAGAAGGTCATTTCTTTTCTTATTGATCACAGGAAAAAATCATCAAGATGAAGCCTCAATTCTGAATATGTATGCCCCAAATACAAAGGCACCCACATTTGTAAAAGAAACATTACTAAAACTCAAATATCAATGAAAACTCACACACTTAAAGTGGGAGATCTCAACACCCAACTCTCAACACTAGACAGGACAATCAGACAGAAACTTAACAAAGAAACAAAAGAAATAACAGAAGTTATGGCCCAATTGTGTGTAATGGACATTTATAGAACATTTCATCCAAGCATAAAAGAATATATCTTCTTCTGAGTGCCACATGGAATCTGCTCTAAAATCAATTACATAGTATGCAATATTGCAAACGGCAATAGGACCAAAAATTTGGAATACCCCCCTGTATCTTATCTGACTTGAAGTTAGAATTCAACAATAACACATATTGCAGACAACCTACAAAGTCATGGAAATTGAACAATGTGCAATTGTCAAGTTAGAAATAAAGAAGGAAAATAAAGACTTCCTAGAGTTCAGTGAGAATGAAGACACAACATACCCAAACTTATAAAACACTTTGAAGGCAGTATTAAGAGGAAAGTTCATAGCACTAACGTGACCACATGAAGAAACTGGAGAACAGTCACATTAGGGAATTAAGGGCACAACTGAAAGCTCTAAAACAAAAAGAAGCAAATTGACCCTGGAGGAGTACATGCCAAGAAATTATCAAATTGAGGGCTGAAATCAATAAAGTAGAAACTAGGAGAATAATACAAAGAATCAATGTAACTAAGAGTTGATTCTTTGAAAATCAAAATAGATAAACCTTTACCCAAAATAACCAAAATTCAGAGGGAGAATGTGAAAATTAACAAGATCAGAAATGAAAAGGGAGACATAACATCAGACACTGAGGAAATCCAGAGAATATTCTGGAAAATCTGTACTTTGAAAATCTGTACTCCACAACATTCAACAATTTAATTGAAATGGACAATTTTCTGAATAGATATCACAAAAAAAAACAAATTAAGAACAGATAAGCGATTTGAATATACCTATGACCTCTAATAAGATAGAAGCAGTCATCAAGTCTTCCTACCAAAAATAAAATCCCAGGCCAGATGGTTTCAGTGCAGCATTCTACCAGAAATTCAAAGGCCAGCTAATGCCAATACTCCTCAAAATGTTCCACAAAATAGAAGCAGAAGGGTCATTACCAAACTCATTTTACAAGGCTACAATTACCTTAATACCCAAGCCACAAAAAGATGCAACTAAGAAAGAAAACTACAGACCAATATCCCACATAAAATTTGATGCAAAAATACTCAATAAAAATATTGGCAGATAGAATCCAAGAACACATCAGAGAAATCATCTACCATGACCAAGTAGGCTTCATCCTGGGGATACAGGGATGGTTCAACATACAAAAATCTACCATCTTAAAAACCTGAAAAAGAAAAACCACATGATCATTTCACTAGATGCTAAAGAAAGCCATTGACAAAATCCAACACCCCTTCATTATTAAGGTATTGGAGAGATCAGGGATAATAGGAACATACATAAACATAATAGAAGCAATATAGAGCAATCCAACAGACAACATCAAACTAAACAGAGAGAAATTCAATGAGATTACTCTAAAATCAGGAACAAGACAAAGCTGTCCATTCTCTTTATATCTCTTCAATATTGTACTTGAAGGTCTAACTAGAGCAATAAGAAAACAAAAGGATATCAAGGAGATATTAATTCGAAAGGAAGAAGTCAAACTCTCACTATTTGTGATGATATGATAATTTATATAAGTGACACAAAACAAACTCTACCAGAGAACTCCTATAGCTAATAAACACCTACAGCAAAATGGCAGGATACAAGATTAATTGAAAAAACTCAATAGCTATACTATGTACAGATTATAAAAAGACTGTGAAAGAAAGCACAGGAAATATCACCTTTTGCAATAGCCAAAAACAACATAAAATATCTTGGGGAAATGCTAACTAAACAAGTTAAAGACCTATATAAGAACTTTGAGTCTTTAAACATATAAATTAAAATACCAGAAAATGGACAGATATCCCATGCTCTTGAATAGGTAGGATCAACATAGTAAAAAGGGCAATCTTGCCAAAAGCAATCTACAGATTCAATGCAATTTTCATCAAAATCCCAGCACAATTCTTCACAGGCCTTGAAAGAAAAATACTCAACTTTCTATGGAAAAACAGAAGGTCCAGGATAGCCAAAACAACTCCATACAATAAAAGAAATTCCAGAGACATCACCATCCCTGACATCAAGCTCTACTATAGAGCTATAGTCCTGAAAACAGCTTGGTATTGGCACACAAATAGACAGGTAAACCAATGGAATTGAATTGAAAACCCTGATATTAACGCACACACCTATGAACACATGATATTTTGACAAAGCAGCTAAAATAACAAAATGGAAAAAAAGAAAGTAGCTTCAACAAATGGTGCTGGCATAACTAGATGCTGACTTGAACATAACTTAAGTCCAAATAGATCAAAGACATCAACATAAATCCAGCCATACTGAATCTCTTAGAAGAGAAAGTGGGAGGAACCCTTGAATAAATTGGTACAGGAGACTGCTTCCTGAACATAACACCAGTAGCACAGACACTGAGATCAACAATTAATAAATAGGACCTCCTGAAATTGAAAGCTTTGGTAAAGCAAAGGACACAGTAAACAAGACAAAATGGCAGCCCACAGAATGGGAAAAGTTATTAACCAACCCTACATCTGACAGAGGGCTGATATCTAATATATACAAAGAACTCAAGAAGCTAGTTAGCAAAACACCAAATAATCCAATTAAAAGTGGAGTAAGTAAAGGATTCTCAATAGAGGAATCTAAAATGTCTGAAAGACACTTAAAGTGTTCAGCATCCTTACTCATCAGGAAATGCAAATCAAAACAACTCTGAGATACCATCTTACTCCGTTCACAATAGCTAAAATCAGAAACACCAGTGACAGTTAGTGCTGGAGAGGATGTAGAGAGAGGGGAACACTCTTCCACTGCCGTGTGAGTGCAAACATATACCATCATTTTGCAGATCTGTGTGGTGGTTCTCAGGAAAATGGGAATCAGTCTACCATAGGACCAGGAAATTCCACCCTTAGGCATATACCCAAAATATCCACATACTTGAAATAATGACACCTGTTCAACTACGTATGTTCACAACAACATTATTTGTAATTGCTAGAACCTGGAAACAACCTAGATACCCCACAACTGAAGAACTGATAAAGAAGATGTGGTACATTTACACAACGATATACTACTCAGTGGCAAAGAACAATGGAGTCTTGAAATTCACAGGGAAATGGATCAAACTATTAAAAACCATCCTGAGTGAGGTAACCAAGTCACAAAAACACAAACATGGTATGTACTCATTCATATATGGTTTTTAGACATAGAGCAAAACATTACCAGCCTAGAATCCATAACAACAGGAAAGCTAGGAAACAAGAAGGATCCTAAGAAGGACATACATGATTGCCTGGAGAATGGAAAAGGGACAAGATCTCCCAAGCAAATTGAGAACATGGGAGAGGGGAGAAGGAGTTAGGAGTAAGAGGAGGAGAGAGGTAGACATTAGGGAGCAGGATGATTGAGTCAGGGAAAGAATAGAGGAGAGCAAAAAGGGAAATCATAATAAAGGGAGTCATTATAGATTTAAGGAGAAATGTGGCACTAGGGAAATGTCCAGGGATCCACAAGGGTGACCCCAACTAAGAATCTAAACAATAGTGGGGAGGCTACCTTAATGCCCTTCTCTGATAATGAGATTGATGACTACCTTATGCCATCCTAGAGCCTTCATCTAGTAGCTGATAGAAGCAGAAGCAGACACATACAGCTGAACACTGAGCCAAACTTTTGGGATTCAGTTCAGACATGGAGGAGTGATGAGCAAAGTGGTCAAGAACAGGCTGCAGAAACTGTTGACCTGAACAAGGGGTAGCTCATAGACTCCAGTCTGATAGCTGGAAAACCAGTGTAGGACAGACCCAGATTCCCTGAATTCATGTTAGTTGGGAGGACTGGGCAATCTACATGGCCTCTGGTAGTGGATAAGTATTTATCCCTAGTATAAGAATGTACTTTGGAAGCCCATTCCACATATAGTGATATTTCCTCAGCCTACAAACATAGGTGAAGGCCTGGGCCCTGCTCCAAATGATGTGTCAGACTTTGAAGACTTCCCATCAAAGGCCTCACTCACCCTGGGGAGCAGATAGGGGATGAGATATGGGTTTGTGGAGGAAACAAGAGAGGATGGGAGACTGAGGGAATTGGGATTGACATGCAAAACAAGCTTTTTTCAAATTTAAATAAAAAATATTTTAAAAAGCATATATTTGTTTGGAGATAGGATTTCTTGAGACATTATGTGTTGTGTTAATATCTCTCAGTGTCTATGACTAACTGCTTCCCATACCCCAAGGAGACAGAAATTTGTAGAAGGTCAAGTGTTTTACAAAATAACATTAAAGTTGCATAAAATATGTATATCAGTCTGTATACTTTAAATTACTTCTAGATTACATACATCTAATAATTATGAAAATGCTATATAAGTATTTTCTATATTACTTTTCTTACAAATTAATGAGAAGAAACAGTCTACTCATTTAATGCATAAAATCTACTCTGAACAATATAAGTACAGTCATTTTTCAAATGTTTTCAGTTCACCAAAGGCGGAATCCATAGTGGAAAATTTATTGCACATAATTTTCAAGACAATCCTGTAAAATAGAACTCACTGCCAATTATTATTGCTATTTTAACCTTACACTAAGAACCACCAAGCTAGAAAATCTTTTTTGGGATTATCTTGTTAGAATAAAAAAAAATAATGCTTTCTGTTCAATTAAACCAGAGGAAATAGGAAGCTAGAAAAATGTTTCAGTGGTTAAGTTTGTGTAATTCTCTTGCAGATGACCTAACTTCATTTCCCAGCATCCAAATCAGGAAGTTCACAAATTCTTGTAACTCCCCGTCCAGGGGAATCCAATACCCTCTTTTGGTTTCTACCCCTTCAATCTTATGCACATAGCCACATATAGACACAGAAGCACATAATGAAAAATAAAATACTTTTTAAAAAAGCATTAAAAAAAGAAGGAAATAGAGAAAATAAAACCTTAAATGATTTTCTATACATAATAACACATATTTACAAATAATGTTTAACTGACTCATAAATAGGATAATGTATTTTTTAATTTTTAGAGACAATCATTGTACTGCATTTTAGAAAAGTATGTTGTACAAGTATTTTCAACCTTAAAGTTATAAAATGGTGATAGGAAAAATACATTTGGAGATAAATATCTGTCCAATGTAGTTACAGGTATAAAAAAATTCTCCAGACTAATCCAATTGTATATAGGAGCTAAAATTATAGAATTAGAATTCTGAAGGCTTGGGTAATAAGCATATACAAATTATATGTTGATATTAATTCTAACCATAATTGTCTTTTAAGGAATTTGGAAGATCTTAATCTGAATACATAATATAAGCGTATGAATTTAGTGGTAAATGAACTGTATGTCATGAAATCACATCATATCTTAACCCCTGGACATAAGATTTTTAATTTACAATGTTGAAAATATATTCAGAAATATGTAGAATGCTAAGACCAATCATAGTATGCAAAATAAAGTCTATAAAGAATTTGAATAGTTATGTTTATATCTTTGATTTCATTTTACATGTTTTGTGCTTCATTTTCTTTAAAATAATATTCAATTAGCATAAAATATCTTATAATTTTAACCTAGAGTAGAAGAATGTACATGATGATAATTTAGCATTCATCCTGTACAAGACATAGATTTTTTTGTTTCATCTTCAGTACTTTTCCTATAAGAATAAGAGTCATATCATCCCACTGAAGATCAATAAAGTACAAGGGATGATAATATGTTCTTAGTGAAGTAAATAAAATCCCTGTCTTTGTAATGGCATTTATGGTGGCTTGAAAGAAAATGGCCCCCAAAGGAAGTGGCAGTATTAGGAGGTGTGGCCTGGTTAGAAGAAGTGTGTCACTGTGGAAATGGGCTTTGAAGTCTCTTTTGCTCAAGCTTCCATCAGAGTAACTTTCAGTCAACTTCCTGATGCCTGCAAGATGTAGGATTCTCATCTATTCCTCCAACACCGTATCTACATGCATACCATCATGCTTCCAACCATGATGATAATGGACGTAACTGAACCTCTGAAACTGTAAGTGAGCCAGTTAATTAACTGTTTTCTTTATAAGAGTTGCCATGGTCATGGTGCTTCTTTATAGCATAAAAAACCAAACTAAGTCAACATGGGACAGAATGTCTAAGTAATGATGAAGCTAGAAATAAAAGAATAAAATTATACCACACTCAGATGTACCCACTCCATACCCTACAGTGACAGCAATGAAGGCATGTTACATACTAGACACCATCTAAATACAAGATATTCTCACAAAATATTTGATTTGAAAGTGTCCACAAGAGTTCATGTGCTGGAAACTGTCTCTAATAGCAGTGTTAGAGGGTGGGATATGATAAGAGATATGCTAGTCACAGGGGCTCTCTTTCTTCCGACTCTAATATTTGAGGTTCACAATAGTTGGTTAAATGTGTTTTCTTCCAAGCAATACATGAATGTTACGTATGATTGCAAAGTAACCCTAATGAAATATATATTATAGTCTAATTTTTGTTTGCATTTGTGCATGTTTGTATGCATATTATCTTATTGAGTGAGCATTATGAGGTTATATATGCACAAGTGTGAACATGTGTGAACATGCCTGTGGCCAAAATTTGGTATCAGGAGGTTTCCTCAATAACACCCCAAATTTTTTACTAAGGAAAGGTATCTCTCTGAACTCAGACTTCTTAATCAGTTTGTTTAGGGGATCCTTTATCTCAGCCTCCTGAGGTATGCTATGATGTCTACCCAGAATTTTATGTGGGTACTAGGCTTCCAAACTCTGGAACTCACATGTGTACAAGAGTGTTAACATCTATTGAACCATATCTTTAGTTTCATTGTCTAATTTTAGACAATGAATATAAGACCTAGGGAGTCTAAACAGTTTATCCTAGGTTATATAGTTTTTCAGCAAGTATATCTAGATTGTCAGAACCAGTGTTCTACAGCACTAAGGAATAACAATTCACTAATACACAACATAGAGGCTACTTTTAGTCTACTTTTAGAGACTGATAACAATTCAATACCTGAAATAGTGAATAATAATCTCATATAAATAGATATTATTCATATTTTCAATTAGTAAAAGAGTTGCTATGTCAGAAGTGACTGTCACATGCATAGCACATTTTTTCAACAATACCAATTAAAGATTGTCTGATTTAATATGTCTGAAGATCATAGGCTGACAATCTTGCATCTTCTCTTTTAGCAAACAGAGGAGGCAGAGGTAGGCAGATCTGTGTGAGTTCTAGGCCAGCCCAAGGCAACAAAGGGGAACCCTTTTTGAAAAACAAAAAAACCAACCAACAAACAAACAACAACAAAAAAAAACAAGTAAAAAAGCAGAGATTGTGCATTTAATAATTACATAATTACATAAATACCTATAGTTTTTCTTCTTGCATGATCTTTCTCTGTTCCCAGATAGAACCAACATAAATTTGCTGGAACACTAAAAGGAAAAAGAGCCATCAAATCCAAGTGCCAGGGTTCCTGCTGGGCTAGTCACAGCTGTTCCTGTAGAGTGATTTCCCAACCCCAAGGATATACTAAATGTTGGTAACACAGCTGTGGTTCATTCAGGCCTCATTTGGGATTGAGCTGAGTGTAATTGTCATCAATTGTTTCAAATTGAAACACACTAAAAATAATCAATATGGTCAATATTCCTGTCACTAAATCTAATCATGTTCTTGATCATAGGATGTAAGATCCTAACAATTTGTTACCACCAGTTGCAAGGAAAAGGTATTTTGATATAGCATTCAATGATGTCTTTGGAAGGTCATGAAAGTACTTTCTATTGCTTATTTTCTAACCAATAGTCTTGAATCATCCAATACCTGAAAAGTATCCACATCTTTAAAAAAACCTCAAAATTTTAAAAATGTATTATTATTTCAGCAAGTAACTGAAAAGAAAAGATGTGTATAATGTCTAATTAGGATTTTGACACACATGTACCTTCTATGTTACTAGATTCTCCATATCTCAACCAACCAGTTGACATTAACTTCTTTCTTAAGGGAGTTCCCCGTTCTTCTCCTACATCGATCTTTGTTGTGGCTAACATTTCATTCAGTGGAATATAAGTTCTCTTCATAGTAATAATACTATGTTTGAATAGTCATGCTGTATTTTTAAAACTCTTCAACCTTCAATTTCAGATATGAACTATTACTGCTATAGCTGCTTCAGGAAGAAGAGTACACAGTCAATGTATACTATGAAATGTGTTGTTTACAATGTTCTAGTGGGTGAATGATGTGCAATTGTATTGTACATTGGTTCTTACTAGGATGGATAGGCAGAGATATGAATATAAACTTATTGTACCCTTTTGGGGACATTAACAAACTAGATAATTTGATACAGAAAACATCTGATTTTACATACTTTAAAACTATTTTGTTTATGATTTTAATGTTTCTGGATTCTGTTGATGAGTATAAAAGGAAGAAAATCTCTTTTCCAATTTGTATCAATTTATCTATATATATTTAGATTGGCTTCTGTCCCATCTCTGTATAGAATCCAAATAGATACATAGAGATAGATAGATAGATAGATAGATGAGACAGATAAATTGATATGTAAATACATACATACATTCATATATACATGCATACATACATACATACATAGATGATAGACTGACTGATAGAATGACAGATCCCCATCCCAACTAGTATGTATATACAAATAAATGAAGACAGATGGAAACAAAAGATATTAAGTGAATTTTCCCTGAGGAAATATGAGTAAAGTTTTACTCACTGCAATTATAGGCAAAAATAGGCCATAGAAATTACTGCACCCACTTGTGCAATGATGTGACAATTATTTTATTGAGGTGATTTACAGGAGCATGGATGAGGAGTTACTTTCCTGAATGTGAGTAATCAGCCATATCACTCAAAAGTTTCACCCCAGTATGATTATAGGGATGACTTTCCTATAAGTTTCACAGATGGAGTGTCCATTTCAGTTGTCTTTCTAAATCCACTAACATCTCCTGAGGCTACAGGTAGCTGGAACAGGATTATGTACATCTAGGAGAGGAGTGAGCAAGAGAAAGTCAACATGTTTTCTAGGTGAGGTTCTAATGACTCTCCTTCTCTCTTTCCTTTGTGAAGGACAAGCAAAGTCCTTGTGATCTTGGGGGTATTTCACAGCTGATAAAGATTGTTGTCATTGAGATAAGTCTGGTTAGTTCAGAAAACAGAATTCCCAAAAGGGTATTGTAGTCTATGAAGTAAAAAGAGCACAGCAACCTTGATCTGACATTTTGGCCCATTCACTATCATTTCATCTTCCTGTTTCCATTCTTGATCTTTATTTGCCATTTGGAGGTAAATATTCTGAAGAATATTAACTTGCATCTTGCTCCTCACACTAAAAAGTAAGCAATTGCATAATACAGGAAATGTCAGATAATTGATTCCAAAGGGAATTGAGAGGTTAGAATTACAATTTCCTCTAAAGGAAATGCTCCTGTTTGGAATCTTTAGTAGCTGTGTCTATATTATTAAAAACCCTACTTATATTTGATGGACAAGTAATAATGTGGTCATCTATCTACAAGACAGGAGAGCTGAATATATTTCTAACTTTATAAATGATTTTTAAAAGCCCTACAGACAAATTTCATTAAAGCAAGGAAGAGAAATTTGGTAAATGAAGTCTTTGAATTGTGTTGATGAATAAATCTTGACTTTCTACAAGTGCTAATAAGGATCTTGAAGGCAAAATAAATAAACATTCCCTTGGTGTTAAAAGCAGAATGCTTTGTGAATGCATATAATCAAACACTCCTAAAGCTGGCCAGGAATAGTACAAACTGTCTTGTATGGCAGCCTCAATCCACAAAGCTCTATACAGGCTTCAACACCCAAAGAGAAAAAACAAAAGAAAGAAAAAGTGGGGCTAGGTACCTAGCTAAGTAGGAACAGAGCTTGCATTGCAAGTGTGTGGAACTGAGTTCTGTTCCCCCAGAAAGTACACTTTCTAACAAAGCATTGATTAATAGGTATTCTGATACAAAAAGATATTTCTGAACACCAGTTCAGTAATTTATTTACTAACAAGAAAGGATGCTTTTTCCTTCTGCAGAATACATTTTATAAATCATCATTTCATTGATATATCATGATTATTTACCATGGATCAAATTTTGTACCACGCCAGCTGTTAATGTCTGCACAATAAAAGACTCTGCCTATCTAATGGAGAGACTAGATATTGCACAGAAGTAAAAAAAAATCAAAGAACCATGTAAGTAAATTAAATAGTCAAAAATTGATTACAATTTGAATTGATCAGAAATAGAGGAAAGACTTTGGATAGTGGGACAAATTAAGTAAAATGTTAGCCTAAGCCCTCCAGAGGCATAGAAAACAGTAAGAAATCTGAATTATAGTCCATGATAGTTGTTAAAAATATAATAGGAAAACTGATATTTCAATCAACAGATGTCTTTAAATGCCAACTGCATCTTAAAATAAGCTAGTATTATAGGAACAGAAAGAGCTGTGAGTCAGCTAATGTTTTCTTCTAAGAATGATGTGATAGGTATCATTCAATAAATTAAGGAAATGATTCAGAGGTAAGTGAATAATTGTGATCTAACCCAGGTCAACTAGTCCCAGCAATTCTGATTCTCCTTGCTATGTGACTGTGTGTCAGGCCTATGGAGAAATAATCTACAAAAATGAAATATGTCCTATATCAAAAAGGAGGACTAAGGAAAAAGCCAGGAAAAGACTCAAAATAAGCTGGTGTAAGCTATGCCAGGTTATCAAAAGGAAGTTAGGCACAAGTAGAGGAAATAAAGAATTATAAGATAGAGAGGGCAGGGTGTATTGTAATGACTAAGAGATGATATCCAAGACTAGGAATTTACTGAAAGATGATATAGTAGAGGCAAATGCTGTATCAAGAGAGACAGAGAGAGACAGAGAGAGACATACAGAGAGAGACAGAGACAGAGAGAGACATACAGAGAGAGACAGAGACAGAGAGAGGGAGGGAGGGAGGGAGGGAGGGAGGGAGGAGGGAGGGAGGGAGGGAGGGAAGGAAGGAAGGAAGGAGAGTACCCTCTAAGCTTTTTTCTTTCATTTTTGTCTTGGAAATTTTGGGGTTTTTTATTGTTGCTGTTGTTTGGGTTGAGTTTTTTTGTTTTGTTTTGTTTTTGTTTTTTTCTGTACCTACAAAAGATGTAAGAGAATTGAACAGAAAGTCAGCAGAGAGCTATGCTGGAAGTAACAGAAAGGAACAAAATGAAGAATGACCAATAATATGTGACATGTAAAAGCATCAGTATGTGATCTTCAGCCGGATCGGCATTCTGCTTGCTATTGAAAGCTGAATCTATGAATGTCACATCATCACAACATGTTACTAAGATGTCCCTGTTGTTTAAAACCCTTACCCAGATAGTGATGTTTGCTTGTAATCTCAGCACTTATAAAGCCAAGGCAAGGGTGTCTCAAGTTATAGGTTACCTAGTGATATACAAAATATTCAGAATTAGATTACACAAAATCAGAAAACGGTACCTCCAAAAAAGAAAACTTGATAGATAATGTCTGTTAACATTTTACATCTTTGATTATTTCATTACTATCAATGCTTTGGAATGATCTGTTAAAATTAGTTCAACCATAAGTCACATGCTATTTATTTAAAATCCATTTTCAAAATTCCCTTAAAAGTAATTACAGGAAATTATCTGCCTTTGTATCTTGCTGGCTGACACTTCTTATACATCATCCAATGTGTCACTTCTGATAAAGCCCCTGTAATCACATTACATGACAGGAAATTCCTGTCATAAATTGACATGATAACCTAATTTGGAAAATTCAGACAAATACAATTTATTTTAAACTTTAGTTCAAACACACTGGTGAAATTCTACAGAGCATAGAGACATTGGTGTGACTTTGAAAAACACAACATTTCCTTTTTTTCAAACTTGAAAATTATGCTAGTTCCAGACTTTACTTATAAACTCATAAAATGTATTATGTGAAATATTTATAACAAACCTTAAACAGTATGATATAATTAGTGAGCTTAAATTTTACTTGGTTCACTTATTGGAAACTCTTTTAAGTATGGGATATGAACAAGATTCTCTCTCCTGGCACAGGAGCTGAAGTTGGCCATTGGAATCTATATTGAGAAAACCAGCGGCATATAAGGGACAGGGGGAAAGGATGAGTTCAAAATTGTATCTGTATGGATGCAATCACTGAACTGTGAAATTCACAAGTGTATGAATATTATAAACCCAGACTGTATAAGCTCTTGTAGACAAGGGGAAATGCTTTGTGAGACTTGGCAGCCGAAAGGCAGAATGGGTAGGGACTCAGTTATTGTGAGAGGCTGACACAGTAAGTCTATGTTCATTACACAGTTATCCAGAGTCGAAGAAAGATGGTCAATGCATGTTGGGCTGTTTTCCTAAGATTAGCATAGCACTACAATCTCTAACTACTATCCAAGACCAGGAAATGACTATAACTACCATGTACTTAAGTTCTTACCTCTTCGCTTTCACGTTCTGTGAAATGAGTAGAACTACTACTCATGAGTAGTACAAGCAATGAGTAGAACTACTTACTGATTTCTAATAGAATGCATTACTTTAGCTCTGCACAGATCAAAAATCAGTTTGATCAAAATTACAGTTCTATTTGTCTAGTCTTAATTAAATTACATAAGGATAAAAGTTAATGAACTCTTCCTTGGAAAACATTAAGAAACTGTAGAGAGGCATTGATCCATTAATGATAGTGTCACATGGTATAGGAATCTGTTACACCAAGCTCTCTGGAATGAATAATTGCTTGATCTATTGGAGACATTTAAGAATCAGGACTGCATTAAACTGTAAAACCATAGCCTGTGCATGTGGTAAATTTTTGTCTCAATATTTTATCACGTAGAATCATTTCACAGACTAGTAACAATGTTCATTTAAATTCCAATTGCATACAGTGCTACCAGTACAAGCCATTCATGTGACAGCCAAATGAACATGGCTTCTGTGCCCAGATGAAAGCAGTGACAGCTCTGCTGTGACTTCTCTCTTCTGACAGCTGTAGAAATAACATTTTTACTGACATTGATTATAAACCATGCTTTGATTTCAAAGCCACTAAATGTGAAGAAGCCATGCACCTCCACACGATAGAAATGGTGATGAGACAGTTCAGTAAAGGTGGCTGAGTACAAAATAATTACAGAAAGCCCACATGTTTTTCCTTTAAGTTAGCAGTAAAAAATAGTGCAGTTTCTTTTGTGGGAGTTAGAAACTATACACTATGCTAAATTATTTCTTATTATAATATCTGGGCTGTGGTAATAATGGTTTCATGTACACACACATATTGGCACATAAAATCTTTTATTGAAAAACCTCCTGATTTGGTAACAAGAGAAGCAACAAACCCTGAGTATTGTCTATTCCTGGGAACCACATAAAAGGCTAGATGTGAGTCACCTGCCTTAATATTCAGGACATTCCAGGCAGAATATGCATCACTTATGAGGGAGAGGGAATGAGATTTAAACAGTTTAGAAACTTCACAGATATGTTAAAAGGTGAGAAAATGGTTTTGTTTTTTGTTTGTTTGTTTGTTTGTTTGTTTGTGGATGAGGACCCAATTTTTTCATTTTAGGAATTTAAGATTCACAGAAAGTTTCTGTAATTATTCTACTCGAGGCAGCATATTTTATCTCTAAGAGAGTAACCTGAAGTTTTCTTCAGATGTTGTCACGGGAATTGATTACTTCTGCTTATTTAGCATAGTTGAAGTTCTTAGGCATATAAAAAGATGAAATTATATTGCAATATTTTTAGATACTTCTCTTAAATGTACCAAACTATCAGAGCAAAATCAGACAAGTGAAGAACTGTTGTAAATTTCTGTCCTCGAACAGAGGGACAGCTGTGGTTCTACTTTTTACACAGTGATCCAAGCTGGTTCATTACTTTTTTTTTTTATTTTTTTAATCTCCAAGTAAAAATATTTCCAAGGCAATGAAACAACACTGTATGGCATGTACACCCAGAGAAATACAATATTTAAGTGAAGATATTACACAAATCCCAAAATATGATGAAAAGATGACAAAAATGTTAAAAATTTACCTTATTTTTGGTCATGCGCCTATCTTTAATGGCTGAGCTGTCCTTTCCATTCCCCATAGAGGGGATCTCAGTCTAGACACAAGGGGAGGGCCTAGGCCCTGCCCAAAATGATGTGACAGAATTTGATGGTCCTTATAGAAGGCCTCACCCTTTCTATGGAGCAGAAGAGGGATAGGATGGGAATCATTGCGGGGGGTCATGGGAGAATGGGAGGGAGAGGTAACTGAGATTGATATATAAAATGAGGTTGTTTCTAATTTAAGTAAAAAAGAGGAAAAAGCTGTTTAAATTCAGTTCATGAATTACATGAAGTTTTTGTTTGAATGAAAAATACCATTATGTATTTGATATTAATACTGTTGAATTCTATATTTTATTCCTCAAATGTACCCCATTTTTGAAATATGGACTATTGAATTACATCTTACCAATTAGGTTTAAAAGTAAAGCTATGTAAAACAAACCATCATAAAATTAGGCATGTAATAAACAGTGGTCATTATTGTTTGAAGAGTGTGAGGAGCAAACAAAAGGTTTTTAGCCACATACACAGAATTAATGCACATCTCATCCAAATAAAGCCTTTAACAAGTTTACATCCTCACATTCAGACTGTTTTTCACTTTTGGTATTTACTAGATTGATTTTAAGTCCATAGCTCTGCTCAGAACTTAGACTCATCCTAACTAGAGCATTATGACCCCCTTTAAAAATAAATATACAAAGTGTTATTTATTTTGCATATCACAAGTTAGTACTGATTCCATAAATGATGTCATAGAACTAGAATTTCTGAAGTATCCTTTAGGCCTCATATCATGTCTGCCATAGTCCACTGATGTTTCTGCATACCATGTCCCATTAAGCAGATTTCTAGGAAAGGAGTAAAAGTTCAAGGCCAGCATTTGATTGTCTGAATTAGAAGAAAAGCTAATAGAAAGTTTGTACATACGGGTGTATCTTGGATATTCTACCAGAAAAGATGAATATAAGAAGGAGATAATGTTATAATGAATATAATGAATATAATGAAGGAGTTAATATTCCTGTAGTTATGACAGAGATGTTATAAAAATAGTTGAGACTCTTTCAACACTGAATGCCTGATGTGTCACTATGCTTTTGTGAGATGGTCAGTTTCATGTCAACTTGACGTGAGCTAGAGTTATCTGAAAGGAGGGAAACTCAGTTGAGAAAATGTCTCCATAAGATCCTACTATATAACATTTTCTTAATCTATGATGGATGCATTAGGCCCCAGCCTAATGGGGATGGTGCCATCCTTGGGCTGTGAGTGGGCTTTAATTAAAAAGCAGTCTGAGCTGGCTATGATGAGCATGCCAACAAAAGCAGCATTCCTCCATGGCCTCTGAATCAGCTTTTGCCTCCAGGTTCCTGCCTTGCTCTAGATTCTGTCCTGATTTCCTTTGGTGATGGAATACAATGTGCAAGTGTAAACCAAATAAATCCTTTCTTCAAAACTTGCTTTTTGTCCTTATATTTCATAACAGCAATTGAAACACTAGCTAGAACACTCTTAAGGGTTCATTTCTCTTTTCTTTGAAGTTAGTAGCATACAATCCAATCTGAGGAGGATGGTTATCTTTGGTATTAAAATGTCATCCCAATAACTATATTTATTATATTAATCAGTCATAAAAAGATTTTACTGATACATGACTAGTAATTACATGGATGGAAACCAAATGTCCATCCATTTATACTATATGCTGCAACTGAAAAATATTATTATTCTTCTACTAAATTTTGAATGTCTCTTAGAATGAAATTGAGTTAATCATTCATTTCATTAACTTTCATAAAATAAATATCTGCCCATATAACAAACATTGAGTGTTCAAGTCACTGTGATTTACATCATCAAATAAGGGTAGACACAAATCATCACTTACTAGCTCTCTTCTTACTAAAGAATAGAGAATTATTTATAAACATCACAAATAAGTTTATAATGTTTTAAAATGGAACACATGTTAATGGAAAAACAAACAAGAGGAGAAATAGAGATGTAAGAAATGGTTATAGAAAGCTATTACTCTGGTTCAGTAGGTAGAGTTCTTGATGTTCAAGTATGACCACCTGAATCCAAATCCCCAGCACCCACATGAAATCTGTGTATTGTGGGAGGCACCTGTAACCAGAGATCTGGGAACAGAAAATAGAGGCAAGAAAGTTCCTGGAGTTTTCTGACCAGACTCTATCTGAAATTCGAGGACCTAGGATCAAGAATAGAAATCCTGTCTCAGAGATAATGTGGAGAGAAATGGAAGTCAGTGCCCACCCCCACTTCTGCCTGCCTCACTCACTTTCATAGGCCTTCATGTAGAATTTCACACATGCATCATACATACATGAAAATAGCATCACAGAGAGAGCTAAAGATAATAGTTGAAAGGCTGCTCTTTAATTGATTTTAGAGCATAAATCTTAGTCAACCATCAAGATTCTAAATTGTGTCTAACACTAATTTGCAGTTGGGTTCTATCCACCCACCATACCTAAACTCTGAATTATTTCTAGTACTGTATGAAGAAATGAGAACAAGATTCTATTCAATATAGACAAGAATCTACTCTTAGTTCTTAGTATCATTCTTTCAAGTGTCATGGGCAATCTCTATCTCCAACTTGATGAGATCTAGAATGCCTTGTGAGATCTCTGGGCATTCCTCTGGATGGTTACTTTGACTAGGTTAACTGAGGCAGGAAGATCCACTTATAGGTGACACCATTCCCTGGCCCAGAATTCTAAACTACACAAAAAGAAAGTGAGTGTAACACAAGCATTGACAGTTCTCTGTTTCTTTTCTGTGAATGTAATAGAAGTAGTAGCCTCAGTGACCTGCTCCAGTGACTTCCCTACAACAGTGAATTATAAACATGCACTGAGAGTCAAAATAAATCCTTCCTAAGTTATTATTGTACAAGCATTTATTACAGAAACACAAAAAGAAACTAAGGCACCAAGTAGTTTTAGATTCATATAATTTTGTGAAACTAAAATTTCAGACAGCTTAACAATGCTGCAAAAATACTTTTTGAAGAAAAAAAAAACTGATGACAAAAGAAGTTACATGGTAAGTTTTCATTTCTAAAGGAGCTCAATTTTTCATATAAAACCTTCAAGTAAGTAAATGTTGCTTGTGTTTTAGAGAAAATAAAAATAAAATATTTCTTTAATTAATTACTTTAAATTGCATATTTATGGTATAGTCATATGGACTTTTCATTCTAGTAGACCAAACATTGAAATTATGCAAGAACACTAAGGGAAATATTTTCCTATCCTGACATAAGTGAAGTTCTACCAATTGAAGAAAAGGCCAGTATAAATTGACATGTATTGAAAATATAACATACATGAACAGTGATTCCAATAGAAATTACAACATGCCAACTACAAAAAAAAAAAAAAATGGCACCCTCGTTTTCTAGAACACAAAGTATGGCCTACAGAGGTGATTTGAGGATTGACCTATGAGAAGCCAAAGATGAAATGAAGAGCTTTCCAGGGTGAATGTTCCTGAAGTGGGGGCAGTTGAAGCTGTGTTTGGTCTTTGCAATTTGAGATCATCAATTGCTAGAAACACACGCAGCTTCTGTCTTCTCTATTACTTAGTATACAACAGGCAGGCTAAGCTTGGTGCTTACATCATTTCTCCTTGATGCTTCCTTCCATAAGAGAGCTCAGAGAGCTAACAGTTAGATGCAAACTATGGGTCTCTCTATCACTGATGAGAACACTCCAATTTGCACAGTGGGTGCTAGCAGATGTGCCCATTCTCCTTTCTAGAGAGAGATGTAATTTCAGTACTTCAGGACATCAGAAAATCTCTGTGATGAAGGTAAGAACTCTGTCTATCATGGTTACCTTAAATTCAGGTTAAGAAGGACATTGCTGTCAGTGTCCAAATCTGAATCCCTGTGAGAACTTTCTTGATGATTGTCTCTCTTCAAACTGACCACAATTTACTTCCTGATTAATGTTCCCTTTCAGCAATTCATCTCACCTGTGAGAGTCAGATCACTGTATAAATGCAGTAAATGTCTTCACTGATTCTTCCATGAAAATGTGGTGCTTCACACATCTTAGCCATTGTGAAGTGTGGGATGGAGGGAACTTGAGGCAGCAGATAACTCTTTGTGGGACTGATTGATTTTATTTTCTTTGACTATGTATCTAAAAATATAATAGCTGAACCATATGGTAGTTCTATTTGTAAAATTTTGAGGAGTCTCCACAATATGTTTTTAACCGACTATAGAATATGTCCAATTTTATTTAACAATTAAAACTTTAAAGTATAACAGTGTTGAATCCATTTGATTTATCTCATTTCTAATTCAACTAACACATGCCTAAAATTGCAAGAAAATGTAAAATCTCATAGGAGATTCACGTGGATGCACATCATAGAATATAAATTTGTGCTCCAAATTTTGGTGAATTATACCAAAGTGACATTTGATTTTCAGAGGTAATGTATTCCACAATTGTTTTTACTAATATAAGTGTGAAATCTCATAGAACAGAACTTTATACATTTCTCACCACATCCCATGGAGTACCTCAACCTTATTGTAGACAAATTATCTATTATTAACTATTCTTGGGCTGAGATAAGAAGGCATATTCATACTCAATCCACATATTCATTCTACAAGTAGTTTTTTCTTAAGTGCTTACAATAAGTTCAGAATATTATAAATCATGTGAAGAATTCAAAGGCCTCCTTGGTTAGCATTTATAAATAGCCATAAAGGCAAAACACTTCATTTTAACTCAGGAATGCCTCAAAGACCTCACACAAATCTGCCATTTTTGTGTAATCTCAAGGACACCTTCCTCATCTCTTGCATGTGAGATGTTATTGTTATCTATGTTTTTTTCTGGTGAGCTCTTTGTTTTATTAATATACATCATAGCCTATCCAGACTTTAAAAAAATCATTTTAATGCAGTTCATCACTTTGCAAATCAAATGCAAACATTCACATGACATAACAAGTCTTGTCATCATGTGAACTTTCTTCATTCCATCCCTTACCACGCCCCTTCACTTACCCAGTTTTGAAAACATGATGTTCTGTTTCGTGCCCCTGAGGATTTGCAAATGTTTGCCTCTTCTCTATTATGTCTTCCTTAAAAACTGTTAAACTTATTTTTCGCACTGCTAAGACAATTGAAAATGCTATTGTTCTTGACTCTCCTTAGAACCCATCTGAAATTGATGATGCATTTTCATGTTTATTGGACTTTATATATTGTTTTGTTTTCACACAATTTGAGGAATTATAGCTACTTTTCCCAATTTTATTAGAAAATAAACATAAAATTCACTATTTTTACATGTTCTGTTAATACATGCACACATACTTTCCAGACACCAGGCACTGTTATCAATCTCTATATCTCTTTTCAACCTATTAAATAAAAAATTTATTTACTCAACATTTTCCCATTCTACTTTTAGCTTGTTTGGTTTGTACTAAATATCTTATACAAGTAGAATCATATGGTAATTGTCTTTCTCTGATTTATTTTTATTTCACTTGAAATGATACTGTGAAGATTTATCTACATTGTATACATGACCAATTTTCTTCCTTTTTAGCTAAATAATATTTTAATATATAAATATACTATATTTTCTTAATCATTAATAGGCCAATAAAAATGAGTTGTTTCTACATTTTGCTACTTTTTAAAATATGTTATAAACCTAGTAAGTTTATAAATTTCTTTTAAGATCCTTACTTCTATTCTTTTGGCTATATATATGTGTGTGTGTGTGTGTGTGTGTGTGTGTGTGTGTATGCTCAATTGCATATTTTTTATTGTTTGATTATTGTGAGTGCTCCATATAATTTCCATGGTGTCTGCATCATTTCCATTCCCATAAAAAGTGAGCAAATGGTTTTGGTAGTGGCAGAAGAAGTAAGCTCAATTTAGATTTTTCCTCTCTTTTTTTCTTAACATCAAACAAATTTTCATAGGTCATTTTATATCCTCTTTGAAAAATTTCCACATAAAACTTCTGCCCATATTTGAATCAAATTTTCTTGTTTCATGCTGTTGAGTTACAACTAATTTAAAGATTCATTCCTTCCTTAAATGGTGAGTTTTCTTTAAAGAACAAATTTTATTTTATTTAACAGCATACTAGCTACTATACAGTGAATAATCCACAAATGTTTTTTAAAAGAAAGATAAATCAGTGCATGCATAGCATTTCCTTACTATTTTAGTAAAATAGTACATTGGCTTCCATTGTAGCAGACCATTTCCCAGTTTTCTCCACAGATATCCTTTTCTGTTTTTCTACAGTGAAGATACTTTAGTCTGACAGAGGCTTTTAAGCCAGAGACTAATTGTACCCATGTCCCAGAAGTGGATATACTTCTGTGGAGGTTATTCCAAAAGAATATAAACAGAAGAAATCTTTGAAGTGTTCATAGTTGCATTCCTTCCTCTCTTTCACTTTCATTTCTCTCCTTTTGCTTTTGGCTGTTTTTATTTAATTATTTAATTTAGAAACAATTATTTTACATATCAATTCCAGTTCCCTCTCCCTCCCATCCTCCCAGGCCCTCCAATGATGCCCCCATCCCACCCCCAACCCACTCCCCAGGGAGGGTGAGGCCTTCAGTGTGGGATTATCAGAGTTTTTCACATCATTTAGGGAAGGGTATAGGCCCTCCTCTGTGCATCTAGACTGAGAGAGTGTCCCTCCATGAGGAATGGGCTCCCAAAGTCCATTTGTGCACTAGGGATAAATACTGGTTCCAGTGTCCGAGGTACCACAGACTGCCCAGTCCTCCTAGCTGGCACCCACATTCAGAGAGCTTGGTTTGGTCCTACGCTGGTTCTGCAGCTTTGCAAATGGTGTCTGGAAGAAACCATCCTGAGTGACGTAACCCAGTTGCAGAAAGACAAGCACGGTATAAACTCACTCATATATGGATATTACATCTTATATATAGAGAAAAGAACTGCCAGCCTACAATTCACATTTCCAGAGAAGCTAGGAAACAAGGGGAACCCTAAAAGAGATATGCATGGTCCCCCAGAGAAGAGGAAAGAGATAAGAGCTCCTGAGCAAATTGGAAGCATGGGGAGAGGGGACAGGTAGGAAAAGGAGAAGGGGAGTAGAGAAAGAGGAAGGAGAACATGATGGATCAGAAAGACTGAGTTGGGGGAAGAATAGAGGAGAACAAGAAAAGGGATACCTTAATAGAGGGAGCCATTATAGGTTTAAAGAGAATTCTGGCACTAGAGAAATATCCAGAGATCCACAAGAATGACCCCACCTAACGACCTAAGTAATAGTAGAGAGGCCACCTTAAATGCCCTTCCCCTATAAAGAGATTGATGACTACCTTAAATGCCATCCGAGAGCCTTCATCCAGTAGCTGATGGATGTAGAAGCAGCTACACATCTAATCACTGAGCCAAACTCCTGGAATTGAGTTGTAGAGAGGGAGGAGGTATGAACAAAGGAGTCATGACCTTGCTGGAGAAACCCACAGAAACAGCTGACCTGACCAAGTGAGAGATTTTGGCTGTTAATGCTAGCCTTTTTTTAATAAAGTAAGATCCTGTCTTAAAAAATGAAAGCTAAACAAAAAGCCAAAAGCAAATGATGGAGAGAAAGTAAAAAAAGAGAGGAAGGAAGGAAGAAAGGAGAAAGGGAGGAGGGAGGGAGGGAGTGATGGAGAAAAGGACAGGGGGAAAAAAAGAATGGAGGAAAGGATGAATATAAGGAAAGAAGGAGCCACGTTCTGGATTGTGCCTGGACAATTATCATACAAATTACATGGATAATATTTCACTTTTCTCCCCATTCACTCAAGCAGGGGTTGGGTGCTTATTAAATGTTTAGCATCCTTTGAAGTGCTGGAAAATAGTATAGTTGGTGCCTTCTAAAGACTCGTGAACCACAGAGAGTAATTTTCCTTCAAAACTATTAGGACTTAGCATTCTGTCTCGGGTCCAGAAGAATACTAGTCAAATTAGAAGCATTCTCTGACTATAAATATGAACAAAATCAACTTCTGAAGTCAAAATTACCTCTAAAGTTCTTTTTACACTGTAGTAAAGCTGGCATCCAAAAGGTAGCAGGCTCATTTTCTGCTTTTTAACACTCTTCTTTGCAAGCAAATGAACACAAAATAATCTTATTTTTTTTCTATTGAAAAGGTCACTTATGAATAAACAATTCTCATGGATGCATTCTTATGAATGTCTCAGACAATCTGACTGTTCTTTTAGGTAATCATAAATTAATCTATAGTGTTGTCTATCTAAGTATACTCTATGAGGACACACACACATATATATACACACACACATACATGCACACACATGTATATATATTGTATGTATATATATACATACATATATAGAGAGGTAGCATTAAAATGGAAGGTAAGTATAGTTTATTTCTTACAGTGTGTATTGAGTCTAGGACATTTTACATGCTAAGCAAGCACTCCATCAATGAGATACACCCCCAGCTCTCCTTTTACTTTCCATTTGTAGATGGAGTCTAAGTTTTCCAAGCTGAACTTCTAACCTTCTGGCTTCTTCCTTCTAAGTAAATGGAATTTTAATTGTACATCACCAGGCCTGGCTTTTTGTAAGAACTATCTAAGATTTCAAAGACTTCTTGAAAGTAAGTAAATATCCATCAGGATACAGTCTTTCTGATATATGTCATCATTGGTAACAGGATTGGTGGTGTAACTAAGCATGATAAACAATTTCTTAAATTGTGTTTATTTTTCTATTCAGCACAAAGTATGGCCTTGAAAGAGTAATATGATGTAATTTCTATTTTCCAGACATATATGTGTGAGTGCTGGGTTTCCATCTAATATAACTCTTTATTTCATTTTTTAAGAGCCCTGGCCTCAATATTTTAGTGATTGGGCTAGGCTTGAATGATGTCTTTATGGAAATATCATAAGTGGCAATATTCTGAACAAATCACTACCATTAACATGATGTACTGAATGAGTGTTTCTGTGAGTACTGCACAATGGTTAGCTCCTAATTAGTATCATTCTATTTTTCCAATAGCTAATCTTTATGGAGACTCCTTTATATTTACTCCAGGAAACATATTGCACTGAAATGTTTAATTAACCCACAGTCATTTCAATTAGGTAAAAAAATTATATGTTAATTGTATATAAGGCATCATTCTCCTAAAAGGTAAGGATGAAATACAGAGATGAACTAGGAATAGCAGGTGACCCCAGGCAGTACAGGTCATCAATGGAATAACTGGAGAACAGCTGGTAACCAAATAACCACAGAAGCTAAACTTCATGCTCTGCTCTAGACCATATCTCTCTGGAAACCTGAACTAGAAACCCATTAAGGATTTATACTGCCTTGAACAGCAAGCCCAAGAACTACAATGTATCATCATGTCATGCTATGAGTTCAGTAAGTGGCTGTCCAGGTAAAGTGAGTATCATAATGAAGGTCTCCTTTTGTTTTATGGTAAATATTTTTCTTATTTTTTTAAGATTATAATGTAATTAAATAATTTATCCTCCCTTTTCCTTCCTCTGAACCTTCCCATATATCTTCCTCCTTGTTCTTTTACAAATTAATGGCTACATTTTTCATTAATTATTATATTCATATATATGCATATATATGTGTGTGTATCTGTGTATCTATGTGGGTATACTTATTATAAATATGTGTTATTATAAGTATGTGTTTATTACAAATGTATAAATGCATATAGGAATTGTGTGTTTGTGTGTGTTCCTAATTACATAAATACAACCTACTCAGTCTGTACAATGTGCCTGTTGGATATTATTGACTATTCTATTAAAACAGCTTTACTTTTACTATGCAAGAAATATGTGAAATTTTTATGATAGTGAGAGGGATAATGATTATATATACATGAAGGGAAATATTTGCATTTTGAGAGAAAGACTGAGTCCCAAATGAATTAAAACAGACTTAAAGTCATGGAAGAACTAGACAACATTAAGGCTAAAATTAATAACCATTGTCTGAAATTAAGGCACAGCTAGAACAGAAAGTCATGAATGAGTTAGGAAAGCCCTGTGCTAAGACTCATGGGTGGTGATATGACTATTATGTGCACATTATGGAACTTCTTTCCACCTGGATATCCAAACTTGTGTCCTAGAAGAAATGACTGTATAAAGATATTTAAAACACTATGGGGGAGAGTCTAAATTCATTTTTGACATGAAAATATGCTTAATTAAGTAAAATTTTCCTGAAGCTAAGCATCCCCAAAAGAGAGCATGAGATTCTTTGGAAATGGGTGATTTGAACATCCTGCATTTCATGAGCAGATCTCATCAAGGTATCAGTAGCAGACAGAAAAGGACCTTGACTTGCATAGTCAGCTTATGGAGCCAGGCCTTTGAATTATAGCTCTGTACTGAGAAACACCATGGAGTAGTGGTGTTGATGATACCTTCTGGCTTGATGATCTCTCTGTACACAAGAAGCATCGATGCTATTTTACAAGTCTATCATTTGATGGATCTTAGAAAAGTAATAACATTGTACAGTGAGATGAATTTGGAAATGTAACTCTGTTAACACATCCAAGCTAGTAAAACAGAAGCATTAACTTCAAAATGGAAGCTCACCTCCATTTAAACCTAACCATGAATGACAGAGTCTCCATTAATAGTTTTAGAAAATAGTTAGCCAATCAATTAGTTGGAAAATGAGACCAGAAATTGAAACACAAATAAGAAAGTGACTGTTCTGTTTCCAAAATTATCTGAGAGTTCACCACTGTGTATATAGAGTATAAGAGACAAATAAACGGCGATCTATAAAGTGCTTTCTTTTTCTTGGGAAACATATTCCCCATTAAATAAATTGAATTTCATAAATCAAGATCATATTTACCCTGTTGGCTTTTGTCACATCTTTAGCATGTCTATATTTATGATAGAGCCTCCTTCATCAGTATTTGTGAACAGGTCAATTTCTTTTCTGCTCTGTGGGTATTTAAACAGTAGGTTTACAGACTGTCCAAATACACTAGTAAACTGTAAAGGAAATGGAATCTGCTCACTAGTCAATTGTAAAGGGAGTCAAGATATTTAACATAATAAAATATCTGTAAAGCCTTCTAATGCTGTGTTTTAAAAGCTTTTAATGTCACTCTTTCTTTAAATTATATTTTACCTTTAAATTAACACAGAGAATGTTTGGGGAGAGAGGAGGAAAGCCTGTTAACCTAACATAAGCCACGTTACCATTTTGAATGGTTCTTGTTTTGCCTATTTTTCATACATCACCTTTACAACATGGACCTAATCATTCAAAAACAAACTTCAAACATAATTTTTCACTTAGCATGATTTCTGTTATAGCCATGTCTTTGTTTTTATTTGTAAGCAAAAATAGACATATATTGACATGTTCAGAAGAATGAAGTAGCTATTACAAGATCATGTACTAGAGTTTATGAATTGAGTCAATGCTACAACCAAACCTGATCGCTTCATGATGCTGTTAATAGACCAGGATACTGTCATCTTTACTTCTCCCTTATTGGCTCTACCCTTCTCTTTGTGTTTTTGCTTACAATATTTATAACTGTGTGATTACTTTAACCAAATATATGACATGAAACAACTTAAGGAAGGAAGGTTTTGTGTTGGCTCACAGCTTGAGGGAACACAGGTCATCATAATAGAGAAAGCATAGCAGCAAGCAGTTCCATAGCAACAAGAGCATCTGATTACATGTTACCAACCAAGAAGCAGAGATGCTAGTTGGGAGGGACAAAGAGACTATAAACTATAAGCTCCACACCATGATGGATTAGTGGTACTGCATTTGCCAGATAATACCAATCTCCAAATTTTCTATATCCTCCCAAAAGATCCCTTGGTGGACCAAATGTGTTCAAGGAATAATTCATTAAAACCGTAACAGTAAATATGCTACAAATGACCTTGTTGCATGAGCATAGCTTTTTTAGTGAACGCATCCCTGTTGGAAATTTAAGTTATTTTATGATGTTCTTAAATAAAGATTTGCTCCATTGATCCTATACATACATAGTCATGGATATAGACAACATGTAGTAAGAAGATGCACTTACCACCATCTGTACCAAAAAAGATCAGCTTTATTGATCTTGCTTCATATAGATTGATCTAAAGCCATAGATATGTTTTTGTACTAAGAGCTCATACACACTCATGCAGAGAGAGAGAGAGAGAGAGAGAGAGAGAGAGAGAGAGAGAGAGAGAGAGAGAGAGAGAGAGAGAGAGAGAGAGAGAGAGAGAGAGAGAGACAGAGAGAGAGAGAGCTTTTTCTTGCTTATTTTCCCAGTATTATTTTGTATATTTAATAGTGGTATTTTCAAGAAAAGCTTATGTACTGGCAAATTTAGTTGTTGTGACTACATCACTTCCATATGACACAGATTTTGACTGAGGATAAGAGCCATTTGAGAAAGGGGTAATAGAATTTGTCAACTTAGGAACATGGATGATCCTCAGACTGTTAGAGACCCATAAAAGGACGGAGGGAAGGCACAAAGGTACATGAGTAGCATATGAGGGGTAAGACAGCAATCAGAAGAGCAGGTTAGGTGAGGACGAATCTTATGGGAAAGATTTGAGGATGATTTTGAAACAGAGTGAAAAATTGTCATGTTAGAATGCACTAGAAACTTTATGAATGTTTAGGTATTATTTAATTTTATGGATGAGATTAGGGTTACTTAGGTTTATGAATGGAGTTGAGGCTATTAAGCTTTATGGATAGGGTGTGATAAAAACTTGAACAGTGATGGCCTTGACCTTAACAGGAAGACTATTTCTTGACTCACAGAGGAGTATCAGGTAAAAAAAAAACGTATCTATATCAGTCTCAAGGACAGGATCTCTTCAAGATGGTTGCTACATGGTTCTGCAGATTTAGTATGTAATGGAATTTTAAACATCCTTACTTGGTGTTGTATGATAAAAATATCTATTTATGTTGAAAAAATGGGATGAAGGAATAGTCCAAATAATTTTAGAATTGTCTAAGGCCCAGTTTTCTTATCAAACCATCACCCCTTTGCAACATTTTTTTCTTCTCCCAGTACTAATGACCCACATGAATGACTCACTTTGTGATACTGAATTATACCTTTACTACTGACACTGAAATCTTCTACATATTCATTGTTATGTTAATTATATGCAACAAATGCTAGAGTAAGCTCTACCTTCTCTCTGCTCATCTTTTGATGGCTAATAGGTAGCCAAGTACTTATATGTGTACAAAAAAATATCAAATAACCTGAATGATTCACTTCCCTATTTTCTATGATTTATAAATATATACAAGGTTTCAGCTAAAATGAATGAATAGTCTTTTAAATTTCCAGAGACAGACAGATAAACTACAATGAAAAAGTGTTTAAAATGTCCCTGGAAAGCAAAAGGATACAAGGGGCCCAGTGCTCTCTAGGGAATATTTCAAAGCCTGTTATCATGCCTTATGCTACACAAAATTCAAAATAACAAATAACGCTAAGACTGGTCATGATGCCAGGGAGCTATGGCAAGTAAGCTAGCTATGCCATCCAGTCTGTCTGGGATTCATGGTGGATGAAGCAAGGCCCATGAAATATTGGAGTATGGGTTTGCACTGATGTAATGCAAGTCAGGCCAGAATTATGCCTCTCACTGTGCAATGATAGAGAAATGTATTTCTCCTGAAAATGTCAAGGTTCATAAAACTGAAAATATAATATTTAATAACAATGCCACTGAGTTGCTGTAGCAGTCAAATAATAATGTACAAAAACTATATAGTGTAATATATGGTGCACTGAATGTGCTTAACAATGGTAATTAAAGAGAATTTGTTGGAATTAATGAGAAATGTAAAGGAACATTTATAGCTCTTTTGTGTGTATGTGTGCATGTATGTCTATACATTTGCATGTGTGTGGGCACATATGAAAACCAGAGGATGATGTTATATGGCTTCTTTAATCCATCTCCACTTTTATTTTAACTGAGCCAGCATATCTAATTGAAGACTACGCACACTTATTGAGCTAGTTCAGCTAGCCAACTTACTCTAGTCTTTCCTGTCTGTGCCTCTTAATACCTGGGATTACATGCAGATGGCCATGACTACCTAGGACTTGCATATATGCTGGGCATCCAAACTCTGGTCTTTACTTTTCCCAGCCAGTGGGTTATCCACTGAGCAATCTTGCCAGTCTACTGTTACACCTTAAGCAAATATGACACAATATAAATGGTTGCCAAATAAGATCATTTTTTTAGCAAAACCTATTATTGAACCAATGGGTAAAATGATGAGCAAACTAATTGGGGTAAGTAAAGCAAGACATATTAAAGATAAGGACATTAACAACTGTGTTATTGCTCCTCTTTCCTTTAGAAAGATGTCAAGCAAATAGTCAGTTGATAATGATCAAATATAAAACTGTAGGCCATGGGTGGAGGTGAATTGCCTTAAGAGTTTTCTTTCACGACTATAAAATCTCACAATTGCCCATAGATATTGCAAAATGTCATCCTAGCCCACATGTGTGAAAGCTCTTGAAATGACCAATGCAATATCAAGGGGAAAGCCAAGAGGGTGGAAGAGGGTCATTGCACATCCCTTCTCTGGAAAGCACCCACATAAAAAACCTGTTTGTCTAAGCCAGCTGCCCCCACTCTGCTAATAATGACAGCATACAACAAGAGTTGCAGAGGGCTGACAGGGCATGAAATAAGTCAGTTTCTTTGGAATCCCTGAATCAGAGCTCTGCCTACTTCAACTACACCTTTAAAACATTCAGAAAAAAGTCCTCCTGCCTAGGCCCTACTCTTGGAATTTACTCTTAGGACTCGGGGAGAGCCCCTTCTGTCTGGCAGGTACATGCCATTCAAACACAGCCAACTTCATTTCTACTATCTTTCTTCAAAGCTCTGGCGCTTATCATTTGGCCCCCTGCCTAGCGAATGCTGTGACTCTCCATGAAGACGAATTAACACTAGATATCACAATCCACCACACTGAAGACATCTGCTATTTGTCATCTGCCATTCTCTTGCAAGTTTCTCTTCTTCTTGCAAGTTTTCTTCTTCAACGACAAATGGCACAAGTTGCTTCACAACCCAGATCCTTGGTCAGTGACAAAAGCTGAACATTATCATGTTTCTGCACTTGGCCTTTGTCAGTATATAGTCTATGAATACATTACTTCACCACTTGGTGTGTTTGTGTATACACTCATTCACATGTATGTGTGCCCATGCATGAGGGAACATGTATGTCTAGAGGCTGGAGTTCAACCTTGGGTACCATTCCACAAGTGGCATCTACCTTGTTATATTTTGTTTTTTTCAGGATTCATCCATTGACCTAAAGTTTGATAATTCAACTACACTGGCTGTTCAGAAAACTTCAGATTGTCTCTGACTCCTCAGAACCCCTTATAAACTCAAGCCAGCCACCATGGCTAACTTTATACAAGACATCTTGGAGATTTAAATCTAGTCATCATAATGTTTGGCAGGCACTTGCTGACTGAGTCATCTCCCCAGATCCACAAAATGATTTTTAAGAACAATTAACTCTGTTAAAATTTTTTGCACATTTTTCCAAAATACTAGTCAAAGCATCTGTGTGAGTTACCTAACACCCTTTCCATGGTTTGTAGTAGCTTTAAATTACAGCTGAAAAGTTCATCAATTGCACTAGAAACCAAAACATAAATAGGGAAAAAGTTTTTAGAAATGCATTACTATCTAGCCTCTAGAAGATTATCCCAGCCTTTGTCTTCTCAGCAGGGCCTTGGTCCACTGATGGGAAAGTTGATCTGAAAGAGTCCATTTCCATCCGCTTATTAGAAAAGTAATAGTGAAAATCAAGTTAAATTTTAAAAACCAATGAGAGGGTAGGCTTTTGTCATAGTTTCTATTCAAAACATTGGACCCAATGACTTAGACACTCTAAGAGGAAACTGTGTAGAAAAATGATTTACAGATAATATAAAGCTACATTACAAATGAGATTGAACTGTAACATACAAAGTATACACATTGAAAACTACTTGTGCTTATCTCTATGCAAGGACAATTGGGGTGGATTGTGAATTCTCCAGACTTTCTATAATAATATTACATTGGAAATTCTTATTTTGGATTGTATAAGCCAACCATAAATTGGAGAGATTCCATCCTGTAGAGAGCTGCGAAGTGCTGCGCCTTAAAGATGGAGCTGGCTTCCGCCTTCCACCTCCCCAAGGGTGAGCGCTCTCTGGTGTAAACAAGCCCTTATTTGGTTAAGTGTGTTCAGCCTGTCTGCTTCCATGTTAGAAGCCTATCTGCATGTTAGGACCCTATCTGCAGGGTCCACATAGCTCACTGGGATTGGTTAGATCAAAAGTATTTAAGCCTGTGCAGGAGTCCCCCGTGCTCTCGTGGGTCAGAGGAAGCATGTTCAAGAATCCTGATTAAAACTGCATGAAGAAGATCTTCCTGAAGTCGTGTCCCTCCTTGCTGGCAGGAGTAGGTGCACACACATTCAAACAAATGCTTCAGTTCAGATATAAATTCTGAATAGGAAAATTAGTCTCTTGATCCACACAATGCACTTTAACCTATTTTCTAATAAGTGATACATTAGAAAAATAAAAATGAAATTTCCATATAAAAAATTAAAGATGGAACAATTATGACTCTAAAAATGTCAATTTTCTAGTCTTAATGCTTTATACATGCTGAATTTTTACAAGTATTCTGATTATTAGTTTATACTACTTCAGTATAACAAAAAGTATTACCAACAGAATTGAAAATACATACACCTTATATTTTGAATCTTTCAGATATATATAGCTTTAAGATGTATATAATATCTTACATAAAAGAGGCTGGGTACCACAATTAATGACACTAGAAGCTAATCCTGCTAACCTGAGTTCATTCACTAGACCCACATGGTGGAAGGATAAACCTGACTTTTGAGAATTGTCCTCAGATCTTCACAAAAGTGTTTTTCTTCTTCTTCTTCTTCTTCTTCTTCTTCTTCTTCTTCTTCTTCTTCTTCTTCTTCTTCTTCTTCTTCTTCTTCTCCTTCTTCTTCTCCTTCTTCTTCTTCTGTTTCTTCTTCTTCTCCTCCTTCTCCTTCTTCTCTTTCTCTCTCACTCACTCACTTACACACATACACACACACATACACACAAACAATGTAAGTTTATATTTATCACTCTTCTTCCTAGCAAGACACTAAGCATACATTTTTCTCTGATATCTGAGAGATGATAGAGCAGGTAAAATTTAGAAGAGGAAAATGATAATGTCTAAAACTCACTTCATCTCAATGAGTCATATGCCCTTGAGTATATCACTGTGTGTCTGAGTTTACACTTCAGTAAAATGGGGATATTATTATGTATCTTACTGCTTTATAATATTCTTGTATGCAACATAAAGTGTAGATGGTTACCATCTGGCTTGTGTCCTTGTAAAGTTTTACAGATGGGGCTCTAATTCTTTTTTTGATGGTGTTGATTTGTTTTGGTTTTTTGAAACAGGATTTCTCTGTAGTATTGGAGGCTGTTGAAACTCACTCTGTAGACCAGGCTGGCCTTGAACTCACAGAGCTGCCTATGTCTGCCTCCTGAGTGCTGAAATTAAAGGCATGTGCCAACCCCAGCTCAATTTTTAGTATCTGAAAACATGATTGAATGTGGTGACAGGGTCAAAAGCTAATGAAGATAATCAAAAAGCATTAGGGTGGGACTCTAATCTGATACAACCAGTGCATTTATTAAAAGGAGATTGGTATACAGATGCATACAGTTGGATGACTAGATAAAGACAGAAGGAATGGACTGCCATGTGCAAGCACATCTAATCAAGTACTTCCAGCCTCCAGAACTGTAAGAAAGACAACTCTATTGTTGAGGTAACCCCATCTGAGGCTTTTTTTTTGTAGATGCCATGGGAGAATCAGTACATACTTATATACAAACTAGATACTCTGCAATCTATTAACTATTATCAACAGTTCCTCTTGGATAGCAAAGGACGATGGATGAAGTAGACAT
Organism: Cricetiscus sungorus; assembly: GCA_030556225.1. Taxonomy (NCBI): domain Eukaryota; kingdom Metazoa; phylum Chordata; class Mammalia; order Rodentia; family Cricetidae; genus Cricetiscus; species Cricetiscus sungorus. Next base: position 13,529,360 of record JANBXA010000729.1, on the reverse strand, counting down.
GAGAGATGTTGCCACTTAAATCATCACTTACCTTTACTTACTTCCTATTTATTCTATTGCTACAAACTATCACATTTAAGTTCCATGTTTCTACAAATACTATATTACTATTACAAGTGTTCTTCATAAATGTTTATTTTAGTAGGAGAAATCATGTAGAAAGCATGAATTATAAATTATGAAAATTATGAGCAAAGAGATTTAGAAAAAAACAATATCATCAAAGCATAAATGAGTATAGGAGTAATTAAAATAAAACTCAGTTGTCACAAAAACCACATTATAGGCCTTGGTAAATGATCTTATAGGAAGTGACTTCTTTGCTCCAGCAGGCATACATTAAGCAGTTATGATTAACCTCGAAACTTTCTGGTCCTATGACTCAGTACTTAAAACCTCAGGGGAAGCAGCAAAATCAAACACCATCCAAGAACTAAGCAGGACCAATCCTGCTTAGTTTTCAGGTCAAGTACATTCAGAGTGGTATGACCTTTGACTTCCAAACTGTGCTCTTCCAATAGAGGAAATTACCATACTATGATAGTCAGGAGAGGAAATTAAAGACTTGTTGCTGCTTCTGTGCCTGGATACCAGGATTGATCTGAAGCAGTGAGGAAATAGAGAAAAGACAGATGCATGAGCAGAAACCTGGATCACATGGACTGGTCTTTCTGAGACACCACCACAGACATGCTTCCAATACAGAGTAGAACAGTGAGGCAGGGCTATCACATACAGATAAATGATAAGGCTGGGTTAATGATGCAGAGCTGAACTCAGGAGACACATTTAGGCAATCTTGGTAGGAGCAGCCTCTGTAGGGGAGAAATCTTCAGGCTGTAAATATCTGGAGGGAGAGAGCTGTATCAAAATTTTCTACACAAAATATCAACATCCAAACATGAACCAATGGGAAGACTTTGTTATTTCCTCACAGGTCTGGGGCTTTGGGGTCCCTGACATGACTATGCCCACGTCAGAAATATATGTTCACTAAGTACTTCACACACTCAGAACTTCCTTCATTCCCCACAACTGGAGATAAGCAAGGAAGAATGAATTCAGACCAGGCTGGATCATCTTCTTACTTTATTTTATGGTGCTCGATTTCTGTGAGAAACAAAAAAGTTAATTATTAACCAATATCCAAAATAAAAAAGTTTATATATAAATATAGGAACTTGCATAAATGCCTTAGACTTTATAAAAGGTTTCATCTTTTATGAGATATTTAACCTATTATCACTTTTTAATAGAGTCTCTTATTTAGAAAATGTTATTCCAAATAAATATACTTTGTTCAATTAAAAGTATGTATGTATACATTCATAAACATATGTATTTACACATATATGCATACATAGTTTTGTGCATACTATAGCATTAAAACATACTATTTTACATATCATAAACAAAATCATATTAAATCAGTTTTTATTTAGAATGCATATGTATGTACACATGAAATGTCACCTGTTTGCTTGTTTGCTTACAAGTTATTTGTGCCAATGTCATCTGCAAAGCACAAGGCGACCTTGAATATTTGATTTTCTTACTTCAGCTTAGCTTATAGTTCTGTACCACTGTGCTCAGTTTAAAATGTCATTAACATTATAAAATATCTAGGATATGATCTAAGATCTCATACTTAAATCATCAGACAATTTGTCTGCACATATCCACATATGGAATGGAATAATTTTATGAAAGGGTAAAATCTTTAGTATGTCTATTACAAAATACTCAGTAATAATAAACAATTTAATATTAGTATTGACATTGTGACTTTTACAGCTCTTCTGGTGAATAATTTCACTATCTGTTCATTGAGAACAATTACTTCTCAGGTTGTTGTGCAGTATAAATAAAGAACACAATGCAGTATGTAGTTCAGTGTCCCGCACACAGTGACCTAACAGAAACACTCTCTGATTTCCCATTTTTCTCCCCATTAGGAAAATGAAAGGATCTTACACAGGTTACTGCAAAGGGAAACACACAACTCTGGCTCTATTTTGAACATTTCTGTCTTCTTAGATTTATTATCCAACTATACTAACCAATACTGTAACAATGATTTACATGGCTACTCATGTTTAAGTTAACCATAATCAGATACAATTTAGAAGTTAATTTTCTAATGTCTACCATATTGAAAAATAAAAAAATGGAAATTTTTCTTTTGTGAAGAAAGTTCTGAAACAATCATTCTAGGTAGTCTGCCTTTTTGTAGTCACAGAACTTCTAGATTGATTATTAAACTAAGTTGCTCTTACTGCACAACTGGATTTTCCCCTTATATCATAAGGCCATCTTCTTACAATTTTCTGAAATACTGCAATTCAATAATTTTCACTAGAAGTATCTGTCTGGATTATACTGAAATCATTTGAAATTCAATTTTAGTCAACTTGAAGGTATGTACAGCAAAATATTCAATTTTAGTTCTAGTAATAAAAACACAGGAGTCATAATAAGACAGGAGACTTGCCTGCTTCACTGAATGTTATGCATGCAACCAGCAAAGTAGTGTCTTACCTCTGAACAATCAGTGGGAAGCTGGACTCTAAGGACTATTCAGAAAAAAAACAAGACTACGGACTGGGCAAGAAACTGTTCTCAAAAAACTAAAAAGCCCTGGGGTTCTGATCCCAGACAGAAATTGCAGAAACATGGCACCTGTCTAGGAGATAGCTGTGACAAAAACCAGATACATCTTGTTTGGGGACACATAAAATACTGATATCTATTAGTTCAGGTTGTACAAAAGTAGATTTCTTGGCTAATAAAGAGGAAAAACTTTGTATGATGCCCAGGAATTGAACTCCCCGGGAAAGCTCCAGTTTCTTCATGAGATTTTTTTCAGCAGGAGAGGAACAGTCCGTAGGTTAAGGATATGGAAAAAGAGATTAGAACCTCAGATTACTCTCCAATCAAATTCACGGATTAAGAATTGTGGCACCACTTACAGGTCTGGAGACCATACACCCATATCTCCTAGTTAAATGATCCTTATACTGAAGTACTAACCACATGTATAATTCAAAAAGATCTCATGTCTTCTTCCACACAGTTCAAAATCTAAATAATATAAATATTCATTAAGGTTGAGAAATCTCTAAGGATCTAGAATTATCTCAATCACCGAGAGCATTTTAAGAAATAATTGTTAAATAGTTAACATGAGGATCTGAGTTCCATGCACAGTACCCATAGAAAAAGCTAGGTGTGTTGGCATGTATTTGTAATCCTCCCACAGAGCAGGCTCACACAGACAAAAACTCAGAGCTTCTTGGCCAGTCAGCATATTGCTCTGGGGGAATCCTAGGAAACTCGGAGATGCTGTCTCAATAAGCAGGTTGATGGCACCTGAGGAATGACACCTGAGATCAGGCTTCACAGTCCCTCACTAAAACAAACCCTTCCTCCAATCAGAGGTATCACACAAACACACTGGAACAACTATGTGACTAAATCCCATCTGTGATAAAACCAAGACAACCACATATATGAGAGAGCACATAGTTAGATTATAAGTATATTGTCTAAAATCAAAGGGGCCAAATGTGAAGTATATTATTCTGCTTATAAAAAGTAAAAATATAGGACCTGGTGAGAAGGCTCAGTGGGTAAGGCTCCTGCCACCAAGCCTGATGACTTACATTCAATATCTGGGACCCACATGGTGGAAGAAGAGAACCAAGTCTGCAAGATTTTTCTCTGACCTCCACACACATGCATTGGAAGGTACACAAATACACATAGTTAATCAGTAAGATGTAAAGATATTAACCAAAGAAGAAATTAATACAGGCAAAAGCCTGAATGCTTGAAGATTCCCAGAAGGACTTTCTGAATTAGTGAGATTTGGCTATCTGAATACCTGCAGCTCCTAAAACTGTGACCCTTAAGAAAAAAAATTAAACTGGATGTTTACTAAAGTTTTAACTTGATGGAAGGTTTAGAAAATAAACATGAGAGAGGAAAGCCAGGGGCTGTCCAAAGAATGACAAGTCTGTAAACATTTCTTTATTCAGTCATTCCGTACCAAAGGCCACTTGATAACAGTTTTACTGTCAGAGGCAGGCTTGTGAATCTGATTGTTAGAAACCATGTGATCTCAGGGAAGCTGCTTTATCTTGTTTCCCTCATTTCTTATCTGTAGGGATGTTTGCTGTGAATGTTCTGTTGTGAGGGACATGTGACTCAGACATTCTTGGTATTGAAGATATACTGGTTTCCTTCAGTGTTTATTTTAATCCAATGTCTGAGATCTTCCAATAGTAGGAGGCTCAGATATAGTTTATGTCATAAACTATATCTGAGCTTCAAAATTCTTTGTAAAAAATAAATTTTACGATAGAATATTTTATTAAAATCTGCTAAAAATGTCTTATTAATTACTGTCTACAATCTATATACTGAAACTTTTAAGCATAGATATTCATGTCAGCTTCATGTTATCCTTCTAGAGTTGACTCTTACTACCTTTTTTTGGGTCCTAAAATGTAGAGTACTAAAGTCACTTATCCAAGTACAGGCTTCCAGCAGAGACCAAAGGAAGATCAGAGTCCACTAGATTAGACTCCTAAATTTAACAACTCTAATCTTTTGCTACTGGAGAAGACCATACTTCACATTCATACACACATATGCAAAGTACACACACACACACACACAAACACACACACACAAACACACACACACACACACAAGTCGAAGTTTTTCAACATTGTGCAAAGCTAATTCATTTCCAAGTTTACTTACCTTGATAAAAACTGTTATTATATCTTATATCAAATATTATATCAAAGATGATTTCGGGGTTTTACAAAAGACCTTTGATACACTGTTTGTCTGTTTCTAAGGTTATTGTGTTTCTGTTCATCAGTGATAACAGTCTACTAATTATTTCATTAATGCTGTCTGCAGTTTCAGTGAAGGAGTTTAACGTGACCTTCAACAGGAGAAAAAGAATCCCCCTAACCTACATATTTTAACATGGTCTTTGTGATAGGAACAAAGTGTGTCTGTGAACCATGAAGATGTAATTATTGCTGACGAGGTTATCTAGGAAGAGTTAGAGGTAAAACAAAGGGATTTTGGTAAAGCAAATTAAATTGTCTGTCAAGGATGGAATAGGACTGAATTGCCCGTTGTCATCTGCTGAGACAAGCCAATGCTTCCAGAATAAAAGTTAGAGAGATGATTACACTGTGAAACGTGACTCACTGTAAGGCTAATATGTAAGAAAGGATAGAAGAAAAGGCTGAGGCCTTGGAACACAGTAGGGAATACAGAGAAAATTCAAGGATAGATCCGTTCATACCCCAGAAACGGAGTTCCTATGACTACAGACTTATTAGCATTCTTCTTGCCAAGATAAAGCTATTCTTCTCCCTACAACTTCATTGCAGCCATATCTGTCATTGCCATGAATGTCTGATAAATTATTAGACACCTGGGAAAAGCAGACAAGAAGACTGCAGGAGGAAAGGAGAGAAATACTGCTTAGTAATAGTAATAAATATTGATGAGGGAACTGGGGGTGAATGCTTTAAAGAATAGTTAAGCAAATCCATGACATACTTGATTATTTTTACTTCCTCTATTGTTCTAGAAAACATCCATAATATAAAATAGTTTAAAATTTTATGAGGATAAACTCACATTATACATTTGTTAATATGCATCTATAGAGCCATATGAGTGTGTGTATAGATAGATAGATAGAGAGATAGATGTATATGTATGTATGTATGTATGTATACATGGAGACATACAAATATAATAGAATACAATAGAATCAATGCTGAGTTACAGCTATTTCTTAGGAGACAGTAGTCAGCTTTGTTTCTTTACTCTCAGCTGCTCAAATTCATATTGTTTACTTTAATTCTAGGAAAATCTATACTCAATTACTAGTCAATACTAGATCAGGCAAGTTCAGAGCAATTTGGAAGGGTCCTTGTCACCTGAGAGCGCACAAGATCAAATGGACAGCGACCATAATCTGTTCAATCCCCATCTTGGTTGAATTCCATTTTCTCCTTACTTTCTGAGGTCCTTGAACCACTACAGCTTTGATCCTGACATACATCAGAGGAAATGTTGAATGAACCTCCACTTTTCATGGAAGTTTGTTTCTCGGGAAATATTAAATAAGATTACTTACAAATTTAAATTTATGATCCTCCCAGCTGTTAGAGTGGGAAGGGAAGGCACAGACATAGAAAACCAGATTTCCACTGGAAAATGAAGAGTACTACCTTAACTAGCTTGCACTAATAAAGAGGCAGGAGACACTTGAATACTTAACCACATTGCTTTACACACTAGAAAGATACTGTGCTGTAGTTGATTATTTCTCTTCATTTGGATCAATAAAGCACAGTGAGAGTCATGAGGAAACAAGTTCATTGTCCCTATTATCCTCACCACTTGAGGACTTGGATTAAGGATGAGACAGCCCAGTGACTAAGGCATAATTACATGGCTCTCGAAGATTCCTTCTCCCTATGTTGCTTTAAAATTGTACTAAAAACTTAGAGGTGTACCTTGTTTACTCTGGTGACAGATCTCGTGAACATTTACGAGTTCCATTGACTTGGCCTTTGAAAGCCTAGATGAGTCATCTCACAGAAGCCATGAAAACTAAAGGCTGCCTAAAGAAGAGCACATGAGCCCTATGGCATTTGCATTGAGAACACAGATAGCCACCTCAAGGAAGAAGTCCTGTGATCATGGCAGCTGATGCATGCTGCTAACTGCCCATCACTTAAACTTCTCATGTCCTAACCTATTTTATATCCAGAGTGGGTAAGATGAACGAAATAAGAATTTCTAAAGCAGTTAAAAGTAACCAGGAAGCAGAATATCTTTTCCAAGGGAGATTTTGTTTTCTCTGGGTATGTTCTACTCTGTAACATCTGAACATTTGAAGAAGAATTAAAGTTCCCCTGAACAGTATTTAGCTTATCAGTACTTTATGCTTCTAAATTACCTTACTTATGAGACCTCAAAAATTTTTATTCATAATATTCTTTCAGTAAGAAAATTTAGCTAATCTTCCATGAAGCTAAATTAAGAGTAGTTTGTTATTGTTGAGGAAATGAGACATTGCATTATTGGGATCTTGAAAAGGTCCTGGATCTGAAACCTTATAAATAAAGAGAATTCTTTGTAAAAATTTAGTCTAAAAATCTATATATTTTTAAAAAATATTGTAAACATAGCCCTATGATAACTTTTGTCCAATAAGGAACACATTTTGGGCAAAATATTTCTTTTTAATTTCTTATTTAGAATTATTATACCTGCTTTTCAAAGATGATTACAAGAAATTATCTATGTTAGCCAGTGATGATCAAAGATGAAAATAAGAACCAATAAATAAGGGATAAAATTTTTACATTGAAAAGTGTTTTAAAAGGTTGCAGTCCCCTGGACTTTACCCGAGCCACACAGTAAAACTGGCTCCGACGTTGTAGGAGAGCAGACCCTGAGGGCACACAAACAGAACTAACCCCATACATTGCTCATCATTGCAAAGGGTAAACTAGCCCAGACAATGCCAGAGAGCTAACCATGGTTGTGAGAATGGGGCATACTGGTACTATCTTGCAACTACCCAGACCCAGAGCTAGGAATATGGGTTAGATCACCCAAGCAACCACTCCATCGGTAATCTGCTGGATCAGACATAAATCTGCAGGATCTCCATTACACAGGGAAACAACAGGATATCTAAGAGGAGTCACAATGAGGGTCCAATATTGACAGGGTAGCAAAACACTGCAAGTAGGCATATATGGATCAAAGGGTAAATTGTGTGACTCACTAAGTCACAAAACAACTTCTATGATGAGATTTTTCTTTTTTCTTTTTTTTCATTTTTCTGTCAACTTTATTTTATTTTATATCGTGTCGCAGGTTGCAAGGGCAAAAGGAAGATGTGAAAGGATGTGTAGATGAATGGGATCAAGATGCATAATGTGGACGACACAAATAATTAATAAGAAACAAAAATTAAAAAAAGTTGTTGACAAAGTCTAGTGTCTATGAGTATTCTTGGAAAATTCTTTTTAGTTATTGCAGCAATGGCAAAAGGTGCAGAGTTCCACTGTAAAAGCAAAAGGAGGTTTAAGGTAGTCACTAACTCATTTGTGTATATTTATTATTTCATGAGCATTTTCTTCTTAATATAAGTCCTATGGAAAATACTGAAGTATTCAAGCACAAGCTATTTCATCAACTAATGTCTTCCAGAGAGTAAGGGACAGACACACAACACTGTACCACCCCACTACAGTATTATAGTCCATTCCTATCCTACTCAGTGAATCCCCCGTAATGACTGTTGTTGATGTCACTGAAATGTTTACATTAGTACTACATTCTTCCAAGTCCTATGTGCAGTTATCATTGTGTTATTTATAATTGTTCTATGAAGCAGTGATTATTTGTCCATTTTTTTCAGACAAGAACCAAAGACACAGGACTATTAAATAAATTGTCACAAAAAGAAAATCAAGCTCACACAACTTAAAAGTAATAGGGTCAATCTTTAAATCAAGGTAATAAACTCAATAAACTGCAAGCTTAGCTATTGCTTACACTAGGCCAAGGTTACACTGAAATATTTTCAAATATTGTGCCAGACCTTGAGGCTATGGTGATAAACTTCACAAGCTTCCTATTTCTAAACACTTCACAACGAGATGATGTGAATTCATCAGGGTTTTCCAGAGAAGTAGACCCAGGGAGATAAGCAAACAGATTTTGTACAGAACAGCCTCTTGCAATTCTGAAAGCTTAGCGGTTCCAAAAGCTGCAGTCAGCCAGGAGGAAAGCAGAGACAGCCAATAGTTTTATCCTAGTCCAAGATTAAGGGTCATAGAATAAGAGTCACTGATAATTTAATTTCTTGTCCAAGGATCTCATTCTCAAGAAGAGCAGATGTTTCAGTTTGAGTCCAAAAGCAGAAAATGACCAGTGCTCTCGGTCAAGTAATCATATAATTGGAGTTTCTCTTACTTGAGACAGATTGTTATATTGTTTTATTCAGGCCTTTAATGGGTTGGGCTGATGTGAGTCATTCACACTAGGGAACACAATCTAACTTAATCGTTCTGCCTAAAGTCCTCTGCTAATGTTAATCCTCTCACACACATTCACATGAATACCTCCAGAATAATGTATTTACATATCTGGAAAAGAAGATACATAAAATCAAACACCATACTAGGATACCCAAGTGTTATCAATAGCTAAAATTAAAGTAATTTTACCCTGGTGACATACAAAAAAAATATAATTAAATGTTGCCATCCCCATTGTTTCAATCGTTCATTCTTTGGGTCCATTCTTACTTCTTAGTTCCTTCCTTCCTTCCTTTCTTTCTTTATTTACTTTTTTTGTTATTGAGACTTCATCTTGATGGCTTTCTTCTGTGATGAATAAGAAATGACCTTCTTCATCTTTTTTGATTGATTTTAATTGATTTTAGCTTAAAGTCTAATTTGTTAGATATTAAGATTACTACACCTGCTTGTTTCTTGGGTCCATTTGACTGAAAAATCTTTTCCCAACCCTTAATAGATAACATCTGTCTTTGAAGTTGAGCTGTGTTTCTTGTATGCAGCAGAAGGATGGATTGTCTTCATATCCATTCTGCTAGCCTGTGTCTTTTTATAGGCAAGTTAAGGGATATTAATGACCATTAATTGTTAATTCTTGTTTGTTTTGTATTTGTTGTTGTTGGTGGTATTGTGCGTGGATTTCCCCCCATTTTTCTTTTGGCTGTTGGTAAAGTGAGATTATCTATTGCTTATGTTTTTGTGGGTGTAGTTAACATGATAATTTTTTATTTAAATTTGAAACAAGCTTGTTGTACATGCTAACACCAGTTCCTTCATCCTCCCCTCCTCCCCTATGCCCCTAGGGAGGGTGAGGCCTTCCATGGGGAAACTTCAAAATCTGTTATATCATTTGGAGCAGGGCCTAGGCCCTTCCTCATGTGTCTAGGCTGATATAGTATCCCTTTATGTAGAATGGGCTCCCAAAGTTCATTTGTATACTAAGGATAAATACTGACCAACAACCAGAGACTCCATAGACTGCCCAGTCCTCCTAACTAACACCCATGATCAGAAAGTCTTGGCCAATCAGGCCTATACTGGTTTCCCAGCTATCAGACTGGGGGCCATGAGTTCCCTCTTATTCAGGTCAGCTGTTTCTTTGGGGTTCTCTAGCATGGTCTTGACTCCTTTGCTCATCACTCCTCCCTCACTGCAACTGCATTACAGGAGTTTGGCTCAGTGTTTAGCTGTGAGTGTTTGGTTCTATTTCCATCAGCTACTAGATGAAGGCTCTGGGATGGCATATAAGGCAGTTATCAATCTCATTACTTTTTTTATCGATTCTGATTTCACAGAGTGTGATTTGACACACTCTTGAGCAATAGGCTATTTTTTGCAGAGTAAAATTAGGAAGTCTCATAAACTGTTAGGTGATCCTGACCAAGTCCACAAGGTTACATAGCTATAGAATGATAAAGAGTGACAGGTATCAGTTTCCATCTTACATTTCACTTTTAAATTTTTTACCATTCCTTAATAACTATAAGACAATGATATGCATTAACGTCTGGTCTTCTTAACAATGGGGATTCTTAGAGGATCTAGACAGACAACACATGGAGAAACAAAAGGATTCCAAGATGAAGGGTAGATTGGGCATAAAATTGTTTTAATTCTAGTAAGGATAAGCAAAAGAAGATTGTGATTGAGATATTCCCAGGCATTTGTTTAAAGACTAAACTAGAAATACAAATTTAGAATATAGGACAAGTGAGCTCTTGTTCAAGAAAAAAATGGCTGTGCAGAAAAATAAAATTGACTATTTTAACATTTTTAAGGAAGTCAATTAACACCCTCTATGTTCTTGGCACCCTTGTGAGTTCTGTTAATAAATAACAAATCTACACAAAGTCATTGTCTTTTGCAGATTAAAATCTAAATGGTGAGAGTATCTTAAGAAATATGTAGTTGACTAAATGACAATGTGAGTTACAACAAAGCAATGAAGAAAGTGTTGACTGTTTGATATAGGGTAGGTATGAAATATCACAAAATTATGCCTGAAAAGAAAGTACACAGGTGTGAAGGAAAGAGTGAGTCATGAGGAAGTCTGGTTGATGAATAGTCTACGCAGGACTTGCATATTGAGAAAGAACTTGAAATGGCATATTCTGTACTTCACTGAGAGTGTTGAGAATCTGCGGTAACTGAGTAGAGAGAACATGTATAACGAAGCAATTCCCAGGGAGACACAACACATGTCCAAGTCTCCTCTGATAGGGATCCCACCAAATTATGGATATAACAAAAGTCCAACTTGATGAACCAATATTTGTTGGGGTTAAACACAAGAGCATGGTTGAGAGGTTACCTAAAGGATCACACATGACTCAAAGAAATCTGCATCATCAAAATCCACCCCAAAAATTGACAGTTCACAAAAGTTGGGCACCTGGATCATACTGGAAGCATCTCAACATGTTGGAGAGTCTCTATTCCAGTTGCCTCAGTTAGTGAAAACCTCTTCCAGGCAGACTGGTTGGTTACTACTTCTTCTAGACAGATGGTCGGATCTTAGCATCTTCTTTGCATTTTGTCTTCGCTGAGTTTTCCCTGCAGTTTTTAATGCTTATTCTGACCCTGCCAGGGAAGAGCCCAGGGAATCCATTCACTTTCAGGGACTTCCTGAAGCTATTTTGAGTTGCTTACCATTTTGCTTAAGGAACTTCTCTGCAGGATGGAATGTTTGAATCTCAGGAAGCTGCTATATGGCAAGGAGTAAAGGAGATGTGTAGGAGACCAAGCCTGAATAGTGGGAACAGATAACGGGATGCTGTAAATGAAATAAGAAGCCATTTTAGTGGTAGTGTCATGCTTTAACTCTACATACATTCCAACTGGGTTGTTCTAGATGTTCTACTAAGAGTAAGTTGATAATATGACAATGTGGACCAGAAAGAAAGAGTAAGGCTCTTTTGTACTGGGTAATGTCTGTGAGAACCCAAAATAATGAGCTTTTAAGTAAAAAGACTCCACTGGATTCTGTATCTACTGTATTTTATTTTAATATGGAACAAGTGGTGAAGCATATGAGTCTGAGGACCAAGGAGAATGGCTGGAGCTCTGACTAGGAAGACTTTCAATGAGAAGTGCATGTTCTGTCATGCAATAGGGATACACAAAGCCAATCCCTGAGCACTGGGATGTCAGAAACTGAGGAGGAACAAGGGTCACAGAATATATTCCCTACAGATATGAAAAACAAACAAAACATCATGAATGAGAATCTTTTAGCCAAATGTCACAGGAAGGTCAGGGAAAATAACAGTGGGAATCTCATTGCTGAATTTAGTGCCATCTCTGCTATCAGGTAGTTTTCAAGAGAGCTGTTGAATAAATAATAGTAATCCACTAGGAACAAAAGCCTGACATGGGGAACTTCAAACAGAAGAAGAAATCCAGATAGACAGCATGGATAGCAGCTGAACAAAAACAGGTAAGTAGAGATCACACAGTCTTAAATACAAGAAGTAAACTGTGATGAAGGACTGGAAGGCTTGAGTCTATCTCTGAAAGATGGAAAGAAGCCCAAGAAGAAAATATACAGAGAGGCAGCATCCAGTGCTGTGGCCTGAATTGCAGCACCTACAACATGGCCTCAGATTCAGCAGTCACAATTTGATTTTTGTTTTTTTTTTTGTTTGTTTTTTTTTTTTTTTTAAGAGAGCAGTTTCATTTGGCCAAATTTCAGAGGAATAAGGGATATTTAGGGTGTAGGTAGACAGAGCTTGACAGCTCAGTCTATTTCAAGAAATGTAATATCTAAAAGAAGAAAAGATTAGGAAGAATCTTTGCAATGATTTAAAAAATATCTTACTCTGTATATCATAAAGTGCATATATTTTCATATTTTAACAACTCCAGAACCAGAACACATCTTGTAGTTGATGGCATTTTACTATTTAATTTCCATTTTACGAGATGCATAATGTACTAATGGTGCACTTTATTATTGATATTGCCTTCAACTTGATAAAATATGGACTTATGGTGAGTGACTAATCTAAGTAAAGAAAATCATCTAAGTGCATATGAAAGTGCAGGAAAGGAAGTTGAGATAGACAGCTTTACCCTTCAGTATATTTGATAACTGAATGAGAACATTGTGATTGAGATAATGTGAATTTTTGTTATTGTCATAATTTTATGTTTAAACTAGCAGAAGAAAAGCATGATGAGTTTGGTCTAGAGGAATAGAAAACTAGGAGTTACCAAACACTGAGAAGTACACAGTAGGAAAATGGCATGCTCATTGGAGGGAGGAGGTATCGACAAAGGGTGAGGACCCAGAAATATGTAATCAGAAAGGGGAATTCCTGGGAGAGGAAGTTTGGTAATGAGATTGGAGGTGTGTCCTTTGAGCACATTCTAGAAAGGAAACAAAGGTCATAGTTAAGCTGTTGAACCAGTGAAACCCATAAAACTTGATTGTAGGGAGTGAGGGTAATTGCTGTGCACATAGGTGGATAAGGGCCTGAAATATTGGAAGGAAGGTGAATTTCTCAGAGATACTCAAGGGCCACAGAGGACAGTCTCTAAGTTCACTAAATAACAGTGATATGAATGAGAGGAAAGCATGAGCTCCAAAAGAGGCCAGAGAAAAACCATGCCCTGGAATAAAGTTAGATAAGCCAAGAAAAAAAATCTACCAGCTATCCCTCTCTCACAGAGCTCATTTAATGCTCATGATAATCCAGTGTTTGCTGTTGCTATCTTCAGCTTACAGAAAGGGAAATGGGAGCTCAGAGTTGTGCAACTAATACAGTATTTGAGTAATAAGTTGGCACTGGAAATATCCTTTTCCTTGGAGACACTGTGTTCTAAAACAAGGATTAGGTACTCTAGCAATGCTGTAATAGATGAGTCTCAGTGGAGCCAATGACCTAATCCAGCAAAGATGGAGAGTGAATATTCAGGGCCAGGGGCAATTTTCAAAGGGTTCTTGTCACTAGGGATGGTGTTCAGGCCACAATGTGTCTATGGCTGCTACCATAGATGTACAGAGAAAGACCATACAGTTGTAATGTTTATTGGTGAGCTCTGAGTTCATATTATGAGCTTCAAGAGATGAGGTCAGAAATAAGTATAAATGTCTCAAATCATTTGCCCCACTCCATACCTGCCCAGAAATCTCCCTAACAGGTCCTTATTAATCAGTTCAGATATTAATCAGGTCCTTATTAATCAGTTCAGTTAGACAGAAGGCCACAGTGCTTCTAGGCCATAGAAACAGAGATATTCTGGGGATCATGGCCCCAAATGTAGGCACTAAGCATCATGGCCAGAAACATAAATATTTAGAAATTTTTGGTCTATTAAATAGGCACTGGATAGTATTAAACCTAAAAAAAAGAAAATGTTGAACATAACCTGGCAAAGACAGCGGCTTTACCCTTAACCCTGATGTATGGAACTTCATTAAATACCTTTTTTCAGTTTTACTAAAGAAAATCATCTGTTAAGTTCTTGTAGATCAGCAGTGTCAGAATTCTAACTTGAACCTAGTTCATTCTAATTCCAAAGCTGTTGGGCTTTTGCCAGACAACATTGCTTCCCTCTTTGTTGCAGAGCAGTAATTATTTTTTAACCACAGTTAAAACATGAGTATGTATATAGTCAAATTGGTAGAAGAATTGGTAATCAAATGTTGTTTAATTTAAAGTGACCATCCTGTGCAATTTAAACCAAGAACTGATACCATTTTTCAATTGTTTGTAGACTGAGGACAAGCTAGATCATGCATCTGATGATTATTATGAATCATGTTTAGTTATGAAGGTTTCAGTTAATGTTTCATAAATATAGATTGTGCTTCTGTAATCCAATTTAATTTTTTGCCAATATTTCATAGCATAATCTAACAAATATTCTAATAAAGAAAACTAATATTTCATATGTGTGAAATCCATTCTCATATTTATGATGCCTACATTATGGTCTCACAGTTTGTGCTACCCACAGGAATGTGCTCAGGACCTTGGAGAGGCTTCAGAAGCACCCACTTTAGGCTCTCATCTTTCACTTTCTTGGATATGCAAATGCAAGAAGAGAAAGGCAAAGAGATGGATGTGGTATGAGGAATTCTTGGGTTCATTCTCAAGGAATCTGAGAAGCAAAAAAATGCCTCAGTAGATGGTTAGCCAGTAGAAAGGAATTCTGCTACGCTGCCATTTGACAGGGAATACTATGTAAATTCCTCGATTACTGCAAAACTAGGTTGTGCTGATGGGAAAGGAAAGAAGAGAGCAGATAATGATGATGATCTGATGACTTAGTGAATGACTTTGATCTGATGACTTTGAGGTGCTACAACAAAATGCTATAGGCTGAGTAATTTGTAGCAATATTTTTCTTAGTTCTATAAGGTGAAATGTTCCAAACTGAAACACTAGCATATCTACTGAGGATCCATCTTCTATTTTATAGATAATGTTTTTTGACTATATCCTCATATGGTAGGAGAGGCAGCAGATCATTCCTGAGTCCCTTTAAGGACATTAATCTCATTCTTGAGGCTATATATTCATGACACAATCCCCTTTCAAAGGTTATCCTTCCTATGACTATGGTTTGACATTACTTGGGGAAACATGAACAAATACCTCTCAACCCATCATAAACATTAATAGACCCCCCCCAACAAAAACTGCTTCCACTCTGATATAAATCAGTGAACTAAGGAGCTTACAATGTTACAGGTATATGAGTAACTCAAAGACAGCTACATCACAGAAAGCCCCTATACCAGACTGGGTCAGGAGTCACAAGATCTGCATCTTTAGAGCTCCATGCTCAAATTCAAGCAGCTTGGCTGGGAAAAGAGTTCCCCCAGAAACTCTTTCTATTGTATAGCCTTGGGGAAGGTCAAATGACTCGCTAACTTCCTGAGGTTTCTGTGTCTACTCAGTTTTCCTTCTTCCTTCAAAAAGACCCCTTTGATTCTGAGAAAATAGCTTTAAACAGATGTGAAATGTAAGCATATGTATTTGAGATTTGGAGAGCTCATGACATAGTTTCATTGATAATGTGTTTGCCTGGCATGACAATCCTGAGCTGTACCCCAGAATTGCATGAAATTGAGCATAGGCCTCATGCCCTTCTGCAATTCCAGTATTCATAGGATGAAGTTTCATGCTCATCTTCAGCTATCATGAACTATATAAGATCATGTGTCAGAAACCTATTTATTAAATGAGCAATAAAGGGAGAAAATAAAATGAAGTAAAATTTGGTTGGGGAACAAAGACATGGATTTCATTGACCTGAATATAACATATATTACACTTATACTTTCATGCAGTCATGTGTGTGACACATTCGTTACTGTTTTACAGATGGCACTAGAGACTTAAATTGTCCAAGTTGCTGAGAGCAGATGCCAGGAAGGAAATCTATGGTACTGATGCCAGGCTTTACAATTCCAGTGCCATAACCCTTCTAGGGTTAATTTGCAGTCATTGTCCAGCAGAAAATGGGCCTTTACTGAAGACAGCCCCTCACAGTTACCCTTCACCTAAGTTCCTTCCATGAGACATCATTTCTCTCAAGAAATAACTTCCCTTTTCAGTTTTCTCTCCTTAGCTTTAGTAGTTTCACTCAAATAGAAATCAGTATCTGACAGGGAAAAGTTATAATTGACTAGGACAATATAGACAACTATTAAGCATAAAGGAAAAGGAATAGTTGCCCTTCTTTTTTGTTTTGTTTTGTTTTTATTATAGCCTTTCTAGTTCAAAAAGAGGAAACAAAAATTTTAAAACTTCAAGGTAAGGTAAGCAAGATGTAAGATGTCTCAGTGAATTAAGTCACTTACTGCCAAGCTTCATGTTCAGATCCTGGATTCTGCATGATGGAAAGAGAGATGGACTCCTGAAGCTTTTCTCTGAACCTCTATGTACATTATAACATAAGTGCCCACACATGCACGCGTGCACACACACACACACACACACACACACACACACACACACACACACACACACACACACGAATACAACAATAAGAGCAAATAAAACTTCATGGAAAAAAATGTAGTTTTACCTAGAAGTAAAGACTGTTCAGCAATACACTGATGGATAGAATGTCTTCCAGTTTTAGCTGAGTCTCAAAAGGACAAACTCCTGACAGGCAGCTTGTGGCAGGAGTTCCTTGGACAGCTGATGTAGTCTATCATGTGATGGAGATTCTGGAACAGAAGGCTACATTCTTTCCTAGTCCTTAGCCTGCCTTGTTCTGCAATCAGATGATAAGTCTTTCAAGCAAAACATCTCTTCTGAAACACTCTCAATTGTTGGTTTATTTCCTAAAAGTTAAATGTGGATGCCTACTTGCAATTAATGCACATATGTCAATGGTGCATTTAAGCACTTGTTTTAGGCCCAAAGATGAGGACCTATTTCCTGATTTTCATCCTTCATGAACCACAAAGTGTTTCACACCCATGCTCCACATAAGGAAGGATGATGGAAAACTCACATTTTAGCAAGTGAACTTGGCCATGGAGAGGCTGGAGAGATGGCTCAGGGACTAAGAGCTATCTTCATGCAAAGTACTGTAGTGTAGTTCTTAGTATGTCATGTAAGCAGGAGGTTTATAACCATTTGTAATCAGTAACCATAATTAAAATAAACCTTTAGGCTTGGCCAGGGAGGAAGACTCCTCTGCCACCAGTCTATGGCTTACCTTGTCTCCTGCTGTATGTAGAAAAGCCTGATCCTGAACACTCCTCCTGGAGTGGTGCAACTGCTAATATTGAAATAATGTCCTATCTTCTCTTTTTGCCTTCAGAGTCCTCTTCAAATTTTTGCCTTAAATCACTAGTTCCCAAGCTTTCATTTGTCTCTCAACATATCTGGAGGGTAACACACATTATCAGCATTTATAGTGACCTATTATAGGAACATCTCTCTTATCACCCTACCCATCTACTCAGTGCCTAGCAGACTCTCCTGTGTATCTCTGCACTTCTTTAGGAAAGACTCAGAGCCTAGTCCACACTGGTCAGGAGCTCATCTTCCAAGAAGGGTTTTTCTACTAGGTAGTTGGTAAGAATTCCAGAGCTATGACAATTCAGAAGCTAGTAAGTTTCAAAGTTTAGTGTGCAGAGGGCTTGCTCTAGTAGTTTCCAGTTGAATAATCAGGACTTGAGACACCTGCTTCAATTAGTCCCTGGGCAGCCCAGTCCCACCGATCCAGAGGTCCTACAAGTACAAACTCATTCAGCTACAGTTATCTACTCCATTTTTCAGGCACATTCACTTGTTAACCAGAGACTACACAGTGAGATAATGTATTCAATTTTACTTAAGGCTTGCTTGCATTAAGTCAAAGACAGTCCAGCTTTGCTCAGTACAAACCAGCTCTATCATTTGCAAAGATGTGATAATTTTTACCAAAAGGCTTACCCAATGAGGATTTTTTTCAAGGACTGTAAATGTGCAAGAGAAAAGCATGGTATTGGTTTCCAGTTCCCACTGGGTTCAGGGTTCTGGCATAGGAAAGTGATTTCTGGAAAAAAGAAAAAAAAATACAACCAAAGGTACTCTTATAATTATATCTACCCCAGTGTTAATGAGCAGTAGCTACCTCCTGGACCCACTAAAAGCAGAAACACTGGCATGTTTAAAAATAATCTCAGCTAATCCCCACTAGAAATAGCCTAGTTAGCCATACATAAGAGCACAAAACTAACTAAAATTCAGTAGGAAGGGCTTAAGGAAAGGGAGCAGGAGCCTTGCAAAAAGGAGAGGTAACACCTTTGCAGCTGGTGTTTTCACTGGGAATTTGGAATAAATATGGGTTTGCAGCATCTGAATAGCTAGAACTGTTTGGAAAGACCACCTTCTTTACCATCAAATAAGTAATACACAGTGAAGAGAATGGTCCAAGGAAGGTGCCACTTGAGATAAATGTAAATGACCTTAGTATTGCCTGTTTACTGTTTTGCTAACAGAAATGCCACCCTTTTTATAGTCTGATGGGTAGGTTGTAGCAGTATTAGAGAGATGAGTTTTATAATGTGAGAAAGTATCCTAGCTCAAAATCCTAGGGAATATATGTATACACAACTTAGAAAATATCTGTGGAAAAATATACAACAAACAGGTTCAGTAACAAAAATAACTCTCTAGTCTGCCATTAAATCCAAAAAGTCAAAAATATGCAGAAGGGGAATGTGCTTTCTTAGCTCACTGTTAGCCTATCTCTTCTCTAAGTCGTGATTCCAAATCTCAAAATAAACAGATTGTTTACTTTCTCCAGTGAGAGCAAAACCTTCACCCCCTGCCGTTGTAGTGACACAGTTTTGTGGGGCCCTGAGCTAAGCCAGTTCCACCATGCTTCCTTCCAGAAGGACAGAAGCATGTGGGGAATGTTGCCTCTCCTGGGTGCAGGCTAGCTGATGCAAACACAAGCAAGCACAAGGAAGCACAAGGGTATACTCTAGAGAAATGTTCAGAAATGAATCCACATTTATTTTTAAGAAGAAAGCTGAGATATGTTTGCCAGAAGTCAGTGTTTCATGGCTCTTGTTTTGGAAATTGTTCCTGGCAATCAACTGGCTCATTCCTTATGCAGAGACTCTGGGAGTGAGCCAAACACCAACATGACTGTTGAATTGTTTATTAGATTGTAAATTATCAGTGTGAGTGTGTGTGTGTCTGAATGTGTATGTGCATATATACATACACATTTATTTTGTGAAGTATTTCTATCTCACAGCACATGGCACCTTCTTCCTACATAAAGGACATCCTTTCTTTTCTTCACCATAGTTGTCCCTGCATGCTTCAAAACTCAGTTTAAATGTCATTTCATAGAGTGTTTACACAGAACACTGGAATCAAAGTAGATCTTCCTGTTTATCATCTCATTGCCTTCATTCCTTTCTTCTACACAGTTAAACATATTTTAATATATATATGTGCATATATATAATTTGGATATTTATTTTTGCGTGTTACTCTGAAGACAGACCAGAAGCATTTTTTAATCATACACAATTACTTTTGGTTACCCAGAAGTGATACATGTTTGTGAATGAATATAGGGACTAATGGATAAGTAAATAATAAAGATAGCATATAGGTGTGAAAATACTATTGTGATCAATACTCTATATTACTTTTATTAATAATATTCTAATTTGAAGAGGTTCTTGTTTGTTAATCATATGTAAATTCTTATTTTGATTTAGAAATTACTATATTTGGTAAAGAATAAATTACTTTTTAAAAATTTACTCTTGGTAATATGGATTATTTATAATATAGTAACAAATATCCTAATAGTATTATTACCAATTATTGATCTATTCTGAAAACTTACAGAATATGTAATCTTTTGTGTTAGTACAGTTTCTAAACTGGTGAGCTCAGTTCTTATTGCAACTAAATTTCTAATCCTTTCATGGCATATTCCTAGATATAGCCAAGGATGTATTTTTGTGTTCCCTCATGATTTAGAAAAGATTTCAATTTCTAGTTAGTTTGATTTTCCTAGCAATGCTGGATGATGAGAACTGTTTTTAACATTAGGCTCAGAGTGAGTCATAAATATGTATTAGCTCCCAACTGTGCACCAAACTGTGTTGAGCTTTGGATAAGGACAGTAGTAGCCTGTCATATTGCCAGGCTTCCTGCTTTACCCTTTTTTGAAGTTTCTTTTCCTACCCACAGCATTGTTGCCCATTGCTAGTCAATGGCATCTGCAGCTTAGCCTCACTGATCCAAAAAATGCAAAAACTATCTAGGCAAGCAAGAAGATTTGAAGAGAAATAAAAGTTCAATATACCCTACTGGAATTAAGAGATCATTTTATCTATCTATCTATCTATCTATCTATCATCTATCTATCTATCTATCTATCCATCATTTATTCTATTCATCTATCATCTACCATCTCTATCTATCATAATATATATATATATATCACATCCATCATTATATGTTACACACACACACACACACACACACACACACACACACACACACATATATATATATATATATATATATATATATATATATATATATATATAAAATCTACCTACCTGTCATCTATCCCTTTCTCTTTCTCTCTTGTGTATGTGTGTGCACTGTGTGTGTGTGTGTGTGTGTGTGTGTAGTCAATGGTCAACACTGCACTATTTGGTCACACTCCAACTTAGATTTTGAGGCATTTTCTTACGAAACTGCATTTCACTGATTTGGCTAGGCTGGTCAGCCAATGAGTTTCAAGGATTCACCCGTCTCTGATTCCCAGCACTGGTATTGCAGATGTATGCTGTCATGTCTTGTATTTCACATGGATTCTGGGAATCTAAATCCAGACCCTCCAACATATGCATTGGGGCCTTTACAAGTCAAGCCAGTTCTCCAGATGCTTGAAAAGTGTTCAGAGGTTATAACCAAAATGTCCCACTTGTCACTTCATTCCCAAACTATAGTTAATCCATTATTTGTAGGTAAGATATGGAGGAAATCAGGAGTAGAGATTACTCAGCCTGCTGCCCAAGAACAGCCTCTAGTTCAGTCAAATCAATACAGTAAATGAATGCTAGGCAGTTACAACTAAGATGTGTCTTTCCTCTCAGGTGATACTCCATGTCAGGCTAGCCTGATTTTGTACATTTCTTGTTTATCTAATCTCTATTCCTAAAATAGCTATATTCTGAGGCTGTGGGGCACATGGATACCTCGAGAGTCTCTGAGAGAGACATGAAAATTCTCAAGGGGAATAATCCAAATCAGTTGACTCAGAATCTTTTGAGAGCCTATGATTTGAAGATACTTAGGTTTGTTCAATGAGCCATGGTCTACTAATCTACTGAAAGGAATGAAATGTGACCCTGAGACAAATAAGAAGTAACTACTCTGTTGGGGAGATTGCTCAGAACACAAAGCACTTGCCTCACAAACATGAAAACCTGAGCTTGATCAGTACTGGGAAGATGGGTGAATCCAGAAAACATTCTGGCTAGCTAGTCTAGCTCAAACACCAAGTTTCATATTCACTGAAGATAGTGGTGGTGATGATGATGAGGAGGATGATGATGATGATGATATGACAATGACATGATGGTTATGATAATGATAATGATATAGTAATGTGAGAAGAAACTGAGGAAGATGGTAGTCAAAATTTGGCCCTCATGGTTACCCTCATGGGTGTGTATAAACCAAGTGTGTATATACTACGTGCAAATGTACACACACACACACACACACACACACACACACACACACACAAATACTCCCAATTAAAATATATGAATAAATAATATAAAACAAGAATCTCCTCTTATGCAATTTTTAAAAAGGTTTTACTTGCAAAAATTGAGAGCAGGAGTTCAATTCCATTCTCATCCTCTCATAATAAATTTTGCCATAGTAGGATGAAAACAACAACTGTTATGCTTTATGTGAAAATTGCCTGTTTCCCTGTTTAGTTTTACAACATCTCTCTTTTTTACAGCTATAACTTTATATGATATCTTGCTGATATTTTCTGAGCTAAACATTATACATAGGTTCTGCTGCCAAAAGGTATAGAAAGTTTTGCAAAACTATGAAATGGAAAAGAGTGATAGGTTTATTTTAAGACCATAAAAATTTTATTAGTTTTCCTCCCTCCTCTGCACTGGTTGCTCTTACTTTAAAAGTCTTCTGGCATTTAACTGGCAATAAAAGGGGCAAAACAAACTGTTCCTTCCTTTAGATTGTGCAATTTTATGGCTCTGTTTGAGAGTGACCAAATATGCCTCTTTTTTAAAAAAAAATGCATGCTCAACTACCTTATTTTTATAAAGCAGTAGAATCATTAGCTGGCTAACACAAGAGTAAGTAACAGAATGGGTTTTGTACGTGCCTAAAGTTGTCCAAAGATACTTAGCCACCATCTGAAATTATGTGGCATCGATAATGTTGATTAACCAGCCAGACAATAGCATGCAGCTAAATCAAAGATGTGTGTACCTTTTGAATCTGATCCATCTAGATAGTTTGAGTAAATTTAGAGCCTGTTAGCCAACAGCTACTATGCTGATGGCTGGAATTCAAGTCCTCAGCTGTAGAGTTATGTGTTTGCATTTAGTCTGTATCCAAACTTTTGATCACACTAGGAACACCATCCAAAGAAATGATAGGTTTGATATCACCACAATGATGTTGCCTTCATGGTTTTCAATCTTTTCTATGTGTGTTCATGTAAGTCTATACACTAAATACTAATGAGTCATTATCAACCAGATATTAAAAGGCTAGCATGATACCAGGAAAAATATAAAGACTGGATTTCAAAGCAACCAACACATGTAAAGATAAAATTTGAAGAATTTGGAGAAAAAGACTTTCCCCCCTCCCCCCCCAGTGTGTCATGCCTCCAAGGAAAGTAAAGCAATAAACTCCATTATTAAATAACTCTCTGGTTTTCATGTCTCTTCATTGCCTTTACTTATTTACGTGTTTGTTTGTTTGTTTGCTTTGGTGTGGTCATAGAAACAGGCTGAAATGAAAAGTTTATTATATTATATTTGGGACTTCTGAAATAGTTTCCACATTTCTCCTCCTCTCTTTATTATCCTTCCTCCAGGGATTTCTGTCTCTTTTTCTTAATTACCCAAAATGATTAAACTGTAGTCTCTCTCTCTCTCTCTCTCTCTCTCTCTCTGTTTTAACAAGAGTCTCTTTTTAGGAACGCAGCCACCTTATTTTGAGACAGATCCCTCACAGGTTGGGATTTTCTAAGGTTAGGCTGGCTGACCAGCAAGTTCAAGAGATCTTCCTGTATATCTCCTCAGTGCAGAGATTTCAAGGTCATGTCACCTAGACACACTTTTTTTCTTGAGTTCTGGACATCAAGCTTAGGTCTTCAGGATTTCACAGAATTATTTTTACTGACTAAACTATCAACCTCGCCCTGTATATCTGGAGTACTAATTTACCTTCTTATCTTTCCAATCAAAAATGGTATAATAGCAATATTGTTATTTAATGTCTTTGAAAAATCATGGAGTACTTGTGTCCTGTGTGCAATGTATGTTCTGCTATGTCTTCATTAATACCCCAGTTAGTATTTATTTATCTTTTGATCATTTGTCCTCTCAATCATAGTTAGCATATGCAGCAGCCCAGTACCTTGTGATTAAGATGTAAAACTAGACTCATTCTTTTAAAACCTCTCCTAATATATTTTTGATATCTATCCATCTGTATTTGTTTTCAAAATTTCTTTTGCATTAAGAATTCTTTAGAATTAGGAAACTTAATGTTATTTACATCTTGCTTAAAGTGATAACATTTTTATATTACACATCAATGTTTATCTTCAGTCTGTCTTGCAATGGAATTGTTTGTGGCCTGGCAATAATAGTGTATATAACCTTTTATCATTTGTATGTTATATACACATGTGGATGTATATGTACATATGTATGTGTATAAACATAAGAAATAATTGAATATGCATTTGTGCTTATATATTATATATAATGTTATACATATATACATGTACAATGCCAGCTATCACAAAATAAATGAAATAATTTTATAAAAATAAAATTGTTTTGAACTTCAAATTTTTCGTATTCTTATTAATTTTCATTATTATTAATATTATTATTATTATTATTATCATTATTTTATTGTATGTGTGTGGGGATGTTTTCTCTGTGTGTATGTGTGTGGACCACATGT
Source organism: Cricetiscus sungorus (assembly GCA_030556225.1). Classification (NCBI taxonomy): domain Eukaryota; kingdom Metazoa; phylum Chordata; class Mammalia; order Rodentia; family Cricetidae; genus Cricetiscus; species Cricetiscus sungorus. The sequence continues at coordinate 13,504,528 of JANBXA010000729.1, read as the reverse complement.
AATCCTGGTATATGCAGAGGCCAGAAAAGAGCCTGATGTCACCCAGAACTGGAATTTCATACAGTTGTAAGCTGACTTTTGAGTGTTGGGAATTGAACCTGGCTTCCCTAGATGAAGAGCCAATGCTTTTAACAACTGAGCCATCTCTTAGACCCCATCCCCATATTTTTAATTCTTATTATTTTTCTTTTTCTTGTAAAAATCAATTACCTAGACATTTTAAAACCTACTATCAAAATACTTGCATTTTATCCAGCATGCTTAGTGATTTCTCTTTCTTGGATATCAGTTGTCTTTGGTCAACAATCATCCCAAAATTTTAAATGCCCACTTCTACAAATAAATAATCTAGCATTTTAAAATTCTTCACTGTTTTGAGGCACACATTGAAATCTTGCACTGCCCTGTTCTATCCTTCCCAAGATGTGAACAATTTCTTTGTATAAAGTATCCATGCTGAATCAACTACTCACCTTTTTAAGTAGCTACTGAATGCTTAACTCGATAGTGCAGAACTTAGAGCTCAATATTGTCTTTGGTTTCAGACATCTGCTGGACTGCAGCTTAGCACTTATATCAAAGATAAGGACCTTTTTTGTGTTTACATTTAATGTTTCAGTGAAGAGTGTTAATTGCCTGCAGACCCCACACTTTCTGTTTATCAGCTGTCCTCTATTTCTATAACTTTTTCTCCTAGGGCTAGGCAAGCGTAATGGGCTCTGTACTTCCCAAACTTTGTTTAACCGAAAGAATAACTGCACTAGGGCAAATGGATGAGGCCAACACATTCACACAATGTCCAGGTAACTGTATCACAGCTTCTAAAAGGTATTTCTTTTGTCACCACATTCTTTCCATTTCATCTGACCAGGTATTTGTCATTGCTACTTAAATATTTGGGTGTCAGTGATACAAACCAACAAAACATATGTATTTAGTGGTATCCTTTGGTTTTCATAAAGAAGTCAAAATTGAATCCACAACTTTGCTCTCTCCTGGTGCAAGCTAATGGTGCAAAGATACTGTAGGTGGGAATCCTCCACTTAACTCTAACTTTGACAGTCCTGTAAACCATAATAGTCTTTTATTTCATTTTTATGTTGGTAAAAGATGTTTGTAGGTCCTTTTACCCATTCTTGAAAGTACAAGCAAGTTAGCAAGAAGTTCGAAAGTTTCAAATGCAAATAGAAAACAATTTCAACTTCCTTCAGCTCACTCCCTGAAGACAGCTTGTCTTTCCTTAGAATTTTTAATGATGTCACAGTGTGGGAAATTTCCTTTTGAGTAGCCCTACCATGGATTTTTCTTTTCTATGCCTGCCTGACTTTGTCTTCAGACTTCAGAGTTGATGACTTTCAATAAATCAGTATATGTCCCACATGTTCACTTCCTAGATTATCTGTTTCCTCTAGATCCTAAGGAGACACATTTCAGAACCCATGAGACTCTTCATCCTAAGCCATGAGTTCTACTGGCCTCTTCCAATTTGGTTAGGGCTACAGTATATTTTGCCACATCAGGTATATTTTCCAGGTAAGTACCTGCCTCTAACTGTGTCATTCATAATTCCAATTTGACTTTTTAAAAATTGCACCTATTTTATTTCATATTATATTTTGACAAGAATTTGTTTCACTGTATTTGAGTAATTACATTTTAGTGAATGCCTATACTTGTTTAACTTCATTAAAATTATACATCCACTTATAATACACATTATATTGTATTGTACTATATTATTATTCTAGCATCTAAGAGGTTTTTTATGGACTATCTTTTTTTCTGGATCTCCCTCACTGAGCATTTACTCCTTGAGACGTTTCTGTTGTTGTTGTTGTTGTTGTTGTTGTTGTTGTTCTTTAAGCTATGGCCCTCACTCTATAAATACTACAGAGAATTTGCTTCTATCTAGATTATTTTCAGGATTTTTCTGATCATCAGAAAGTTAATTCAGTAGTGTTAGAGATATTAGTGAGGCCCTGCCTTGGGTCAAAAATGAGATACTTGTGTGTTTATTTCCCAATCCTTTCAGATTTAATCTCTTCATGAAGCTCCTTTCTGTGAAGTGTATTGATTTGTTGCACACTCTCATACTGAAAATATAGCTTTTAGGATCTCTTCCAGCCAACTTTGCTGTCCTGACCTGAGGACCCCTCCTCCACGCATGCATGCACAGGTGCTGACTTTGGTCCTCAACCCACATCTGACTTTCAAAATTTACTTTGGAGTTTAAATGGCACAATAATCATCAAGGTTTAGTGGCACAGTGACCATTAATCCCTTTTTGAAAGTTTAACAAAACTGCCTGTGAGTTGTGTATGTGTGCACATTCAAGGGCATGTTTCTAAAGAACAACATTGGTTGTCATTCCTCAGGACCCATCCTACAGAGTCTCTTACTGCCATAGTACCCACCAAATGGATTGCCTAGCCAGGGAGGGCTAGGGAATCTACCTGTCTTTGCATTCTCAGAGCTGGAGTAATAAAAAGCTCACCACTCTCAGCTTTTATTTGTGAATTCCAGGGATTAAACACATGTCTTCATGCTTCTACAGAAAACACTTTATCCACCAAGCTTTCTCCTCTCCACTAGGAAACAATTCTTCTTCGTGCAATATTTTCTATATGATTGGAAATGTAATAAGAGTTAATATTCTTTTGGTATGTGTTTGGTTGAGGAGTTTCTATAAAGCCAATAAACTCTGTCTACATATGTGATCCAGGGTAGTCACTGAAAATTCATAATAGCTGCAGTCACTTGTCACTCCTAAACTCTGCTATGAGATTATTTAGTTCATTCTGACACAAAGTGACAGGCCTTCTTTTTAAATGCTCAGGGTATATTTGCAGGAAACAGTTCCTGTGCACTTATTTTCTGAGAAGCACAGAAACAGAAATCAATTGATCATTCCCTGTAATAAAGAGAGCTCAGCTTGGAGAAGACTTTTAATAACTGGGAAATTAACTGGGAAACACTCTAGACCCTAAGTGCGAGGGAAAAACAGAATGAAAAAAAAAGCCTCAGCAAATCCCTTGCTGAATTCTGTATTTGTTTATTTTTAATATTCCATGGATAAAGAGGTTAAGTACCAGCCAATGCTTATGAAGATTAGAGAGAAATATCATCTTCCTTCTTTTTAAATAGACAAATGTATTTTATTATTTCTTTTGCTCATTATGAGAGCAAATCTTTGTCACAAAATATGGCTAGAATTCAAATTCAAGCTTCAATAGTTACCTAGTTTATTGGTTTGAAAAAAATCACTTAAATATTTTTAGTCTAGTTTTACAGAATGGGGATTGGGTCAGTACCAACATTCTTATGAGACTTCAAATAGAAATTGTAAGATCCCTGTGTAGGGCTGGGTCTGTAGCTTGGTTGTTGGCTGATGTACAGCTTTCCTAGCAAACCTGAAGCCCTTGGTTTCATCATTGGCCATCCAGAAACCCAGTAAGATATTATAATCCTGTAATTTCAGCACTCTAAAGGTAAAAGCTGAAGGAGCAGGAATTCAAGGTCACCATCAAATACATAATAAACTCAATGCCAAACAGTTAATCTGATGGCAGCATTTCCTCAAGTGAGGTTTCCTTCTACCAAGTGACTATAATTTGTATCAAGTTGACAGAAACTAATCAATATAGTCCCTCTACCCCAGGGCACAGAAAAAGACAAAAAGAAAAAATTCAAAACTTTGTAGCTTGAAAAGAAATATCCATTGGTAATTTGGCCAAAATTGGTATGTTAATCCCACTGGCATGGTCTCACTTTCTGTGCCATCCACAATGTCAAACAAAATTAAATAATGAAAAAGCTGTTCCTGGTCATGCTAGAGTCTAAGCAAAATTTGCTTAGTTTCTAAAGCTACTGATGCACTACTAGTATATATACACCTACCCAAGGCAACCAAATGAACCCCATCCACCCCATGTCTTGGATTGAGAGCACAATAACTTTTTTCCCCATTATAGAAATACATGCAATTGCAAAGTCCTCCCAACCAAATGAAGGATTAGTATGAAGTAATAGCCTTACATTTGCTGATCCTTACCCAGTACATTCATCACTTGCTGCCCTCATTAGCTAGCTCAGCTAATTCTGGAGAGAAGCCTGCTCTACTGTTTAAAACCCAGCTAAGTGAACAAATGACCTGTTAGGGAGACTTGATCAACTCAGAGGGCACTCCCCATCTTTCCTCATTCACAGGCTCCCTCTTCCATGGAATTCGCTCTATCTTTTGCTCTAACCCCCTCAGGAAAATTTGCTTAGTCTATGCCTACTGGTGTTTTATTCTCATAGCCATCCTAATGCTTCTCAGTGAAACTTTATAAAAATTAAAACTTTATAACTGAAAAAAGCATGTATACCCAGGCCTTACCTATCACAGACAAGTCTCCCCGTGTAGACTCTTACAAATTGTCTCTGACCTCCAAACTTATGTTTCAGTGTGCATACATGTACACACATACAAAAAATAAATATATTGAATTGTAACTTTGTTTTAAAAAAAGAAATGGCAGTTGTCAACAGATTTAAGTATTGGGGAAGACTTTTAGCAAAAGGTGCTTAGGCTGACCAGACCCTGGGATAAGAGGAGAAAATAAGAGGGATGTAGCAAAGTTAGATTTTTGGATTCATATCAGTCAAGGCACTGAATAAATTAATATGGTGCCATCAGTGATGTGTCCAGAATAGGAATTTTACTCTCCAGAATGAATGAAGCAATTTGTGTGGACACTGGGCCAGCCTGGGGTTTCAAACTGATGCAGTTTGAAAAATTATTTGAACAAGAATGTAGCAGAATGTAGTTTTAAGGATGAATATTTGACTATAGAATAAAGAACAAGACAATCAGGATTGGGATATCAACATTCACTGATGACATTCAATAGCAATGTCATTGTGGGAAGAAATAAGCACTCGAACAAAACATATACACAGAACAATCAATTCGGAATTGCCACACTCACCAGCATGATTGGGCCATCTATAACCTGAAAAATTCTTTGATTAGTCAAAATAAATAATTCCTTCTTTGATTTTACCAGATGTTCTGTCACAACGATAGAGGTGATTAACACACTTATCTAAATCATAGTAATATGCATCCATATCATCATATGTTAACAGCAAAATTAAAAATGCCTCATAAATATTTTCCATGTCCCATGGGATTTAGAGGCTAGTGGTCATGCCACAGTTGGTACTAGAACACCTTGTAGTTCGGGGCAACAATAAGAATTACTATTATCACTCAACTGTTTTAAAGTACCTACTCTGTACCATCTGATATATGTCAAGTTACAACTGTAAATAAGTCAAACTCAGTCTTTATTTGCATGGAGTCCAGAGACTCAAATACCCTGTATAGACATTTTTTCATCCATTCCTATGGAAATATTTCTCCAACAATTAAAAGAAAATCTGAAATGTGGATGGAGAGGTCTTCCTTTTTCTCTGCTTCTGATAAAACAGAATGGATAGAAAAGATTCATCACGGTCTTATTCACTCATCTAAAATGCCATTCTCACAAGAATAATAAGTGCATTTATCTTTGTGCTTTGAGCTCTTTAGATTTGACTCTGCTTGCTATTTGCCTTCACCTTACTGAGCTACTTCTAAGACCCAGGGTAATTGATGAGTTTCTAGCAAAGTCAAGCTAAAGTACTTCCAACGTCCTTGACAAAGGCAGGTGATGGTCCTAGACTAATTGCAGGGACATTGTCTGAGTCTCCGGTCAGGAATCTAGAGACAATGAAAGACAAGATACTGAAGATAAATTACCCACAGTTGCATACCACTTTTATAAAATTCAGTAGAATAAAAACACAGAATAAAGACCAAGGAAGATGAAGGAAGCAGAGGAGAGAAGAGGAGGGAAGGAGAAGGATGGTTTTACCTGTAATTCTGATTTTCTGACTATTCTTGCCTGATGAAGTTCAGTGTTACTTCCAACCTGGGGGCATTCCTCATGTATTCTCAGTTTGAAATGTTTTGTAAGTGTTCACAGGAACAAGTTTGTTTAGTGTGACTTTACATACAAATTTACTTCCCAAAAATAAAAACTCTAAAATAAAGTATGAAATTATACAGATTAGATATTTACATTTAAACTATGTGTCCTTTTGATCCAGAATGTTTATACATTACAGAATTGCCCAGTGCATGGAAAGAGTTATGCAGCTTTGAAAGAAATAGTTATTTTTCCAAGTTGAAATGTTTAACCACTATTTTTCCAACCTATGTTTTGAGTGTCAAGTGAGTTCAATTTTAAATTAATTGCCACTTTCCAAAAGGGCATGAATTTAAACACAAAAGATAGCTGCTATACATAGGAAAGTGATGCCATTTAGAACTCTGTTGCCAATGAAAACCTTATATTCAAAAATATTCTCCTATCACTTTGCCTGAGCAGATCATAAAGTCAATCAGATAGCTATAGAGATGTTACTCAGATGCTCAAGAATAGTTCTCATGTATCCTTTCCTTCTCTTCCCTTTTCTGTGTCATGGAGTGTTAGCAAAAGAACAATTAATAAATTAATAAGACAAAAAATATCTACTATCATCTTTTCATTTCCTAACAAGGAAAAGAAGGGACAATGATAGGGAATGTCCTTCTGTATGCTGTGAATATGTTTCTCTTATTGGTTGATGAATAAAGCTATTTCGTCCAATGGGAGGGTGGGATGTAGCCAGGCATAAACTATAGGTGGGCCTACCAGACCAGTAGATTTCTAGGAAGATGAATGCAGAGAGTGAGTAGTGAGAGAGAGACACTATATAGCTGCTAAGATAGCAAGAGATCTGGCCAACACTAGGTAGCCAACACCATGTGGAGATACACAGATTAATAGAAATGGGTTAATAATTATGAGAGACAGAGAATAAGAAGCCTGTGCCATCAGCCAAACCATTTATAATTAACATAAGCCTCTGTGTGTTTATTTGGGACTAAAGGGATGAGGGACTAGGCAGGGCAGAAACTTCCTTCCACATAACAAAATATTTCCAGACATAATGAAGACTAAGCTGTTTTGTGTAGTAATTAGAACATGTTATCTTAAAAAATCAGTTTCTGTATCTGAGTTTTTCACAAGCTCAAATCCATTGCAATATTTAAATGTTTATCACAACTAGAATATATTCTCCAATTTGAATGTCTAAACACCCTTGCTTGCATTACTTACTCACATTGTTTGGAAGAGAGTAAAGAAGATTAGATTATTTCCATTCATTGTTGTAATTTTTCAGGCAAAGATTAAAAATGAAAAATAGTTATTTTCCTTAAAATGAGAAGAAACTAAAGATAACTGCCTAATCTGAAAGCATTTAAAATTTGAAGAACTCACATTAGGAAAAAGAGAACCACGTAGGAATATCTTTTCTATATCCCACAGGTGTAAAACATGGAAAATTTATCCAAAGTAACATCCTTACGTGAGTGTTGTGAATTTTGGCTATTTTGCCTATTTTGCCAGACACCTTTTCATGCTTCCGCCAGAGTATGAATTCTTGTTTCTTTCTTTTTGGGTATATTAGTTCCTTTATTGAAAAAGGGCCACTTTATGTAATCCACTGTGGAGCTCTAACCCTAGATCCTCCTGACTCAGTTGTCTGGGTGCAGGTATGCAGCCCTGAGTTTTGTTGTCTTTTAGTTTTAAAGAACTCCAGTTTAGAGGGGTTAGTTGTTTAGAGTTTTGCTCCAGTATATTCATTTCCTAATATATTTCCTAATTGCTTCCAAATATGGCTATATTTTGAGATAGGTAAGATGAGGTCAACAGGGGATTCCAATAAAATGATCTTGTTATAAAAACATACTGGAACAAAAGCACTTACCCAGGGAAGACAGAAGTCTCAGAGAAGGCATGGCCACCTATAGGTCAAAGAGCAAGACCTCAACAGAAACCATCCTTCGTGACTCCTTCATTGTAGGTTTGTCAACACCTAAACTGCAAAGTGATGAACGTTTTTGTGAGCCGTCCGGACTGTGGTGTTTACTATGAAAGCCTCTGCAGGAAAAAATAATACTTTTCATTACTCCGGGTCTGACATGCAGCCTGTAGATTTTGTAAACCTTGCAAAGCTGTGGGAATACACCCAGATGATGAAGTTTATTTTCTTCCTCCAGACACTGAAGTCTAATTTCTTCTTCCAGAATATAGAAAAGCAAAAGGCTAAGGGAGGAACCAAACAAATAGAAACTGAGCTGGAGATGGGGGTGAAGAGCACTTGAACAGTGAGGCAAATATGTTTTGCACAAGCATACACTGTACCACAAAGAAAAACAGTTCCTCAAAGAAAAGGTAATGTTCTCCCATACTGACTACTGTAACCTAGTAGCATAAGGGCCTTGTCAGCTGGTCTGAGTTCAAAGACAGAAAACTTGAACTCCATTTATAAATTAACACAAGAAACTTTCTTCTTTTCTCTTTTGGTTAATTTTATTGTGTGAAAGATTCACAAAACATACCCTGAGTGTGGTGTTAGTTGGGAGGACAGGGCAGTCTATGGGGCCTCTAGTAGTGAATCAGTATTTATCCCTAGTATACGAATGGACTTTGGGAGCCCATCCCAAAGAGAGATACTCCCTTAGCCTAGACACATGGGGAAGGGCCTAGGCCCTGTTGCAAATGATATGACAGGACTCCCTATGGAAGGCCCGCCCTCCCTGGAGAGCAGAATAGGGATTGCAGATTAGAAAGGGTTGGTGGGGATAACAGGGGGACAGGAGGGTGTGGGAACTAGGATTGATATGTAAAATAAGCTTGTTCCTAATTTAAATTTTATATATATGAAAGATTCACAGAATGGATTTTCACTCTGTTTCACTCTTCACCCTCTTCCACTCCCACTTGAAGTGTTTCCAACAAGTTCCTATTTTGATGCATCTATTCTTCAGTGACCCCCTGAATAATTAGAATTTTTTGCCTGCTTATAGGCAGGAGATAATGAACTGCAATAAAAGTGACTTATCAATAGCTGTACCACTAAAGGAAGCAACACTCCCTCTTCCAACAAAAGTATCTGCCAATAGTTCCTCAAGGATAGTGAAAGAGACAAATACCTTGAAATGGTATATTCTAATAGTTTATCTTTCTGAGTAGGTTATGAGATTTCCTGTTCTGACACTAGTATGGCTTTCATTTCTGAAAGGCTGGCAGTCATCTCTCCATGGTGATAGTCAAATGACAGAAGTTTTCAGTTGTGCCTTCTTTGCTGAGGAATTAGGATAATAGACTTGTTTTTGTTTCAGTGTTTTCTGAACTTTCTACATTTCCTCATTTCCTTGAAAACCAGAGGCTCAAGAGGATAAGACTGAACTGGGAAACAATTTGTATTACTTACAATTAAAAGTACTTCTATGTCCAATGACCATGAATTCTATTATGTTACATCTTTCTTTGGAGGGTACTCATTATTTATGCATGATTTCCTTGAGTTCATGAAACACAAGTGAAACAGTGTGACCTCATCAGCAGATACCAAGTTGTTGACATCCACAAAATGCTGATGAGCTGCTACTGCTTTGGGTACTTCCTGCTGATGAATGAAGGGAGACAGAAATAGAAGTTCTTGGCAATTGGTGATGTGTCTGAGCACAAGCAATCGCTTCCTTCCACTGCAGAAAAGGAAATGTCTACAGGAGTTGCTGGGGATAGATAAGGTGTTCAGAGGCTTTGTGGAGGGAAAGGAAGGGATCTGAGAAGATGGAAAAGTAGTGAGTAGAATCAACATGACCCAACAATAATGAGCTCTGGCAAATAGCTTTTCATAGGGGAATACCCAACAAGATCTTATAGCTGGGTCTTACCAGGAACATGCTTCTGAGTTTACATACCTGGTGTACTATCATAGCCTTTTCCTTTATTGGTTATTTCAACAATGTTTTTGCTCACGAACTACTTTGGGTCCCCTTTTAGAGAACTGTGACAGTGGAAGAGACAGACAGACAAAAGCCTCCTCCACTAAAAATTATTAGCTTATTAAAATAGTACAGTTTAGTAAATAGTCCATTATTTATGAGTTCCCTACACTTTTAGTTTAAACATTGAGATGTGAGCTGTGGTTTGAACTCATAATAAATTGGCTCAATATGAGAATACATACTTGAATTGTGGCATAGGTACACTTACAAGAGAACACTGAATATTATTCTACCTCACAGTCAAGCTTGATTTCATCAGACTTATTGGGGAACCCCAAGTAGAGAACATCTTTTTTTTTTTAATTCTGAACAGTGTGTGCAGCAAATATAATTACTGAAAATGTTGCAACCACATTGTCACTGAGATGCAAAAAGAAAAAGAAAAAAGAAATGATGACCAAGGAGTTAGGTAAACTAAGACTGGGAGCTAAGTTAAGTTCTTGCTCAAGCTACTTTTGAATTGTGTTCTGTCCCTGCACTTACCTGTTATGTGAACAAAATTCCACAAATTATTTAACAACTGTGCAGAGGTTTGGAAACATACACACAAATTCTTTAGCGATAGAAGGCTCATTTTTTTTTCTTCCTCTGAAAGAAGGCAGGCTTTCAATTTCCATCTAACCAACAAAGTCTGGCACAAGTGATGTCTGACTCATCAATTGAAGTCTTAACACTGTTGCTACTTCTATGTTACATGTTTTGGGATGCCACACTCCAGCAAGAACAGTTCCTATGCATAAGTTCAGTCAAGCAATTTGCATACAACCCAGATTTCACTGAATGCCTGCAGTGATTTGCTCATAATGTGAGTAAGCTTGCTTAGGGGTTGACCCTCCTTAAGCAAATTTCATGGGCCCAAAGTCACAGTAGGGATCCCAACATGCAACACTCTTGAATGCTCCAATTAGGTTGATCTATGCCTGAGAAAATAAATAATTCAGGTTGCAATAAAAAACACTAAGTTTTGGTTTGCTTTTTGTGCAACTATAGGCAATTATTAGAAAATTAGAGGACATTAAGAGCAATAAGTCTAAAAGGATACTTAAGAAGATGTGAGTTGAACACTGCATTACACAGACTTGGCCATGAGGACATTCTAGCTACTTAACTTTGAAAGCTGGCCACATTTCATGGAGAAAAGATGATTCAGCCATGGTAACCTACTCTCATATTTCATGAAATAAAGGTGATTCAGCCATGACAACCTACCCCCATATCTTCAGTCCTAATTAAGCATGTATCACTATGTATTTGGGGAACCTCAGAATTGGTATCTAGTAGTGGCTTCCCATGTGTCTCTGTTAAGAATGGTGATCACTTGAGGCCTGCCACATCATTACATACTAAGATTACACTAGGTTTTTTAAACCTCATATACAAATAATGTAATTCAAGTTAAGTGGGGTTAATAACAGAAGAACCCTTATCTAAGAAGATTAATGTCCTGTTTAAGGATCCCATAAAATCAAGTCTCTTTCCTTCCACAATATGAAGACACACTGAGAAGGCAGCTTTCTTCAGGCTCAGTACCATATCAAGTAGCATTTTTATCTTACCTATCCTAACATCTAAAACTGTGAAAACAAATTTCTGCTCTTTAAACTATCCAGCCTGTAGTATGTTGTTATGACAGACTAAGAGTGTGGTATATTATTTTGAGCCTCCAGAACCCTTGGTAATTTTGAAGGTTAGATGTCTTCTGAAGATCATGTACTAAAATCTAACCATGGCACTCTTGGCAGGTGGGAAAACCTTTCAGTCAGGGCCTTGTGGAAGGAAGGAAGGAAAGAAAGAAGGAAGGAAGGAAGGAAGGAAGGAAGGAAGGAAGGAAGGAAGGAAGGAAGGAAGGAAAGAAGGAAGGAGGGGAAGAGAAGGCTTTGGGGTGTGATATTCAAGGGAATATCCCTTGTCTTTGCTCTCTTTTTCAGCTCTATGGTCACCATGAGGTGACTGGCTTTATTCTTCCATGTATTTTCCATCACTATGTCCTGCATCTTAAAATATTCAAAATAATGTCATAAAACCGGAAGCCATGGGGTCTCTCTCCTTATAAAGCAGTTGTGTTTTGTATTTTATTTTATTTATTGCAGGGAATTTGCCAATGATTCTGACCAGATTATATATCATATATGAGTTTTGAAGTCATGGTTTCTAAATTACAACTAATTTGTCTCTAGATTTATAATTGGGGGTTCTATGCCATCATGGAACAATTATTGTGAAGGTATATAATTTTGGAAAGTGGGTTAGACAGGCTTTGAAGTTGGGTTTCTATGGTGTTACTATGTTGTTTTTAAAACCTTAATATTTTACTAATGAGAACAACAGTGAAGAAACTCTGTGAACATGCTCCTCCCATCTCACATCAATTCATCTGACACTGTCACCATGGGTAGGAGACTTGGATAGGCCCAGACTAATTGTTTTATCTTATTGGGGATAATAACCTTTGCAATAGGATATGAAACAGTCAAACTTTTCATCATTTAACAATTTTCATGTTTTTTTTTAAATAGGGTCCTCTTCCATTTTTAAACACAGTTGGAAGCTTAGAATTTTTTTCCTTTGATATAAGAGCTTTAAAAAATAGATTATTATTGTATGTTCAACCTTAAAAATGGGTTTCATGATGTGTTTACAAATATTTTGTAGTCTAATTTCTGTGGCCATGATAAAATGCTCTAACAATAAGCATCTTAGTGGAAAATATAATTTACATAGCTTATAATTCTAGGTTGTTAGTCAATCATTAAGGGGAAGTCAAGCACAGATTTGAAGCAGGTCATATCACATCTATAATCAAGAATAAAAATAAGCTGGACTTGGCCATTCTAATGTTTAGTAATCAGAAGGCAGAGCCACACAGGTCTTTGTGAGTTTGAGGCCTCTTTGATCTATATAGCAAGTTCCAGGATAGCCAGAGCCACATGGTGAGATTCTATTTCAAAGGAGAAAAAAAGAATAGAAATAAATGCATTCATCCTTGCTTTCCTGCTTACTTATTTGCTTGCTTACACTGTTCAGGACTCTCAGCCTAGGGAATAGTGACTCTCACAATGGGCTCTCTTCCTGTATCAGTTAATAATCAAGAACTCATCTCAAAGACTTCAGACAAACTGGTTCTAGATAACTTCTCAAAGGAGGCTCGACTCCAAGATTTTTTCTAAGTTGTGTGAAGTTAACAGATAAACTAACCAGCATCAAGTACATATTGACAATTCAATGTTTGGGTCTGAGACCCAGATGCAGCTGGAGTGTGAGTCAAAGTCTGTAGCCCAGCTTGCCATCAGGATCCACACAGAGGCCCGGGATCTGGACCAGAGCCTGCGGCTTGGTTGAAGTCTGGGAGCCACACCATAGTAGAAGCCGTGCAAATATGGGTAGCCTGCTCTGCCACTCGCTACTGAGGGTCATGTCTGGGTCCATGGTCCTGTAGTGGCCAAAGTCTGAATTGATTTATATGGCTCCTGTTGCCACCAAGTGTCATGAAGGTGCCCAGAGTAAGACCAGCCACCTGAGTCCAGGTTTGTGAGGGCTAGGATGCATCTAAATCAGTGGTCTTTGCTGTTACTCAATGTCATGGTGACATTAAGGTCAGAGCTGCAGCTGAGGGCCATGTTAGGATCTCTGACCCTACTGCAGCCAGGGTCTATGCTTCCATTATTGGTTAAGGAATAAAGCACTGATTGGTGAGGCAGGAAGATAGGCAGGGCTAGAAGAAGAGGAGGTTGATTCTGGGAAAGGTAGGCAGAGTGAGCTGGACAGAATTGCGAGGCTGCTGGAGGAGTAACACCATGGCAGGCATTATTGGGTAAGCCACAGCCTTGTGTCAATACATAGATTGATAGAAAGGGGTTAATAATTAAGACAGAGATATTTAATAAGAAGTCCTGGTCATTGGCCAACAGCTTTATAATTAATATAGCATCTGTGTGTTCATTTGGGACCTACGTGGCTGTGGGACCAAGGGACACTTCCTTCCCAGTGCTTGGGTTACAGGCAAATGATACCATTAATAGCTTTTTATGTGGGTGCTGTGGGTGTGAACTCAAGTCCCCATGCTTGTGTGGTATGCACTTTACTGACTGAGCCGTCTCACCAATTCTGTAACTATTACTTCATCATTATATATCTTGATAAAGTTCTCTACAAATCTCATAGCATGCTTAAATTCATAGGCTAGCACCAATAACAACTTGTAAAATTGAAAATATTCCTTTAAACTATTCATTAAAATGTTTCTGTTGAGTGATCTGAAGCATGTTAATGGATTTGAGTTTGACTACAAACGCTGCCAGAAAAAAAAAAAATTCCATACAAAATATATTCCCCTTAAGCACACTGAAGATTTCCTTTAACTGTCACATAATTAAGAGAAGCATATACCAAAATAAAACTGTTAGTTTTGTTTTTTATTATACACATACAACATGATAAATCAAAGACCAAGAGACTGATACTAGGGTTCAAGCTTCAAGCTGACGATCAGATAAGTGGAAGGAGTCAAGCTAGTAGCCCTTACCTCTGCCAAGCTAAAATGGCAATTCTATCTGCACAAATCCTCAGAGACAATGCTATATCCCAGAATCTTCAGAGGCAAGAACTCTGAGTTCCTGTCCCCTCCTCTTTAATTCCTTTCTCCACCCAGCCATATCACTCCTATCTCCACCTCCATAGTACTGGGAGTAAAGGCATGTAATCCCAAGTGCTTTGTGTAGGCCAAGGTGGCCTTGAACTCAGAAAGATCCATCTGCCTGTCTCCTGAGTCTTGGGATTGATTAAAGGTGTGTGCAAACACTGCCTGGCTCTTTGGCTTGCTACTATGGCTGCTGGAATTAAAGTTGTGCATCACTATTGCCTGGCCTCTATGGCTTGTGGCTAGCTTTTTTTTTCTGAACCCTCGGGCAAGCTTTAATAAATCATAAATAATGTATAACTACAGATACATTTATTTTATTTTATAGGTATGGATGTTTTACCTACATATATGTTTATGCTTGTATAGTCCAGAAGAGGGTGTGGGATGTCACAGAACAGGTGACAGGTGATTGTGAGTCATCATGTAAGTACCAGGAATTGCACCCAGATCCTCTGAAAGATCAACAAATCAGCTGAGCCATCTCTCCAGTCTCCTCTTGTTACAGGGGTCCCCCCCCCCCCGCCAGCTGCCGCTGGTCCTGCCGCCATGGTCCCATGCCGCCATGTGAGCCCCAAATAACACTCTGAGACTCTGTATTTGATACAATCCTGTTAGCCAGTTACCATTATTGTTTATGGGCTAGCTCTGTCTTAATTATTAACCCATTTCTACTTATCTAAGTATTTCCGCGTGGTCGTCTTATCGGGGAGCCGCAGCGGGAGTCTTCCTTCCTCCCCGGCTACATCTCCACTCCTCCCTACTCCTTCCTCTTTCCTCCCCCTGGTCTCCTAGCCCTGCCTATCTTGTTTCCTATTGGCCACAGAGCTTTATTAACCAGTATGAGAAACATATATACAGAATAACATCTCCCATCATCCTCTGTTTACTTAAAAAGAAACTTTTTAATTTTATAATAGTTTATCAAAAATAAATAATTAAAAATGTTAATATCTGCATATTTTCCATGTTCATAATTTACTTCTCTTTTTAAATAAAAATGTAGCTAATAACTAATTTTTCACTTGTTATTTTATAATCTTATATAGGGTCTACAAAACTGTGTGTTCTAATCCTATAAATCCATCACTTGAGATATTATTTGTGAACTAGGTACTCTGTCACTTTTTTAAAAATTATAAAAATGAGGTTTAATGCAGAAATTTAAAAATACAGGTCACATGTAATGGTACAGGCCTATGGTTCCATTAAGAAAAAGACTGAGGTACGTAGAGTTTCAGGCTAACCTGCACTATATAGTTATATTTAAAACCAACCCAAACAGACAAAGAATCAAGGCTTCACACAACACAATCTAATCAAATACTATAACTCTGAAAATCAATACCAGCCCCATCTCTTTCTACTTTGCAGTTTTATGACAATTGAGAGATGTACTTACAACCGCTCTGAATAAATAACATTGCTTTAGTTTGCTCTAATGAAATAAAAATGTAAATACAAAATAACAGAAATATATAATGCTTTAAAAAATTACACACAAAAGTGATCAATGGCTCAGTACATTGTTACATACAATTAAACAATAAAAATCCCCCAAAAGGGGAGGAAACACCATTCCCAGCCTGAGTGGTGGAGAGTCATACAACCAGTTGACTTAGTACCACAGGAAAGGAGATGACAACCCCTCTTCCAGGTTACTTTTATGTGAGGTCAGATAGTCATCTCTGGTTACTGTTCCATTTGTATTTCATTTGAATGCTTTTTGTAACTTATTCAATGAGATTTATTTAAATGATGAATTCCCAAAACAGAGCTTTTAAATTAATGTGAATGTAACAATAATCTCTGCTTTGATCAAGGCCAATAATTTAATGTACATGTTAAATATTAAATGGAATAAAATATTTAAAAATGAATATCAAGCATTGTTAAAGATCACTTTTGGAAGTTGACAACAATAACAGTAAGACTTATTTTTCTACACATTTGCACTTCAAGACAATTCATTGAAATACATGTAGTCACTTACCATATGCTTACCTAGAAAATTCTTTATTGGATGACTTAACCCCCCCCAAAAAAAGTTTAAAGCCCCAAGATGAGAAGAGAAAGACGAACACTAGAAGAAATAAAAGAGATGAAATATGTGTAACAGCAGGAAGGTGTAGCCCATATTGCTAGGGTTTATCCTTTCACAGAGAAATCAGACCAGAAGGAGAAAGAAAAAAACTATATTATACAGAGAACCAACCACACAGACACTCTTAAAGAGCTCATATTAATGGGGCACACATTTTGAGTTTTTCTTTTAACCTAATTGACAAAAATATTGGAGGACTTGTAGAGATGGCTCAGTTGACGAATAACTTACTGTGAAAGCATGAAGAACAAAGTTAGGATTCATGTAAAATCAGAGAGGCACTCCTTGGAAGTATTGCTGACAACTTAGCACCTAGGAGAAACCCAGGATTCCAGGGACAGTAAGTTAGACTAGCCTAATCAGGGAGCTCCAGTTTCAGCCGATAACATAGAAAGCCTTCAAGGAAGACACTCCTAACCAATGTCTGTCCACCACACACACATGCACACACATGCATTCACCCACACACCAAAGAACATGTTCACAAACTCCTACACAGAATGAGGGAGAAAGTAATGCTACTTTGAAAATAAGAGTATCCAAGTAAACCTTAGAAAAATGTATTTTTTAAGTATAAAGAAATATCCTTGCTAAAGTAATATTATCTGCAAGTTCACTTTTGTACTCCTTTACTCCGATTGCTGTTGTCTAAAGAGTGATTAAAGAGAAAAATCACTCCATTTTACTTTTCTATGATAAATGGCTCATTATATTTTAATTAAGTTATTATTCCCTTGCAATTTCAACAATTTTCTTTTTTGAAACTATATTTCTGGTGAAGCTGGTTTTGCTAAAATTTAGCTTGTCCATTCAAAGAAAATGTTTAAACTTTTATTTAATTATGAATTTTACACATTGATATTTTTAAACAGTAAATGTGCAACATTGTTTTAAAGGATAGCATCTTAACAAAAACACACAGAGAATTTCACTTTTACTACAGCCCATTATGAATATATTAGGGGTCCTTATTTTCTTAAATAATTGGTTTTATTAGACATATAAAAATAAAATAGATTAAATCACAGTCCATAATTGAAGATTATGGTACATGGTACATAAATGTAACCATCTGGACTCAGAATAAGTAGAGTAAAATATGGTTTTTGCTGATATGTTCTGCTCTGAACAGATGTTTCAGAGCCCACATGGAGGATATGAACCTCTTAGAATAACACATTTGAGGACCAGCACTAGAATTATCAACAACAAATGCTTGTTCATGGAATATAATGAAATTGCAAATAAACATGGGGTTTTAGTATTTTAACAATAGAAATCGTTGTAACCAGCCTCCATAACACTGCTATATCATAGATGACCAATAAATGCACACAAACACAGTCAATACACTCACATTAAGTAAAAGCGAGAGGACAATGTGTGTATGCGTGTGTGTGTGTGTGTGTGTGTGTGTAAAAATCTATCCCTGTATATGTATATGTGACATGAGCATGTCCGTGTTTGTATTTTTCTTAGAGAATGAACATGTATGTGTGTCTGTGTGTTATGTGTATGTTTCTTTGTGTCGATGTCTGTGTGTATGTGTGTGTGTGTGTGAGAGAGAGAGAGAGAGAGAGAGAGAGAGAGAGAAAGAAAGAGAGAGAGAGAGAGAGAGAGAGAGAGAGAGAGGGACTATGTACTTATCTGTACTTGTGTGTTTTTTGTGTGTGTATCTGTAACTGTATTAGTGCCTTTCTCTCTATGTGTATGCTGTGACTTTGTATTAGTATGTGTGTGTACATGTCTTTATGTGTATATGACTACATTTGTCTGATTGTGTTTATGTGTCTCTGTGTGTGCATGTATCTATCTCTCTGCATAGGAACGTGTGTTGCTCTGTGTGTATGTGTCTGTGTACGAGAACATGTTGGCAGCTTTAAAATAAAGTCCTGTTACACATTCTAAAGCTTCCCAGTCAATAACTTTCCACATTCCTTCTCTCAGTTGGAATCTAAGAATAACATTTCCTCTATTTAGGGACATTCCGTTCTTGTCTCGCCCATGAATAGCTAATTGCTCTTGACAGTGCCATGTGACCATGACTGCGGCTCTTTAACCCACACAGAGCTCTTTCCTGCTCTGAGTGTGACTTGACATCCTGCAGTTAGCTTCTCTTAAGCATTCCTCTGAATTGTTTTAAAGAGAAACTTCAAAGGATGCAGTAAAACAAGAAGAAATCAAAGACATTAAAGACAAGTAATCAGAAATAAAAAATTAAGCTTGCTTCCCTTAGAACTATCGTTAGATTCATTAGATGCATTGCTGAATACACACTCTCTGGAGAAGGATTTAGATAATAAACAAAACATCTTGTGCTGAGTGTGTGGCATCATGTTGACTTGTGGAAGTGTAACATAGCATATGTAAGGTTCTAGGCCACTGTTTGTGGCATAGGATATGATAATGAAGCAAAAGATGCAGACAAAAAAAATTGAAAAAGCCCAACCCAAGTGGAAATATAAAAGGATAAAATTGTCTTCAAAAATGGGATTTAAAAAAAAAATTAAGGGATTAAAATACAGGGATTTGAAGAAAAGGAATCATGGGGGGAACAGGGTCTCTGAGAAAGAGTTCTACTAAGCCAACTGTCTTCATCACTTTGAGGCCAAGTGATTCTTTGAAAGGAGCCAGGAATACAGTCAGTCTCTGACTTCTGTGCTTGGCTGTGTTAGATAACCACTTCTCATAGATTCATATGTCTCTTTAAGATTACATGTTCTATAGTGTGTAATGTGCAACATCCAGGTCAGCGTACCCAGCATTAGGTATGGTAGGAAGGCCCATAGTCAGGTCAGTTCTTTAGAGAAGAATGACATGAAATCCACAGGAAGAACACACAACTATACGGCAGAGTTCAGTATGGGCTTTACAATTACTTGCTCAGCTTAGAGCATCTTATGCAGAGACTCAGCATGTACCCCAGTACTACCCAGAACCTCTCATTCATACACTTGCTTTCCATTGTTAAATCTGACAGATGAGTCCTCCTGAAGGTCATCACCAGGTATACAGGGCTGTATGAATTACCTGATAGTAAAACTCAGTAGAAACTAGCTTACTCTTATGCTGCCCATGACATACTTGATCCAAGTATCTGTTCTACATCCACCTGAGCATCCACATATGTGATGTGAAAATTACACCCTTTAAAATCAGCTTGAAATGTCCAAATGCTGTCTAATTAAATTGTGACTATATGACTACAGATTTTTGTGGTGAATGGACTTTTCAAAACAAGGTATGTCTTCACTTTCAATTTACTGTGGTCCTAGAACAAAAAACATCAGAAGGCACAGTGAGAATGATAGTATTGACAACAGGTGACCACCTTCCTCAGAACTCGGTCCCACAGATGGGTCAAGATTGGTGAGTAGTGATGATCAAAAGGAGATAAGCTGTGCCCTCTGTGTGAGTTTTAGGCTAGTCTTCATAGTAGCTTCAGGCTCATGTCAAATCTTTTTATATGGCAATTGTCTTTATTTATAAATCAAAATCCAAGACTGTACCTACCTAGTAGGGTCATTTAAAACTTCAGTATGTTCATGCATAGAAACAGGTAGAAAAGTGTGTTGTTGGGGGAAAATGCAAAACAAACCAATGGTTCTCTCTTCAAAGAATAAGAGGTGGTTTACTCTGAAGCTAAATATGAGTAACCATAACCCAGGAACACAGATGTGAGTTACCTGAAATAAAATTTTCAAGTGTGTGACAGTTTCATGAAGTTTCTATTGTAGTGGAACATTGAAAGCCACAAATCAAGGTATTTTACAAATGCAGTAGTGTAAATACTAAGTAGGTAGGATATAGAAAAACAGGGAAATCTCTTCTGGCTTTTTATATCATCTGATAACAACCTTAGCATTTGGGCTGGTGGGTGTAACAGGTCTCTTTTAGAAGGGTATTATGTCAAATATGAAAGGGGCAATACATAGCTATCAAGAAGGCTAAGGATAACCCAAGATTTATTTGGCTGTAGAACTATAAACCTCCAGCTCTCCACAATCAGAGAAAGCCTAATCACTAGATAAGCCTTGCCAAATCTTTAACACAAATATACATTTTTTCTTGAACATTCATTTCAGAACTCCCTGGCAGCTAATTGGTCCATACATCTTCTATTATTGCTTAATTCAGACCTGGAGGGTAGAGTAGGGTTTAATAGGGTTTAACTCTCTCTCTCTCTCTCTCTCTCTCTCTCTCTCTCTCTCTCTCTCTCTCTCTCTCTCTCTCTCTGTGTGTGTGTGTGTGTATGTGTGTGTGTGTGTGTGTGTGTGTGTGTGTGTGTGTGTGTGTGTGTTTTTCTGTACCCACAATAGGGTATAACTAAGCTTCGGATTTCCTAGCTCTATATATATTCACCCTATGGCTCATTAATCAGTGAGGAAAAAGAAGAAACAGAACCCTACACTATAGCAGATTAATTTCTGATATGCTGCAAAAACATACGCAGAGTCCTGACATCCTGATGTCCTGATATCCATGACTGAACTAGATTACACTCTTATATCTTTTTATCGCCATCTTCTGTAAAGTAATTAGTTAAAAAACTGTAGATGTTTCACCCAACACATCAGTAGCATACCTTTTCACCAAGGGGTAGCTATACTATGTTCCAATATTGTACTCTCCCCCACCAAGCACAAATTTAATTTTAAATGACTTCGTTTCCAGTACTATGAATAAAAATGGAGAGGTCAAATATGCCAACAGAGACAGGCCTAGCAGTGAAATACTACTGCTGCCATCAGAGCTAGTAATGCATTCCTTCAAAAAAATATGCCTTTATAAATTGTTCTATTTGATATCCTTAAGCTTTATGAACATTACTTGATGTGTAATCTGTATGATAAAGTTTGCCAACTGTATACCAACACAATGACACCTTTTTAGCTGTGACTTCAGCCATTCATTGAACTCTATGTATACCCAGGTACTGACTGATGTGTAGGTTACTGCATGGTGCATCCTTAGCGCTTCCTATTCTTACTGTGGTAGTTGTGAAAGGTAGCTGACATGGAATCTTGTTAAACAACAGACATAAGATTCCAGAGCATATTTCATTCTGCTTCCTGAAAGCTTAGAAAGACGATTCTCTAACTCTGAGCATCTGATTCAAAACCATGAACATTTAAGTGTAGCATCCCCTGTGGATGTTGCTTAATTAAAGTAGCCAGCTACCTGGAAGAAAAATTCATATGCAGCACAATTTGAGTATCATGCACAGAGCTCAGCAGTTTACCTGAGGCCCCCAAGGGAGGAAAGTGGCACAATTGAACTCAAGGCAGGTGATCATTTCCCACCACACTAATAATCTCTCTAACTCAATACTCAGACCTCCTGCAAATCTAGTACTGAATGGATTCTACAGTCATCTGGATGTGCAGCGACTTCAACAGCACACTATATATATCTTCAGTACAAAACTGAATTTATTGTGAACACATAAAGAAATTGTAACAGGGCTGGAGAGATAGCTCTACAGGAAAAGGACTAGCTGCTCTTTCAGATAATCAGGGTTCAATTACACAACAGTCTGTAAGTCCAATTCCAATTGATCTGAGTGGCTCTTCTAGCCTCCATGGGCACTAGATATATACACAGTGAATAAATATACATGCAGGCAAAAGACACATACATATAAAATAAAAGTTTAAAAAATTAAGAGGGTATCTGTACAAGCAGATACTGATCTTCATAAAGCTTTCAGAGAAGTGAGAACAACTGAAGAAGTTGAAGAATTCCTAATTCACATTTTAAAATGGGAGCACTGAGGGCAGCAAAGATGGTGCAGTGGATAAAATGCTTGATGTACAAAGATGATAAACCGAGTTCAAATTCCCAGACCCCACATAAAACCAGATGTTTGGAATCACAATATTACTGCAGGGACATGAGAGGTGGAGACAAGATAATATCCAGCTAACCTGGTGAACACATGAGAAAGAAATTGTACTCTAACAAAGGGAAAAGAGAGAAGCAAGAGACAAAGGTTGTCCTCTGACACACACTTTGTCATGTTCGGCTGCACACACACACACACACACACACACACACACACAGAGAGAGAGAGAGAGAGAGAGAGAGAGAGAGAGAGAGAGAGAAGAAACAAATTTAGAAAGAAAAGTGTGAATATTTTAATTAGTGTAAGAGAAGATGAAATAAAATTTCAAGGGGAAGTTGAAGTCTTTAAATGTGTGTCAAAGTCTTCCATTTTTGAGGGATGAGCACTAGCAGTGGGGAGTCTGTCATTATCTTACAGCTTGGACATATTGTAAATAACATCCTTTTTAAACAAGAGGTATCATTTAATTTTAGTGGTTTTAATACTGTTGCTCTTCTCAATTTATCAAAAGTCATTGTTACTAGAGCCTCTTATTAGAATTAAATCAGAGAACTTTCTAAGTTGAGAATAAAGCTTGCTCATCCCACTAAACACAAAACCAAACACACCCGGTAAGATTTCACAGCTTATATTATATCAGCTGACTTTATCTATAAACAACAGTAATGACTTAGGAGTAGACTAATTAAATATAGTGAAATAAAGTAAATAACCATGTAACTAGTTTCTTGGAATTTAACTTTAAATGTGGGTGTCTCCTTGTACCCAATATCAATAGCTTGAAAAAACTATTTTTAAAATAGCCTCTTTTATCTAGCACAGTGCTTCTACTTAAGTAAAGTTAGCTTTATTTAAAAATAATGTTAAAACTACATTTACTGACTAAAGAAGTACACCAAAGTAAATGTGGATTCCACAAGATGTGGACACAATTTAAACACTATATGTCACTGTCTGGCCAAATATTTTTGATTCAGAATACAACATGGCCATGAAGATGTTATTTTAAATAAATAACCTCTTATCTGAATCTCTGATGTCTTCAAAATTAAGTTTAAGTTTGAAAATTCCCAGAAATGTGCAGCAGACTCTCCTACAAGAATCTGGACATTAATCTGGGGCCATCAAACCCCATAAGCATGGTTCCCAGGGACATCAGAGTCCCCAAAGTCACTTCTCCTTCCTCAGCATCACCAGACATTGCCAAGTGACTGTTGTCTGCTTCAGGCCATCATATCAATGAATGGAGATGACTCATCAAAGTAGATGCTTGCTACTTTGCTCTTCTGTATGAGTGACTAACAGAAGATATTCCCAGTTCCTATGGCTCCTCTTACAGTTATCAGTGATGCCTCTACTTCTAGGATTCCTCTTTCAAACATCTTTCTAGGGTCCAGAATTAGAGCTTCTTTAGAAAGGTAGTCCTCCACTGTCATATTCTTAAACACTCTATTTCTAGCTGGCATCTACCTCTAGGCTCTGAGGTAGAGCAAGGCTTTCCTTAGTGGTACTATTCATTGACACCTAATTATGCTTATAAATAAGTGCCAGGGACTATGGATCAACTAATTGTTAGTTCAGTTAGTACATAGTAGAAGGCCATTAAGTATTTCTTGAAGAAGTGCATGATCAATTAACTTATTAATCTCCCAATCAGGAAAATCAGAAAACATGACAATCAATCTATGCTGATATTGAGCAACTTTTAATTATTTTCTTGGGCATAGAAAGCTAACTAAAGTTCTCATTTCAACATGAAAACAAATGCTAATTTTACTTTCTGACTTCTCATGATACAATGAGATACTCCTAGTGGGATTTTTTTTTCTTTGAATAAAACTAGTTTGGAAAGCATGCAAAAACAAAACTGTGTCTTCTAATAAACATCGATTCAATTCAGTATTTCCCAGTTCATATGGACATACACATATTTTCTATTTCCTGGTAGAAACATAATTAAAGTCTCTCTCATCACATTGTTCTATTTTGACACATAAAATGATATATGTAACTCAATGAAGCCAATTTTCAAGTACTCAACTCAATAACTTTCCAGGTCCCTACAGAGGAAATAAATAATATTACACAGATGCTGGGTACATTGTAGTGAGGTAGCATCCAGTACTTGCCTCTCTGGTAATTTCTGTTTGGAAAGCCCTATTGCAGACTTTAGATCATTGTCATCATCAGAACATTATGATTCTCAATGAACAGTTTTCCTGAAGTGAGTGAGTAAGCTGCTAAACACTTCAGTTGTTCAGTTTGCCTGAAACAACGGCTATCTTCTACCAAGGCAATAGGAAAATCAAAGATATTTGTATCTCACTAGGAATCAAGGATGAAACTGATAATAGCTTGCATGTATAGTGGTGATTAGGAATAAAGTGGTTAAGAGCAAAAGATAAGTAGAACTGTGTTTCCCTGAATCTACTGAATTCTTTGTGAGCTACACTTAGGTTAAAAAGTAATTTCACTGACTCTCTACATTGAAGAATATTTAGAAAGTGAAATGAGAACCTATTGTAGGGCTTCCTGGAGAGGATATGAATAATATGAATAATCATTTTTCCACAATAGACAAGACCAGAAGAAATCGCTTCACGAAGAACCAGTTCAGTGAACCTATGAAATAATTTCTTTGAAGCTAATGACAGGAGCACAGGAATTGGGGTATTTAGAGGAAAACATACTTTTAAAGTAGCTACATTATCAATTATCCCACCTCAGTACATGTGACAACTCAGGAAAGTTGCCTCCATGGAAGCCCTTCATCTTTCTAGCCAGCAGTGCCACTAAAAACTCTCTTCTTCCCAGCAATTGTTTACTTTGTTTATAACATTGGGGAGAAGCTTTATGAGTTTTGTGCCTCTTTGAGCTTCCTGGGTCTTGTAAGTCTCATGAGTTTCCTGGGTCTTATAAGCTTCCTTCTGTACTTCAGAAAGTAGTGTTCAATTCAAAGGAAATTGCTGTATAACAGAATACAGTCAGTAAGTCAATAATCTTTACCTTTTAGGACAGAAAGAATTTATAATTTTGGATTTTTAGTGGTTTGTTATGTGCCAGGAATTGGAGATGTAACTCATTTCCATAAAACCCCACATGTTTTTCTTACAACTAGATGGCACAAACTAGCTTGTTCTTTGTTTGTACAGTACTTACAATTGTTTATACAATGCTTGTAATGATGTGCTGTCAGCACAGAAGAGTAGAGTCTCAGGAATGGAGAAGGTGAATAGGCCACTAAAGGAAATCTAAGCAGCACATACTATGATTAT
Organism: Cricetiscus sungorus; assembly: GCA_030556225.1. Lineage (NCBI taxonomy): Eukaryota > Metazoa > Chordata > Mammalia > Rodentia > Cricetidae > Cricetiscus > Cricetiscus sungorus. Next base: position 13,478,737 of record JANBXA010000729.1, on the reverse strand, counting down.
TGGACTAAAGAGCTTGTATGGCGCAAGCACCCTGAACTGGTCCTTTCCTTGTGTCAGTTTCTGGGCAATGAATGGAAAAAAGTTTAGAACAAGAAGACACAACTGCTCTCTGCTGTCCTTTCTGCTCATGCTTTAACCACATGCAATACACTGTATAGATACAGGGATGATATCAGCAAAATGTGCTTAACATTTAATCTGTGAGTGGGGTGATGATCAAGACACCCACTATCAGCCAATTGAAGCAAAGTTTTAAGGGGCTAGTAGGTGGACAGAGGACACTTGATCACCCATAACAAGCTGTTCAGGCTCCCAGGCTTTGATGCCAGACCTTGATTGTTCTTTGCACAGATAGGTTGTAATACACCAACATGCTTATCAACCTCAGACAATAACCCATCATTTAGAAAGACAAAAGGCAATGCCAACTTGATCCCAGTAATGACTTAACCCAACTAGTCAAATTCCTACACACCTTGCCCATTTCTTTCTCTCCTTTTTTTGGGTTAGTAGTCCCACAAATCTCCAGGTATTTAAGGTGATTCATCCCAGTGTAGCTGCATGTGTCTTAGTGGAACTATCAGCATGCCTAACTTTATTGTGAAGACAGAGAAATACAAATCTTTCTGGAATATGTTTTAAAATGTTGCATGCTTATTGCTTCTATCATCTGCTCCTGGGGAACAAAATTAAGTTGTAGGATTCCTGATAGTTTAAATATTTTATTACATAGTTACTATGAATTGAGAAAAAGTGAAATGTACCCCTCATTATCCAATTAAAACCTATGCACAGTATTTTAGATCCATTGGCTGCATAAAACAAACATGAGTGGGATTAGATCTTTCAATGCTTGGATATTTATGTGATAGCACAGACATAGCACCTAATATTCCAGTAGCAAACAGACAAGCCAACACATATCATTCTGTCTGTATTCTGTGACATTACTAAGAATAAAAAGAAATGGCAAACACAAAAGGAAAATATATTTTTATACTTTATTTTCTCAAACATATTTCATCATTTAGACTATGGTTGTGTCTGTTAGTCTCTACACCTAGTAAGTGACCCCACATTTTCAGGAAAGGTTGTTACCCCTACTTCTTTCCTGCTGTTTAGTTACATTTCTAGAAGCTATAAATTCATAGCAGCACTCATTCCTATCAAGGCCACCTGTTTAGTGTATCTGATCATGGCCAAAAGCTCTTGCATGTCCCACACATTAACTGTGCATTATAAATCTTGATGAATTGTTTAACCCTTTTATCAGCTTGTCTCTTTTCCATACTTCCCCAACAGCCCCACTTTTCTTATGGCAGTTTAACAGACTTAGAAGCTATTTTTCCCAGAAAGCATGGGATCCTCACCTGGCATCAGTTCCTTCATTTTTGCCCAAGGCAAAATAATTATTGTATGGACTCTTTCCTATTGTTCCACCTTAAATTACAGGATGAGCAAAGCCTTGAAGGACAGAATACCCTATAATGAGGACAATTATCATGACAATGGAGTTGAACCTTCAGTAATGAACAGATTAACAAACCACTTACAGAAAATTTTGCAGAACCAGAGGTAAAACAATGATGGATGGGGCCAAACCTTTCTAAGACTGCTTCACTATGCAAATGTCTTTTCTCTATTTGAACTCCATGTCGGTAGTCAGAAGACAGACTTGGGGTTACTGAACCCTTTATGTGATCTTCTTCCCAATGTGGCTAGGCTGAATGAATCTCTCTCTGCTTTTCTCCATACTTATCTCTTAAATTCACACATTGGCTATCCCCCCACGATCTATAACACTGAAGAGATAAGACTCTGCACCTGGCCAGGACAGCCCAATAGAGCCAAACTTGTTAGTGACAGTTGGTGGGTGAGCCAAAGCTGTAATTGTGAGCATGGGAAGGCTGTCCCCATTTCACAACATGTTCATAAGAGTGGGATAGCCAATGCTGTGAGTGCAGGTGTGGGTTAGCTGTCCCCACGTCACATCTGGTGGACCAACCCTACAGCTGCTCAGGCCCAGAACCAAGGTTATGAATTGGCCTGACCAATCATCTGGAGCATATGAAGGAACCTGACCTGCAGACCCAAAGCTGCAGAATCTCCACAACACAGGACAACAGGATGTCCCAGAGGAGTCCTAGTGAGGGCCCAGCATTGATAGTATAATAGAAACCAGAGGTCTCAAATCAGACCAATGACTCTGAAATGAATACTTGCAAAATACATAGACAAAAAAGGTTTATAATGTGATTCATTACAATTTTTATGAGAACTTCATGTCTCCTCCCCCTTTTTAAATTCTTTTATTTTTACCTTTTTTTATAAACATTGCAACTTATTCTATCTGCTAAGATTGAAATAAATTCTTGAATAAAACCAATGAGATTTGAAAGCAAACATGTTATGATAGAAGTAGCCCAATCCAAATGTACTCAAGCAAGTATTTATGAACTAGCTATTTCTTAACTCTCTAGCCCAGGTGCAATTTTGACAGTACTAAGAAGGTTCCTAATGATGAAAACTTTCATGGAAGTGTTACCTACCCCTCCCCCACATAAATATTTTGCAGTAGGGAAATAAAAAAATCAAGGGGCTAACGAGATAGCTAGGCTTCTTGAGAAACTGTGGTTAAAAACACAAGGACCTGTGTTCAGATCCACCACACTCAACATCAAAAGCAGCTGCAGCAACTTGTACCTATAATCCCTGGGCTGGAGAAGTAGAGAAGGGAGACTTTGGGGTTCATTGGTTAGCCAGTCTAGCTTATAAGTGGTCTCCAGTTTCCATGAGAGATCTATCTCCAAATGTAATGAGATGAGCCACTGAGAGCCAACTTCAATCTCATCCCTTTACATGTATCCCCCACACCTCCACACACATGGATACATATAAACACACAGGCACACAAACACACACAGAGAAAATATTAAGGTAAATGTATGCAAAAGGAAAAGAATAACATTAAACCCATAAGCTTTCAGTTCTGTCATGTTCTTTCTTATAGTTTAGATAAATGAAATATATCATTGATTCTGACCTTTCTTGGAGCAATATAATCAACCATTAAAAATAGTTGTATTCAATAAGAAAAGTAAAGGTGAAGGGCAATGGGGTCAGCTTAAATGACCATGCAATTCTGTTCATTAAGACATCCCTTTAAAAATAGCAACAACAGTTTCACTCTCCCTTTAGATTTCATTTTACTCCCTTGTGTTTGTTAAGTCCACCCAAGTGACTGACATTTTTAAAAGTTGTATATTTCAACATTAGGGCAAACTTGACTAAGAAGGCAAATTGTGGGCTATCTTTCAATAAAGTCGTCGGCCCAGCTCTGTAAAATGCCATTTACTGCCAGGAATTCATTGTGTCCCTAGTAGGAACTGCAATTTCCTATCTACATCTTCCTACCTCATGGAAAGGCACAGTTTCCAGGGAGTAAATCTCAGAGGCCTTCAGCACAGGGTGAGCTTTCTACCTTATGACCTAATTACGATGCTTCCTTTTCTAAATTGGAATCATTTTACTCTCATCCTCAAGCTCTCGGCTGCATTTTCTCCAAGGGTTTATCTTGATGAAAGTTGGCATCATTACAATCCTTGTCTTTCCTGCACTACTCTCATGGGAAACAGACTGGATTAGTACAAAGCCACTCTCTTATGAGCAAGGAAGAAGAAGAAACCCTAAGCTATTGACATACTGGGATGTCGGCTCTATTTTTGTGTAAGTTTTTTGACCTTTGACAGAGTAATGGAAATAAAGCATGTAGGAGAAGACACTGTAGCTGTGTAATATGAGGAACATATTTCTTCAGGGTAAAGCAGACTGAACAGAACTTGGACTTTAACCCCAAACTGTTATTTCTGCAGGCTTGCAAAGTACAGTGTCTCTCTCTCTCTCTCTCTCTCTCTCTCTCTCTCTCTCTCTCTCTCTCTCTCTCTCTCTCTCCCCCTGTGTGTGTGTGTGTGTGTGTGTGTGTGTGTGTGTGTGTGTGTGTATGTGTGTGTGTGTGTGTGTGTGTGTATGCATGTGTCTGTGTGTGTGTGTTGAACTTTGATGTAAAAGATTGTGGAAATATGTCAATCATATGTTTCCATTTTGTAAAGCAAGGTTAACAGAGCATAGTGACACTGCCAGTAATAGCAGCATTTGGGAAAAAAGTGTCAGGAGAGTCAGAAACTGAACTTTAGCCTTAGGTATATGACAAGTTTAAGGCTAGCCCAGGCAGCACAATAATGCTGTCTCAAAAATAAATAAATAAATAAATAAATAAATAAATAAATAAATAAATAAACAAACAAACAATTGTGAGACAAGAATGGTCACAAAGCAGAGCATGACATCATTCTGGATAGGGGAAAGACCAGCTAGCTACTTTTTAAAAGGAAATTACTCAATACTTAGTGAATATATTTTTATTGAATTCCCATCATGGTGAAGTCATTGTATATGAGCTACATGGAATATGGGAGCAGCACCGTGAGGTCATTCCTGTATGCAGTGGAATGGAATAGTCATTAAAAAAAGAAAAACTAAAGTACATACATAACAATCTGAGAAAGTTGACCATACTTGTGGTAAGACTGGAATGTGTTAGAAAAACAATGAGGTAGTAGTTCTTTATCCACAGGCCAAGGTAGAATTACATAAGAACAATCTAAAATCCGGGTAGCTGAGTAGGGTAATAATTTTTTAGTGATATAATTAAATTGTGTTAATAGCAATTCATGTAATATTATATTGGACAGTTCACAAGTGCTTTGGTCACTTTTATCTTCTCTAATAATGTCAAAATTCATGACTTTTAAATTCCCTCATAACAATATGAGTCTAAGATTCTAAGGTATTCTGAGCAATAATAATAGAAATAAAAGTAATTATCCCTGATCTAATTACGGTGTAATTAGGAAGCAGATGACGTTCGAGGGCTAATGGGCTGCTGCTGATTTCCCTACCTGCTGATCCTGGAGCCTGTAGGAGGAGCTCACAAATGGATTTTGAGTTTGAATTAGCACAGTGATTACTAGACATTGTTATTCAGTCCCCCACTGTCAGCTAATAGCATTCAATTAATCATTTGAAATGCTGACTCGCAGGTTACTGAAGTCTTCATTCAGATATGTCCATTCAAGTCAGAGACACTGAAATGCTTAATTCAGTCCTTTAGCAGTTTTTTTTATTCTTCATTGAAGATGCTATAGCCATGTTTACTCAGTACCTATATCCTTGTGTTGATTCAGTTAGAACAATTTTCTATCTAAAAACAAAATCTAACTCTAGAGATAAAACTGTACAATATATTACCTGAAGCTTTGAGGTAGATAAATCTAGTAATTATATAATAAGTTAATAAGTAAAATAGTATATGTTCAGGTCAAGTCTTGCAGAAATGTTAAGAGTATGTGGGGGGCTTTCAGAAATATTCCTTGTCAGTCCTGTGGCAGACACTTTACAAATTGCCACAAGACATTGTTTTCAGTGAAATCATTGATTTGCTCATTTTATTTAAAGTAGTTTTATATGTAATCTAGTCAAATCATTGTGGCCCAACATTCCAGCTTTCTCTACAGACTGTCAATGAGAGACCTCTTTCTGGTCTTATCTGTTGTGAAGATAAAGACATAGGTGGGACCTTATTCCCTGTGTTCAGAACATTCAATTTACTGGAATAAACTTCTCCAACTGCAGATGATGGCACATGAAAGAAGGGGTGATGTGGTCAGAAGGAGGAAGATCTTACCTGGACCACTTCATGTAAGATCTCCCTGAGCATCAGCCTCCCTTTCTCCTGTTCTGTGCATCAGATTGTTCCCTGTTGTAGCAGTAAATAATTGACTCCTGATGCTTAATTTTAAAAACTATATGGTCTAGAAAGAGCCCCATTGAAAGTAGTAAATGAGTTAAATGAAGAAAAACAAGCTATATTTTCTCTTCTCAAGTTAAGACTATCCATTTTAGAAGGAACCTTTACTTAATCATTACCTTAAAATATAGCTTTCATAATTTTCCCGTTGCCACAAGAAGTATCCTTTGTTTTTCCAAACTCATAGAGATTAGTCATAGTCTCTCCCCATCCCATAATAACACATCTATCTTGGGGTATGCTTTTCCAGGGTCAACAGAATAAAGACAATGTGTTAGGCCCTTTACCCCATGGGAATACAACCTCAGTCAGAAAATAATAACTTTCCTAGTCCCGGGCTATAAGGAAAAAATATCTAGTTAAATAAAAAATGTCCAGAGCTACCTTGTAAATGTCCAGATCAATCACTTTTACCATGCCTTGGGTATTGAAAAATTCATGAGAGTAGCTGACCCTGGTGTCTTGATCTCTTAAAATACAATTTTCTTTATTGGTAAGCTAGCATTCTGTCTATCTGACGTAGATGTGTCCATCCATACAATAAAACTGTTACCATATGATTTTTGTCTACATGTGTGATTCAAATCTTTGATTAGCAATATAAAATTCTAGGTCTTCAACGCTATTTAAAATTAGAATTCAGACCAGTCTACCTACAGAAATATAACTTGAGGCATATTATACCAACAGCTATAAACCACAAAAGAAAGAAAGCAGGGCTTCAGTGATAAAGTGATTGTCTAACACGTGAATCTCAGGGCTCAACCCCCAGTACCAATCAGCATACCTAGCTGTTGATTTCTTCCCTGGAAGACATTGAGTTTGATGGTACACTAAGCATTTAGTTAAGTCCTTCCTAACTAGAAAAAAAAAAACTAGTTTTAATTTCACTTTAAAAAGCAGAGTAGTAAAAAATTACAGATATTTTACTGGGCTTTATCTAGAACAGCTTACCTGTGTGTGAGTGTGTGTGTGTGTGTGTGTGTGTGTGTGTGTGTGTGTGTGTGTGTGTGTGTGTGTGTGTGTGTCTGTGTGTGTCTGTGTGTGTCTGTGTGTGTCTGTGTCTGTGTCTGTGTGGAAGGTGTGGGAGGGTAGGGTTGTAGAGGAACTGTATTTTAGACAAATTGCTCAGGTTCCCATCTCAGTGTTTGACAATTAAGACTTAAATGTACGATTTTGTCAAAGGTTCTTCAACTTCTAATGAGATGATCATGTTTTAGTTAGTTTGTTTAGTTTTTTCTTTCAGCTTGTTTATGTGGTGGATTAGTTACATTTACAATTTATCATATGTTAAACCATTGCTACATCTCTGGAATTAAGTCCACTTCATCATAGTGGATAATCTTTTTGATGTCTTCTTAGATTTGGTTTGTGAATATTTTATTGAGCACTTTTAAATCAATGTTCATGACAGAAATTGGTCTGTAATCCCCTTTCTTTGTTGAGTCTTTGTATGGTTTGAGGACCAGGGTGGCTGTGGCTTTATAAAATAAATTGGGTAATGCTCCTTTTATTTCTGTTTTGTGGTATAATTTAAGGAGTATTGATATTAGCTCTTCTTTGAAATTCTGGCAGAATTCTGCACTAAAACCAACTGGCTCTGAGCTTAGGGTTTTTTGTTGTTGTTGTTGTTGTTGTTGTTTGTTTGTTTGTTTTGTTTTGTTTTTGCACAGGAGGAAGGAGCAGAGGAGACTTTTAAAGACTGCTTCTATTTCCTTAGGGGTTACGATCTATTTATCTGATTTGATAAGTGGAATTTATTGAGAAAATTGTCCATTTCTTTTAGATTTTCCAATTTTGTGGAGTACAGGTTTTTTAAATATGACCTAATGATGTTTCGGATTTCCTTAGTGTCTGTTATTACATATTCCCTTTTGTTTATCATTTTGTTAATTTGGATATTCTCTCTTTGCCTTTTAGTTAGTTTAGTTAGTTTAATTAGTTAGTTAGTTGGGTAAGGGTTTGTCTATCTTGTTGATTTTCTCAAAGAATCAATCCCCTTTTTTGCCCACTGATTCTTTGTCTTGCTCTCTTTGTTTTTATTTTATTGATTTCAGTGCCCAATTTATTTCCTATCTTCTACTCTTCTTGGATTTGTTTGCTTTTGTTCTGGAGCTTACATTTGTGTTGTTAGGTTGCAAGTTTGAAATCTGTCTAGTTTCTTTATGAAGGCAGTTAGTGATATGAACTTTCTTCTCAATACCAATTTCATTATGTTCCATAAGTTTGGAACAAAAGATAGAAAGATCTCCCATGCTCATAGAGTAGTAGGATTAACATAGTAAAATTGGTCATCTTACCAAAAGCAATGTACAGATTCAATGCAATTCCCATAAAAATTCCAACATAATTCTTAACAGAACATGAAATAACATTACTCAACTTCATACAGAAAAACAAAAAAACCCAGGAAAGCTAAAACAATCCTGTACAAAAAAAGGACCTTCTGGAGGTTTCACCATCCCTGATTTACATAGCTGAAGTACACCCCTCTGTACAGCCAAGCTGTACTAATAAAAACCACATGGTATTGGCAAAAAAGCAGGCATGTTGATCACTAGATGAACCTAGTCCAGCCTTAATAAGAGAAGAGGTGCCTAGTCTTGTTACAACTTGATATCCTATGATTGGTTAATATACATGGAAGACCTGCACTTTTTCTGAGGGGAAGGAAGAGGGAATGGATGCTCGGTGATGGGGAAATTGGGGGAGGGAGTGAGAGGAGGGGATAAAGGGAGGGGAAATTGTGATTGGGCTGGAGAAAATAATTAATTGATTAATTAATAAAGAAAGAATTTAATATAAGTATTTTGGCCTAAAGTAATAATTTTATTTGCCTGAGTCAAGAAACTATAAAAGACTGGGGATATCTGGAGATTCAAAGCTGTTTTTACTTGTATAATACATGAATTCAAACAAAAATTATTTTTAAACCTGAAAAAAAAAAAAAACATACTGGGCTCAGCTATACAAAAAACAAAACAAAAGCAACTATACAGAACTCAGCGGTCCTGAGTTCAATTACTTGGAATCTCAGTTGCTCTCACTTCAATGTGCCAAAGACACCAGTTTTAGTTTTCAGTTGCAACAACTTCACCTTAAGTAACAGCTCCACTGACTTCTGAACTTCAGCTCTTGTCTTCTCAGTTTGGTATTGCTTTCAGTCATTGCCTCCAAAAGGCTTTTCTCCTCTGATGTTGTGTTCAATTGTTATATCTGATTACTTAAATAATCCCTGAAACTAACCAGGTTCTCACCCACTGCTGTGCTGTGGTGTTTTAATACTTATTTTAATACAAAAGAAAAATTCCAAGTAGAGAAAGGAAATTGGTTTATGTTTTAACCACACTTCTATTCTAATTATTTTTGAATCTTAATTCAATAACTATGTCTGCCTTATGACCAGTTCATTTATGTCTTGAAATTAGAACAGAAAGCACCACTTCAATCATGAGAGTTGTGGTTCATTTTTTAAAAAGGATCAAAACAATGGTTGCATGGTCCTCAAGCAGCACAGCAAGCAGAACTGGAGGATTGAATTCTGAGAGCACAGTGGACACCATTAGATAAGCCTAAACAAGTTCAGAGCACATTCACCAACTCCATGCGCACCTGACAGCAGGTAGGACAGCCACCCTGACATCTCAGTCTCCTCCTCCTCTTACTCCTTTGTATTTGGGGAATGAAAATGTGGCTTGGTGATTTAAATTGCTTGCTGCTTCTGTACAAAACCAGAACTCAGTTCCCAGGACCCATGTTGAATGGGCTACACAACTGTCTTTGATTCTATCTCAAGCGGATCCAAAAGTCCTCCTCTAGCCTCCGTAGGCATTCTCATGCTCCCAGATGCAAATGCAAGTGCATGTTCACGCATGCACACACACACACACACACACACACACACACACACACACACACACACACCAGTAAAAAAAAATTTTTAAATAAGTGTTCTCTGTTGAAACACTGTGACAGTAGAAGACTTGTTGAAGCTGCTGGAGAAACAGTTGGGATTGTTTTTCATTTCCACCAGAGTCTATAACCACCACCCCAGCAGACAGACACTGGCAATTCCTACTTCAATTTTCAACAGCAATGTAAAATGAACCAAAGGAAAGAAACACAAAAGCATTGCTTTCTTGAAGCCTGTCTCTGGGAACTACTTTCTCTGTTGTTTTCTGAAACAAGTATATATTGCTTAGTGTGTGCAAAGTTTCTCAGCAATGACCATAGACAACATATTGATACCCTAACATCATAATGAAGCATGACATGTGAATCTGAAGCCAGCCAGACACCACTTCCCAGTAGCCAAGCACTTTTAGATTGCATATAAGCCCTATTTCACAAGATGAAATATATTCCTGACACCATATGGGTGTTCAAGAACCGGTAGCTAAATATCATAGTCATGGCCTTTGGGGAGGATATAGTACTATTATTCTGCTAAGTGGCCACAGTGTTAAGCTGATTGGCAATGCATATTAGTTCATCTCTCAAACTTCATTAGAGGTGCTTCTTCCTTCCTCATGTGGTGATTAACACAGAGACCCACAATTGGTCAAATACAGTGAACAAAATTTGCAGAACTCTGCTTCAAATGAGAAAACCATGTCACAGCCCATTCTCTCAAGGTTCAGGAATCACTGAGGAAGCAGGGATGAGGAAAGTAAGGTCTCTAGAGATGGAAGAATAGAAAAACATTTAGGACACAACAAGGAATTTGCACATGTAAACTCACAGCAGTGTAACAGCATATGCAAGACTTGTTCATGCTGGACAAAAGTTCCAGCAGAATGGGGTAGGGGATCATGAAGTCTCACTCCCAGCTGAAGATCTGTTGTCAGACTGCTAGATTTTGGAAGAGAAGAACCAATTTTCTTTAAGTGGTATTGTCTATTGTTTTTATTTCTTGATAGCTTGGAAATCCTGGAGATTCTTACCAAAACAGACTTTTGAAGAATAAGAAAATTTAAAGATTATTTGACCAATTTACTATATAAGTATATCAGTATATTATATTTATATATATATATAAGAATATCATTTATGTGTATATTTTGTTGATATAAATTTGTAACACAGCACCATACCAATAATTTCTCACTGAGCAGAAAGAATTTTTTTGTGGTAGGACTGAATCAGGAAAAAGATAGGAAAGGAGTGGGGGTAGGTAAATATGATCAGAATACATTGCATGAAATTATTTAACACAATAAAAATATTATATTTAAAAATATTTTAATGAATCCCTGTGACATATTAGAGTCTACCAGGTGAACCAAGCATGGTGGTGCATGTTCATAATCCTATTACTAGGAGGCAGAGATAGAAAGATCATGAGCTTTGACATAAACCTGGGTTACATAGTGTTTATCAGACTAGCTGTGATTACATGGGAAGACTGTCTCAAAAGGAAGAGAAGAGGAAAGGAGGAAGGGAGGAAATAAGGGGTCAGTAGAGAGAAAGGGGAAATGAGTGATTTTGTCCTCTCAGTAGAACACATCTGGGCTGGCTATTATCTCATAGGATATTGACTTTCTCCACCCACCACTCCTTTACTCAACTTTTCACTTTTAATTTGTTTACTAATCTCTAGATGGTTTGTTGCTTCCTTGGCTGGATGTTTATATCTAGTACTTCTGAAATCCTGAAGCTAAGCTACAAATCACAGAATTTTACCATGATCTATGAAACTGGGTTTACCTTGTTGCACCACCTCCCTTTTTAATATAAATACTCCCTTGGTTAAGCATAAATGCTACTTAAGATTTTGGCAGCATTTCATGTGATTGACACTCCTATAAAGTAGGGAACTCCCTAGCTCAGTCTTACTAGACAAATAATGGATTTTAAGTGTCATCTTTCACCACTCATAGACCATCTCTTTTAAACTTTCAAAAACTGTCATATTCACTATTCATAGCTTTTACTTCAGGATCTGGAACAAATAATTTGTTTTTATTGTTGACACTTAAAGCTTCCCTTTGCCATGCACTGTGCAAATCTCTTTTCTTGCTTTGTTAGTGTTTGCATATGTTACTTTTGTTCACTGAATAACCATGAAGAATTATAATTGTAAAAATGATTAATTCAGTAAAATCCTATAGCTAGAAGGAGGGATTGATGCTGATCATTAATTTATATGATCTTGTTTATCCTTAAGATTGATTCAGTTTATACCTTGTGGGCTTAAGGATTTTCATTTTCAAATTTTTATGTAGTCTGTTAGCTGGCTTATATATATATATATATATATATATATATATATATATGAATGTTTCTGTGTGTGTTTCAATTGTCATTCATGATTTAGAATATAGAGCAATATGACCTTGATTCTCTTGCATGTACTTAATTTTCTTGTCCACCCTAAAGGATGATTTAATATGTAGTTCTGTGGGGTTTCACTTTTTGTTTTCCATGTTGCTGGAAACTGCAATATATTCATTAGAAGTCCTATGGTATTTGTATAAGTGTATGTAGATGGTAGTCAGGGTTGCCTTCCTTAACCTCAGTGCAGGGTAGGCAGAGATAGGATGATTCCGTGGGGTTTGGTAGCCAGACAGATTTGATAAACTTCAAGCTATGGCTTCAGTAAAAGACACTTTCTCAAAGGAAAAGGAGGAGAGTGACTGAGAAAATCATCCTCTATCCTCTACACATAAGTGTGTATGTGAATGCACATATCCCACACTTACTCATGCACATATGCACAGAAACATGCACACACACACTCACACACACACACACACACACACACACACACACATACACACCCGAGACACACAAAAAAGAATGTGTCATTCATTAATGGACATTTCTGTTAGGTTCTCTGTATTCTCAGCATATAGTTGAACAATAATTATATCATTTATTTAGAAATATCCAAAACATTCCTTTTTTTAGTTGTTATTTAGTTTTTATTCTTATCAAGATGACAATTGTAGGGCAGCATCCAGCAAGATACTCTAGTAATTTTTACCAATTTAAATTGGAAATGCACATGTTTCAGTTCAGAAAGAGTATTATTTTTTAAATAATAAGTAGACTACAATATATCTCAGAAATGTCAAATCAAAGAAGCTACAGAGAGAAATTGGAGGTTAAAGGTAAAGACTGAGGTCATCAAAATCTAAGCAGGAAGACTCTGACAGCTTTAGAAAATAAACTAATTGAAAAGCCTGCAAACAGCCCTGTGGACAGAGTTTATACAGATGTGTTTGAAATAAATTACACTCTACTTCATGTGTTCAGACACATGCACTTATACCCACTATCCTTCACAATTTCATTACACGTTCTTACCTTTTTTTTCACAAAGGCAGAGTGAAATCACTGAGAAATGCTGAGAGTAGAGTTTTTTCCCAGGAAGGAGAACACAAATTAGTTATCCAATACCAAATTCAGCCTGGAAGACATACCTACAGGTAATGTTACATGTTTCTATAACATATTTAGGCATAAAACATGTATGAAACAAGAATTAAATCTTAAAGCCATAAAATTGAAAGAATAAGAGTGGGTATACATGAGAGGGTTCAGAGGTTAAAAAAAAAGAAGGGATGAATAAAGCAATCATATTATAACCTTTCATTAAATAAAATACAGGTAAATTAGTTTTTCCACACTGTTAATAATTAGCAAGTTACATTAACATGTTATTTGAGATCTATAGAAAGAATCTTTTTTAATAATGTTATTAAAAATATTCTATATGTTGCCTAAAGTTACCTCTTAAAATCCTATAAAGTTTGTCTTTAATGCCTTTGTAGGTAGCTTATATAAAGGGGACTATACAAGTAGAAGGTGATGTATAATTGCTCAATTATTACTCCCACATTTCAAATGAAAAGCAGCTCCAATATGTAGGGAAGGAAGTTTTATAAATACTAGAAAGAAAATATTTTGACAGATTTTTACTAATAATCAAAGGCCAAATATAAAATTCCAAATAAAGGACATTGAAATTTCAGGCCTACTAGAAAATAAAGCATATGTTTCTATAATTTCTCAATTAAAAATAAAAGAATAAAATAGAGAAATTTGGAGGAAAATGGCACCTTTTCTATTAGTTTCTTACCACAGGAAAGTTATCTACCTTGCCAAGTACCACTGTTCCCATCTGTAAAATAGAAATAAAAATTGAACTTAAGACCCTCCTACGATACTATTGAGTTTATTTTGTGTTGGCCATCTTGTGCTGGATATGAGGCCTGTCCTTAAGAGTGGTTTTCATACCCAGTGAGACTCTGTTGGAAAGAACATGTTTTTCATTTTTGACTGGTTATCAATAAAAGACAGCTTCTGGGTTAGGGAGGGGGCTTGTATCCACTTCTCTCAGTACTGGAAACACATCTGGCACACTAACTCATGCAGGCCCATGCATGGTGCCACACTCTTTATGAGCTCATATGTGAGTTGCTCCTGCTGTATTTAAAAGGACCTGAGTCCATAGTGTAACTCCATCTCCTAAGGCTCTTATAATCTTGTCTCCTCTTCTTCAGGGTTTCCTAAGCACCGAGGGAAGGATTTGGTGAAGAAACCCCATTAAGGACTGAGTGTCCCAAGGTCTCTCATCCTCTGCAGATTGTCTGGTTACAGGTCTTTGTGTTTATTCCCATCTATTGCAAGAGAAAGCTGTTATGGTGGGGGCTGAACAAGGCACTGTTCTATGAGGATAGCAGAACATTATTGGGATCATTTTACGGTTACACTCCTTTAGCAGAACATTAGCACTTGGTTTTCCCCTTGGTCCTTGGCCTGTCTGGTCTCCAGTTCTTGGCTGCCAGAGCAGTGGCAAGTATGGGTTTCATCTCATGGAAGAGGGTAAGAAAATTATACTTCTTTGGAAATTTTCTTATTTAAACTTTTCTTCATTTTACATACCAATCCCAGTTCTCCCTTTCTCCTCTATCCCAACCCCCACCTCCCCCAGTTCCTCCCCTCAATCCACTCCTCAGAGGAAGTAAAGCCTCCCTTGGGGAGTCAACAAAATCTGGCATACAAATCTGAGGCAAGTCCCTTATGTATATACTATGGTTTCTAGTTTGTGTTTTATGGGATCCTTGTGTATATAAACATGTATCTCTGTATCCATATATGTTTCTTGTGCTTTTTCTTTGGCTCTTTGTTTTTTGTTTTTGGATTTTTGTTTTTGGTTTTGTTTTTTTCTGTTCTGGTTTGTTTATCTCAATTTTTTCTTACTTTATTTTATCATTCTTTAGATGCCTGTTTGTTTTCTAAGGAAAGACAGAAAGGGTGTGGATTTGGATGGGATAGGAGTTGGGGGAAGATATTTATAGGTATTAGGGGAGGGGAAATTTTAATCAGAATATATTGTATGAAAAGGCATAGCTTCATTAAAAGAAAAATTGAGGAAAAATTAAGCCTGAGTATATAAAAAAAAGTGGTAAAGTATTAACTAGCATGGAGTGTGAACCCTATCAACACAAACCCATACACACGCATATGTATATATGCACATATTTATTGTGTTTATATGTGTATATACACATACATACATATCGTGTTTATGCTATTGGGAATAAGTGCAGTAATGTAGTTTCTCAGCATATAGCATTTAGAGCATAAATAAATCTTGCTGTTTTTAATGTTCTCCATGTGTCATTCTGAAAGAGAAGATTCTGTTATTGTAGTGACTCTCTAATTGCACTAATTTTTGTCAGTTCCCATCTGCTCATGTGCTTTCCTGATATCAAGAACATAGCTGAAATTATAGTTCTGCCTCTATACATTAAGTTGAAGCCACAGCTCCAAAGTGACTGAGTATGATTTTGTTGTTCAGGGCAAGATAAATGCAAAAACAAATAAAGCCAAAATAATCAACAGATATGTACAGAGAAAGAAGAGAACAAATTGGTCATAAACTGACAAAGTGATCTGATGGAATTATCTAGAAAAATATAGCCAGAGTCTAAACAATTCAGGAGCTACTAAGCTAAAATTAGGAAAAATACATAGAGAGACAACAACAACAAAAAAAAAAAAGGAAGAAAACTATGTGCATGAGAACCACTCTAGATCTCTGTGCCCAGAATGTCTTGCCAGCCCTTTGCTGTTAAGTCTTTTCCCAACCTTGCTCTGCCTAATTATCTGCTATATTAATACCTGTCTCAAAACCTACCACTGAATCCTGAAATCATGGTTCTCACTCTGGCATGCTCTGCTTGACTCCAAGGACACCTTGGAAGAGACACTGTTTCTTGCCACGACAAGGTTTCTGTAGCTTGCTGATTCTAGGACAGCTCTTTTTAAAGTAATGCATGCTGACTTAATAAACAATTGGTTCTCATGATCCTTCTTATGAACATTGATTGGCTCTGTGGTGTGGTCAGTATAATGCCTAACAACACTCATCCTCAGTAACTCCTTGATTCCATGCCATTATTGTTTCAACCACCTGCCCACTCCATCCAAACACTATCATTTAAATATTGTATTCATGAGGATAGAAAGTGTTTGTCTGCATCACTCAGACATCAATTTATAAGCTTGAAATCTTTTCAACTCTTTCTACTTACTTGGTGATAATATCCCAAATACACCTGCTATTTGTTAATAGTATGCAACTTGGTAAATTTTAAGTAATGTGAAATGCCCTTGCCTAAAAACTAAACAAATTCACCAGCTACTTTCCAAGAAGCACCGTATTCATTACATTTAAGCTATTCAAATGCCTGAAGTCTTCTTGTGCTTTTATTTCAAACTGATTAGCTGTAGTCATGAATGTTATTTTTAGTAAAAGAAGAATCAATAAACTAAGAGATAGGAAACCTGGATTAGCAATTTCCCTCAAGAATATTGTCTTATAATCCTAATGTAAATTAATGGGAGAAGAAGCATTTTTTATTCTAGAGTGATGAAGGAGATGTGAACAATGAGGAAGATTTTGAAGATAGCTAAAATGTTCAATGTAATTGAAACATAGACTTACTTCTGAGTGTTTAACTCTTAACCTTGTTTCAAGGGCAGTTGAAATACCATTTTCCCCTAAATGCCTTTTTTCAAAAGCTTCACTTTTCTCCCATTGATCTTAGTCTACTTTGAAAAGTTACAAAACATTGTCTTTGTTCTTGACAAGTTGAAAGTTCTCTCACATGATGCACAATTATGTGTCTGTGAATGTGCATGCATGTGTGTGTGTGTGTCTGTGTGAGTGTGCTTGCACTTATCAAATATATATATGAATAATAGAATGTAAGAAATAAAATATACATCTCTCAGAAAAGCAGCAGATTGGGTTATGTATGTAACTGACACCTTATAATGTTTCCCTAAGGAGCTATGACTGCCCAGAATTTAGCTATGTAGACCAGACTGGCCTCAAATTCACAGAGATCTCCTGTCTCTGACACCTAGGTGCTAGGATTAAAGGTGTGTACCATCACACCTGACAAGATGATTAATTTTAATTGTGGGTTTGAGTGAATCATCGAGGAGACACCTCTGGGTGTGTCTTTGAGAGAGTTTCCAGAGTTTTAGCTGAGTAGGAAAGATCATTAAATGTGGGTAACATTATTCCAAGGAATGGAGTACCAGACTGAATAGAAAGGTTGGAGGAGGAAACCAAGCACCAGTATTGATTCATTCATTTCATTTCACTCATTCATTCATTTGTTCGTTCATTCATACATTTTCTCATCTCTCCCGCCCACTTTCTCTCTCCCACCATCTCTGCTTCTTGGTTGAGAATGTAATGTGAACAGCTGCCTCAAACTCCTACCAATTTGCTTTTCCTGCTCTAATAAAGTAAACCCCATCTAGCTGTGAGCTACAACATAAATTCCTCTTTTCTTAAAGTGACCTTGCTGAGTATTTTGTCACCACCACAAGTAAAATGCTGTGGTGATTTGAAAGAAAATGACTACCAAAGGAAGAAGCACTATTAGGAATGCATGGTCTTGTTGGAGTGATTGTGCTCTTTTTGGAGGCAGTATTTTACTGTGGAGGCAGGCATTTGTGGTTTCATATATGTTCAAGCCACACCAAGAGAGACAGTCCATTTTCTGATACCTTCTGATCAAGATGTAGCCAGAACCGTGTCTGCCTGCATTCTCTCATGCCCCGTCATGATAATAATAGATTGAACCTCTGAAAATATGAGCCACCTCAATTAAATGTTTTTCCTTTATAAGAGTACCCATGATCATGGTGCCTCTTCATAGCAAAAGAAACCTTAACTCAAACAAATTCCATTTCCAAAAAGATGTAAAATGGAAGGTAAAATACCAGCATACATGACTAAAATGAGCAAAAGTGTGCCTCATATCCAGGTAGTTTCAGAAAACTTTATTAACAAATGTCTTGGAGTTGATCTGAGCATTACTTAGTGCAACCATTAATCCACTCCCTGTCATGCAGTAGTCATTAGCACTATAAACTGTGGCCTGCCTTCCAATAATCCACATACATATTCAGAGTGCCTCTCAAAATAAAAGCTTAGAAAATAATTTTTAATATGAAGGAATTGAATAGGCAATTCTGATATGACACACCAGGGTGTGGTTTTGGAATAAAAGATTGGTCATCAAATTCCCCTGAAACAAATTCAGGAGACATTTTGTTTTGTTTGGTAAAATCTCTTTATAAATGCACAGACAGTAATTGTGGTGAAATATTGCTGGGGCGAGGGGTCATATGGAACACATTGCCAGGAATAAAGGAAATGAGAAAGGAATACTCTGACCACAGTAATGTGGGAAGACGTTTTGTGCTTTAGAAGATGTCAAAAGCAAACATAAGTTTCTCTTCTGTTGATCACAGTTGAAACCATGGTATATTACTAGAGGTATTTTGGTTTTGTGCTTTGGTGATGTAAAAAGATGATTAAGAGAAATGATTACTGGATTCTATGTGTGATTACACTTCCCATTCTCACTGGCTTTGACTGGAAGAAATGAATGGTATGCAAATACATTTATAAGATGACAACAAAGAAATATTTATGTGATAGTAACATAAAAGGAAACCCACTAGAACTGAAGGGAAGGATCAGCAATTAACAATTTATATTCCACTTACAGAGAATCTAATTGATGTTCCCAGCATTTAGTCTAATAGTTCACAACCACCTGTAACTCCAACTCCAGGGGATGCATGACTCTGGATTCTCCAGGCCCAAGCACACATGTGCACATACACCGAGACACAAAATCATGTACACATAATTTAAAAAGAAAAGAAACCTAGTAAAGATACCCCTTTAGGAACATGAATACTTTATTTCTTACTGCATTGTTTTATTCACTTATTTAATTGGATGAGTCAGATATTAAAATTCCAAATTAGATCATTATTATGCATGGGATATTATCTTCTGATGCTTTCTGAACTAAATAAGATACAGAGGTAGTTTAAAATTTTACTTTCCCTTGTGTTATATGTATTCTTTAATTTTTCTGACACCTCTTCTGACAACTGGGGAGGCAAAGATTTTATAAGCTAAAATGCCTCATTACTCCCAAACTCCAAGACAGGACCAGAATAAACTTATGAAGGAGACCCAGGAAGCAACTTGGTTTGGAAAGTTATTGTGAACACCCACAGAGTTCAGAGAGAAATGAATTCCCAGCAGTGTATGAGAGGTGCCCCAGTCCTTTGGGTCAGGGTCCAAACCAAGGTGACACATGGTGAATTTCTAACTACAGTACATGAAACTAGCACATGAAAAATAACAAAGTGCCATATACCAAACATGACATACCAAAGAGACACTATGTATAACTATCCTTCATTCTGTTGAACTATCCTTCATTCAGCTTCACTGTAGAAACATAAAGGAAATATTTAGATGGGAACTACTCCCAGCAATACAAACAGCCAAAGATGCCTACCTAGCTGTCAGGGTCTGCCCCAGCAAGTGCATGAAATGTGTACTTTGTTCCTATTAGAATGCACAACCTGGCAAGGCACATTACATAGCTATAAAATGAATACCAGAAACTGATACCCGAAACAGTCAGAGGAGAAAGAAATGTTTGTAGTATGTTCACTCATAATGACTGAAGCTCTCAGAACACATTCTATTGGCTCAGCTTTCCAAAGAAGAGGATGCTGGGCCTCCTGGGACTCACACTTTAAGTTCTCTACCAAGTTGTCTTGTAACTGACTTCCTTTGTTTCACAAATGTCACCTCTCTTTCTAAGGTTAACCTGGTCAAGCTGCTGGGGCAGAAAATGCATGAAGTCTGCAGGCACAACAGCAAAAGATGAATAGCCAGGCACCAGGCAGAGAAAACAGGGGCAAAGGTGTTGTTGTGCCTGGAAGGCCATCAGCGGTGTTAAGAGAGATTCCTTTCTCTGGCTACTGAACCTCCTGGTCATCCTTGTACTCTGGGCCGTGCAGTGTTCTTTCCACGTACTGAGGACTCCCAATTGCATGTTTTTGAAAAGTATTAAGTCATTAGTTTTCTTATAAGACATCTTTACAGGGTGCCTTAAGCCAAATGTAGTTTCTTATAGTACATTTGGAGCCCAGGGAATGGATGCAGAGAAAGAAATAGACAGTAAACCTAAAGAAAACAAGTATAGATGGATAGATCAGGAGATGGCTGTGATTGCTTCAGTGTGTGGCTGTGTATGTGAGTGTTGCCATATTGATTCAGTGTGTTTGTATGTGTGTGTTGGTGGAGTGAGGGGGTAAAGTGTGTTGTTCCAGCAAGTGTATGTTGGCATACTGCAGAATGTTGGGGGAGGACAATGTGTATGTTGTTACAGTGAATATTGGTGCAGTGTGGGGGATACTGTGTGTGTGTGTGTGTGTGTGTGTGTGTGTGTGTGTGTGTGTGTGTGTGTGCTGGAACACTGGGAGGTGCAGTGGGGAGATGCAGTATGTGTGTGTTCTTACAATGCATGTGTGTTGGTGAAATCTGTGTGTGATATAATGTGTGTGTATTGTAGTTTCTTATAGTGCAGTGTATGTATCTGGATGTGCATTGGTACAATGTGTGGGTATGTGTGCACACTAGTACAGTATGTATATATTGGTGCAGTGAGTGTGTGTATCTATGTTGGTGCTGTGTGGGTTGTGTTCAGAGAGGGTAAAATATTTCAGGGTGTATATTGAGACTGTGTATGTATGTTATTGCAATGTGTGTATGTCTGTGTTGGTGCAGGTTATGCATATTCATGTATGTTGGTGCAGTGTGTGGGGTGTTCAGAATGTATGAAATAGTGCAGTATGTGTGTTCTCACTCTGTGTGTGTGTGTGTTGTATAGTGCAGGGTGTGGAGGTGAGTGTGTTCATTTCTTCTTTGTGAGTGAAGGGGAGAGAGTGGGAGAGCAAAGGAGGGGATGAGAGAGGAAACTGTGAAGAAACCACAGAAATTAAATGCTGAGGAAGGGGGAGGAGCTTTAAAACATGGACACCTATGTATAATGAAGCTCACAAAGGTCCCATGGCTCTTGAGGTGTTGTCATGAGCAGTCTTAAAGTCAGTTGAGAATGATATGGCATCTCTGGAAATCTAGTAATTTTGGATGATATTAGCAATGTAGAGAGTGATTATAGAGAAGTCCAACATGCTGTGCATCATTTGTCCTTGTGAATCCTTTGCTCTTGTTAATACTGACTCCTTTTGTACCTTTACCTCCTCTCGGCCATGTCCACAATGAAAGAAAGCAAGCTAGCCACCACCTGTAGCCTCAGCTCGTGCCACCACCTGCCATTTCTGTTCTACTGAGCATGCTGCTTTGTTTTCCTCTTTCCTCCTTGCCCTATTCTACTGCTTTTCCTACATAATTCCTCATGCTCATCAGGTCTCAGGAAGTCAGTTCCTCAAGCAATCAGACCCAGACTGTTGAGCTCTCTGAGCAAGTGCAATCCATGCCATTGCCTCTGAATACCAGAGCTTTTTCTCAGTGACATCTATTAACTGGTTACCTAAATAACTGTGCTGGGTGTGCGTGTGTGTGTGTGTGTGTGTGTGTGTGTGTGTGTGCATTTGAGTATGAGGGAGAGGGATAGCAAAAGAGAGATAAAGGGAGAGAAAGAGGAGAGGAAAAGGAGAGGAAAAAGAGGAGGAACAAAAGAATTAAGAGAAAAGAGAGAGAAGAGAGATAGGGAAGAGAGAAAGAGGAGAGATTTGGCTTCTTTCTCCTTCCCAAACATTCATATACCTACCTATCCTAATCATGACTATTCACTCCCTAAACTTAGCTTTTCTTCTTTCTCTTGAAAGCTGCGGCTATGTAAGGGGCTTCCATTCACTTCTGTCCTTTTTACTTTTACTGGACACACACTCAAGGGTTTCCTGTATTGCTCCTGTTTACTCATAGCAACAGGGTGAAGACAGGGATAGGTTCCTCATAGAAAATATAGCTAATTTTTTATGGTAGTTGTTTTATTTGAAGACATGGTCTATCTTTTTAGCAGGGTCATATCACCCGTCCACCTGTGCTTTACTGCCGTGTACCTGAAAAAAACACTTGATTTCGTGATACAAGTAGAAAGTATGGAGACATAAGCCGCAATCTATGGGAGTAGATCATGAAGATCCAACATCGACATTTTAGATTCTTCAATAGACAACTGATTCACATCATGACTCCAATCAAACTCACTGGCTCACCAAGTTGGTCATTGGTGGTATCCACACTGTGGTCTATTATGGTTTCCCTATCTGGGGTAAGTAGACTTGTGTGTTGAGACTCCCCAGAAAAAAGTCTGTATCACAACAGTCATCTTACTATGCATACTCAGCAACAAGGTCCTTTGCTTCTTAAATCCAAAATGATCACTCATTTCATTCCTAGAAAAATGGTCACAGTTTATAGTGCTACTAAGGGTTTTATATGTGTACCCTATCCATTGAAATGCATTATTACCCCTTTGGGGCAAGCAAGAGTCTGTTGTTTTTTTCTTTTGACTTGCTACAGTGTTCAATAAACAAGAGCAATCAATGCCTATAAATTGATGTGATGTTCAAAACTAAAAAGCTCATGTCTTAGTGCAGTAAAGCATACACTTTTAGGTCAAAGTTTCATAGTAACAGACAGATGGTTAATAGGTAACTTGAATTTACTATTTTCAGCAATTCCAAAAGTCTTTGGCTAAACTCCTTAAATATATTCATTGAAGCTTTCAGTTAAAATAATTTTATTTTAATCATAAAACAAAAGTAGAGATGAATGAACAACTCATTTGACAATTTCTATACACTTTCCACTTTGACATGGTCTAATAACTGACACAGTACAGTTAGAAATCATGGAATTACTCAGAAGATATTTGAGCTAAGTTCTCACTGTCAGTCCAGCCATGAATGCTGAATCATGGCATTCTTCTGTACATCTCACGGCATGCTTCCATTGCCTCTTATTGAAACAAAACCCATCTTTTCTCCGCTTCTGTCCTCACAACCCCCTCTTGCTGCTGCCTGTAGTATCTAGAGTGTACGGAATTTCTGACCACATGGAATCTAGAACCAAACATCTGTGACTTAGTGCTGATCTGTCTAGTTTGCTTATGTCTAGTTTGCTTATTTCGAGAGAGCCAGCTATTTTATGGTTTTGAATTTATTTTCCTCTTTATCTACTGCTTGATGGTCTTGTCCCTAGATATCCTTGGCAATTCACCCTTCTACTACTTCCCTAGGTCTTCATTGTTCCATCACTGCCCTGGGTTATCATTGTACCATCATATTCCTGGCTTTTGTTGTGTCATCACCAGCCTGGCTCTTCATTTTGCCATCACCTACTTCTTAGCTGTTTATTCCTTGTCTGTACTCATCCCCATAAAGATTATACTCAGTATATATCCTGAAATACTTTTTTTTCCAGCTATTTGGGCTTGCCTTAACCTGGGAATGTGGACATATAAAACTATCACAAAGTTGTAGACACATGGCATGTTAGCTACAAAGACTACTAAAATGCAAATAATGTGAGATACACATACGAAGGAAGTCTTTCATGCTACTTATGTTTGGGAAAATAGGAGCCAAGGGTCAGGATATCAGCAGTTGATATCTGTGAGGCTTGTGATTTAGCATAAATACTAAGAATTTACAATGATTATATAAGGGTGTCTGTAAGGGCCTTAACAATAGATTTGCTTTTGTTCTAATCACTTTAGATGGCCAGAGTAGAGACAAGGTATAATCTACTAGGAGATTAGTGGTGGCATAATGAGGAGCCAGGCAGGTGATGGCTCTTTGAATTGGTTGGCTGAGAAAAAAACAGAAACAAAAACAAAACTTCCCTTATCCACATGGGTTGGCATCATCAACTACATTAAAGATCTAAGTATATCAAAAAGAAGAGACAGGATGAACTTATCTACCCATCTCCTACACTCTCAAATTGGCCCTCCTGGTTTTAAAGCCTGTGGACTGAAACTGAACTACCTCATGTCTTCTTCAGTCTCCAGCCATTAGACAATAAATTGAGCCACAATTTAGCTCGTACAACTGTTAACCAATTCTTACCATATACCTCCTTTCATATTCTTTCTGTGTATGTCTTTCTCATTCTGTTTCTCTGAAGAACTCTTAAGAAATACACAAATTTCTCAATAAAGTATGCATCTTTCAAAAAGCTCTTGCTGTTGTATTGAATAAGTCTAATTATTTTTGGTTTTTAGTAACATGTGTACATTACATTTTTCTGGTACCCATTGCATTGAATTACACTTTGAATCTCTGAGAACACATGGTTACTTTGTATACATAACATTTGCTTTGGTTGCTGAACTTGCATTTAGTCAAGTAACAGAACATTTTGGGAAGAGCTACAAAGAAGTATAGGCACTAGGCAGTGCTAACTCTATGAGGACCTAGGTTCAATCCCCAACACTAGGAAAGAAACAGTCCTCTACATAGATAGATCAATAGAAGATGGATGTGTGGATGGATGGATAGATGGATGGATGAATGGATGGATGGGTAGATAGATGTTAGTTAGAAAGATTTATAAATATATAATGATATTGGAGTGAGGAGGAGATAGGTGCTCCAACTTTATAAAGACAAAATAAGTGAGGTAGAGTCAAAGACAATTAAACTTTACATTCTCTAACATGTCTATAACTTTAGCCAATCTGTTTTTAAAGTTTAAAACATTAATTTGTCCAAACATTCTAAAAGTCAAAATTACATGTTAGTCAAAATTACAAGTTATTCAAAATTTTGCCCAAATTTTTAAAATAAAAAATAGAAGCAGAATGTAGAGTCGTCTCAGGGCTTTGAAGTTGATCAAGGATGCATTTTGAAAGTTTACCAAATTTGCTGTTGGTACTGTATACCAAACAGCAAATATTGAAATGTCCCAATGTACTAGCTTCATACCTGTTACTTCACAGCATTTACTTGTCACTTGCTTTGTGTCCAGTTGCCTAGACAAAGACTAGAATTCACTTACTGAAATAAGCATCCACTCAAATAAGGGGAGTTGTGCAGTAAAAGAGAAAATGAGGAGGGAAAAATGCAATGGCCCCACCAGTGTTCCCGGCCTTGTTGTCTGATCCACTGATGAATCTGAAGTGCACATTAGCCTGATAGTGCTCCATCACAGATAGGAGAGACTCAATTCTGCCAATGAGCCACTCATTGAACAAGATAATTCTAAAGTGTTCTCTTCTCTGACTCAACAGACAAAACATCTCCAGGATCCTAAGAGAAGGGCTAAAAAACAAAAGCCTATGTAATGTATAACTAAAGATTTGAAAAGTAATTTCATTTTAATATGTTTATTCTTATTCAATTGAATAGATTATAGTGACTATGAATGTGTTCTCATTTTGAAATATTATATAGTCACTTGAAATGCCAAGTCTAAGAAACAAAGATATTTTTGTCTTGATAAAGATTTACTTGCATCTAATTATCAATTAATACAAATTTTAATAATGTATGGATTCAGCTTTACTAGTCATTTCATAAAAGTAGAAATGACAGATATGAGAATGTAATTATTTAATTGGAATCTAAGCATATCATAACTGCCCTGTGTATTTGGAGTCCAATAAAACACCATCAGTTATATACAGTGAACATGAAGTTGTCTCAGAGGTAGCTGTATGTGATTAAACACATTTATTCAATTTTCACGTCTCCAATATGATTTTGTACAAACTATGATATACTCAAATAATTAACCTCACCATGTATCAGTGTTCTAATGCAAATAGTAGAAATAATTGTACCCATCTTAAAGTACTGACAGTTCTTTGTAATTAAATGAGATATGATACGTAATGCATTCAGAATCTTGAACAATTAGAGCCTTCAAGTTCCAAACAATGTACAACTGAAAGTGAGATGTATTTTTCACAAAATGAGATGGGAATTGGGCATGAAAAACTGGTCTTTAAAAAAGAAAGTCTTACCTGAGGAAGCAGAGGCAGGCAAATCTCTGTGAGTTTAAGGCCCGTCTGATCTGCAAAGCCAGTTCCAGAACAGCCAGGGCTGCACAGAGAATACCTGTCTCAAAAAAAAAAAAAAAAAAAAAAAATAAAGAGAAAAAAAGAAAAAAAAAACCTTGTTGTACATGGTATGTGTCTATTCATGTTCATGTGTGTGAGTACACATACACATGTGCCACAGAACACACATGCAGGTCAGAGAATACTGCATGATTTCAAACATGCCTTCTACCATGTATGAGGCAGTCTTTTATTTGTCTGTTTGTGCACCATGCTAGATGTCCTGCAAGCTTCAAGGAAAATTTGTTTTTGTGCCTGTCTTCCACAAGGAGACTAGAATTACAGATGTAATAACCAGCTTTGTTTGTGTTGCAGACAAGTCTTCATGCTCAAGCAATGGCAAATGCAGTATCCTGAGAGCCATCTCCCCAGCTCATAGAAATCCTTGTCAATATGGTAACCTTCTAAAGAAGTCACAGGCACGAGGAACTTATTAAGTTGTCAGAGACTGTGATAGAATTGCTTATTTATTTATTTTACTGGAATTCCATATATGAACCAGCAAACCTGACCTGTGTTGTACATTTTATATAAAGTTTAGTTTCAATCCTCAGAGTTGTCTGAATAACCATCGACGTATTTAAATAGAGGCTCTTAAAATAAATGGATCAAGTAAATTTGACTTTGAATTTGACACTCTTGATAGAAATTGAAAATGTATGCTGATTAGGAGAGGAAACTAGAATAGCCAGAAAACAAGGAACTGGGGAAGAGTCAAGAAACTGAGCAACAGGAGCTGGAAAATAGTTCAGAAGCCAGGAACCTGCAGCAAAAGCCTGAAGAGCTGAGTTTGGTTCCTGGAGCCCATGCCAAAAGGTTGCATGTGGTGGTATGTGTCTCTCCATTCCTAAACACATTAGTGGCA
The DNA here is from genome assembly GCA_030556225.1 of Cricetiscus sungorus. NCBI lineage: Eukaryota > Metazoa > Chordata > Mammalia > Rodentia > Cricetidae > Cricetiscus > Cricetiscus sungorus. The sequence goes on along the minus strand of JANBXA010000729.1, from coordinate 13,451,565 downwards.
GAGATAGGAGCATTACTCATAAGTCCATGGAGCATGCCAGAAGCCTGGAGTGTGCAGCATGGTGAAAACAACAAGTGAGACCCTGTCTCAAAAGAAGGGAAAGAAACAGCTCCCAAACTGAAACCCCCACACAAATGGTTGGCACACATGCAGACACATAGAATATTAATAATTAAAATTACAAGCCTGGGCATAGTTATATTTCAAAACTCTTATGAATAGCCATATACAGTAGCTCACTCCAGTAATACTAGAATCAGGAAATTGAGACAGGAAGTTCAGGATACATAGTGAATTCTAGGACAGCCTGAGCCAAAATATGAGACTTTGTCTTAAACAAAGCAAAACAAACAAAGCCTCCAGACACCTATTTTTGTTTCAGAGATGAGAAATACAAGCAAGGGTGAAACCCAGGGCAGAAGGCAACAAATCATTCAATGATGTAATGTCATTTTTAAGCATTAAAGTCCAATCTTTGTTTTGTATGCTGTTATTAAAAGGTAAATTTTGTTAGTAGAGTTTAAATGTTGAAGGAAATGCTAAAGCAACATGCTAATTCCAGGTAGACTTTTTCAAGGCAGATCAGGCCTATGCAGAGAACATTGACCCAATGTAGCAAACACTGGAAATATTAAATCTGGGCATCTGGTTCAAATTAATTTCAGTAGCTAGAGAACAGCATCAATTACCTTCTAAAATGGATTTAACTTTATTAGATTGGAATGCAGAAAGACTGAGTATTATTTACTTCAGTGGACTTAGATAACCTCAGCCCCAGAGCATCTCAACTCTGCCCAAGCAAGGCTGCCATTGTTCAGAAAACCTGGCTCAGGACTCAAAAGTGGGGGAACTGTTTATGCATGTGGTATAGCGAAAGAAAACAAGGCATTGAAAACCTGCACTGTTAATGAAGGGCCTTTGAGCCCCTGTGAGAACAGTTCTCATTCATCACTTTGCAAAGTGATTGTGTGAGATCACAGGACATGTTAGAAAACATGGTGGCATGTCTTCCTATTTCTCACGTTCCCTGTCTGAAGAAAGGATGGCTGTGGAATCTGCACAAGAGAATACATGCACTGCTCAGGATGGTGTTTTGCAGCACTATTAGGCCTCAGTGACTATTAGGATACTAAGCCATTTGCCATTTCCTAGTGACATTCTCATTTCCCATTATATTCTTGTTTTGTTTTCTTGCTTTTTTGTGTTTTAAGACTGATCACTAAAAAAGAGCAAATTCCATCAGAGAATGTGCTGTATAATTTTATTTTCTATTTTGGCATTGTTTAAACTACTATGCCATGTGCAGAAGTGTTTGGATGGTCCTTGGTGAATTAAAGAAGCATCAGTATTATGAGCATTAGCATTTATTATGTATTTCTTCTAGTGGGACCCGTGCTAAGGGTTTTACATGCTTGAACTCCTTTAATCTTCACACACAGTCCTGAAATGTAAGTACTCTGTGAATGAAATGCATTTTTGATGAATTACAAGAATACCTTTGTCATTGCCATAGCAACAGAGGTCTGGAAATATAAATCCGATTTTAGAAACCATAATCACCGTTGTGTCCTCTTTCTCTGGCTCAGTTTTAACATGCTCTTGAAGGCATTTATAAATCACATAAATAAAGACATATAAATGTTAATCTTGTTTATTGACTCCCAAAATTGAAAGCAGACATTCCAGAATCAAGACCCTCAAAAGTACTGTTGATAATTTTATAAATATCTGGGAAGTTCTTAGTACTGTTTTAAAAACATGTAACATATAATAATAAAGTTTATGTGAATTTGGAGTGTTTGGTTTAATTTCACCTGCTAAATGATTTAAAATTTTAGTGTTCCAGTGAAACAAGCATGATTTAGCAAGGAGAGTATGATGTTTGAATGAATGTTTGCTATAAATTTTTATCTCAAATGATGCCCTCAAATGATCTCAGAAGGATATCCTACATGCCTTTATGACCTTTATGACCTTTATGACTACTCAAGCTCTTTATGACCTGTATGGGGTAAACACATCTCTGGCTAACATGTTCAAAAAGTGTACTAAGGGAATTGGTTAGAGCTGTCTAACCTAACAATGTCAAAGGAGAAGGTATGGTTTAGTGGTTAATATGTTTAAACCTAGGCACAAAGCAGTTAGGTAAAATTATTAGTATCCATTTGTACTCTAACCTTTTCATGTTTCATTTTCCCCATGGATAAATTTCATAACTTCTTAGCAAGTGACAGGGCACTACCCAAAATAGAGTCTTTGCCTCTACATCAGTGAAGAATCACCTTGATAAAAGACCGTTATATCCTGTATTTATCCAAGGCCATTTTGCTAAAAATGCCACAGAAATTAGCTAATATATGTTTGTAAAGCTGAATAACTTTATTACAATTACATTTCTAGTTATTTTGTCACGTCCCATATGTCTGATTTTTTTGGCCTATCACACTGACCTTTACACTCACTACCAATCTATTGTTTCATCTCCTCCAGAAAATACTTAAAGAAAGTTAAAATGAAGAACCTTAAATGATGAAGCACTATTGACCAAAAGATTATATCAAGGATTGAAGTAATGGCAGTGATACTGAGAGTATTTGCGAGAAGCATTTTCAGTTCACACATTTTTGTTAAACTTCCCATGTATAATGGTGATCATTATCAGTAACAAGCTACTCTAACATGATCTTTATGCTCAGTCATACTTTTATATGTAAATGCTCTGGCCAATAATACGAGGAAAAGATTTGTAGAGCTATCTCAAATTTCGTATTCAAGTTCAATTGTACAACACCCTATTTATAAATGATGGTACAAAAATGCTTTTAAAATTATACAATTCCTTAATAGTGATATCAGACTTTTACACAAATTCTACAGAAAGATTTATTTTAAGTAGATAACACTCTCTAAGTTTGAACTATAGCTACCAAAGAAGAAGAATAGAGCCAGTTTTAATATTTTTTCTATGAAAATATTAAAGAAAAAATAAGGGGCCTCCATACATTTATTACCACTAGTTACTTACTTTTTTGAATATTTTGATATATATATATATATATATATATAAAACCTTCACTCATGTCAATATAAGCACAGCCTTATTAAATGCAGTAGACCCCCCCCCACACACACACATACAAACATGCATACACACACACACACACACACACACACACACACACACACACACGACATGAAATAGGAGAAGGAGTTAGAAAGAAGTTTGATGGGAAAAGGAAGGAAATAAAAGAGGACAATGGGGATACTTTGAATAAATCTTTTGAAAATAAATTGAACCCCAACATCAGGCATGAGAAGCCCACTTTGGACGTGTGGTCTGAATTATCATGAGTGACTCCCAAAATATAATAGGCTATTTCCATTGGCAGTGGCTGCTTTACGCAAGTAAAAATGTTCTATTGCTGAAGACTCCATGAACGGAAGGTAAAGGATCCAGAGGACCTGAAATGAAGCATAAGTGATCAAGGACAGGCAAACAACACTGAACAGAAAGCAGAATGCTGAAGCCATCATATTTCCTGATGTCAATTTACAATACAGAGCAATAATAATAAAAAGTAGCTGGCACTGGCAAAAAAAGATATGTTGATCAATGGAGCAGAATGGAGGGTCAATTTATGAGTCCACATAACTATAGATATAGATTTATTTCTTTACAAAGATGCCAAAATTTATGCTGGAGAAAAGTTAGCATTTTCAAAGAACGATGCTGGGAAAGCTGGATATGAACACGTAAAGCAATGAGATTAGATCCTATCTCTCATCCTGAACAGAACTCAACTCCAGGTACAGTAAATACCTCAATACAATACCTAATACTCCATATTATTAGAGAAAAAGGAGACACACACATTTCAACATAGAGGTATAAATACTTTTTGAATAGGACTCTAATAGTATAGGAAATAAGACCAAGAATTAAAACAAAATAGATTCTCATGAACTAAAATGTTTCTGTGTATCAAAGGAAATTCAAACTTGTAAAGACACATCCCACAGAACAGGAGAAAATCTTTTATGGCTGTATTTCAACAAAAAAAATTCAGCAATATACAAGAAACTCAAAACATTAAAAGTGAAAACAAACCAACTCTTCAATTAAAACATGAGCTATGCTACTAAACAGGGATCCCTCAAAAGAAGAAATAAAGAGAGCAATGTTCTTAGCCAACAGAGACCATACCCCAGCCAGAAGAGGGATCGCTAAAACACAAGTGACACCAAATCCAGGAATCATTTACAATTAATTGGCAAGGAAAAAAAAAAAAACACTAAAACTAGGACACCGTTTGGCCCAATTGATCACACCTTCAAAGGAACATGCATCTTACTGCAGAGATACTTGCACGGCAACATTCATTGCTTCCATAGTCATAATAGTTAGGAAATGGAATCAGCCCTGGTGTTCAACAACTGATGCTTTTCAATCATGGAAAGGCCATCAGCAGGGGGCATGGGTCAGAGAGGCTGTTTCCAGGGCAGAAGCTCTCCAGACATCTCCTGTAGCTATAGATTTCCCTGCAGACATCTTCTTCAGACAATATTATGTTTTTCCCATCACTAAGCCTTGAAACTAAGGTATAATAAAATATGGCGACAGCTTCATCTTCAGTCCACAAGGGCAGTACTTTTGGATATTTCAGATATATTTCAGACACCCGTCCTTAGGCAAGTTGACAGGGATTTCTACCATCCACTTGCCACCTTGAATGCTGCAGTGCAGTAACTCTGCGATCCTGCATGAAGAGCTCCTGACCCCTGCTGCAGTTCTTAAAGATTAATTCATCTCACCCTGATTTTCTGTCCACAGTCTCCTTGAGAATCTTAAAAAGCCTTCCACCTTTGCATAAATCAGTCCTGGAGTGTTCATGTCCTCCCTTTCAGCTGTTTTGTCTTAGGGCAGATGAGGAGCCAGTCTAGGGCTTCAGTCCAGGGCTCCCTCCCATGGGTCTATAAGGGCGATTAAGTAGATGGAAACAGAACACTTCCCTGGTCTTTATCTGCAGCACAAATTGTCCATAAATAAAGGTTCATGATCCACCATCCAAAGTCAAACCGTTAGGCTTCAAATCCAGAACTAAAGGCTGAGGTATCTTTTTAACATATCATTGCAGACAACAGAGGCCTTGAGTCCCTCAGTCCCTACCTGGCTAGCATACGCCAGCACTTCAGCCCATGAGCTGGGCTGCTATTCCAGATATAATCTGATCATTGTGGTTACTGCTCTCTTTGCACCTTTGCTTCTCATAGCTGCTGGAGCTATTTCCCTCTCTCCCCTCTACTCCTCTCCCTCTCACTCACCTCTTCACATGGCTCAGGGTGTTATGTTAATGTGTGGGGGGGACCTTGGCGGATTGCATGGCAGGAGAATGGGACCAACGGGCATAGAGGAGGGGCATAGACATGCCAGGCAGATAAAGATTAAGTGAGAAGTTTTATTAGAAAGGGAAGAGGGGAAGGAAAGAGAAAAGAGGTAAAGAGACAGAGAGACAGACAGGACAGAAGTGAAGAGTCAGACAGGAAAGTCCTGTCAACCACAGGGGTGAAGCAGCAAAGAGAGAGGGAAACAAAGCTTAAGAGGGAGACCCTTTGCACCTTCCTGCAGACTAGGCAGTGATATAGCAACCATGGAACCCTGGGCTGACCAGGGCACTGCCTGAGTGCATTCTGCCAAATGACAGAGGCAGGCCAGCATAATGCCTTCATCCTTACACAGGGTCCTGTGCACTCTGGACTATCCCAGAGGTTCCTGCCTCTCGCTATCCCTCCCACATATCTGTAATAAACTTTCTCCTTCTACATACAGAGGACCAGTCATGTTCCTGTCCTTTATATTTCTTTTTTCATTCAAAAATAGTCAGAATGTGCTACTGCCTCGCTTATATAAATAAATAGATAAATAAACAAATGAATAAATAAATAAAACAAAAAAATACTATTATGGACACTGGAAGGAAGAATTCTATCCCCCCAAAACCCAATTGGTTAATTAGTAGCCATAGTGATTGTGGACATTTATTATTTTTTGCCTGAGAAGGAAAATTATAACTGTTATTATTCCCACCACTTAAGTTCAACAAATGCTTATAGATCTTTTAACACACAAAAAGTGTTTTCTTAATAGGAACTCATTCAAAATATAAGATAGTAATTAAAGAAAACTGCTGGTGTTTATTGCCTGATGTTCAGGCTATTAAAATGAGCTACATATGAAAAATGTATATCGTAAATGGTGATTATGCTTGGGGTGGGAATAATCTGTATTAAACTAAATATAGATTGTTTATATGATTTACATGTTTCCTGCAATAGCACTTTCACTCTTGGATATTTGATATGATTCATAACACAGAGACAGTATTAAGAAGGATGTCATAAAAATATTTCTAGTTTCTGCTTTCTACTTTAAAAAAGATGCAAACAATTAGAGCATGTCTTTTCCTGCTGAAATTATTCTAAGAAAAACACTTCCTTGAAGGCCAGGCATCATTTGTTGCCAAAACACATTTGAGCAAACTTGCTAAAGAATCTATTGTGACTTTTCATTTGCTTTTAAGGCATATGATTTGTGGTTTAATGGTAACTAAAATGATAGAACATTACATTTGATAGAGCCTTTGTTTCAAAAAGGAACTGACAAGTCCAAAATGATTTTACACTGATGTGGCTGCTAGATGGCCTCAAATATTGTATTGTTTACTTTTACCACATCTGCTTCCAAAAAAATTATCTAAAGTAGCTGCATATAAAACACAATAAAGTAGGAACAAAGGCCATTAAAAGAAGACTTAGAGATTAGGGTGAAGCAGTTGATCTTTGCAGACTCCTCCAGTAAGACTGCCATTCTAAATCATGTGATCTCTCTGACCCACACTTGCCTGAGCAAGGCAGGTTTATGGAGGAGAAAGATGCTGGGGTAGAAACGGCTGGTCTTCAGGTCACTCCATACTCTTGTTATCAATTTTCTCTCCCATCAGCAAGAAGCAGCGGAGAAATGGGAAGACATAGGAGGAAATAAAGTTTGGGGAGAGCAGTCTGACTGAACTCCCTACAACACGTATTGATGATGTGCTGTGTGTGACTTTGAGCCTCTGGAGCTATCATTATGCATCTATGCTTCAGCCTCAGAAAATGCTACCCATCTACTCTGAGAAAGGTGGTGATGCAGGATCCTGAACAAAGAATGTCTCGTCATGTGTAATTAGCCCCACTCAGGGCCACAGGAAAGTAGAGACAGGAGGAAACAGAACTGGTGGTATCCTAAGAGCTCCCAGGTACTACCCCCCCAAAAGCTGTAACACTCCACTGTGGCCCCAGCTTTGCCCTCTTCTCTGGGTGGACTGCCCTTTCTTCTCTATTCTGCATCGCCTCGGATCTGCCTAAAGGGCAAACTAAAGAATGCCAATATGAAACCTATTTCAAAATTGCACCAATAGGAATCCTCATATTTTGTCTGTTACCATCAAGATTGATCATCTTTCAACTCACTAGACTGAGAAAAATAAACACTAAAACTAAACCTTAAAAAAAAAATCTAATGGAAATATTTGCATCCTAAGAGAGATAAACTAGAGTGATATGGAAAATAAATAATAAATAATTGGAAAACTACAACTGGGGTCCTTGACTACAGGACTAACAAAGGCATTTTAGAGCAAAGGAGACTTGACCAGTGGAGTAAGATGGAAAGAGAGAGACAGCATTACAGCCCAGAGAAAAGCCCACATAAAGGTTTCACAACTGGCACATGTGTTATATTGCAAGGAGAAAGAATATCTTTGGGCTGCAATATGCTTAGCAGAAACAGTAGAAAGAATGAAATGTCCTTTACCCGCTGACCAAGTGACCTTTTCAAGATAGGCTCAAAATACTTCATGCAATGCTTAGTGGGAAGAAAGTTCAGTCTGAAAAGTAACATCATGTAATATGGCCATTGCTCATAACTCTGCATGACCATGGGCCTCTCTCTTTCATTTCATCTTCAGAGATTCTTCAGTATCTTCCCCACACATGTATCCAAATCACAGCTTTTAGTCTATGCCCATCTGTCATTCTTTCGCATTTTTTTATGTGTCGGCTGCCCCATCAGTGCCTCATTGTACACTAGGTAATTCTTGCTTATTTGGTGACTTAGTATAGTGCCATCACTTTAAGAAAGATTAAATTTTGTACAAAATTTTATTAGGTCAAAAATAAAAATTCACCCTATAAATACAGATTGTTTGAATTAATAAACAAAGTGGTTGATGCCACTAGATACTACTTGGATACTTAAAATAGTATTGGCTCATTTTTAAAGTATTAATAGCTTCATCATCATTAGTATTGTGAGTGTGATGTATGTCCTATGTATGTAAGTGTATATGTGCCAAGACATGTATGAGGAAATAAGAGGACAACCTGAGGGAGTTCGTTCTCTTCTTCCTCCATGATCTGAAGATTGAACTCAGGTAACCAGACTTGATCACTACACTGCCTCAGACTATGGTGCCCAGTGAGGGCAAAGGAGAAAGTTAGGTGCATTGAATAGAATCCTTAGTGGAATGTAGTGGTTTCTGTGTGGAGAATACAGGGAAGTGAGGAATTTGGAATTGCTAGCAGGTTGAGAGCTGAAGTCATGGTCATGGCAAGGAGGAGATGCTACTCATTGGGGAAGAGAAAGCAAAATGTATATTTGTACATTCCCATCTTTTTTTTTAAGTAATATTGTGTGAGTTTTCTTTTGTGTACACTAAACTCGTGCCATTGATGAGGCAACTCAGTGATATGTCAAATGCATAGCTGAAACACTTGGACAGCAGAGCTGTCGGGGGGTGAAAAGAGGGTCGTGAACCTCTCTCTGACATGTAGTTTGAAAAGAAAAGAAGAAACCATAAAAACAACATAAGAGCAGAATCAGTGAAGCAGAAGGAAAATCCGGAAATAATAAGGGGTCTTAAGAGTAAATGTATGGTCAGCTGTCACAGAAGCCCCTCAAAATCCAAATAAAATTCACTGGTGAAGTGAATATTGGATTCAGCAACAGGAAATACATTTTAAAAGAATATTTTCTTCTAAATTCTCAGGAATTCTGAGACAGAGGTGTGAACAAGTTCATGTTAAACTGCACATGTGGCTGAGAAGAAAGTATTAGTCTTAGTTCCCAAGTCTCCTTGACCATCTGGGATCTTTCATGCTTCCATGTGAATTTTATGATTGTTTTCTCTATTTTGAGAAGAATTACATTGTTTAAAACGCAATAGTCATATTCATATTGATTATTAAAAATCAATGACACTAGGAGAAATTTATATCTTTTGATGTCTTTATTTTGGTTTCTTTCTGGTTCATGGCGGTCAGATCATAGCTATCAATGGCCTTTTCACCAAATAAGTTCTAAGATCATGCATGGCATCATTTGGTAAGATATGGGGAGAGCATGAGATACGGAGAGAAAAATAAGCAAAATAGTTTTTATAACAAGTCAATTCTATATATATTATATAAACCCATGAATCCAAAACTATATTATATTCATAACATATTAAATTTTCACATGAGTTTCTGCAAGAACAAACCATATTCAAAGCACAAAACAATATTATCATACATTTGCTCATCTCTGTATCTCTCTGTCTGTACTAGTATTGATCCATCTGTCTAATTATCCACACCATTCATTCAGGATGCCTCAGGAGAGGCAAAGCAGGAAGATGATAGAATATAATAGTATCTAGCCCCCTTTTAGGTAAGTGATGTTCAAAGTCATTAATACATTTCCAAGTAGTGATGTTTTATAAGAACTAATTAACCAGAAAATGACTAGGCTTTAGAAGACTAATTGAGGAAAGAGTCCATTCATGGAAATGAGAGGGATCAGTGAGGAAAAGCTTCATAAGAGGAGAAGAGAGATGCCCAATGGTGCCAAAGAAAGAGGAGCAAAAACACAGCCATGAGAGGAGCCCAAGGGTGAACAACAGTTTCCCTCCAAGATCCTATTCATGGACCAAGCAGATGAACAGCAAGAATACACTGCAGAGTTTAGTCAAGCAAATTCAAATCAAGCTGCAGGAAGCAAGGAGTAAAAGTAACCCCCATTGTGATTCATTATTGGACAGAAATCATTCCAAGCCTTCAAGCTAAGACTCTGCAGCAGTTCTGCACACCAGGTGTACCCAGTGTAGCGGGTGTCTGGCTCTATGATGAAGGGCTGAGAGTAGAAAGGAAGAGGTGGGATTCAGATTCTCAGCAGCATGACAACTCACAGGAGGGCTGACCTGCCTTCTTTCTGATAAATTATGAGCTATTCTTCTCTTCAAATGCTGCAAAGATGAGATGAAAACTATCTGAAGTGCTACATCAGGAGCTCTTTATGGTTTTCCTCTCAGAAAAGATGTGAAGCTTGAAAGACGGACCAAAGCTGTGACAAACAGGGTATGAAATAAGAAAAAAAAATTAAACCTTTTAATAAGCTTTAAGAGAAAATTGTCTCTGAATAATTACTCTTTACAAAAGTTTCACTTTGGTAGGGAAAGAAAATGTAATTGGGTTTTGTGCCCAAAGACCATGATCTGGTTATCTTAGCCTTACGCAACCTACATTAGGGGCTCTACAACCCAGACAATAAGTTATAGGAAAGAATTCACTGGAATTACAGACAGGGTTTAGAGACAGACAAACATAGAGTCACTCTACCATGCCCATTAGGAGTCCTGGCCCAGATCACAGAGTTTTTTTCCTTACAGTTCTGCAATTTTCTCTTTCTATAAAAAACAGTCTGATTCTCACTGAGCATCTGACATACTCAGTTTGGCATTGACAAGGCAAAACTCAAAGACATTTACCTGTGTCTTTTCTGCTTTCTAATATTAATTCTAATATTATCTCTTTCCTCAAGCAACAAACATTAGGTGACCAGTGACACTGTGAGGATGGGTGAAGAATCAAGAAAGGAGATAGAGGAGGAAAAAAAAAAAAGGTAATGATGAGTTCCTCATAACACAAGAGTCCACCACATGAAAAATAACAAATTTTACTTCTGTTTTTTCTTCTTCATGCTATAACCACTTTGGTTCATAATTTCTTGGAAATGTCTATGTTAAGTATTTTTATGACATCTCTTTGTTTCCACAAACTTACCACCAACATTCCTTCTGTTACAGAGTCTTATTTCTTGCCACGGATAACTTTTTGTTGGTGGTGATGGTGGTGTGTGCGTTTGTGTGTGGGGGGAGGGGGTGCTTGTGCATGTATGTGTGTACATTTTTAGGCCAGAGTTCAATCTTTTTTCTTTTCTTTTCTTTTCTTTTTTTTTTTTTTTTTTTTGAGACAGTCTCTCTCTCTGAGCTGAAAGATCACTGATTGACTACTTTGGTTGATCAGAAAACCTCTGGAATCCTCTATGTCTCTGAGCCATATACCTAGCCCTATTCTTTATGTTTTTTAACTTCAGGAAATTTAATTATATATCTAGAGAAATATAACACTAGATAGAAAACAAATCACATTAAAAAAATTAAAAAAAAATCACAATCAAAGCTCCTCAGACAAACTAATCAGTAAGTGAATTGCAATTGGAAAGATAATTGTATTAAGCTTTTTCATAAGAAGTAGGATGGTACTGGAAACGATTGGTGAGAGTCACTTTTACAGATGGACTGACACTTTTTAAAGGGACTTGCATTAAATGAGTAAAAAGTTAGCTTGTTAGTAAAGCATTAACCAAGGGCAATGCCATGATCCTGCTTTCAGCTGTGCTGAACACCTAGCTATTAGCTTGATAAGCTTCCTAGTTTCCTTGTGAACTGAAAATTTAGGAGATACAGCATGAACTACTTTTATATTAGAAAGGGAGGTATTTGTGACACTTATTACTAGATACAAAGATAAAATTTAATTAATTTTACCGTGAAATGGAGAGCCATGTGCTGACTCCTTTAATTGCTGCCACCATCACTGGCAGAAGAAAAGGGCTAATACCATCTAGAATAAATCATTCTTAAAATGCTTTTCTGTTTTGTTCAACATAAAATTATTTCCTCACCTTTTTAGTTGCTTAACTGGCCTTTGGTTGTTCATTTATATATGGTCTTTAGCTATATATTAATAAAATTACCTAGTATAATTATAAAGACATATGTGAAGGTCAAAAAGCTCTAAACAGATCTTTAAAAATATTGGCCATTGCTCTAGGCTTTAAGAAATAAATAAGTCAAAATTCTTGAAAACACAGTTTAAAAATCTTAACTAGGTCTTCAGTATGGTGATACAGAATTTATTTAGGCAATGCTGCTTGATTTCTTAGAATTGCAGCTACTGGAAATTTCTTACTAGAACAGGATTTCCTTGTTTTTCAGAAAGCTACACACATCAAATACATATAACCAACCACAGGCTGTAAACAGTTTGATGGGCAGAGAACAATTATAAAGCTACTTTATTGGGTTTCTTCTTCTCCTCCTCCTCCTTCTCCTCCTCCTCCTTCCTCCTCCTTCTTCTCAGATCTTTTTTTTTATTTATTTTTCCTTAAGAAGCAGTGGGGACTTAAGAATCTGCCTGGAGAAATAAAACATAAATTTTCTCTATGGACCATGTTTTATTTTGGTTCTATTTTTTTTTCTTTTTTTTTTTTCTGTTGATCTCTTTGAAAATGGTTTAAGTCAATCTTTTGGATTTCTAACTCCTAGCCAGTGAAAGAAAATTCTTCTTTTGGTTTTTTTTTTTTTTTTTTTTTTTTTGAATTTCCATTTCTGTTATAAAATGAACCACTAAAACAGAACATTCTGGAAAGCTCAGAAATTTAGTTCTATGGATTCGGTGGACTTGAGACAGGCTGGATTAAAACAAGTTGCTGACTGATTTATGATTAATTTACATCAGCTCTCCAGAGGAAGTGGTTTTGTTTATCACTGATTGTGTCTTTTCTTGGTGTAAGATGAACTCCAATAAGAGCAGACCTTGGTATCATGTTAAATCGAAAACAAGTTTGTGATGAAAAGTCCAATTTGAAAGAGCAATCTTAACATTTTGGAAGAGTAGTCAACCTTAACTTTTCTACTTTAAGGGAAAACCTCTCTCCCTGAGTGCCAAGATATTCTCTTACTAAGAAAGCTATGCAAATAAGTGGGGAAATGCTAGTTACAGCAAATGTGCTGTCTAGTTTTTAAGGAAAAAAAAACCTAATCATTTTCTTAAAAATAAAAAAATAAGGATGAACTTTATGCATTACAGATACCAAGAGTTTCATATATCCTCCAAAATGTTAAAATGCAGCTGCTAGCATACAGATCATTTTAATTTTCTTTGATGAATTGCTTTGGCCTGGTTGAGGTTCTTTCAACTGGATTATTTTATAGAATCCAGAGGCATCAACACCCAATGTTGGGTTTTATTGTCTTACTTAGCTAGACCCATTTTCTTAAGGAAATTTCAAAGTTTTGTTGTTGTTGTTTTAATTTTATTTCCAGGCAGCAAATGTTCTTTGAGGGGTTTGGTACTTTTTATAGCCATCACCTCCAGGGTGTATAATGATCAATCAAATCCAAAAAACAAGAATTTATTGAAATGAGATCTGACCTAAAATCCAGAGTTCACACAAAAAAAAAAAAAACAGTTTTATTTCAGGTTTATTCCCAATCTGTGGAAAGCTCCCTGAATAATACTAAAAAGCAGTTCTCAAAGACTGCATACTTAGCACGATGATCAAGCATTTGCCTACCAAGTTTAAAGCCTTGAGCTGGATTTCCTTCAATGCAGGAAAGAAAGCAAAGCTTTCCTCCAAACTACTAACAGAACAGAAGTACAGAGATGATTGCATGGGTATGTAAGACAGAAAACTGAGTGATAGAAACAGGCACGTTTGTCCATGCAGCTTGAGGACACAAAGGACAATGGAGAATAGGTGTCACGAGGCTTAGGCCCTTCCAAAGACTATGGCAGATGGTGCAGAATCCACAGCTAAATATGACCACTTATGTTTCAATTTGTTACCAACAAAAAAAATTCATGATTAAAGTACTAATTATACAATTTTCCCTACATACACATGTAGTTAAGTGCTAAAACCAAAAAGAAGCACAACTTCCCAAAATAGACTTTTAAAATATTCAAAGTCATAGCCATAATCAAGTACTGAGTGTTTATTCACAAAATCTTTTCATATAACCTCCAATTTATCATTTACATTCTCTTCAAGCCTTAGAAAGTCCTTGCGAGAATGAGCAATCCGGAAAGACAGTAACAAAATTCTTAAGATTAAAAGTTGTTGCAAACCAGGCCACTGGTAAGAAACTGTATGCATAAAAATGTCACATTTATTTGATCATTAGAGAAAGTGCTAAAAATATTATCCTCACCCTAACAAAATAATGAGAAGACATAAAATTCACTTGAACCTTTTAACCCTGACAAAGATCTGACACACATTGCCAAGGCAAGGGCAACCTAATGGTTTTTTCTAGCTTATAAAACTGTCAATGATCTTGCAAAGTTTGTAGTTAATTTCTTACTTACATATTGAAGACCAAACAGCCATATCTCAGTGGAAGACTAAGGACATACAAAGCAAGGACAGGATCTGTGTTGGGCCAGGGAATAAAAACAAACAAACAAAAAGCAAATACATGGACTGCAGATTACTTTCAGTAGTAATAAAGTCATATTTATCCTGGCATCGGTGGAGCATGCCTTTAATCCCAGCACTTGGAAGTCAGAGGCAGACAGATCTCTTTGAGTTCAAGGCCATCCTGGTGTACAGAGTGAGTTCCAGGACAGGCTCCAAAGCGATACAGAGAAACCCTGTCTCAAAAACATAAAAATTAAAAAAACCTAAATAAATACTTACATAAACAAATTAAAAGTCAGACTATTTTAATTTCCTTATTTGCTAGCACCTGTACACAGTCTCAGTAATAAAGTAATGACCTCATCCTGGAAAGAACAATTCCTATCCTTTCTTCAGCCCACCTCCTAACCATTGACTAGATTTCACTCCTGGGTACACATCATCTATCATTGCTAGAAAAGAGAAACCCAAAAATTTGTTCCTTTGGTCAGCTCCTCCCACATATTCCCACTGAGACTCATCAGTTACTTTTATAATAGCAGAAAAATCTCATTTCAAGTAAACAAATAAAACCTAATACTGGGTCATAGCTATCCTATGTACTGACTATTTTTTATTTATTTTTCTTATTTTACATATCGATCCCAGTTCCTTCTCCTCTCTCTCGCTCCTTCCCTCCCATGCCCCAGATCATCCTCCCATCCCATCCCCCCACCACTCAACATGTAGGGTGATTCCTTCCAGGAGGGATCATCTAAATCTGTCAAGTAATTTGGAGTAGGGACTAGGCCTTCTCTCCTGCCTCTAGGTTAAAATAGTATCCATGTTTATCCTATCTATCCAAGAGCATGGGAGATCTTTCCATTTCCTGGTATCTTCTTTAATTTCTATCTTGAAAGACACTAAGTTCTTGCTATGTAGGTCTTTCACTTGTTTGGTAAGCAAACTTTATGTTGGTAAGATACTTTATGTTGTTTGTGGCTATTGTAAAAGGTGATGTTTCTCTAATTTCTTTCTTAACCCCTTTGTCATCTGTATAAGGTAGGGCTACTGATTTTTTATTTGAGTTAAATTGTATTCTTCTAGTTTGCTGAAGGAGTTTATCAGCTGTAGGCATTCCCTGGTAGAGTTTTTTTGGGTCACTTATGTAAACTATCATATCATCTGCAAATAGAGAAAGTTTGACTTCTTCTTTTTCAATTTGTATCCCCTTGATCTCCTTTAGTTGTCTTATTGCTTTAGCTAGAACTTCAAGTACAATATTTAAGAGATATGGAGAGAGAGCGAAGCCTTGTCTTGTTCCTGATTATACAGGAATCACCTTAAGCATTTCTACATTCAGTTTGACCAATTATTACTTTTCCTCTGTAGTACAAGTTTAAGGAATATGTTGGTTGTATAGCCAAAACAGGAATTTAAACAAGTGTCTACAGATTTCAAAGCAAACAAACTTATTAAGGAATGACATGTTGTAACTGAGTATTTTAAGAGAACATTTTTAATAGACTATTCAAAATATTACCACTTTAGTTTTTTCTTTTCTTTCTTTCATATTTATTTATTTATTTATTTATTTATTTATTTATAACAGTTTCTGGTGGGTGCTTCAATCACCAAAATGAAGTAACAATTAATCCCACAGCAACTTAATTGAGTCCATTAACTTAATTTAGACAGTTAACATTGGGTGTTATTTTATAGTTAGGTCTCCATTGTTATCAGTGTAAAAACACACACACCCTTGAAGTTTCAGTGTGAAAGCAAAAGCAATGATATCATGGGCCAAATTAGAATACAAATGAAGAAAACTCAATCAAAAGCAAGACCATTTCAGAAGATACTACCATTGGAGAAAAATAGTCATCAGTATCATCAGCCACAAGCTCCGGTTTTACTATGTTTACCTGCCTTCAAAATACATTAGTGCAATAGTGGCAAAAATATTATGAGAGTAACCAACATTTTTTTGTTGAATTTAAAGCTCACTCTACGAGACACGCTAAAGTGGCCAAGAACCTGAGAGGGTAGGCCATGGGCCTTAGGGGGAAACTTAGTACTGTTACTTTGCTAAAGTAATACAATAATTAAATGACTCCTAATGACATATTGCTATACCATAATTCAGAGGACCATCTACCTTCCATCAGAGAAATGTCTTCTTGCAATAGATGGTAACTAACACAAAGTCCCACAACTGTATAACATGCAGAGTGAGAGACTTTGGAGCACTCAGTGCTAAATGGGGTGTCTTCATCAAACTCCTCCCCTTAGGCTCAGGGATCTATGCATAAAAAGGGGTAGAAAGATTGTAAGAATCATAGGTAGTGATGACTAAAAATAAAATAGTCTCTTCCAGACACAATACTGATACAGCTATGAACTAATAAAAACTGTCGCAGCACACCTAAGATGTACATAGTTTCAAACCTGACAGAAACCCCAATTCTGAAAAGAAGTAGGCTTACGGCCCCACTCCTAATCAATAAGACATTTGCAAATGAGACCTACTAGGAAAGGGAAAAATATTATTCTACAACAGAGTGTCACTAGGTATATCAAGCACACTCCATTTAGACCCCATGCTCAGGAACACTTGGCCAACAAAATGAACTCCATGGTTTGGGGACATTTTGTTTTTGTTTTGGGATGTATATGTTTGTGTGTGTGCTCTTTGCATTGTTTGTTTTGGTATCTTTTGTCTTATTGGGATTTTGGTTTGTTTCTATTTTAATATGATGTACAGAGAGAAAAATATTAAGCTGGATGGGAAGGGAGGTGGGAAGGATCTGTGAGGAGTTTAGTGAAGAGAAAGAATACAATAAAACTATATTGCAAAAAATTTATAGATAAAATACTTTTTTATTATTTGACAATTTCATAAATTTATACAATGTATTTTTGGGGGGAATTTATTGTGGATAAGAGAGAGAGAAGGCAGAGACATCTGGAATAGTCCAAACAGAGAAAAAAGAAACAGATTATTCATAGCCAACTCTCTCTTGGGAACAGAGAAAATAGCAGGAAGAAATTTAAAAAGGAGAGAATAGTGGAGAGGATGAAAATAACAGGGAGGGAGAGAGTAGCAAGAAAAGACAATAGTGGAAAATAATGATGGGGTGGTGATGGTGGGAGAAATATAGTATATCTTGATTCTATCCACCCCAATTTCTTTCCATTTTCTCCAACCCCTTCAACATATCTTCATCCAACTTTCAAGCCCTCTATTTTTTTTCTTTCAATACCTCAGTGACTTTAATTTGTATAGTTCATATGCACATTGTGTGGAGCTATCCACTGAAATATGGGTAGACTATCAGTGACTACAACTCTAACAAATAATTGTTTCTATGAAAAAAACATTTCTATGCCATTGAAAATCCCTTCCTTCTATGTTACAGTATTATTCTTTGTTTAAGAGAGAAATAGGTCATATTAAAATGTAAAAGAAACATATAAGGCATTGAAGAGATGTTCCCTAATCCTGATTTCCGTAACCCTACACACACACATACATACATACATACATACATACATACATACAAAGACAAATACACACACATATATATACAAACACACATACAAAAACAAACATGCACGTACATACACATACCACCACCACCACCTACAACAACAACAACAACAACAAAATAACAGGAATCAGAAATCATTGATCACTGATATCTCTCAATAACAATGGTCTCAATTCCCCAATAAAAAGACACAGACTACTTATCAATCTCATTATCATGGAAAGGCATTTAAGGTAGCCTTTCTACTGTTGCTCAGATTGTTAGCTGGGGTCATCCTTGTTGGTCTCTGAATAGTTCACTAGTTAGTTTTCTTTTCAAACCTATAATGGCTCCCTTTATTATAGTATCTCTTTTTTGTTTGTTTGTTTGTTCTTGTTTATTCATCCCCAGACTTAATCTTCCTGGTTCCACATATTCTCCTCTCTTTCCCTTCTCTTTTTCTTTCTCCTACTCCATCTCTACTCACTACGCACCCCCCAAGAATGATCAGGAGATCTTGTTCCTTTCCCCTTCTGTGAGGGACCCTGTATGAATCTCTTAGATTCCTCCTTGTATCCTAGTTTTTCTGGCTGTGTGGATTACAGGTGAAAATAAATAAATAAATAAATAAATAAATAAATAAATAAATAAATAGGCACAGACTAACAGATTGGATGTAAAAACAGAATCCACCTTTTTGCTATATCCAAGGCCTTTTAAAACATGATAATGTTGTTGCCAAGTCAGATAGGCTATGCTGATCTGGACCAGCTCAGGTGTTGTCCAATTCTCTTCTTGTTTTAAAAGTTCCTGCTAAAATAAAATAAAATTGCAAGAGTCATCTTAACTATAAAAAATCTAATACTTTTACCATTGACATAAAATTTGCCAACATTAATGACCCTGTCAAATTGCTCTAATGTTTTCTTAAAGTGTAGTAACACTTTCTTGCTTAGCATGTTCAGAGACAAGTAATAAAAAAGGGGTGCAAGCAAGCCTAGTCTCATGGATCACATCTTCCTGACAGCTCTACTCGGCACTGTATCCTGGGATTTGAACAAAGACAAAGACATAGACAGAATTGTTCTTTATGGAGGTGGATTCAAAAGTAGTTTGGATCTGTATCAAAGGAAGATTGATTTGTGGATCGATGCAAGCCTAAAAACAAGATAGTAAGAAAGCTTACTTTTAATTGCCAGCAATAAAGTAGAAGAGTCTCTGGCACATACAAGGCACTTTAGAAATGTACTGTAAGAGTGAAGAAATACACAAGTTGGCAGCAGGAGCTTATGCTGGAAAAAAACATGAAAATTAGAATTGGTGAAGACAATTGGGAGAGATTACAATGCCTGACACACAGCAACTGAAAGTGAGGAGAGTCTCTCGTGTCAAGTAAAATAATGATGTAAAAATTAAAAATGTTTAAGAATTAAGAAAATAAGTGATGCTGGGAAATGTAGGCTTCCACCCCTAAAGCATAATGACTTATCAATGCAACCATATGAGAGAGAAAAGAAAGAAGGTAGAATCTATGAGTCTTTGTTGATGACAAGTTCAAAACTGAGATGGAGCTACCAGGTCTGGAGTTTATTCCACTTCATCAACAGAATCATAATGTCCTGATCAAAAACCACACAGTGATATCTCAGGATACCCAACTCATACTGTACCACACTTCAAAAGGTACAATAGATAGATTTTAAAACTTGAAGCAAACTATTAGAGTATCAAAAACAATAAGTCTAAATTAATTCCTTTCTTGTTCTATAATGAGATGACTCTGTGCCCTATAATGAGTCAAGAATGGCTTGGGTTATGAAATGTGCTTGTTATTATAATGAAACAAACCATCAAGAATAATGGCCAAAACAAATGACCCTACTTACCACCTATACAATAGTTACAGAAAGAGACGATGTCATATACTGTCAGGGCATTTCTCATTGTAGAAACACTTTTATCTCCCAGGAATATAGCTTGCTCAAGGCTGGTGGCTGAAGTCCCTCTGTTGTAATTGCTCTCATCCAAAGGAATGACCTCACCTAAGGTGCAAAAGTGTCTGCAGGGACCATTAAATCAGCAAGCAAGCAAAGGGCCAAATAGTCTGTGAGGCAAGTTCTGGCTTCTCCTGCAGCTATATTTAGTATCAGCTCCACCTCTGACCATGACTGATACCTCTCACACACCTTACCTGTATTATTCTTGATGGAACTCTGCAGAAAATGTCCACTTCAGAATCTTCCCAAGAACTTCCTATTGATACCTATTTTGAGCCAGAAGGTTATGACAGATCTTCTCTAAGTAAATACATCAAGGGACAGATGATTTTGTCTCAGTATAAACATTAGTATCCATAAGACAAAAGGTGGGGTGGCTTACTCAATTATCACAAGAAACTAAAGTTTACATAACGATTTGAAACTCAGATAATTCTATAGGGTTGGCTGGTTTTCCACCTGTCATAGCAGATGACATTCTCCAGGATTCATTTGCTTTTAGAGTGTTTCTGAGTTTTATTCAACAACAACAAAAAAAACAATTATAAAACATTAGCTTTGTCACCAACTCAAAAAAAAAATAAAGAAGAAAGAAAAAAAAGAAAAGAGATAGGTAGACAGAGGGGGAAAGGAGAAAGAAAGAAAATGTATTAACACCACAGAGCTGTGGATCCTGGTGAAACAGTATCTCTACTCCTTCCCTTGTGATTTAATTGATCTCCTATAAATACAGCTAACACGAATCAGATTTCTCTGCAGGATCTGAGCAACCAGAAAGTGTGAATTACGAAGCTCTATGATATGGTGTGTTATCCAATTCAGAGCCCATTACTTAGAAAGCAGAATGTTGCCATGGAAATAGGATAGGTCTCTGCTCCTTCTGAATGGGATTCCTCTCAGGGGCAAGGCCTCATTGTCAAGCTGATTGAATTCTGTGTCTCAATTTTCCAGCAAGGAGAGTAGTACTGCCTGCTCCTTATTATCACTAGAGATACTGAATGATTTATTTGATAACCTTTCATTAAAGGAGCTCAATATATGCCATTTTTAATCATTGACTCAAATTTATATAAAAATGAAAAGATCTATGGTTATTCATAGCAATGTCTGCTGAAAATAAAAATTTCAAGGTTAAAATGTACTGTGGTGATTTTTAGTGATAACCTTGAAACTCTAACTCAGTCAGAAAGCCATAGAAGACATAAATGCCTCACACTGCCCACAGAAAGACTGTGTTTGAACAGTTAGCAGGAGACCAAATCATAATACACTCCTGTGGGTCAGAACATGCATTTGGAGATGAGAAGCCTACTCTGGAAGGAGGGGTATATCCAACAAATGACATTTACTCCAGTTGAAGCAAAATGACAGAGAGCCCTTAGAGATAATGGCTCTGAAGAATTCTTAATAAAATATGACTAGTTCAGATGTGCATGGGTTAAAGAGAGAAGAACATTCACTTGTTGGGGGACAACAGGAAATGTGGGGAAACTGAAAGAAAAACAAGATCAGCTGTGAATCTATTAATTCTGTTGAGAGGAGAGTATTATTTCATCTCCTACTTGAGATAAAAGAAAAGAACAAAAAATAAGTCTTCTAGAAATAACTGTAGATAACTCCAAGAACTTTATATGATTGCTTAGATAACTGATTTAATGACAAATTAGATAATAATAGTATAAAATTAATGCCCTCATATGTTTTCATTCCTTTCTTAATTTTTTCTCCAGATGCAAATTTGCCTAGCCACAAATGTCAAAGTCATGCTTTCCAAAAGAATTTAGGTCCAAATTAGAGCATTATTAAAGAAAGTGTAAATCTAATGTCACAGGGAAGTGAAGCCTACAAGGATAAAAATAAACTTAAACTGGAAGCCAGATGCAATGGAGGAAGGTGATGTCTGTAAGATCTTTGTAGTATAACAGGAAGCACAGACAAGAAGTCATTATCATGGAAACATTTTGTTGAATTCAAGATGGTCTGTGTTCCTTTGGAGTGTATTTGGGAGGAGATAATTCCCATATGAGATGAGAAGGTCTTGGGCAGCTTAGTGGAACAGGACAGTAGTCTGCATGCCTAGGAGCTTGGAAGTGAAAAACACCTCAGACTTCTGCACCACATCTGATTAGCATTAAGAAAATGAGATTGGGCATAACAGGTGGCTCAGCAATTAAAATCACTGGCTGCTTTTGCAGAAGACTTTGGATTTCACTCCCCACTTACTTGGTGACTCACAACATTCATTAACTCCAGTTTGAGCAGAACCAGTGACATCATTTTGCCTCCATGCATGCAAAAACCTAACATGTAAAATTAGAAAGGGAAAACAAAAAATGAAATACAGAAAATAAAAAAATAATAAAAGAAATGAAGTTGGTTCTCTAGAGAGCAAAAATGAGAGCATTCCCATAGTGATTCATGTGACTTCAAATTACTACTTTTTTTTAAGCACTGCAGTATTTTCTAGAAATCAGAGCAGTATCATGTTGTGGGCTTGGTTTGATCACCAGTTCCCATGAGAAGGCATGACCTTGGTTTGAAAGGCACTTTGCATGGGCAAAATTGCCTGTGTACAAGAATAATTTTTTGAGAACTTTAAATGTAAATATATTCATTTCTATGGTTTGATTGATATAAATGTTTTTAAACCCAAATAAATCAAACTCCATATTTTCATAAGTCTTGGGTCAATATGGCTAAATGGGGTATGGCTAAAGAAACTTAAAACTAAGATCCTTCGAAAAGGGCTTACCAGGAAAGAAACAACTAATGCAATGTACTGTAATTCACATCTGTTTTAAATAATTGAAGGTTGAATCCCTGGGCTGTCATCCTAACCAGCTACATAGGAAGAGGTGGGGATTGTATTAAAGACCTGGTGAGACTGATCTATTGTTAAATTACTTTCTTTGCTAGAAGGCCAGTTAGTCCTCAGTACCTACACTGAAAGAAGCTGGCCATAGTGGTACAACTGTAATCCCAGTGCTGAAGAGGTGAAAACAGTTGGATTCCTGGGCTTAGTTAGCCAGACAGCCATGCTTACTAGCAAATTCCTGGCCAGAGAGATCGTATTTCAAAAACCAATGTGCACAGAACCTGGGGAATGATAGCCAAGTTAGTCCTCTGGCACACACACAGAGACACAGGCACACACACACACACACACACACACACACACACACACACACACACAGACACACACACTGTACCTCTGCTTTAATTTATAAAATTACAAAGGCCAAAGTTACTGTTATCCTCTTATGGCAGGAATACATACTCATCTAGAGTCCATATGTCCATTGCTGATATAATTCAAATTTACTACTTAGCTACTGAAAAGAATGCACAAGAATTTGCTGAGATGTTGACTCCAATATAGACCTGACTGGCTATGGTCACAATTCATATCTTTCCCACAGATTACCCTCTGTATCAAGACTCGGGACAGTAATGAAATGCTTGGGCCGTAACTTATTTCTATGTAGAGTGCAATGTATAATCTGTGAATGTCTTCATGAATGCCTCTGTCAAAATTTTTAAAGTAAGTGACAAATTGTCATAACTATTACTTTCCTCCAGAAAATAAGTGTGCTGTGAGATGCAAATAAAAACAGTGTTTCGCTGTGCTGGATTCCACGAGCCTCTTCCAAGTGCTTCTTCCCTTGGAAAGCTGGGGTCTAAGTCAGTGCCCTGCACTAAGGTAGACATGGGACATAAATCCCAGTGATACATAGTGAGGTAGCCATGAATGTGCTTGCCATAGTTTGAATGTTAAATGTCTCACACAAGCTCCTGTGATAATTCAATAGATCTCCAATGTGTGATGACCTTTTGAGAGGTTGTGGAATCACTCACCACTGGGACACGAGGCCAATCTGGTTAAAACATGATAATGGGAGGGCCCAAATTATATCTCACTTCCAATCCTTGTCTATCTGCCAAGAGGTAACACAGCACGCTTTCGCCACCACACTCGACGGCCATAATGGACTAACACTTCCTGAAACAGTGAATTAAAATAAATTCTGCCTCTCATAGCTTCCTTAAGGTATGTTGTCACAGTGGCCAAAAAGAAGCTAATAGTCTTTATTTGGTTTCCACTATTTTAATACTATTCTCTTCCAAAATTGACCCAAAAGCAATAGGAAAACAAAGTCATCTCCTGGAATTCCTCTAGGAATAGCTGAAAGTATTGCTTACATTTAGAAAAATGTCTGGTATTGCATGACTTTTCCTGGGATAGTCTGAACACATTTATTCATCCCCAATAGGGAATTGACCACAGACCAAAGAAACAATTCCATCCAAGTCTATGTTGGTGAGATGATAAGCTTGTGGGAACATGAGTGACTGAAAGGCAGCTCTAGCACTGAGAAGACTGCCTCAGGATGAGGTGACTCAATGAAAGCTGCATTCCTGGAGTTCTGTTCTCAATTTACAGACAGTTCAACAGGGGAGGTCTTCTTTCCAGCCAGTGCTGCTGCTTTTATCAGCTTGGGAGTGGCTTGCTGCATCTTGTCTGAGCCTCAGTCCTAGTGATATGTGTTCCTATTACATTGCAATATGTTCTTATTGGAATCTAATGTCTCCCAAGGGTGAATGTCACAGTCTGCCATGCAGTCCTGTGCAATGTAAGGATCTGAATGGATGAAGTAGAACTCATTTCTGAATCAGCAAAGCCCATCAGATTGTAAAATCTGACAATTTGTGTATAGTTTAACCAGACAAGAATATGATAATTACCAAGACTACCAGACAACTGCTCCATGAGGCTCCTCAGTTTGGCACTCAGCTCTTGACTATGGAGATCGAAACTAAGGAAGGAAGAAAAGAGAGGAGGGAGGGAGGGAGTATGGAAGGAAGAAGATAATACTTAAGAATTGTATAAAATATAATAAGACAATTTATATAGAAATAAAATTCAGGTAATAAATCAATATCCATACTTGTCACCAAGTTTTCTTAACTTTTATGAATAAGCTGAGAGGTAAAATTTATCTGTAAAGTGTCTGTATTTTATCTCTGATTGTATAATGAAGAAATCATTTACTTCAGCTACAGAAGTGAGAAAGCATTTTTCCAGTGATGATTAGTTCAGGGGAACACACACACACACACACACACACACACACACACACACACACACACACACAAATACACACAAATGCTCATATACATATATGGACATACATACATATATGTGTGGATAAATGAATGCTTGTTCATTTGCTGCTCCAAATAGTGACATAAATTACAGAGGCTCAAAATAATATCTAACTCTGAGATTGATTTTTGGAGGTAGTAAGAAGTATGCCTATCAAGGGTTTATAAAATTAAGCTGTATGTGTGGATAAATTGGACCGCAGTTTTCTGATTTTTTACATTAATTATAAAGAAAATACAAATACTACATCTAATTCCTGAGAGCACATAGTGCTATGGAATAGCTTCCATAAAAGAAAAAAAGACATTAAGCCTTTGCTATAAACCTACTTATAATTTCCAAGCTCAGATTAAAACACCTTAGTTTGGACAACAAAAATGAGGAAAGGGGTTTTAATTGTCTCTATTATCTTGAACTTGGGAAGTGTCTGAGGCTGAATTGCTTACAAAGAAATTTTGCATATTATAATCCAACTCAAGAAATAATAACAATTACTTTCTAAAGGCAAAAGTGTAAAATTAGGTGGCTTTGCTGAGCAATTAGAAGAAGGTACTCTTGGAAGAGACAGGCTTTCATTCACACCAGGAGCCACTGCTGATTCTCTGTGTCCCTGAGTAATTGACCGAGGCATCTTTGTGTCCAATTCTACTTTCATAGCCTCAGAAGTAAAATATGTTTTTGCAAATGTCTTAAACACCTCTAGTCGAAAGGCGAAGAATTCCATTGACAGCTTTATGAAGCTTTACATCAAAGGAGTAAAGTCTACAGAGGGAAAAAGAGGCATTGCTTAGAAATAAATGGCTTTGAATACAACACCAAATTAAATGTAAATTAGCACTAAATGTAATCGCCTCGTGTCAGACCGTCCTCCTAAAAGAGCACTTCTGTGGGTATTTGAACTTGGAGCATACATTTATTGAGAGTACACAATAAAAGGCTAGAGCTGGTTGTGCAATTTTGTATTTATAAGTTATTGGTTTAAAATGTTTCTGTGTGTGCACAATGGATTAAGTTATGAAACATGAAACTGTGTGAATCATGGGTAAGTTCTGTTCAAAGCACCTGAGGTCATGTTGTAGGATTGATCCATTTTTTTTTTCATTTTAAAAACCATAAAACAAGGTTATGGAGTTGGTCCCTAAAGTGAATGAAATCTTGGAAACTTCTTGTTTCAATGACTTGGTTTTCAAATTTCTGATTTATATTCTTTACATTCAAAGAAATAATATGGTTTAAATTGACTTTCATTAAAGAGGGTATTACAACTTCCATATTCTTAGCCAAATTGTGCTCTCAAAGTCAACAACCATAATTTTTTAAGTATTTGAACCTAAAAAAAAAAAAAAAAAAGCTGTAGACATTTTGACATAGAGCTCTGTAATCCCTTAACATTTTCCCTGTGAAGATGTGTGGTGTATGTCTTCTCCCTGAGTCTGAGTGCTTAGAGATCTTCATTAGTAGCTTATGAAAGAAGGGACACAGCAGATCTTGATGATGAGAAATTGCTATCAGTTCTACTCAGTTTTTCTGGTGGGGGAGGGGATTACCTGCAAGTCACTCAAGCAAATACCCCAAAAGGAAGGAGCCAAGACTCTCAACCATGGCTGAGTGCCAGACAACCATGTAACAACATGATGTTAATGTTGGTGTGTAATCTGGGAAGAATCTATTTGAGTCAACCTAACTAATAACTTACAGTGGTGCTAAGCCTGTCTCTCCAGGTTCTTCCAGGATTTCAAGTCCAGTGCAGGGTAAACTGTCTTTCTTGCTTGAAGTTATTAAGATCAAAATGATTTGGTAAACAATTGTAAGTCACTAGAAACAATTTGGGACTTGGAGCCTAGCTGTTGCTGTAACAGGTAACTGAGGTGTGAGACCATGACTTTGGAGTGATGTCAGCAGAAGCTGCAGAGCCTTGAGAAGAATCGAGTAGAATCCTGAAGAGTGTCAATGTGAGTGTTAATGAAAACATGAAGGGCCTCTAGAATAGTGTTAGTAGAAGTCTCAGGTCTCGTAACACCTATCTTTGGAACATTATAGTTGTTAATAAAATCAGTAAAAAAATGGAAGTCTGGTGATGAAGGAGTAGAAAACTTAATATAGGGCTGGAGAGGTGGCTCAGCATTTAGTTCCTCTTGCAGAGGATCTGAGTTAGTTCAATCCCTTGTGCAAAGCTTACAACTGCCTATAACTTTAGCTCCAAGTGATCTGAAATCATCTTTGGCCTCCATATACACTTGCACAACTCTCTTTCTCTCTCTCTCTCTCTCTCTCTCTCTCTCTCTCTCTCTCTCTCTCTCTGTCTCTGTCTCTCTGTCTCTCTGTCTCTGTTTCTCTGTCTCTCTCTGTATCTCTCTCTCCTCTCCTCTCTCTGTATCTCTCTCCTTTCTCCTCTTTCTCTATCTCTCCTCTCATTTAATTTGAAAATAAATAAATTAATTTGAAAATAAATCTTAGGAAAGTTTAGCATGTGTCCTGCTTTCTGAGTGCATATTAAACCACTAATTGGTTTAATTAGTGTTATCATAGCAAGATATTGCAGACTTAGTGAATCACACAATAAATATTTGTTTAAACACTTATTTCTATCATTTTAGGCTATGGAAAGCACAAGGCTCTGGTGTTGGCATGATCCACTTCTGATTAGAGGTGATCACATGGCTACAGAAATTTAAGGAAAGAAAGAAACTTATGGTACCTCTACTTTTTATAAGGAAATGAATCCTAGGTCTTTACTTAACAAAGAAAGATAATTACAAACCAATTTCCATCATGAACGTTGGAGAAACTGAAGAAGCTATTACAAATAGAAAGATTTCCCATACTCATGGATCAGTAGGATTAACATAACAAAACTGGCCATGCTAATAAAAGCAATCTACAGAATCAATGCAATTCCCATCAAATTCCCAAAAGCAGTTCTTTACAGATCTTGAAAGAATAGCTAAAATAATCCTGTATAATGAAAGAATGGGTAGAGGTCTCACTATCCCTGATTTCAAATTGTACTATAGAGATATAGTAATCCAAACCACATGGTATTGGCATAAACAAAAGCACATTAATCAATAGATTCAAACTGAAGATCCAGACGAATCCAAACATATTTGGATACCTGATTTATTTTTTTATAAAAAATCCAGAAATACACACACACACACACACACACACACACACACACACACACACACACACAAAAGCTTCTTCAACAAATGGTTCTGATATAACTAGATGGCTACATATTAAAAAATGCAAATAGATCTGTATCAACCTGCAAAAAGCTCAAGTCTAAGCAGGTCAAAGACATCAACATAAAGCCACTGAACCTGATTAAAAAGAAAGAAAGAAAGAAAGAAAGAAAGAAAGAAAGAAAGAAAGAAAGAAAGAAAGAAAGGAAGGAAGAGGAGAATAGTCTTGAATGTAATAGCTCAGAAGACAACTTTCTGAATCAAATACCCATAATGAAGACACTAAGATCGACAATAAATAAATAGGACCTCATGAAACTGAAAGTGTCTGTAAGGCAAAGGAAAAAGCAGCAGCCTACAGAAAGGGAAAATATTTTTACCAACTCTGAATTTAATAGAGGTTAATATCTAAAACACATAAAGAACTAAAAAAAAATCTAGATCTCCACAAAACCAAATAATCCAATTTTAAAATGGGGAGCATATCTAAATAGAGAATTATCAATAAAGAAATCTCAGATGGCTAAGTAATGTGTAAAAAAATGTTTAATATCCTTAGCCATTCCTCCATTGGAAGACTCCTCTGTTGCTAGTGGGAATACAAGCTTGTATAGCCACTATGGAATATCAATATAGAAATTCCTCAGAAAGTTTATTGGGAATCAGTCTCCCTCAAGACCCACCTATATATCACTCTTGTGCATTTACTCAAAGGACACTCCATCTTACCACAAGGACACTTGCTCAATCATGTTCATTGCAGCTTTATTCATAATGGCCAGAAAGTGGAAACAGCCTAGGAAAAAAAATTAAGAAAATGTGGTACCAATGGAGTATTATCCAGTCTTTAAAAAACAATGACATCATAATATTTGTAGGCAAATGGAACTTTAAAAAAAAAAAACCCAAACTCAGAAAGACAAACGTGGTATGTAATCACTTCTAAATTGGAATTAGCTATTATATAAAGGATAATCATGCTACAACCCACAGACCCAGAGAAGCTAAGTAAGAAGCAGGGCTCAAAGAGTAGGGGTGGGATATGGGTCAAGACACATGGGTCTACCTGGGAAAGTCAAATAGATTTTGTGGGTGTGAATGGAAGCAGGAGGGTCCAGTTTGGGGGTGGAAGGACAGAGTGCTAGGAAAGATGACTGGAATGGGAGGGTTTATTGGAGGGGAGTTATGTAGAAACCTAACTCAGTGGGAAATCCTTGGAATTTATGAGAGTGGCCCTATGAAAGTCTCCTCATAATAAGGAATATTGAGCTGGAACTGGCCTCTTTTATAACTAGGCAAGGCTCCCATCAGTAAGACTGAGACATCAACCCAGTCACAAAACCTCTGACCTATTTCCTATTTCCTATATGTCCTATTTCCAAGATATACTTGGATAATGGTGGCCTAGAACTTGTGGGAATGATTAACCAATGACTGTTCCAACCTGAAACCCACACAAGAGGAAGCTCACAACTAACACTGCCTCTATAGCCAGGAGCCAAAGGCCTACAGACCTGGGAAAGAACCAAATATAATTGGCAATAAATAAATAAATAAATAAATAAATAAATAAATAAATAAATAAATATTCTGATGTTATTCTACTATAATCATAGATCAGTGCCTAGTCCAATTGTCTGTAATCAGGGAGACATCATCCAGCAACTGATGGGAGAAGATTCAGAAATCCATATGCAAATACTAGATGAAGCCAGTGGAACACAAGGGAAGTGAGAAAGGAAGGATCCTAGGGACCAGAGAGGTCAAGGACACTATCGAACAAGACCCACAGAATCAACTAAGCAGGGCTCATAGAGGGTCACAGAGGCTGAAGTGATCATCACAGACCCTATGTGAGTCTGAGATACAGCCTTTGCATATATGTTATGTTTATATAGTTTGGTGCTCTTGTGGGACTCCTAACATTGGGAGTGGAGAGTGTCTCTCTGACTCTTCTGCCTGCTCTATGGTTCCTTTTCCTGGTACTAGGTTTCCTTGTCCAGCTTTGATATGAGGGTTTGTGCTAAGTCTTATTGTATATTGTTATGTATGTTTGGTTGATATCCCTGGGGGGGGGGGTCTGCTCTCTTCTGAATGGAAACAGAGGAGGAGTGGATCTGGGGAAGAGGGGAGGCATGGGAGATTGCAGACTGGGAGGAGTGAAGCAGGGAATCTACAGTCAGAATGTAACAAATGTAAAAAAAGAAAAAGAAAAATTAGGTACATTTATACAATGGAGTATTATTCAGCAATTTAAAAATTGCCATCATAGTATTTGCAGACAAATTGATGGAATTAGAAAAACAAAACATCCTGAGTGAGGTAATCCAGGCCCAGAAAGATAAATATGGTATGCATTCACTAATAATTGTCATTAGCCCTTAAAAAGATGATAATCAAGTTAAAATCCATAGACTTATAGAGAGTTTAGGTAAAGAGGAGAGAGGAAGGTCCAGGTGGGATTCAGCATCTCCATAAGATAGAGAATAGATTTTACAGGTGAACTGTGAGTGGAGGAATCAGGTTTTGGAGGAAGATGGGGTGGAGGGAGATGAATACAGCAAGAGACAGCTGGAATTGGTGGGTGTTAGACAGGATGGTATGGAAACCTAGTGCAGCAGAAACTTCTGCTATCTATGAAAGTGATCCTAATGAGCACTAGTAGTCATGGGGAATGAAGAGTCTCAACTGGTCTTATCTTATAACCAGGCAAGACTTCCAGTGGTGTGACTAGGTTAGATTCAATTGTGTTGTTGGTCAAGGAAAGCCCAAGCAACCCAGGCTATACACTAAGACTAAAGATTGCTCTCTGCAAAGTGACAAAAGGTCCCATTGCCAAGGACAATATCCACACAACTCACTAAACATGGAATAGTTGATCTGGTACCTATCTGGAGCCTACATCCCTAAGTTCTAGTCTCTTTGATGTGGGAAGATACTTTGTAGGCTACTGAAAGAGAAATGGGGACACCAACTCAACCACAAAACCACAAAACCCTTGACCTATAAACTGTGCTCCCTACAAAATATGCTAGGGCGATGGAACAGATCTTGTGGGAGTTGACAACCAATGTCTGATTTGATCTAAGGCCCACTCCACAAGATGGAATTCATACCTAAAACTATTTGGATAACTAAGAACCAGAAACTAGATAGCACAGACCTGGGGTAAAACCAACTACCAGTCTTAATAAAAATCATAAAAGTGATTCCTTATTATGTTTTGCTACTCTCAATAGATAAGTGCCTTATCCAGTTGTCTTCAGAGAGGCTTCCTCCAGCAGCTGATAGAAACGGATGCAAAGACCCACAGTCAAACAATGGAGAAAGAGAGTCTGAATGTGAGGTTCTCATCAAATCCCTCATCTCAGAGCTCAGGAAAGTCCTAGGAAGAAGAGGCAGAAAGATTGTAAGAGCCAAGAGGAGTTATAGGACAATGGGTGAACAAGGCCCTCTGAATGAACTTAGTAAGGTGCATATGATCACAGGGCCTGAAGCAGCAAGCACAAGGCATATAAGAGTCTGCACCAGGTCCTCTGAGTATATACTATAGCTATGAGCTCAGTCTTTTACAGGATTCCTGAGTATGAGAATGAATGTGTCTTTGACTATTGTACCTGCTCTTGGGACTCTTTTCCTCTTGTTGGGTTACCATGTCCAACTTTGATATGATAGTTTTTCCTTCATCTTACTGTATTTTATTTTGCCATGTTTGGTTGTTATCTTTTTAATCTCGTTAATTTCTAATGAGAGACAGAAAGGAAGTGGATCAAGAGGGAAGGGGAGGTAGAAGAAACTGAAGAGTAGAAAGAGGAGAAATAATAATCAGGATATATTATATGAGAAATGAGTCTATTTTAGTTTTAAAATGTATGTGTAATGTGCTGTGCATAATGGATGTGTGTGCACATGGGTAGACATATGTACATGTGCATGTGGAGATAAGCGGTTGATAATCAGTACTACCTTTACTACTCACTCCCTACCTCATTTTCTAAGGCAGGGTCTCTCTATGAACCTAAAGTTTATCAATGTAGGTAGACTAGCTTCATGAAGTTAACTCTTTCTGCCACTCCAGTACTGGGTTACAGGAGTATGCAGCCACATCTGTGTGCTGGGGATACAACCTCAAGTCCCCATTCCATCACAGACAATTTTTTTTTGATTGAACCATCTACCCAGCCATTCTTTTAGAATCTTTTACTTGAGAAGCAGGCAGATCTCTGTGAGTTCAAGGCCAGCCTGGTCTACAGAGTGAGTGTCAGGAGAGGATCCAAAGCTACACAGAGAAGCCCTGTCTTGAAAAACAAAAACAAAAAAAATTAACCTGTGTTATTTTTCATAATATCATACATATGTACAATAAAATGTGATCATATCCTCTTCCCATCTTCTCTTTCAAAACAACCCTTATCTCCCCAGCCCATTTCCATGTCAAATTCATGTTTTCTGCTTTTAATAACCCTCCAAACCCAGTTAACACTATCTATAATGTGAATGAGTATATAGAGGCCACAAGAGCATAGAAAGTCTACCAGCCTCCATAACCCCCAATAAAGAAGAATTCTCCCTTCCTAGCAACTGCCAATAGTTCCTCATTATGAGATGGAGTCACATCTATGCTGGCATGATCTGGATAGATCTTGTTTAGGTAAACACAGTTGTTGTGAGTTCATGAACATTATAGCCATATCATCCAGAAATAGCATCCTTCACCCTGAACCATGGTAGTTGTGGAGCTAATATATATATTTCCCATTTAGAACTGAGCCCTCTGATTTCTATTACTTTGGCCAGCTGTGTCTCTCTTCATTGATTGATACCTTCTGAAAAATAAATAAATAAATAAAAAAGAAAGAGCACTACTATCAAAGATTGAGAGCAACCCAGATCTATTGATAAAACCATAAATATTTACAAGGCAGTTAAACAAGCACAATTTAGTAAAATAACAATAGCAGCTTCTACTGTAGGGTCTATTCCATGATATTCATAGCCAAGGGCTTTTGACCAGTATTACAGTGCCAGGTGTGAAATTTCTCCTATATATCAGGACTTAAATTCAACAAGAACAGTTATCCCATGACAGTCATGCCACTATTGCACTAGTTTGCTCATCTTTTCTGACAGGGAAGTATTGCAGCATGTAGGGTTCCTTTTCTAAATGGCCCTGTCTTCATGCACATTAGTAATTCACTATATACATTTTTAGGAAATGGAATTCAGTTCAGTGGCCTCAAGTTCTCTAGCTGTTTAAATACCATTTCAAAATCTGTACTTCTTAGTTATATACAAACTTAAATTTAGAAGATGATGAACGAACCCTTAGAGTTTGTAAGATTGGTAGAAGCAACTCTTGTCACACCTGATGACCTGAGACCCACACGGTAGAAACAGAAAACAGACTTTTTGAAATTTGACTTCTTGTCTCCACACATGTCCTGTGGCAAGCCATGCCAACCCCCACCCCAAACACAGAACAATTAAATGTGATTTTTTTCCAAAAAGAATACATTTGTAAATAAAGAATGTGATATTCTCACTCCTGCCATCTTCAGATGATTAAAAAGATTCTCAGCAATGGAAATATCTCAGCTCAAATCAATTCTAGTGTGGCATGAAAAGAACACTTGTTAAGACCTAAAATAGTTTTAAGACAAAAACCTCACAGACTGTGTAGGTAGCCACAAATCCTCAGAGGACATTCAGGGTACAGCACCCACAAAACTGGATGGTGTTTAAGAATCTCCAAAGTTCTGATCCCATAGCACCTTTGCCACAGGGTAAGGGCAAGAAGGGCTCAGAGCACCCATCTGTGCTTTGGTTGTTGTCTTTTCTGTTAGTACACTGGGACAGTCAGTGCCTACCTGACTCTATACAACACAGGAAGATTCTCACCAGTCCTGCTGCTGGTTGCACCCTGGTTATCATCCACCTTGCAGCTCTACCCAAGGGCATGGTTCACAGATACTTCTTGGAGGAGGAAGATGGCCCCTGAGACTCACTGGAGACAGATTTGTTGGAGACAGGCAGGAGAATTTATTGGGATTCACATTCTTCCTTTCCTGAGGCTGAGGTATGCTGTTTCTGCTTCCCAGGTAGGGAATTTGTTTATGCATTGAGGGCTCACTGCTCCCACCTGGAGCATCACCATTTTTCTCTTCAGTGCTCATGAGCAACTGTTTTAACTGCAAACATCACCTTTCTCTAGTCTTCAGGGAGATGTGCCACCCTTCTGAAAATTCACAGACTGTCTCTGCACTCTGCAAAGTCTGTCCTTCTCAGTAGCTGTGACCCTTGTAGCTTCTCATCTGGGCACCCTGAAGCCTACTGAATTACCTTAAGTAAAACCACTGAACTATTTTAGGTAGCATCTTGTATCTCCTTTCCCATTCAAGTTTCCACTCTCCTATCTAAACTGTTCCCACCTAGCAAACAAAAGCTTTACTTGGGTTTTTGATTGGTTGGTTGATTTGATTTGTTTTGTTGTTGTTTGTTTTTTGTTTGTCTGTTTGTTTGTTTGTGTATCCACTCTACTTTTGGGAAGCCAAGCCAAGAATGCAATTGAAGAATCAACTGTGTCACGTGTACAGGACATTATATATTCTAAGGCCAGAGATTTATGTCTGATGTCTTCCCCAATCCCTTCTCCAGCTTCATTTTTGAGAGCATCTCTAACTGAACTTAAAGTACTAATTCAGCTAAACTGGTCAGCCAGCAAACCCCATAGTTCTCTTCCCACATAGTAGAATTATAGGTGCTCATTTTTCTATATGGGTGCTAGGGATTGAGCTCACATTCAGGATTGGCTGGCAAATACGGTATTAACCTAACTATCTTTCCACCTCCAGAAGAACTTTAAATCTCTACTTTAATCATTAAATAGATAGTATGCAGGCTGTACATGTATATTTGTTTATTAAGGGCTTATCTATCACAGCAATAGCTATGGCAAGACAGAACTTTGTAATAACACTGTCAGGCTAATTAAAATTGATCAACATTGAGCCTGAAATTATTAATGGGGATTCTAATATCAATACTGTTTTTTTTTTGTTTTTTGTTTTTGATTTTTTTTCGTGTGTGTGTGTGTGTGTGTGTGTGTGTGTGTGTGTGTGTAATGTATACATACATACATACATACATACATACATACATACATACATATAATGGCTTCCAGATTTGTGTTTTTATGGGATTCCTGAATGTTATGAACAAGTATGTCTCTGCATCTATATATATTTCTTGGTCCTTTTCTGTTTTGTCCTATTCTGATTTGTTTTTGTTTTATATTATAAGGGATATACTATTATCCCTTAGATGCCCATTTGTTTTCTAACAAGAGACAGAAAGGGAGTAGATTCAGATAATTGGGGAGATAAAAAGAAACTGGGGACTTGAGAGAGAGGAACCTGTAATCAAAATATATTGTATGAAAAAATCTATCCTTAATAAATGAAAAAATAAAAATACTCTAATCTAATTATGAACAATATTTGTTGAGTTTGCCATCTGCAAAGTTTATCTTTCATTGCTTGTTTTATTTTGAGAAACAATTTTGTTATCTCTAATCAAAAATGGATTATCAAATGTTCTGCTCAAAACTTTTATTCCAGAGAATAGAACTTCTGAGTGATAAATAGAAGATCAAGTCAGTCTGCCTTCCCATTTGTGAATCTTACAAAGTTGTTTCAGCTAAGGTTTCTGTCTACTTGTTTCCACATTGGAGGTTTTAGTGCATAATTTCTTAGCTCCTTTGCTTTGGAGCCTATGGTGAGGTTACATATGATAGCAGCAGTAAGTGGCTCAATCATTTACCACATAGCCATGTTGGGCAAAAAGAGAGATCAGAAGAGACAAAGGTCTCGTCTCATTAAAGCACAGGCCACCAACTAAGACCTCTCACTAGGCAGTCCTCTTGAAGTTTCTTCTACCTCTCAGTATTTGGGGGTTGCAAGGAAGCCACTGGATGACATTGCT
The DNA here is from genome assembly GCA_030556225.1 of Cricetiscus sungorus. Classification (NCBI taxonomy): domain Eukaryota; kingdom Metazoa; phylum Chordata; class Mammalia; order Rodentia; family Cricetidae; genus Cricetiscus; species Cricetiscus sungorus. The sequence continues at coordinate 13,415,164 of JANBXA010000729.1, read as the reverse complement.
AACACACACAAAAAAAATAGCATTTGCTGATTTGAGCCTCTTTTTACTTGAGATGATCACTACAAATGGAATGAGACATCTGATGTTAATGGCATGGGTATGTAATATACTGAACAGTCAGAATGCTTAAATACTGCTTGGCCTATAGATTTAGGTCATCTCAGAAGTAGACTTCTGTGTTCTAGAAGTTTCCTAACCATCTCCACAACCTCTACAAACCCTTGGGTTTGATAAGCATCACTTTTCTTCTAGAGGCTTCACATACACCTAAGCCAGTCCCCACAGCCTCCATCTTAAAATTTCAGGCAGAGTTTCAAGTATCTGAGGCTAGCATATAATTTTTTATGTAGCTCAATATGCCCTTGAACTTCCGATGCTCCTACCTCTTTCTTAGCAGTGCTGGAATGACAGGCATGCAACACATACCCAGATTAAGGGATACTGAGGATCTATCCCAGGGCTTCCTGCATGCTAGGTAAGCATGCCATCTACTGAGCAGAACCCCTCCTCCTCCACCAATCCCACACCCCTGAAGCTGATGGTCTTTTAAAAAAAGAAGAAAAAAAAAACAGGCAGAAAGAAATTGTGGGGCATCCTCATTTGTAACAAGACGAATGACTCCTGAAGAAAAAACAAAAACAATGGAATAATTTTAGAGAAAAATATTTTAAAACAACACAGTTAAAGAAGCAAAAACTCACTGGGTGTGTAGACATCCAGCCTCTTGTATAGTAAGCACTATCCTCACTTCCTGTGACCCAAATCAACTCTACAAGACCTGTCCCAAATGGACCCAGAAAGCTGAGTGAGACACACACAATTGATAAAACAAAACATATGTGGAAGGAGAGGGTGGGTTGCAGAGGAACACAAGTACTGAATAGAAAGGGATGAGGATGTGTGAAGATGTAGGTGGAGTTCCACACTCATTTACAGAAGTACTGATGGGAAGGGGAGCCAGTACACACAGCTTGAGGGGGGGGGGCTGACAGGAAGAGGCAGGGCAGTCTTAAGGCCTCACTTCATAGATGCTGAGTGGACAGCCTGATCTGTATCAGCTCTAAAGGAAGAAATGCAGTTCACTTGCTTTCAATTCTCTGTTCTGCATTTTCTAATGAATGGCCTCACTGCTTTGCATGACAAAGGGTCAAAGATGGAAGGGAGTTTACTAGCAAGATTTAATGCTATTGCAATGATTCCATCCCTTACCTTAATAAAAATCTTGTATTCCAGATTTAGTTCTAGAAGACAGACATATAGGACTACCTTTACAATCTATAAAAGGAAAGGCATGACCTGTTTGCTGTTTTGGTGCTTGCCTTACTTTTCCTACCTGGATTTCTTGATTTTACTTCTTACCTTATCCTCAGCTTGCCTGGGGTTTGTTGGATATGCTGTATGGAACAAAATATCAAGGTGGAAAGACATGTGAAGGACCATACAGAAAGGCAAATTTGGAGAAGAAAGGAATTAATAAGGTCTCACCTACAATCGTGGGTTCTGAAGACCACAACATCAGAACTGTGACTCTCCAAGGTCTGGAGAAGCAGAGTTCACACCAAAGGCTTCACATTATGATCTGATGAAGGAATCAAAGAGTCCTTTTCTGTCTGGCCTGGATTTCAGATTTCTCTCTAAAACTAGAATGCTATGCTGGCAGGCAGCTACACCCCCCGCCTTTTCCTCTCTCTCTCTTTTTGTAGGTTATAAAAATAGAGGGAAAGGGGAGATCCCAAAATAGGATTTCATCATTTAAACCGAGAGAAATCCCACCAGCAGGCTGCCTGAACATATATGTACAATTCCCTCACAATCTTAAAAAACAAAACAAAAAAATTATAAAACCGTAATTTGTATTTGGTAATTCTTGCTGAGAATGCCCTCTTAAAGCCTTTAGCAAGATATGGTCTTTCAAAAATCCCCACAATATCTAAAAGAAAGAACAGCTGGAGATTTTTTTCCTACATAAAGGTGTTTAAATTTGTGTTCCAGGCAATAGCAATTATAAAAGTTACTATCATTAGAAGAGTAAAACATCATAAACCAAGTTATTTTATAGCAGTTCAATGTGTATGCTACATTTATTCAACTATTGCTTTGCTGGAAAACTGCCTTTCAACATTTAAGATAATTTTTTGATGTGTTTTTCTTCATAGATTGCTAGTTTCTGAAATCTTCATGGTGGATTTTCCCACATGCTCCTTTATGGAATTGTGTTCAGACCTTGCAGAAGTAGGAATTGCACATCTCTATGCGAGCTTAGGAAGCACATGGTTTCTGGCATGCAATTGGTTTCTCTCCAAGGCAGTAGTAAGAAATTGCTTGGGTGGCATGTGACATTTGACTCTTTCCAAGTATTTTACTTGCATTACCTAATTTATCCCTTACAGCAAACCACAAAGGAATCGTTGTTTTTGACTTGTCCATTTACAGAAGAGGGAGCTAAGACAAAATCTCAATAAGACTTTGCAGTTCACAGACTTGGCATGATCAGGATGAAGAATTACACTCCGAAACCAAGCTCTGGAGAGTGTACTCCCATCCTGCATGTGCCTTATTCATCACTCCCACATTTATTTCTCTGTAATAAGGAAGGTTTTTCTTTATCTTGTAGTCAAGTCCTCAGCCTCTTTCTGGTCCATGTTTCATAGTGAAGCCAAAAGAGAGCTCTTTGAAACAAGAAACCTTCAATTCAAGGTAATGAACTATGTTAGTCACTTTTCATTATTGTGACTCTACATCTGAGAAAATGACTTAAGGAAATGTAGATGTTTGAATAAGAATAGCCCCCACAGGCTCATATATTTGAATGCTTAGTCACTAGAGAGTAAAATTATTTGAAAGGATTAGGAGGTGAGGCCTTGTTGGAAGAAATGTGTCACTGGTGGTAGACTTTGAGGTTTTAAAAGCCTGTGCCAGACCCAGTGTCTGTCTGCAAATCGAAATGTAACTATCAGCTACTGCTTTGCTACCATGATCCCTGCCAAGACAATAATAGACTAAACCTCTGAAACTATAAGCAAGCTTTACAAGGGTTGACTTTTTTAATAGTGACTCTTCACAGCAATAGAACTGTGACTGAGACAGGGAAAGGAAATTTGTTTTGGCTTACTGCCTCAGAGGTTTCAATCCACGATCATTTGACCTCATTGTTTATGAACCTCTACACAATGGGGCAGAGCATCACGGAGGCTTGCCTCTTGACAGATAGGCAAAGAGAAAGATGGGAGCCAGGGACAAGATTAATCCTTCAAAGCCATCCTTCATGTGACTTACATCCCTCAACTAGGTTCCACCACCTAAGAGTACATGGGTATATGAAGTCATCAATGGATTAATCCTTTAATATAAACATTCAACAATGAGTTCACCAATGGATTGGTCCATTGATGAAATTAGAGGCCTTGTGTTCTTCTGAGCACCTTGAAAATTCTACCAGCTAGCACAGGATTCTTCAGGGACAGGTTTAGATTCAAACCATCACATTCATATACAATCCGTAGCAGGATATCACCGTACACTGTTTTTGAGATTGTTCTCCAAGTACCCATCCATAGAGCATTTATTATAAGCATAGTGATCAGCTATGGAAAGATGAAGAGGGTCTGTTGACTACAGAAGATCCTTGGGGTGACTGAGATGTGTTTTGGGTGGTATAGGTTCCTAGGTGTTACCAGTCAAATTCACTGACCTTTTCTTTATTTCCCTACAAATCATTCCTCATTAAATAGAATGCAGGAAAGGACATGGAAATAAGTCACTGTTACATTTACTTATCTAAAATTCGCCATACCCCACCTTCTTCTTTAGCCTCATTTTCCACCTGTGTCCTTGCTTTCTGCATCTCTCACCAGAAGAATTTGCTTATCTTTCCATCTACCTAATTATTTTTTCCTACTTGTAGGTTCTTTCTTTCTGTGCTTTTCAGACCACTGGCCTACCTGCCTCATGAAAACTAACTTTTTGTTCACAACTTAGCTTTTATAGAAAATAATAAGAGCTTGGATCAGCAAAATAATATCCAGCCCTCTGACTCAAGCTGACCATTGTCTGTGTCAGAGCTTGGTCAGTTTTGTTGTTGCTGCTGGGGTTCTGGTTTTTTTTTGTTTTGTTTTGTTTTGGTTTGGTTTTTTTGTTTTGGTTTGTTTTTTTTTTGATACATGTTTTGTTCTTTTACTTGACTGCTTTTCAGAGCAGTTGTAGGTTCACAGATGAATGTAAATTGTGGAACTCCCTCCACCCCAATGTTTATGCACAGCTTCTCCCAGTGACAACATCCTGCATCTATACAAATAGTTTATATCCCTTTAGTCACTCTTCTAATCTCTGACTCCTCAAAAGAAAGATCTTTGCCAGCATTTATTGTAATGTACCTCCATCCTCTTCTGTGGTGCAGTTGGTTGTTCAATGAGCATATGATATTCATCCTTTTCTTTAGATTCTTAGTTCAACCCTTAATCTAATTCACTTTACAGGTCAGTAGAATTGCATTAGGACACTTATTATTCGACATGTGAAAAGGTGAATTTTATTTGCCAGGAAAAGATCTAGCTGCAAACACGAATGATGGCTGCTTGACAAGTAGAAAGCAAGGCTGGAGAAGTGGAAGCTTTGAAGCTTAAAATGTGTTTTCTAACTTATTGAAAACTTATTTGAATCTGTATTTCAAATATTGGAAAAGAGAGAGGGAAGGGGGAAGGAAAGAAGGGAGGGAAGGAGGGAGGGAGGAAGTAGGGAGGCAGGAGCAATTTCAAATTGTCTTATAAAATAGATTACAAGTAGTTGCTATCTCCAGCCTCTATCCATATCTTTAACGACATTGTTCATAGATGCTCTCTTACATATTTAATTAATACAAGTCATATTCCCTCATATTTTCCATTGTTTTTCAACCTATCCAATTATGTTATGTAATAAATGTATCTTAATACTTGATATTCTTATCCATCCTGTTTTAAAAGTCTGCTTTGGAATTTACTAAATTAATTTACCAGTATGATTTTTTAAACCAATGTGCCTTTAATGAAAGAGTCCACACTATGCTGAAATAGGTATTTTGATCTAAAACCAATTTAGACAGAACAATACAAAAATCTGGTTTAGTTGGATTGTGGCCATTTTGGAAACCATACAACCTAATTTTAATTATGTATATTTCTACTCTTCAGTGACTTTTTTGGTAGGTAGATCTCCCAAGTTAGAGATGACAAAGGTAGTAGAAGTTCAAAATAAATCTCATGAACAAATACAGAAGAAACTTTCCACAAAAGCTTCTCTGAAGCTTGTTGCTAATCAATGGATCATATGCTCTCTTACTTCAGCCTAGAGACAAGGGTCTCTTTGTAAGTCAAGAGATTTCAAAACCCCAACTTTAATTATGCATCTGCTTAAAAGTTCTACAAAAAAAAAAAAAAAAAAAAAAATACAAGTCAGTTGTCAGATGAAATACAGATTTTTCTATATGTTCCTTTTGGGAACCAGCAGACTGCTGACCCCACCCCCGACAATGAGCAGGACACTCATGGCCATGTCATGGCTACATCAGGCTTTACCTGGCTGCCTAAACATGCACAAGCTCCCTTTAAAGCAAGTGCGCCAAGCACGCCACTCTTTTCCTCCCTCTTTGGCTCCTTCTCTCTCTCTTTCTCCTTTTCTCTCTTTGGTTCCTTCTCTCTTGCTCCTTCTTTCTATTGCTTTCTCTCTCTCTCTCTCTCTCTCTCTCTCTCTCTCTCTCTCTCTCTCTCTCTCTCTCTCTCTCTCTCTCTCTCTCTCTTGCTGTCTCCCTCTTCCCTACTTTCAAATGGCCACCAGCTACCCCCCTTTCTTTCCCCTCTCTCAATAAACTCTATGTGGGTGCTGAGTCTCGTGTTGGTGTTTCTTAGGAAATAATTACAGCAAAAGAACAACAGTTCCTTCCTCTGTGACCCAGAGCCAGTTTTGCTCAGAAGCCACTCTGAGACAATTGCACAAGGACATCTGTGTGTCCCAACCAATTAGTGCTAATGTACACATAAGCACAAGACACATTATCTGTGGATTTCTATTGAATACCTAGAGAAACTAAATGCTTGACTTCAATGTCAGTTGTTACAGCAAGTATTTTCAACAAGGACATTGCTACTGTCTGACGAATAAGGTTGAAATAATCTGTTTGGCTAACCTGAGACATCTTGTAAGAAAAAGAGGTGAGGAGTCTTATATTAACTTATTTAGAATTCCATAAACATTTGCAAAATGGTTGACTGCATGCATGCACGATGAGATTGCCTGAAGTTTTCAGATATTTGCACACAGATATGAATCTCAAATTGTGTCCCTTTAAAAACCAACAGCAACTTGGAGAAAATGGTCCTTCTACACTTAACCTTTCCCTGTCAACAGTCATGAGCCTACTTACTTCTAATAAACTCACTTCTATGACTTGGTGTGCTATTGCAGGAATATCACAGCTTCCAGAACTTGGCTTAAGGAAACACAGAATGCTGATGATGGACTTTTAGGTGGGCATAGTCTATTGTCATACTCTATTTGTTCTCTTATTGCTGGCTAAAATAAGTGTATGCTGCTCTTGCCAAGAAATTTTCTCAAGGGCCACTTCCAAAGTGAATACACAGACACAGCCTCATACCTAACAAGCAAATTGAAATGTTTGTTTAGGAAGATCCTCCATTATGTCACTGTCTATCTTTCATTAAGATGAATCCATTGGTGTTTTATTCTCAAAAATAAAACCCTCCAGTTACGTTATGGTCTGAAATGGTTTGATCATTCGGCCTTTTCTGTAACTCACATTGAAATTTTATCCCCATAAAGAGATAGTAGGTGGTGGGATCAGTTAGGAAAATGAGTATGACTCCATTGTTGAAATAAATTAATTCTATTCAATTTTTAATGAGTCCAGGGATCAATAAGTGACCTCAAAAGGACTATTACAGGGTCCCTGCACAGATAGAGGAAAGTGAACATGGGCTCCCACACCTAACCAGGAAGCTATCTACAATTGGTACCCACTGACAAAAAGGAAAAATGCCCTTATCAGCTAGAAACTGTGTTTTCAGCCCCCAGGACCAAATTTCTGTTCTGAATTTAGTCAGCCTGCCTACAACAGTTTGTTTCATTATCCTGCCTCTTTCTTTTTAAACTAATGACTTAACCAATTTACCCTTTATGGTGCTATTGGGGATTGACCCCAAGGCCTTGCGAGTACCCTCCCACTAAGTCATACCTACAACCCTCTGTTTATTTTTCTACTATGACAGGGTCTCTTCATGTTTCACTTGAACTCATTCAGGAGCCCAGGCAAGCCTCAATAGTGATACACCTCCCTGTGCCTCTATGGAAACTGGGTTTACAGGACAGGTTCTATGTTTTTCACTAAACACTGTGAAATTTCATGTATATAGCTGATCACTCCTTAGTTTCCCAGTTGTCTTTGTGGTCTTAATTTCTGTAGAAGCTTCAGCCAGAATTTCTTTCTCATCTGTTTTCCCCTCTGACTGGGGAGCCCCCATACTTACTGAAATAGTGTCAACACACTACTTTTCTGAGTTCTGACACTGAAGCTATACCCTATTATAAGCTGAAGATATCATATGTGCTACACATATCAGTCACTTCCATGTCTTTACTTCTATTCAAATTTCTTCCTTTTTGGTTTTCAGTCCTAGAAAACTGATTTCCCTGACTTCCCTCCCTTCTTAATTTCAATGCTCACATTTCAAGCAGTCTTATGCATTGTAAGATCACACAGTAAACAAGCCACACTCTGCATTACTGACATCTCTCTCTTCTGAACAGCAGGATATGTTTCTTATCTGTGGAGTTTTCTGCCTGCCTGTGTTTTGTTTGTTCTTTCTGCTCTCCCTCCCCTAGAAGATAAACACTGCAGGATGTGGACAGCTCTGTCATACCCCTACCCACACCTTTCCAAAATTCTTTAGCTGAAGGCAGGAGCTTCTTAATGCTCAGTCTTTTGCTGCAGATCCCCAAGAAGTTTGTAAATTTACAAAGTGTATCCACGTTGAATGTGAAGGCCTATGCATTTCCAACCATGCCAGTATTTGTGAGCCTAAAAAACAAATGTTGTGAAATTGGTCAACATGCTGAGCCCAGAAAGGATGCCCAGCTGTGGGGCTCTCAGGGCGGATGGGAAACATGGAGAAGGAGCAGGCTATAAGAACCTCAAAATCAGAGGTAAAGGAGGGTGCAAAATACCCTCAGCAGGGCAGTCATGTGTGCATTGTTGTTAATAAAGCTACAAGGAATACACAATGCTGGAATTTGGGACTTGAATTTATTGCCCTTTTTAATGCTCCTTTGCTCTATTTAGCATTTGAAATTCATGGACATTAGTTTGTTTTATTTTTATAAACATGTATATTACACGCACTGCCTTTGTAAATGCATTGGCAGTTCTATCTTTAGAGTCTGGAGCTTTCAAGTCTGTGCTGGGCCTTTTTATGGCTGTGAACTCATTTCCAAGTCAATATTAAAAAAGAAATCAGCATCAGTTAATCACATTGTCTCTTTTATTTAACTTGTATTTGATGTATGAAATCTTTCCGGATGAATGGTAACATTTTGTTTTATTAGAGATTAGCTCCCACTACTGTTTTCTGAGAACTTTCCGGCTCAATTCTTTCTGCAGGAACTTGTTTTTAAATCAGCCCCAGAGACTTCAAACTCCAAGGAGCTCAGCAAAGGGCATGTGAAGCATCTGTCTGTTGCTGAATGAATCAGAGTTCCTCCTTTGAAGTTGTCCTGTTATTAGATATATGCATTAGTCCCAGCACCTCCACAGCCTGAGGACTAATGGTTCAGTATACTATAAGAAACAGCAGAGAAATAGAGATTGCTCCTTGTTAAAAAGCAACAAAGCTCCCTCATTACAGCAGCATCTTCAGGCTGTATATCCTTGAGAACATTCCATCTAACAGTCATCCATCTTGACAAGCTTTCTAGCAGTCTTCACCCTCCAATGAAGTTAAAGTAGCCCAGGCTTGCTTCAAAGTTGCTATTCTCCTGTCTCAGTCCCTCAAGTGCTGGGGTTACAGGCTTACAATATTGATACATACAGTTCTATAACATATTAGTAATTGTTTTATTTTTCATCTTTATTGATATATAACTAATGAAAATTATATATAGTCATTATATACAATATAACATATATGTTTATACACACATGAAATGATTGCCAAAATCAAGCTAATTAGTACATCTGTTGTTCTATATTTTTAACTTTGTGTGCGTGAGTTTGTGTGTGTGTGTGTGTGTGTGTGTGAGTGTGTGTGTGTGTGTGTGTAGCAAGAACACTTAAAATCCACTCTGTTAGCAAGCTTCAAGGGCATCATACATTATTTCTTAATTTTTATTATAAGTAGTGTATGATATATATATATATATATATATATATATATATATATATATGAGTGTGGGCATGCATGTGGAGGTCAAAGAACAACTTTTTGGAGTAGGTCCTCTCTTTCCACTATAGGATGTTGGGATCAAATTCAAGTCATTAGGTTTGTGCAATAAGTCCTTTACCCACTGAGCCATCTCCTTGACCCCCACACACTATTATTAACCAGGGTCAATATCCTGAACATTAGTTGTCTCAACATATTTATCCTACAATTGAAATGTCTACCTTCTGGTCAGCATCTCCCCATGCTCCCCTCCCAAATATTGACTGCCACTATTCTACTTTCTGCTTCTACGGATTCAGTGTCTAAGACATTAAGTTCTACATGTGAGTAAGATTTGAATTTGTCTACCTATGCCTGGTCTCCTTCTCTAGTGTAATGCACTCAAGAGTCTTCAAAATTATCACAAATGACAAATTACCTTCATTGTTCTGGCTGGATAATATTTTTCTGTGTGTAGACATCACAATAAGAAAATTTTTCAAGAGTCAATCAGAAGAAAAATATGTTCTCCAAAGTGTCTATACCTAAGAATAATTTTTCATGTTTGAAAGGTTGGAAAAGAGAGATGAAGGTACTGATATTATATTCTTTGTTCTGAGCCTAGCTAGCCTTTAATGGCTGAACCATCTCTCTAGCCATATATACAAGGATCAGTGTGAATAGAAATTGGATTGTTTTGTTTTGTTTTTTTACATTCATGGATATCTGCTATTCAGTGGGTCAGATGCAGGGTTCTTATGAAATGATTTCTAGGATTGAGATACCTCATTAATCCCACAGAAGTTCAGTCCAGCACTGTGTAAATGAGGAAACTGGGTTTCCTAGTAGTGAATCCTGTGTACTGCACACTTTGCTGCTGAAATGAAGGGAGTCCTAGGTATCTAGGCCCATGCACAATTATTGTCTGCTGGGTTGCCACTTGGCCAATCCCGTTCTATTTGTTCGTCATTCTGAAACTATTAGGAAATTGTCTTCAGAATCTGTCTCTGCAGTATGCAAACCCCAACCTTTCCAACAGAAAAAAAAAATGCCTACCAATCTGGGCAGGATGAACAATGATAGCTTCTCACAGCTTTCTTTGTCCCTCATCTCTTTGGTCACAAGGGCAGTTAAAGTTACGTTCATGCCACTCTGTGCAAGAAAGGACAGTTGAGCCTCCAGAGATCAGCCCCTTACTGTTTTATTTTTCTCATACTGTGTCATATTTAACAACAGAGGAGAGTGCTCCTACATTCTCATACTGGACACCTGGAGTCCCAATCTACAGATAATGAGTAAGGCTCTAATTTGAACCAAGAGGGTTACCACACTGGACAGCAGGAATCTTTCAATGAATGTGATGAGTGAATAGCTGAAATCTAAAGGCAAAAGCTGGCCCTGTCTTTTCGAGTGAAAATCCCCAGGTGGTGAAGAATCAAATGGCTAGAATTTTTTTCTATACAGATTGACTTAGGGCTACAGACATGATACAATAGCAATACCCATGAGTCCAGACAGATGAAGTTGTGTAGAGGACAAACTTACATCTTAGTGGAAGGATGGGTAAACTTCAAGTAGAATTGTAGGCAACAGTTTTCCCATGGTATATGAGCAGAGGCAGTCTGAGTATCTCTGTCCAGCTTCTGGGAGAAGCTGAAGAGTGAGGATAGCTCTTGACAGATAAGGCTGAAGACAACATCCAGATGCACAGTATCTGGGACCCAGGACTAGGAAGTAGGACCCCAGATCAGGATCAGATGAGTACCAAGGAAAAGGAACAGAAGTTGGACACAAGTTCGGGAATAGGGCTAGAACATAATACCAGCCTCTAGACCAAGAGGACCAGAAATTACACAAGAACACAAGGCCATGGCTAGGGATAAGACCAGGATTGAGAACATCACTGGACAGGGACACAAGACCAGGCCCCAGAAACTGGCATTGAATACAAGACCAGGACTTGGTACTCAGAACCAGAACCACGGACTCAGTACCTATGAACCAGGTCTCAGGACCAAGAACCCAGGAAGAAGTGAGAGGTGAGGAGTTTATAAACAGAAGGAGATATACCTGCTCAACCTTGGAGGTCAATTAGAAGCCTGGACCGCACTCCCAGGAAAAGACAACTTACACAGAATCATAAACAAGGCTCTGTGAAGAGGTATGGATCAGTAGGAAAAGTATTGGGGTTTAATAAGGACTGTGAGAACAAACGGGCCGAATAGATGTTTATTCAGAGAGAAATAATTTACGACATAGACAGATGAACACCAGCAGGTTCCTGGTCCCAAGGATTCCTCCAGATGTTCTCTTGTCCATGTGCTCCAAGCAAGAGAGCTCCTAGAGGCCCCTCCTCAGACTTAGTTCCCCCAGGAAATGTCCACTCCTGTCTCCACCCCCAATAAGTACCACAGGTGTAGACAAAGTGAATATCTTACTACACATGGGGCTCTGAATTAGAGATTCAGAACCCACACAGAAATTCAGGCATGGTGGCTTGTGTCTGTAATCCCAATGCTAGGAAGGCACAGGCAGGAGGATCCCTGAGGCTCTCTGGCTAGCCAGTCTACCTCCAGGTTAATGAGAGAACCTGTCCTCAAAGAACAAGAGAAGAGTGACCAAGGAAGACACCCAACATAGACTTCTGATTCCCTCATGCTTAAAATGACACATTACCACACACATTTGTGATTACATCCAAGTACACATGTGTGCACATACACACACATGAGAGAGAGAGAGAGAGAGAGAGAGAGAGAGAGAGAGAGAGAGAGAGAGAGAGAGAGAGAGAGAGAAATAAGCAGAATCCCAACAAGGAAAAAACATATTCTCTCAGTTTTACAAACTACATGCTAAGTACAGTATACTAAAAGAGAGTGCAGCCATGGATGAATACCTCTAAATTGATTTTAGAAGGATCTTTTTGGTTCTCTCATAAGCACTCTGGCCAATACTCCCAAGCATACCATCAGATCTGAAATTTCTAGGCTAAGGCTCTTCTCCTCTCCCACTTAGAGTTTACATTCTGAAGGAAACCACTAGGAGACACAAAGGATGGTACTTCAAATTTAGCACTGGGTTTCTCTGAAACAGGGGCAAAGGAAATCAATAAAATGCCTAAGTGGGTCTATTAGGATCTTAGCAGCCAACCCCCATCATTTGTGTATTTTCCATGTAACAGTGGGTGGAAAGAACAATTTAAAGCTGGCTGAATTCCCTTCTGTTCCTGATAGAATTTTGTTCTTAGAATAAACTTACACCCATCTCCTGGTGCCCTGGTTCAGGTTGTCTTGGCCTTTTCATTACAGGTTATGTTTACAAAGGTTTACAACTTGGCTGTAAATGCCAATTGGCACCAAAACTGGAAAGTTGGCAAGAAGAGTTTGGCATAAACATTGCCCGGAAGCACTTTTTCTATCTAAATCCGAGAAAAACAGACTAGGGTCATTTTCATATTATTTATGTTATTCATGAATAAATAAAAATGAAGACTGACAGCTTCAAACAGTTGTTTGCTTTTGCCTGACTCAAAAATAGATTTGATCCAAGAAAAGTAACATTTGGTAAACAAATACTCTGTGACAGGCTGTTTAAAAAAAAATGAAGGGAGGGAAAAAAAAGGTGGAATGGGATACATTTAAAAGGAAGGGAAAATAGAAAATGTTTCAAGAGTCATAAGAAAGCAGAGTCAAGCACATTACAATTGAATTATTACAAACTTTAGAGATTTCTACAGACTCAAATTAGAAGTATAAACAAGCAAAACACAAGCTTTCAAGTAATTTTTATTAAGATCTAAGGGGCAGGTCATCCAAGCACACAAAATAAATAATATAGAATGATTCTAGGAGATAGAAAGACTTTTAAGTATGCTTTCTAAAAGCAATGGTATGTAAAAAGCATTTAAAACTTGAGAGAAGGAAGGACAATGAGTAATAAATTAAAACATGTTGATGTTATGTTTTTTAAAGAGTTGGTTGCCAGTGTTTGGAGCCCCACCCCCATCCCCACTCCGACTTGTCTTACCTCCTCTATTAAATTAAGTTTAGAAATGCAATTTGTCGGTTATAAATTCTGGCAGCCTGTGGCTGTATTCTAAAGAGAGAAAGTGATGGTGTCAACCGTTCCCCAAAGAATGCCTTTCTGGCAAACTTAAAAGTCATCCTTGACGTCAAGTGACTCTGGACAAGAGTCTGTATTGAGTTCTGCAAAGTGTGGGCAGAAAGTACTTTGACTCTGGAAACCCTGTCAGGGAGGAAGGACTGAGGAGACCGTTTAGGGAAAAACAAAGCCAAGCCAACTCAAACAGAAAGTAAAAATAAGTCAGCGGGGAAAGAATGTCAACTGTAGAGGAATGCATCCAGTCTGCCGGGGCTCCAGTCCTGGAACATGTGCTCTTCAGGCAAGGAAGGGTTTTCCTAAGCTGGCTTTGGCTGCTCTTTCCAAATGAGGTTTGAGCTTTTGTAACTGCTCAAGTCAGGGGCAGTTAAATCTGTTGGCAAAATTTTCCTGGTATCTTTTGCATGAAGTGATTTTAGCCACACTGGGCAGAGGGATAGAACTGTGCCTTCAATAACAGTCAACCTAACAACCTATAGACAAAATTGGGGACGTCTGATCAGTGTGCTGTAGTGCCAGGTTAAGCTGAAAACACTTCTTGTACTCACTTCAAACTTTTGGCTCCCTTGAACTACCTATGTCAACTTAATCTACAGCTACATCTAGAATATGATAGATGTTCCTGGTGTTTGCTACTTCAGATAAAATCTATAAATCCCTTTATTTACCCTACTATCAAGACTGTTGCCATGACAATGCTGTGGTGCTGAGGATGCCAAATCACATGATCTGTAGATAAATGTTTACATCACAGAGCCACAGAGTGCCATTGCCTACATTGAAAACCACAAATATACACAGGATAATCCCTTTGAGATGGTTATGTTATATGAAGAAAAAGCCCTAGAGAATGTGATCTACACACCAGAGACCAGGGAATAAACACATGCTCAGGAGATAAGAGGCTTCTTGGAACAGAGCCTGAGAAGCCTGCAGAATTCTCAGAATTTGCAATTAGTTCTTATTATATTTTAAAAATTAATATTTCACCACAACTGACTCATCATGGCTTTCTTAAGGACCTGAAATGTATTCAGTTTTGAACTCTCAATTCCTAGCACTGTGCCTGATATTTACCAAAGCTTCAGTAAGCATCTGTTGAATGAATGAATGAACAATCAGCATGAGATGCTATGACATGACATCAAGAGTTCCACATTGATACTATGATATTTTTGTTTATGGACTAAGAGAAGGAGCCTTTGATTTGGCTTTGTTTAGAGTTCTTGTTTGTTTTTCTTTGTGATGTTTCTTTATTTTAAAATGCTCTTTCATGGTCCTTTAAACTTTGTATGTAGTCTAGAATCACCTTGAACTTCTGATTCTGTCAAGTTCTGGAATCAGGTCTGTACCACAATCCTTAGCTTTATAAAATCTTAGGGCAGTGCTTCTCAACCTGTGGGTTGTAACCCCTTAAGCAGAGGGTGGGGAGTGAGTCCTACAACCTTTTCACAGGGGTCGTATATTAGATCTCCTGCACATCAGATATTTACATTATGATTCATAATAGTAGCAAAATTACAGTTCTGGGTGACAACAAAAATAATTTCATGGTGGAGGGTAGCCACAACATAAAGAACTGTACTAAAAGGCCACTATATTAGGAAGGTTAGCATCATTTTTCTAGGATTTGAACTCAGGCCTTTATGCATTTTATGCAAGCACTCTACCAATTGAACTACAATCTTGATCCCTTGGTTCTTATTTTTGGTTGACTTGGAAGAAAAGTTTGACAGCAAAAAGAAAATTTGCACCAATCATGAATAAATGAATTGTTTTAATATGTTCTTTGTTGTACCATTAACACAGAGATCATTATAAACATATAAATATGAATGTATACAGATAAGTGATAGAAAACTGATAAAAAATAGATAAATTGATGAATATGTATTGATAGATGAGAACATAGCTTTATTAATAATAGTTGAGACATTGATGATTGGTGCATAACAATGATTAGTAAATACATGAGAGAAAATAGATGATAGATAAGTAGATGTATAATAGAAAAATAGATGGTAGGTAGATGGATTATGGATATGTAGACGAGTGACAGGTAAATAGAAAACTGGTGATAGATGAGAGATAGTAGAAATAGATGTTTGATAGGCAGATAGATAGATAGATAGATAGATAGATAGATAGATAGATGATAGATAAAGTCACAAATATATTTCAATAGGCTCAATTAAACTTGGCAGAACTAAACTTCTATGGCAGTGTACTTTCCATCTAAACACTTCAAACCCATGAGAAAAGTTGTTTCCTGTAGACACTGGGTTTAAACGAGTTAACAATTAAGTGATTAGCAATGGAAACTGCAGAAGAAAACATTCCTGGGGTGCAAGTATGTCTTGTAAAATGATTCTACCCTTTTTGTATTCTGAGACAGGGTGTACTTTTGAAATTGAACTCTAAGAAGGTAACACTGAGTTAAAGTAGAGTGGGTTGTGGAGATCATCAAAGGCTAGAGTGCCGCATTTGGAAATAGTCTACAGGATGCAGCCTATGACCTGTCCTCCAGAGCTGTAGGCCAAGAGTGTACTATGATGTCAGTACCTACATTTATATTCTTTGTCAAACTCCACAGAATTGGAACCACAGAGAATTTGGCTGGCCCAAGATCAAAGTTCCAAAGGAATTGTTTAATAATTTTCTTAGTGGTTCTTCAGTGTTACTCAGCACATTTTGGGAAATGGAAGGGAAAGCTCCCCTAACTGCCATGTTTGTCTTGGAACAAATTTGAAAATGAAGAGAAGGTGCACAGAGAAAGCTTAGGTTTGCGAATCAGAGAAACTGGGGTCCATGATCTTCTATATTTGTAAGATTTGTCACTTTGAGCAAATTACATAATCAATGTGAGCCTCCAAAATCTTAGCTGTCAATAAGACTCTTTATACAAACTCCTGGACAATTCACAGGATGCCTGCAGTTTAAAAATTAGTCCTGATCACATCTGGCTCTTACAACACCTATCCATTCTATCAGCAACTGTATCAGATTCTGCTTTCTGATCTATCTAGACTCTGCATTAACAACTTTTCACCTCCCCCCCCCTCCCCACCCCTGTTCTTCCTCCAAAAGCTGTCACTTTTTTGAACTATGTTCTTATGTTTCTGGTTCCTCCCCCTACTTTGTCTCGTGCTTTTCCACAAAATCCACATGAGTACTGAAATCCCCCCCTCTCTCTCTCTTCTCTTCTCTTCTCTTCTCTTCTCTTCTCTTCTCTTCTCTTCTCTCTCTCCCTCTCTTTGTCACGTGTGTGTGTGTGTGTGTGTGTGTGTGTGTGTGTGTGTGTGTGTGTGTGTGTGTATGTTCACATTTGTCTGAGGGGGCTCTAGCTCATGTGTACACATGAAAAGTCCACAGGTCAATATCCAGTATCTTCTTGTATCACACTCTACCTTAATATTTGAGATAGTATTTTCACTATACATAGTGCTTGCCATTTTAGCCAAACTGACACAGCTGACCCCTGGGTCTTCTGTAGCCACCAGCTCTAGAACTACAGATATATACCACTATGCTCTGATTTTCATGGGCCCTGGTGATCCAAACACATGTTATTCTTCTAGCACAGCCCTCACTTTCAAAATGGAGCTACCTCTCTACTTTATTAACCTTACAGGAAGTGTCAGTTAGTTTCTTCTGTAGGAGAGCAGAGCCTCACACAGGTGCATGGAACCCACTTCACAGACAGGTGTGCCAGTGTAGGGAGTCTGTTTAAGCTTTTGCCTATAGGTCAGGGCTGAGGACTGTGAAACTGCTAGAAAACAATTTGATTTCTGAGCTTGTAATTTCAAAATAATCATATTTTTCCACTGTAAATTATAACATGCTAGTTTAGGCATAAGAAAGATAAGGAATAAAGAATGAGCTGTTGTGTTCCACACTGGCTCCAATGTAAGGCTTCTTAGATCATTGTAAGGCAGGTATTGGCACAAACGAATGACAGTGATTTGTGGACAGTTTCAGCAAGGCTCCAGCAAGGTCGTATTTTCACAGCTTTATAAATTACTTTCTTCCTTTTGTATAAAAGCATTAATGATGTGAAGAGGTCACTTACATTTTATTGCATTTTAGGGGAAAATTATATATTACAATTGAATTTGCAAAGATGGGTATTTCCAAAGGTCATAGAATGCATGCCTCACAGCTGTGAGGGAGCACTATGAAGCAGGTGTTTTATTGGCTGTCTGAAGGATGAATTTTGGTCTATTATCTACTTTTGATTTAATTTCTAGGCTTTATATGTAGTCTGCCTCACTTCTTCTCATTGCCTATATGGCCCTTAATAGGGGTAGAGACAATGAACACTACAAGAGTACAGTCTCAGTCACAATGTGCCATCTCAGCCTAAGTCAGGGTAGAGAACAGAGAATATTGATGACCCTTAGGACATAACCCATTTTCATATGACAAAATACAACAGGGGAAGGAAGTATGCTCTGAGCTGGAACCAATATCTAAGGGATTTGGTCTGCTGAATATATAATACCTTGAGTCTTGTTTACTGGCACATGGTCAAGTCTAACTTTTTAATGGGTATCTACTGTGTACTGGTTACCTTTCCAGTGTTGTCATGTTTATGCACATCATCCTCCCCATAGTCTATGAAGGTATAATTTCCTTTTAATAGATCAGAAAATTATAACTCATAATCTAAGATAATACCAAGTAAGTAGTTATGATAAGTCTCCAAACAGGATTGCAATTATCTTTGTCAGTGATGTACGGTAAAGAGAATAATGGACATTCACTGAGCACTGTCTGTATACTCTTGACACATGAATCAAAACATCTGCCCTGTGAAGTAGGCACTATTATTATACTCATTTTACAGTGACATGGTACAGTTTGCAGCGTTTGAATGTAGTGTAACTACTTCAAGTCTAAATCCATGCAGTTCCTGGTAGCAGACACCTCCAGAGTCATAGCATTGCCACTATGGACCAGGTCCAATTCCTTGGGATGCTTGTAAACACCACAAGCAAATGACTCTGATTAAGTTTTATATGTAGAAAGCCCAAGAAGAACTCAATTTCAGAGAAGACTCTCTGAAGATAGTAGCTCATTTGGCTTTTTCTGTGAGCCAAGCTAAAGAAAAACATGTATACTTAGCAGTTTAACTGAATTTTCTAGTGAGAAGTATTGAATGAGTTATGTAGCATCTCTACAGTTGAGCACAAGGCCTTCCCTGCCTCATCTTCACCACTCTTCTCCTCAGCAGCAATGTGTATGTCTGCCTTATAATTCATGCCTCCATTTACTTTAGCCTGGTTTTTGTTTGTGTTTGTTAAACAGAGGACCGCTCATAGCTCCAGCTTGCTTCTGACCATTTTTTAGTCAAGCGTAATTTAGAGTACTAAAATCTTTTCTTCTATTTCTACCTCCATGTTATTGGAATTTCAGCTGTATGTTATCAGTCTGGCTTGCCCATTCATTTACAGTGCTGATGACCTTCTGTTGACATAAATACTAAAATGTCATTCAATCTTTGTGGCTCCCAGCAAGCACTGTAGGTTCAAGTAAGTCCTTTCCGGGCTCTTCTAGAGTGAAGGTCTTCATTTGGCAGGCAAGTAATCTTGACAATACTTGTTCAGTGGTCATTTTACTCTAACTGTCATACAGATACCTTTGGTTCTCAAACGTTTCTAGTCCACATTCTCGGGAATAGCAAGTCTTGATAATGAGTCAACCACGTTCAGAGTTGTCCTCAATAATAAATATTAACTCTATTGCTAGACTTCTAAAGATCTTCTTTCCTTCATTGATCTCTTCTGAAATCACTTCTCTTCACATTGGATATGGTCTATTTTGTTCAGTGTCTACTCAGTTGTTACTCCTCTGAACATAAAAATAATTCTCTCCCTTTTCACACAGTGTTCAACATAGACATAGTACATGAGAATAGCCAATGAAAGTTAGCCAAGAAAATATAAAATCAAGTTTGAAAAAAATCTTATTCTTTTTAGGGTGAAAATGATTGTCTTTACTACTCCAAGAAGAAAAGATATTGAGAAAGTCATCACAACATGAATTGATCAGATATTAAAACATGGTTGAAGCATTTGTCCCAGATAAAACTAATCAAGCAGGTTTCACTTTTTCATCTATCATGCACAATTCTAGCTTGGCTTCTGAAACCTAAAGAGATGATTACCCCCTTTCAAGGAAAATATACCCACACACCATTTTAAAAGTATACCTCCTACTTTGATCCCTCCTTTTCTTTATTCCAGCACTTTCCCACCAAGCAATTTAATACACTACCAAATAATCTGTGTACTTTGAAGTCACTTGAAGTAAAGTAAGTCTTACATACTTATTTCTAAACCTACAAATTAAAAAAAATATATTTTGATGGCTAGGAAGTTACTCACTGTATTTATTATTCATGATTGGTATTTTTCAGTAGGTATTTTTTTTCTCCACTTAAAATAACATCCTCAAAAATCACAATGTCTTTTTTATGTGTTATCCATGGGACACTATGTAGAAAAAGCATGAAGAGATGGGATTTGTATTATGTATTTAAAGGACACTGAAAAAAATATCTTTAAAGGATATAAAATTATGTGTGGTATACATAAGGAGGCTAATTACATTCAAGTTTATCGTGTGTTATAGAAATCAATTATTAAAAGTCATAAATATGCATCTAGTAATCCTGCTTTCACTGTCAGGCATTTTGATAATCTCTGATTTTTTTTTTTAAATGTAATCACTACTCGTCTTAAAGGTGATAAGTTTTATATACACACTAACATATTGCTATTTCTTCCATTCAAACTTATTCAAAAGCATGAAAGAATTGGTGCTAAAGTAAAACAATACTTTCTCCACTGAATGCAAATAAATGAACAACAGGAACTAAGAAAAGTTGTACCTCATATATCAGTACAAGTATAGCTAATGGCATTTGGTTCAGGTTACATAAGGATGGGCTTGAAGAAATAATTGACAAACTGAAAAGGTTACACATTGCATGTGTGTACTAGTAGTCATAAACACAGTAAAGTGGGCTTTTACTTCTCTGGAAAAAAAATTCAATAAATAGTAAATGCTTGTTACTTTTGAGAGGCAAAATCCCTCTCTTTTTTTTTTAACTTTTACTCTTTATGCATTTCACATCTTGCATTCCAATCCTATCTCCCTGCCCCCTTACATTCGCCCTCTGCCCTTGTAGCCTCTCCCAAAACAAAACAAAATGTAACAGAAAAACTAAAAATCAAACAGAACCAAGAACCACAACAAAAATGAAATGAAGAATCTTGTTGCATAGCCCAGTGAGTCACACACTTGACCGTTTAGTCCATACATCCTTACTTGTCAGTCATCATTGCTATGAGTCTGGTTCTTGGCCTCTGGATCTGCAACAGCACTGATAATTGTCTCTCACTGGATCTCCTCTTGGATATTCTGTTGTCCTGTGTCATGGAGACCCCTGTTTTGGTTCTGTAAGTTCATCCCCTTCACATGCTTCAGCAGTTCACAGATGTGGTGAATACTGGAGTGGGTCAACTCATTGTCCTGGTTCTCATTCGGAGTGGCAGCTGGGTTGATCAACTTGTGAGCTTTCCCTCATCTTCAGATCAAAGCTAGCTAGATGAGCTCTCTAGCACTGCCTCAGCTAGCTCACCCAAGGAAGCTTATAGCAGGGAGTACGGGCCAGTTCTCCTGCTCTTGAGACCTCATATCTGGTCCCCCTCATTTTTATCACCAGAGCCATCTCTATTGTTTCATCCAAGCAAGGTTCAGGGGTCTCTCGCCTGATTGCTATAGGGGGGAATAGAGAGGGTGGTGTGGTCAGCTCTCCTGCTTTCAAGCCCTGAGGGCTGGCTCACCTGTGTCCCTGACAACAACAGGGTCAGTTCTAGTGTGCCACTTTCTTATACACTGCAAGAAAGGCAGAGTCTTAAGAAAGGTTATTATGTAGCTCTGTCCTACTTTTTTCTTTTCTTTTTTCTGTCTTTCTTTTCTTTCTCTCTTTTTTTTCTTCTTTTTTAAATTTATCTGTAAAGGCCAGAAGCAGGTGTCAAATCCCCTCAAACTGGCATTACAGACTCTGATGAACTGATATGTGGGTGCTGCAAATTGAACTCATGTCCTTTGCAAGAGTAGCCAGTGCTCTTAACCACTGAGACATCTTCCCAGCCATGTTCTATCCTATTTAAAAGTCACATATTTGAAATGGTTAAACTCAGCAAAAGTTATCTTATTACAATCAATAACAATTTGTGTCCCACAAAGATTTAGAAATAATTATGTTACAACCTATTCCAGACTTGAATCAATAGATAAATGTATAGAGTTTACTTTCATTGGCATATCATATAAGGTTCTCAAAGTTTTATGCTGGTATTTTAGCATCTTTTCTGTATTTTCTAGATAGGCATCACTATTATTTACATTTCACTTGCAAAGTGCTAGGTGATGTGAAGAAGTCACATCAGGTTTAGATGTTTTGTGTTGATGGAGATGTCCTTGGCCTCTTCAGTACAGGGTTATCATAGACAGGGGTAGTGAGATATTCACCTTGTCCACTCCTGTGGTACAGACCATGCCCATTGGGGGTGGAGACAGGGGTGGACGTTACCTGGAGGAACTGAGTCTGAGGAGGGGGCTCCAGGAGCTCTCATGCTTGCAACATGGGGACAGGAAAGCATCCGGAGGCATCCTTGGGACCGGGAACCTGCTGGTGTTCATGTGTCTATGTTGTAAATTATTTCTGCCTGAATAAACATCTATCTATTCAGCCTATTTGTTTCTCCTGGTCCTAATTAAACCTCAATAGACAGGACATACAGACTCCGGTTTCCAGGGTAACTGAGCCCGGCCTGTTGGTAACAGGAATCACAACATACTTACGTCAATTCAATAGTAGCTTTATAGTTTGGGGGATAAGTACATTGAAGCTTATAATCATTATTGTGGTCATCTACTTGGCAAATACCTGGAGGAAAGAAAGCCTGAAGGCCTTGCCAGGTCACGGCCATCATTTGCCAGTCATCATCCTCAGAGCACCTACAATGTTTCTAGTTGAATTTCACCTTCACCAATAAGAACTTTGAAAAGCAAAATAGAGAGATGCTCACATGGAGGAAAATACTCACTGATGTGCTTTCAAGTTTTTAATGAGTTAATCTTGAGAAACACTTGTTTCCTGGGGCACCTTATTGTATTCCCAGAACTAAACAATTAGATTATTTTTCTAATGGTTTGAGTCGCAAGAACTTAGTGTATCTCAGGATTTCCTCTCTTTAAATGAAGCTCCTCCTGTGGGATACTTTTGAAAAGTGCAACTGGAGGGGGAAGAAATTCTATTAAAGATTTGCACTTATTTTTAGTTAGGTGTGTGTATGTGTGTCTGTGTGCCTTTCTATCTATGTATGAAGATGAGCAAACAGGTGAGAAGAGGGTATTTGATTCCTGGATCTGGAATTACAGGTGGGTGTTTGAACTAAATTCTGATCCTCTACAAGACAGTGAACACTCCTAACTGCTGAGCCATTTCTTAGCCCCACAAGTTCACTATTCCAGCAATGTGTTATCTTTTTTTACAACACAACATAATATTTGACACAATTATGTTAGTGTGTTAATATTTTTAATTTTCCTGACTTAAGTTTGCTGCCAATCATTTAGCTATCAGACCTCTTGATATCTTTCTTTGTTAAAAGAAAGGTGAGTAAATCATCTTGTTACTCAGAATATGGAATTTTGAGCCAAAAATTGTGATATATACAGCAACAGAGTCATCTTTTCTTCATAGTTAGAACTATACTCAGTTCCTAAAGTTGCCTGGGAACCAAAATTAAAGAATTCAAGTAAAACTCACAAAGCAACCTGGTAGTGAAAAACTGGTATTCCCTACAAAGAATAAGAGGCACCGTAGTAGTCCCTTTGCTTCCTAACCTGAGATTTTACAGGTATTGGGGGCAAAAGTGACAGTTGTAGGGACAAGTATGGGTATTTTAAAACATATCTACTACCACAGGCTGCTTTGTGTCTTCATATTTACAATCATTTCATAACATTTTTCAGATTCCTTTTCCATTCATGAAGCTTTCCAGAGGGGTCAGAAAGCAAGAATGAGAACTCGGACCTTCTCACAGATATGAAAACAAACAAATTATGAAGATAAGTCATTAAAATATGTAAAACACCCATTTTATAAGACAACTACTTATACAGATTATGATTCAGTTTTGACTGATATCATAATTCTTGGCATCAAGAGAAGCCCAGAGTCATGTAAACAGACTTAGAATCACTTTCGACTGACTTGCTTTACAGAAGAGAGTTCTGTTTTCTCTTGAAGTTCCTTATGCTACAGCTGTCTGTCCCCAGCTTCTGAGTGGCAAGAACCCAGGGCATTCCAGACACCCTGTTGTGTCCTAACCACACCCCCACCTCCACCCCCTTCTTAGGTTTTCAGACCTTTGTGACTTCTCAAGTATGTGGCCCATCTGGATGCCACATTCTCAAAACTGAAAGTCCCTCCTATCCCTCTGGCTGAGTTCCACCCGGCTCCACGCCCAGATACTTACAATTCCTTTGCTGTCCTGTTCTCAGAGACCCTTATTTATGTAATTTTGTCTCAAATCTGAAACTGTAGGCCATTTGCATATTCAGTACTAAGCATTGTACTGCTGAAAACCACTGCTCCAGTACATAGAAGGAAAGATAATTCAACAGAAAAAGGAAACCATAAAGGTCAATTTACTCTAGCTAATTTCACATTAAAATGAAATACATATCCTGTTTTTATTTGGCATTTAGGTCATATCACTAAGGAAATCCTATGCATTTACAACATTGTAGTTTAGTATATGACATTAAGAATGTATTTCTGAGTAATATTGTGTATTTTATTTTCTCTCACACACAGTCTTACAGATGAAGATTTATAAGCTTTATAAGATTTATAAGATTCATTTCAAAAGGTGGGTGGTAGTAACATATATTTTGCTTTTCCTAACACCTAGAATTGAGCTATGGCCGGGCATAGCGACATGTGTCTGTAAACCTACTTAAAGGGCTGAGTTATTTTTCTACCATAAACAAGAGCTAAGATCCTATATACCATTGACCACTTAGGGACTTAGAGAGCCTTTTCCCCATAAAATGACAAGTTTATCTATAAATAAACCTTGGTAGGAATGCACAATCATTTTATACATATGTAACAGATACTGCGTAATTCCATTTGTTCTAATGCATAAATCCAAAGGAACCTGGCTACTTCCCAAAGGCAATCCATGCTTTGACCTGAATGAATCAGAAGGACTAAACTGTGACTTTGAGAGAATTGTCCCATGTGCTTCTGCAAGTACTTTTTGACGTCATTGATTTTTGGTAGAACAACTTTGTCTCTTTGACATGCATAAGCTAGCTGGGTTGTGCTAGTGGCATAATCCTATCTGGACAGAATCTAGTCTACCTGCTACATTTCCCTGTTTCAGAAGGAAGAAGAACAACACAGAGAGGCTAAGAAAGAGTTAGAGATGCATGTTCCTAGACCCTGACACTTTGGCTAGAGGAATATGACAAAGTAAATTCCTTGGAGAAAGTTTGTTGACATTTTCCCATTAATATCAGAAGACCAAAAATAGATTACAAGAAAGAAATCAGGGGAAAAACAGGAGGTGCTAAGTGTTTACATGAGCGTAGCACAACTCATCAGAGGATGGATTTGGGCCTGAGTCCAGTAAGCTGAGCAAAAAGAATAATGCACTCCCTTTGCAGCTTCTTCTCATATATTCCTCAAGAACCCACGTAAGATGACTGTGCTTGCTGCTTTGGGTCTTAGCCAATTCTCTCAACTTCTCTTTTTCTTATTTAGATAAGGCTAAAATAATCTACAATGGCTGTGTGCTCTAAATCCTGAATAACAAATCAGAGCAGGATGGTATCAGGGACAGGGTCCATACATCCTGAGACCATGTCATGTCACATCTCAGAATAAAAATTTCAAGAGTCTCCTATAAACAAATAGCAGAACTAAGATGGACAATAATTTCCCATGACCTTTAAAAATAACAACTTTCAACTTCTGGGACCTGATCATTTTCTATTTTTCTAGTAAACATGGGGAGCAGCATTGCTTAGATATAGCAACAAGCTTGTGAAGCATCATGGCCAGTCCCACCCATCCATCCAGACAGTTACATAGCCACAAACTCAACCTATTATCCATAGCGAAAAAATATTAGCCATACAGGGGTCAGGATTGGTAAGGAAGTATGAAATGACTGTTCCTGAGGCACTGGAAGCACAATGTACCCGTTCTTTTCAACTGACAGAGAAATCACAATTAAAAGCAAAGCCTGCATTATGTGGGGCAGAATTCAGTGATTCATACAGAGATAGTTACTACAATTGAACTTGTACAGCTAGCTCACAGACTCTGAGGATGGTCCACTCCTAGAGTCACCACTTTACAAGAACCCAAATGGTTCCTTTTTTATTTGTTCCAGTTTAAGCTGCTTTTCCATCACATAGCTCCAAGACCCACAATTAGCACCCTGTGGTTTTTTTATGAAACAGCATGTTGTAGAAATCACGTAATAACAAAAACTGCAGGCTACTTTCACAGAAGGTCAATATCAATCATGCAAAATGGCCTCTTATCCATTTACCACTCCTTAAATTCACACACACAGGAAATCGGTGCCCTGTTTTCTAAAATATCTTTGAGTTCTTGTAGGGGGGGGTCTTCTAATTAAATCATTATATAGTTTAATTAAAATGCCAGGAACACATTGATTTGTCAAGAAGTCAATATGCATTTTAAAGCATTAATTTTTTTAAATTAGACTGAAATTCTAAAGAGTTTTCTTTTTCAAGTAAAAAATATAGCATGAGATTTCCAAATTTGAAAGGGTGGAAATATTATGTTCTATAAGTCACAGGTGGCATCTATACATATGAATGTTGTGACATCCAGACTGGAGTCTGAGGTTTTGTTCTTGTTTTGTTCATTTGGTTGGTTGGTTGGGCTTATGTCTTGTTTTTATATTATGCTCTTGTTTTGAGATATGATCTCATGTATCCTAGGCTGGCCTTCAACTTAATATCTAACTGAGAATGAGGTTAAACCTCAGAGACTGATCTTCCTTGCCTCCACTACCAGAGTGATGGAATTACATGTGTGTCCCACCATGCCCAGGTTGATGCCAACTTTAAGTAGCTGTTTATTTTCACAGAAACAGGAGATTAGCCCATACAGAAAAGAACTTATCTCAAGTGAAGTTTTGTAAAGAGCAATACTAGAAGAAAAAATCAATTTGGAAGCTGTTGCAAACATTTGGTGGAAAAGGACTATGGACAAAGATAAAAGGCCTCCTCTCACATAGAAGCTAACAAAATAGGAAGGTGTAATCAGGAAAGCAGAATGTAGGAACTGTGTTAACAGAGGAGAGCAAGGTCTTACTTAGATAAGAGAGAAGAAAGAGCAAAAAGGAAAAAAAAAAGGCAATGCTAGTAAAACCATTAGTAGCACATTCTCTATAAACATTGTTGTGACATTTCATTCACCAAAGCATGATTCAATAGCCCCAGTAGATCATTAAGCACATATGACTGAGATTCTGAGGAGAGTACTATAAATTGAGGAAAAGGGATATTTATATCTAAAATGGCTCATTGTACAGACAAGAGTCCAGCAGGACCAGAGAGAGAGAGAGAGAGAGAAAGAGAGAGAGAGAGAGAATTTACAAGAGGACATTAGACATTAATTAGACATTAACTTTGTTGTATTATATCCCAGGTAGTAATATTGAAGTGATTTACTAATTGTTAGTAAAGGAAAGTAGAATATTGCTGCAGGCAATGTCAGGAGATGGAGCAACATTTCAATTTATAAACACTTCCCTTCACTCAGAATTCTTCAAGATGAGAAGCCATCTGTGAAACTGCTTGCAGCTAAATGGAAGTCTTTAAACAGCTTATCTTTTTGATAATGCTTGTTAATCTAGCACAGCAAAGACCTTCATGGTAACATTATACATGTATCTATATATATATATATATATATATATATATATATATATATATAGCTATAATACAGCTATATATATATATATATACATACATACTCTTGCATATTTAGACCTTAAAGTTTAAGAAGTGTGTAATTTACAAGCAGCATTTCAAAAGAAGAAATTTAGTAGTATCTTTGATTAACACATAACGTGATTTCCCTAGAACTTCTGTGAAGAGTTACAATCAGGCATGGTACCACACACCTATAATCCTAGTACTTAGTAAGCAAAGACAGAAGGCACACTATGAATTTGAGAACGTTCTCAACTACACTGAAAAACCCAGTCTCAGAAATAAAACACCATCAGAGGACTGAATTACCGGTTGCTCTCTACACCTAATGTGTGTACAGATTTAGATAAACACATGTATTTAGAAAGTTCCTGCTTCACACGTATGCAAAACAGATTGGTGAGCAGGCTTAATGCAAATGTCATTTACATATTCTGTGTGTAGCTCCATTCTGGCAGCCTGATAATAGCAGAGCTTCCAAAGCTTAAGTATATTCTTGGAGTGACCCAATTCACTCAATCACTCCCTAGATACAATGAGAGGCTACTGAAGGGTCCCAGACTATAGCGGATTTGAAGTCTTTGTCCTTATTTCAGGATACCTTTGTTCCAATAACAATAGGTGACATCCCACATAATACAGTGCCATTTGTACAACAGTCTGCTGAAACTTCCTGTTTAGAATGAGGCAGAGGGATTTCTGAAAAGCCAGGGGAGGTTAGTGAGAAAAAAAGACAAACAAAGCTGCTATTTCCAGGATTTTCTCTTGTCAGAAATGAAACCAAATGTTTGGAAGACAAGGGAAAAGACAGCATTTCAAAGGAGAAATTAACAGTA
This sequence comes from Cricetiscus sungorus, assembly GCA_030556225.1. Classification (NCBI taxonomy): domain Eukaryota; kingdom Metazoa; phylum Chordata; class Mammalia; order Rodentia; family Cricetidae; genus Cricetiscus; species Cricetiscus sungorus. The sequence continues at coordinate 13,386,738 of JANBXA010000729.1, read as the reverse complement.
TTAGGACTGGATTTGCACAAGTGTGAATTAAGCACACGACTTAGAAGATAGGTGTGCATTCTGATACAAGTGCATGCAAACATTCTGAGTAGTTCACATAGCATCTGCTTGGTTTTCTTGAGATTTCAAGGTAGTAATAAAAGTGATAGTATTCTGAAGATCATCAAATATAATAATAAAAGAAACTTTACCTCAAAATTTTATTTTGTCCATTTCTCTCTTCCCCTCCCCTACCCCTTCCCTTAAAACTTTAAAAGTTCTAATTTATTATGTTCTCAAGAATGACCTTTAATCCTGATCCTCCTGCCTATTTCTGAAATTAAAGGTGTTTCCCAAAGCTTCCAGTGCACATGTTGCTAGAGACTGAATCCAGGACTTTATTCACACATTGTGCAAGCATTTAATCAACCATGCTATACCCCAGACCAAAGTTTTGAAAATGTAGAGGGCCTAGGCTCTCCCTCATGTGTCTAGGCTGAGAAAGTATCCCTCTGTGTGGAATGTGCTCCCAAAGTCCATTTGTGTACTAGAGATAAACACTGATCCACTACCAGAGGCCCCATAGACTGTCCAGTCCTCTTAACTAACATGCACATTCAGCGGGCCTGGGTCTGTCCTATGCTGCTTTCCCAGTTATCAGTCAGGGATGCAAAAGTTCCACCTTGTTCAGGTCAGATGATTCTGTGGGTTTCTCTAGCCTAGTTTTGACCCCTTTGATCCTCACTCCTCCTTCCTTGTAACTGGATTTCAGAAGTTTGGCTAGTGTTTAGCTGTGGGTGTCTGCTTCTGCTTCCATCAACTACTAGATGAAAACTCTAGGGTGGCACTTAAGGTAGTTATCAATCTTATTGTGGAAGGGCATTAAAGTTAGCCTCTCCACTATTGCTTAGATTGTTAGTTGGGGTCATCCTTGTAGATCTCTGTACATTTCCCTAGTGCCAAATTTCTCCTTAAATCTATAATGGCTCCCTCTATTATAGTATCACTCTTCTTGTTCTCCTCTATTCATTCCCTGTCTCAACCTTCTTGTTCCATTATGCCCACCTCTCCCCTCCTCTTTTCCCCTTCTCTTTCTCATAACTCTCTCTCCCCTCTCTCCATGCTCCCAATTTGCTTGGCAGATCTTGTCCCTTCCCCTTCTTTGGGGGACCATGTATGTCTCTCTTAGGGTCCACCTCTTAACAAGTATTACTAAAGTATAAAGCATAGGATCTAAAAAGAAATACAATATACATACTGATTCTTTAGTCTTCAAGTCTCCTGCCAGAAAAGAACTCAAGAGGCAATTTTCAAGAAAAGGAACAAAATGTGGGCTGGAAGTAACATAAAAATCACAGTTATTTCATTATTGTATAGTCATGAGGCACTGAACATGGATTTTGCTTCATTCTGCTTCCTAATTGGTAGCAAGGTTAGTACCTGGTTTTTTGAATGTGGAAAAAGTTCAATATGTTAAAAGTGAACAAAAGGGGCAAAAGAATTTCAAAAGTCCACTGAAAGTGATGTTGAAAGCTGGTCCTCGCAGCAACAGTGTTTAGGAGTGGGGCTTTGGGAGTGTGAGCTTATTATAAGGGCTCTCACATCATGAATAGATTAATCCATTTATGGATTCATAACTTAATGGACATTTACTCTAGGACTTTTAACTAATAGCAGGTATAATTTAACAGACTACTTGGTGCTGATAAAACTGTAGAATGTGGAACCAAGTTGGAAAAAAAGCATCTCTCTTCCACTCTCTTTCTCTCCTAGTTGTCATGAGATAAACTTCTTCTAGGATGTTCTCTTAACAAAGGCCCAGAAGCAAGAGTCAACTGACCATGGGCTGGAATGCCTGAAGCTGTGACCCAGTTGCATTTTTTTCCTCCTATAGTTGAAAATTTTTAAGTATTTTGTAATGGAAAGTTTGCTAATACACCCATTAAAATTCTCAATGGAATTTGGGATTTAGTAAAACTTGAAAATATTGGAGCATTTTCAAGATAATTTTCAACAGAATTTTTAAAAAGATAAATTCTTTTGGATAATAACATATATCCTACACCAAATATGCCTCTGAAATGGATCTTAGTTTTATATGAAAAGAAAACAAATCTCAGTTGTGGTTTGTTGGGGCAATATATATAATCAAAAACATTACTCTGTATTATTTTTATTTTAGGAGAGAATAATAAGGTGGCCCAAGAACATAGTAGAGTTACAAAATAGGTTCCATAACTCCCTTTAAGAGCTTTCAATTATTTAGCAGTTAGTATATGACAGATATTGTTAATGTTACTGATTGCTCCCATATCAATACTTGAAGAGAGAAAAAATGTTATTTTCATATAACAAATAAGAGAAAATGGAAGTTGCTAAGAGGTTGAAATGCTTGCCCCAAATCACCCAGTGTAGAATGGAAAAATCAGTAATAAAACACAGATGGGAAACTACAACTTTTCCATGTCTTCCCACCATGCTGGACTACTTCCCAAGTAGGAATTTTCCTGTCAACTGGGATTTCAAAAGACTGAATCAAATCACATAACTTCCAGGTAAGCATTAGGCTTACATGGTTGGCATCAAGATTCCATGAAAGTCAAAAAATCTAGACCATATAGACCTGGACCAAATTTTCTAAAGAGGCCCAGGCATCATTTCCTCTGCATAGAAGCTGCACTAATAGAGTTCCTCTCTGACTCACAGTATCTCACCTATAAAATTAGGATAAAATATTGAACTTCCTGAATGCTCAAGAAGATGAAAGACATAGTCCACATATAGTACTTAATAGACTGTGTCAAAACCAGGAAATATTTTATACTACTGGAACTCTTGTATCCTAAATATCTACTAAGTCCCAATAGTGTGGCAATGTTGGATAGCTCAAGTCACCTCTTTGCCTCACTCTTGTAACTTAACAGAATGCAACTATAAAAATAACATCACTGTTTTATGGCATTGGCCACATTTTTTGGTGTAAACTCTCTCATCATGACCCACTCAATGCTGGCAATGGCTATTATGAGGCAATTAACACAACAGAAATTTATGAACAGTACTAAACAGACTGTCTTTATGTTTCACTCAGTGCACTCTTTCACTGGTTATTTTTAAACTAGAGCCTCCTCAACCAGTTCATTCATTCATTGCTTTTAAATCTATTGTTTAGTCAATAAACATCATTCTTGACCTTGGAGTGAACAGATAAAAGAAAAATGCCTGACTTCATGAAGCTCCAATTGCATTAGAATATCCATGGTCCCAGAACACATCAGAAAAATCAACCAAAATGACAAAGTAGGATTCATCCATGGGATGCAGGGATGGTGTTCAACATATGAAAATCTATCAATATCACCAATATAACAAACTGAAAAAGAAAAATCATATGATCATCTCAGTAGATGCTGAAAAAGCCTTTAACAAAATCCACACTCGTTCATGATAAAGGTCTTGGAGTCATCAGGGATAACAGGAACACACCTAAACATAATGAAAGCAATATACAGTAAAACAATAGCTAACATCAAACTGAATGGAGAGAAGCTTAAGACAATTCCTCTAAAATCAGGAACAAGACAAGGCAGCCCACTCTCTCCATATGTCTTCAATATTGTACTTGAATGTCTAGCTAGATCGCTAAGACAACAAAAGGAGATCAAGGTGATACAAATTGGAAAGAAAGAAGTCAAATTGTCACTATTTACAGATGATATGATAGTTTACATAAGTGACTTGAAAAACTCTATCAGGGAACTACTATAGCTGATAAAGACACTTAGCAAATTAGCAGGATACAACATTAATTCAAAAAAAATCAGTAGCCCTACTATATACAGATGATAAAGGGGATGAGAAAGAAATCAGAGAAACATCACCCTTTACTATAGCTACAAACAACATAAAGTATCTTGGGGGAAAAGCTTACCAAACAAGTGAAAGACCTATATAGCAAGAACTTTGTGTCTTTAAAGAAAGAAATTAAAGAAGATACCAGAAAATGGAAAAATCTCCCATGCTCTTGGATAGGTAGGATCAACATAGTAAAAATGGCAATCTTGCCAAAAAGCAATCTACAGATTCAGTGCAATCCCCATCAAAATCCCAGAACAATTCTTCACTGACCTTGAAAAGGTCAACTTTATATGGAAAAACAAAAGACCCAGGAGAGCCAAAACAACTCTATACAATATAGGAACTTCAGGAAGCATCACCATCCTGACTTCAAGCTCTACTCTAGATCTATAATCTAGAAAACAACTTGGTATTGGCACAAAAATAAACAAGTAGACCAATTGAATCGAATTGAAAATCCTGATACTAACCCACACATCTATGAACACCTGATTTTTGACAAAAAACTAAAACTATACAATGAAAGGTGGAAATCATCTTCAGCAAATGGTGCTGGCATAGCTGGATGATGGAGTATAGAACGCTGTAGATAGACCCATGTCTATCGCCATACACAAAACTAAAGTCCAAACAAATCAAAGACCCCAACATAAATTCAGCCACATTGTACCTCTTAGAAGAGAAAGTGGAAGGTACCCTTGAACCTGAACATAAAACCAGTAGCACAGACACTGAGATCAATAATTAATAAATGGGACCTCCTAAAACTAAGAAGCTTCTGTGAGGCAAAAGATACAGTTGACAAGACCATACGGCAGGCCACAGAGTGGAAAAGATCTTCACCAACCCCACACCTGATAGAGGGCTGATCTCCAAAATATACAAAGAACTTAAGAAACTAGTCAGCAAAACAACAAAAAAAACCCTATTAAAAAGTGGAGTACAGAACTAAACAGAGAATTCTCAACAGAGAAATCTAACATGGCTGAAAGACACTTAAGAAAGAAAGTGCTCAACATCCTTAGCTATCAAGGAAATGCAAATCAAAACAACTTTGAGATACCATGTTACTCTTGTCAGAATGGCTGAAATTAGAAACACCAATGACAGCTTATTCTGGAGAGGATGTGGAGAAAGGGGAACACTCCTCCACTGCTGGTGGGAGTACAGCCATTTTGGAGATCAGTATAGCCTCACTCTCCCTGGGGAGCAGAAAGGGGATAGGATGAGAATTGGTGGAGGGCAGGGGGTAGGGGAAAGTGAGGGAATTGGGTTGATATGTAAAACAAGCTTGTTTCAAATTTAAATAAAAAATATTATCATAAAAAAGACTGATTTTCCTCGCAGAAGGGGAAAGGAACAAGATCTCCTGAGCATATTGTGTGTGTGTGGGGGGGGTGTGAGTGGAGAGGGAGCTAGGAGAAAGAGAATGGGAGGAGAGGAAAGCATGTGGGACTAGAAAGATTGAGTTAAGGAAGGAATAGAGGAGAGAAAAAGAAAGAGAGAGGGAGAGACCATAAAATAGGAAGCCATTATAAGTTTGAAGAAAAAACTGACTCTAGAAAAATATCCAGAGACCTACAAGACTGACCCCCAACTAACAATCTGAGCAAAAGTGGAAAGGCTACCTTAAATATCCTTCCCTGATAATGAGATCAATGACTGACTTATCTACCATCATAGAGCCCCCATCTAGTAGCTGATGGAAACAGAAGCAGACACCCACAGCTAAACACTGAGCTGAACTCTTGGAATCCAGATACAGAGAGGGAGGACAAGACCAGGCTAAAGAAACCCACAGAGACATCTGACCTAAACAAGGGGTAGCTAATGGACCCCCCAGACTGATAGCTGAAAAACCAGCATTGGACCAACTCAGATCTCCTGAACATGGGTCTCAATTAGAAGGCCTGGGCATTCTATGGGACATTCTACAGTGTACCCAGGATGTAACCCTGGTTCATGAAAGGATTATGGGAGCACATTCTCCATGGAAGGATACTCCCTTAGCCTAGAGGTAGAAGGGAAGGCTCAGACACTACTCAAAATGACTTGACAGATTTTGATGATCCCTCCTGGAAGGCATCACCTTTCTTGTGGAGGGGGTGGTGATGGTGATGGAATGGAAGGGGGGTCAGGGACATGGTAGAGAGTGAGGGAGAGGGAACTGGGATTGATATGTAAAGAATGAATATATATATTTAAAGAACATCCATGGTTTAACTATGAAACCCCTGCCAAGACACAGGCATACACGTGTAGATACACATAAATGCATAATTTGAATTGTAGTCCCCCAAGTTGAGGTTCTATTTTGAAGACTGAGGAAACTTTACAAGATGGAGTGTGGCTAGTGGATAGGCCACAAGGGACATCTATGATTCCCTTCTGTTTTCTGTTTCCTGATCTACTTCGTGTCAAAGCCACTACTTTTTGTTCTTTCCATTAGGGATGGAGTTTCTCTACTATGTGCACTACTTCTTATAGTGGGGACATTATAAGAAACTAAAATTCTTCTGTAGCCATAGATCAATATAACCTTTCCCACTAGTTGTTATTGTCAGATATTTAGTCAACATTACACAACAGTCCTAATTGGGTGACAGATCATAAATAAATGAACTAATGAATATCAAATCATTTGCTTATAGAAGGGAATCTTGTATTATGAGCTCCTTTTGTGCTGTAAAAATGAGTAGTCTTTCCTTCAGACTCTGTATTTGTTTAAGTATTTAATTTTATGTACATGGGTATTTTGTCTGCACACATGTATGTGTATCATGTGCATGCTTCACACCTATAAATGGTAGAAGAGGATATGGGGTTATAGCTAATGGTTGTGAGATACTTGGGGTGCTAGAAATGAATGTGGGTCCTCTAATAGAACTTCTAGCTCTCCCAGTGCTTTTAACTCCTGAGCCATGTCTCCAGCACCCAGTTTCAGTATTTTATAAGACACATACTACACATACTTTTTTTTTTATTTTTAAATCATTTAATAATTCTCTTATTTTACATGTCAATCCCAGGTCCCTCTCCCTCCCATCTTCCCATGTCCCCCAACCAAATCCTCATCTCATTCCCCATTAATTCCCCACGAAGGGTGAGGCTTTCTATGAGGGATCATCAAAATCTGTCAAATCATTTGGGGTAGGGCCAAGGCCACACCCCGAAAACACATACTCTTAAACTTCCTTCTATTTTAATGTGCCTTTCCACTGAACCAATGCATGGAATTCACACCTTGCCTCAACAAAATAATGTAGCCAATATGCAGTGTAATAGTTCCATACTTGAGGCTAAGACATAGAAGATCTCCAGAGCCTCCATAAATCCCCCTCTTAGTGCTATGGTGGATAAGGAGGAAGGTGACTAGCATGTTTATGATTAGAAACTTGTCATGGTTGACTGTATCAGTGGACTCTTTGCTAGAAAAGTCAGAATAAAGCATATCAGAGCCAGAGAGTCCAAGCATCCCAGGACACAGCAGAAGGCAGTGAATGAGCCTTTGTTGCATACAATGATCCATGCCCATGCCCAGAGCATACATCTGTGTGAATGAGGAGAGAGGCTACCATGAAGATGTCACAGAGTGAGTTGAATCAGAAATTATATGAGTTTGATGGTTCTGTTGATTGAGTTAGATCCTCTTTATTAACTTCAAATTGCAATCAGAGAGAAAAAAAATACAGCAATAACCCAATAAGGGGAAGAAATTATTTGTCTGTCTTAGGAAGGCCCCTGAAGACAAAAATGATTTAAGGAAAGTTGAGTTTACATGGTCCACAGTTTGAGAATACAGTCAATCAGAGTTGGCAAGGCATAGTGTCAGAATGAAGCAGCTGGTCACACTGCAGCCACAGTCAAAAAGCAGAGAGAGATGAATGCTGGTGATTAGTTCCCTTTCTCCCTTTTATTCAGTCTAGGACCACAACACATGCAATGGTGCCAACCACATTTGGAGTAGGTTCACTCATCTCAATAAACCTAATCTAAAACATCTCCACAAACATGACAAGAGATTTGTTTCCATGGTAATTATGAATAACATCAAATTGACAGTCAAGATTAATCATCACAGAAAGTATCACTTCAGTAAGACAAAGATGACAAGAAATCAACTTTGGGAGTAGTTAGAGGTCATAAGGCTTCAGAAGGCGATCATATTACACAGAAAGGCTTTAAGATAACAATGAATACAATCTAAACAAGGGATGAAGACAGCATACCAAGGCAAAGTAGACTCAGGACATGAATGCATGACAAGACTTAGCAGTCAGGAATGAAATCAAGGATTGACTGAACCTTGCAAGCAATACCTGTGCCTCCCCTGAACCAATCTTCATATTTTCTCAATAGAAGAGAAGCCAGAAGAAACAGAAGCTTTTCAATGTGTTCCTGATTGGAACCATTACTCTCACATATGAGAATCTTTTCTGTATCCTTAGATTTTGGATTCAGGATTGCTGAGGGAACACCAATAGAGATTTTCCATGTGACCAAGGAAAGTCTGAATCAAAAGTTAGCAGACGCTAGCTCTTACACAAAAGATGTTGGATGTCTGCTGCCAAAAAATATTCTAATACACTATTTTGAATATGAAATAGTGTTGTGCTAATATAAATGTCCCTAATTTGATAAGTAAGGGGTGAATCAATAGAGTATATGCATCTCACAGCTATACTTATATAGCAGGTGAACAGAAGCCTAACTATAAATAGAGAGCTACAATGCGCCTCTAATTCCTTTTGTGTTTTAACAATATTGTCACCGTGTTTCAGATTTTTCTGTAATTTCTACAATACGTAAACAATGTGACACTGAAGAAGTACTCTGACCTTGACTTCTCTCTGATTCTTTATATATTAGATGGAATAATAATAATAATAAATACAGGAACTTGAATTAAGAAGATTATATGAATAAAGATGGCATTTTTTACACTATAGTATCTACATCTATAAGTATTAAATTTTAGTTAATATATTCATTATGGATTTAGTTAATATATCCATTTATTCTTTATGGTAACCATTTCTAAAATAAACAATCCCAGATTCAAGATTTTAAATATAACCTACTATTGCTCAATTTGAACTTCTGCCTCTAAGGAACCATTTGATTAAATGCTCTAGTACAAATGGTTAATGGTTTCTTCTAGAAGCTGTCTAACAACATCTTTGTGTTTGTCCTATTTCCTCCTGGTCAGTCCTCTATAGAGTAGAGAAGATCACAGACTTTTCAGTCTGCTCAGGGGCAGGGCGTTGTGACTCTCGAGCTACTCAGCTAACTGCTGTTCATCATTTTTGTAGATCTGTCTGGGAAAACTGAGGTTTCTGTACATCATTTTTCAAGTTTGGTGAAGAGAAATCAGCACAACACACTCTACTATCTTCTGACAAAGGCAGCTTGTTGAGAAAGCCCCACCTTTGAGTCTGTGACAGTGTCCTTGGCTCCACTCCATGCATACTGCTTCTACAAGGCACTTCATTTCTAACTCAGTTAGCTTCTCCTTTGACCCCCAGTTTGTATTCTAGGATTTGCAGGAAGCAAGTTCTCGTCTTGCATTTTCAGTTTTGAATATTAACTCAGAGTCCATGTGTGTTTGTTTCAATGTCAAACTTACACTTAACTGTTGGCTCAATCTTTATCCTTGAAGACCATATGCCCTCTGAGTACTAGGTAGTGGATGGCACGCTAGAGGCTGGGAATACCAACGTAAGTCAGATAAAATCCTTCAGCTTGTTGTGCTCCCACTGACAAAGGAAGCCTACATTTGTACAAAACATGAAAGAGAAAAAACGTCCTAGAAACAGAAACTAGTTTGTAGGAAACTCTCTCTGAGATATGACCAGAAGCACATACACTCTTTCCAGCAATCCATGCCTGTCCTTGTCTGCCACCATTCAGGCAAGAAGTGATACAAATGAAATCTGTGTGAGCTCTCTCTCTCTCTCTCTCTCTCTCTCTCTCTCTCTCTCTCTCTCTCTCTCTCTCTCTCTCTCTCTCTCTCTCTCTCTCTCTCTCTCTCTCTCTCTCTCTCTCTCTCTCTCTCTCTCCCCTCCCCCCTCTCTACCTCTCCTCCCTCCTTTCCTCCACCCCACTTTCCCTTTCTCTTACTTTCTCTTTCTCTTTCTTTTATTTCTATTCCTCTCTCTTCTCTGCCTTCCAAAAACTCTTGGCTCTTGAGCTGGTTTTGGAAAGGTGTGGGGGAGGGTGGTCATCAAATAAATGAATCTCCTTTTCCTATTTTTTTTTTTTGAAAGGTTTGTCACACTGCTTTTCAGGGGAAGCTTTGGAGTGCAGGGATAATGACAGCCAAAGATCCTGGAGAATAAAAGCCAGTAGCAGACCTGCAGTTGTGACTCTCTCCATTGGAGGTCAAGAAATAAGAAATGAGAGGTATCAACCAAGAGAAGCCAGTCTGAGGAGCTTCCTGAATGGTTGCCACTGTCCCCAGGCTTCACAGCAGTATCTATTGTATGTGTACATAGGCAATAATTACAATACCAAAATCCTTGACTCAGGTCATTATCTTTGGTAAGTTAATCAGAAGAACCAAAACCTTTAGGGAAAATAGGAAATATGACATTGGTCTCTATCTGGGTTCTTTTTTCCACTCACAGAACTAAGGTCAAATTCACAAGGAAAATTTATGAGTTCATGGGGATTATCTCTCAATTCATAGCAGTTCCCAGAGTTGGCTCACAGATGAAAGGCAAACATCACATCACCTATAAAATCTGCTCCCCCCTCTCCCTTGAAGCATTGCCTCACACTCTATTCTGTACCAAGAAAAATCAGAGGGCAAAGCTGCGGTGAGCTAGATAATTTTGAAACATTAGTGGTCCAATGAGGTACAAACATAGTCCCTAAAACAAAGGATTAGCCTTTGTAAGTGCTCAGTGAACGAAACACAAAAGCCAAAGGACTACAAAAAAAAATGAATAAAGTAAAATGCAATTAAACACTGCTTGACTTTATAGCCTTTTTTTTTAACATTTATGTATTTTATATGAGGATGGGCATATTTATGTCAAGGTACTCATCTGGAGGTCAGAATATGGCTTGCAGGAGTTGGTTCTCTTTGTACCTTCTCTCCTGTGGCTTCCAGGGATGGAATTCAGATTGCTGGCCTTGGCAGAAAGTGCCTTTACCCACTGAACTATCTCTCTGATTTTAGAATTAAGCCAGGAGCTGGTCCTTCTCCATTTTTTGAGCTAGTCAAAATTAACCTCAATTGCAACAACTCATTTCCAGTCCTGAAAGACAAATATGGCTCATTATCACTTATGGGTGTCTCTCCCTCCACAGATAAACTACTCTCTTGGCATCACCCATGTGAAGATCTCATCAGCACATGGAGGACATGTGATATAAAGCAGGTTCACAAGGGAAGAATTATCTTTTACTGGCAATCTGTGAGCACTACGGAAAAAGACTCTTCGTGATAGAATTATAAATGCTGGCCCATCAAACAAAAGCCTCATATCTAAACTCTGGGTGAATATTGTATGCCATTTTTTTTCCTGCTTGGCATTTTGATGTAACTAGGCAATAATATCAAATAATTTTGTGTTTACATATGCCAGGTGACAAACTGCATATGTGCAATTACAGCACTTAGTAAAGAATTTTACAGGCGTCTAACATATAATGAAAACTCTGTATTGAAGTATACATTTTCTCCTACAGTTCTATGTGTATTTGACATAGCCTCGCCAGGAGAGAATCTTCCAATATTGGAAGCATTCACCAAGTCAGTTCTCTCATAACTTGCCACTGTGCATGAAGCCAGAGATGGAAGAAGTCAACAGAATATTGAAAGGAAAACAGAACTATAATAAAGTATAATGACTACTACCAAAGTGATTTCTGTAGTATGAAAACTAATATTTTTGTTTGAAGCCACACTGGACAACAATTTTAGGTCAAATTGATCATTTGGAAACAAACCGATTACAATTTAGAACAAGATGATAAAATATGACACATTGTGTTCAGCCTTTGCTTCCAAAAATAAAATGAATGTAAAAGGTAATTTAAAAATATCCACCCAGCACCATGGAACATTTACAGCTGAAAGAATCACTTCCTAAATACCATGTTTGTGTCTCAGAATCATCTAGACAATTGTTACAGATCTCTGAATGTGGCGTGTTGATTGATCCTCATTCTTAGCTCATTAAATTTAATTTATTTATTGAACATCAATATGTACCTACCAAAAAAGGAGACTTTCTGACAACCAAGCAGCCTCTCTCCTGATCCAATCTAGGATTTCTTTTAATAAATCTTAAAGCAATGCCATCTAGTTTTATTTCCTGATTTCAATACTTTTCCCCCATGGGATATTTTCTAAATCCTTTAAGCAAATTTTGTAATAATGGATTTGACACCAAATTCTCTAAGATGTTCCTAAATCTATGTTTACTTCAAAGTTTATAAACTAAAAAACTTCATATTGTTGAATAAATTTCTAAAGACCTTAGAGAAATCATTCAAAATGTGATACAGTCTACTGTTTATTTATGTTATGACAGATAACACCTGAACTTCAAAATTTAAAACATATAAAATGTGATTAGAGATTAACACCTATATAAAGAGTTTACAAGTGTCTTGGTTGCTTATTCTATAGCAGAGTACATGATAGTACTGATACCAATAGGGTAGCAGACACAGATTATCACTAGGTTTTCTACAGGAAACAGTATAAAGCTGTTTGAGAATTTCTCATAGACTTTTTGTTGTTGTTATTTTTGTTGTTTGTTTGTTTGTTTTGCAAGACAGGGTTTCTCTGTAGCTTTGGAGTCTGTCCTGGAACTTGCTCTGTGAACCAAAATGGTCTCAGACTCACAGAGATCCACCTGCCTCTGACTCCGGAGTGCTGGGAATAAAGGCATGAGCCACCACTGCCTAGCTAAGGGTAATAATAAAATAAAAATAATATAATAAGATAAAACAAAAACTAACTCATTGGAATAGAACAAAGCAAACAAAATAAAGAGCCCCAGAGAAGGCACAAGAAACACAGACATGCTGACTGGCACTCTGGACAATCACAAAAACTCTAAGCAGGAAGCCATAATCTATATGCAAATGGGCCATGTGCAGAGCCATGTAGGCCTTGTGCTAGCTGCCTCAGTCTATGTTAATTCATATATGCTTTGGCCAGGTTCATTTAGAGGGTCTTGTTTCTTGGTGTCCTCCATCGCCTCTGGCTCTTTCTTCTTCCTCTTCTCCAGGGTTTCCTGAGCCCTGAGGGGAGAGATTTAATGATGACATTCCATTTATGGCTGAGTATGTCAAGGTCTCTCATTCTCTGTATAGTCACTGGCTGTGGATCTCTGTATTTGTTCCCATCTGTGACAGGAAGAAGATTCTCTGATGATGGTTGAACAAAACACTATAATGTTAGCATATAAATATAGCAGAATATCATTAGGAGTCATTTTATTGTTTCTTTCTTTTTGTTCTGGTTTTTTGATATTTTTTTTTGAACAATCATATTTAGATTTACCCTCTGTCTCTGAACTATCTAGTCTCAGCTTCTTGGACATGCAAGCAGTGTCAGGTATAAGTTCTATGGACTAAGTCAAATAAGATTTGATTGTTACCCCTATAAGTTTTTGCCATCATTTCACTAGCATATCTTGCAGGCAGGACACCACTGTTGACATTATAATAGGTCTAATGAGTTATGTGCAGCCTGGGCTTGAGCTGATAGTTAATATCACACTGTTTTAAGACCCAAATGTAGCCCACTTTGTCTTGCCTAGGATCTATATTATTCAGGTCATTAAACTAAACCTTATAGAGCTGTTATTTTTTATTACCTTTATTTGGGGTGTGTGTGTGTGTGTGTGTGTGTGTGTGTGTGTGTGTGTGTGTGTGTGTGTGTGTTATCTCTATGGAGATCAGAGAATAATTTTCAGTTTTCTTTGTTTAATATGTGTGCCCAAGGAATCAAAATTATGTCAAGTTTGAACACAGTGTAATTACTCACTGAGCCATCTTGTCATCCCATGCAATGTGTCCAAAATCTTTGAAGACTCAGATAGACTGTTGATTCTTTCAAGACTTCCCTAATAAGGAATACTTCCTATTTAGGGTTAATACTTCCAAGTAGCTTCAAAGAATGTTGTGTTTTCATATGAATTATTTTTGGAAAGTAGCCAAACTATCTTTGATTGAAAAGAAGAGCTGGGGCTCAGAGGTTGTTTAGCATGCCTGGTATGCATGAAGTCTTGACTTCAATCCAGTACTGAACAAATAAAAATAAGTAAGCAAATAACAACCCCAAGCCAGTACTTCTATTCCTCCCGAATTACAGTGAATCTCAGTTGCCTTCTCTGCATGTTTATTCCTCATTGAGCTCCTTCAAAAAATCCTCATTCTCCATCCTGACCTGAAATGTGGGTATCTCTCTGCATTGCTGACGATGAGTATCTCAAGTCTTATTTTGTATGCATTCAACATTCATGGTCCTCAGATACAGTTTTAGATTTTAGTTTTAAAGAGTACTTTAAATGTTATCTTATGACATATCTTTTCTTAAAGTTCTTCCAAAGGCCTAAGGGAAAAAATATATGTATATATGTTAATAAAATAAGCCTTTTTTTTTTTTTTGGTTTTTCGAGACAGGTTTGTGTAAATGTGATATATTCTGTTGACTTCTTTTATAAACTCAAGGTTTATTTTAGGATCTTAGTAGCATTATGCTTATGTTTCTTAAGATGTTTTGCCATTTCATAATCCCAGTTATAATGTTATCATCTATTATTACCTAGTTAGTATGCCCAAAATAATGAGAAATGGAATAATGATAATGGAAAGCCCTAGAAATGCTACGCTTGTGAAATACACCATTATTTTTCATTTATTCATTTCATTGCCCAAAGGACTGTAGGCTTGGATCACAACTGGTGAGTGTACCTTTGTGGGTTGCTGTCAATCTCTTTGATTACAGTTGAGAATTCAGATGTTTTCATTTTCTGTCCTCAATTCATGGGAAAGAAGAAAAGCAGCAGAAGAAAATTGTTTAACATAGTAATGAGAGAATGTATGAAAAGAAAAACATAACCTTCTGGATTCTAATGATGGTTGCAAAATCACTGTGTAAGTGAACTTTCATATTCAACATCTTCAAGTTATGATAATCTATATATAAATTTCCTTGAACAAATAATTAATGAGTGATTGTTACTATGATATACAGAATGGAGAGGAAGGAAATTTGTGGGGTGTCAGCAATGTCCAAATTTAAAAAGGAGTGCTTAAACTATATATGCATTTGAATAACATATGCCCAAACCACGGATGAACATTATTGTGCATGAAGTATGTCCCAATAATGCTAAAATCACCAGTATCATGTAGCAAATTACCCCCAAATTTAGTGGTTTTGAACAGTGTTATTTATCAAAGGATTAAATAAAAATTATTTTGTCATTGAATTTGCTTAGTGGTAATCCTTTTGACAAAACAACAAATGATGTCTCACAATCCCATCATCTTCTAGAGACTTCTGCCATTTCTTGTTATGTTGGTTTTTAGCATTGTTAGAAAACATTGCTGGGCAAGGAAGAACAATAAGAGAAAAATTCCTAGAATTAGGAAGTAGAATGCTTTCTTCACTACAGCTTCAATTCCTGTACAGTTAAACCTCTAACAGACCTTAGCTGCATCATAAAACAAA
The DNA here is from genome assembly GCA_030556225.1 of Cricetiscus sungorus. Lineage (NCBI taxonomy): Eukaryota > Metazoa > Chordata > Mammalia > Rodentia > Cricetidae > Cricetiscus > Cricetiscus sungorus. The sequence continues at coordinate 13,371,200 of JANBXA010000729.1, read as the reverse complement.
TATATTCTAAGAACAACTGGGAAAGAACTCTCTAGTGGGAACTCCCTCATCTTGGTTTTTATTGATGACAGAAGTTTAAATAATAAAGTTAATATTCATTGGTGTTTTACTTCTTTGAAAAAAATCTTTGATAAGAAATGTTTATAATGGGGGAACAAATAAAAAAAAATGTGTTTGACCCAGTTAACAAATGGAATTGTCTTTCTGAAGTTAATAGTTCAACACTGTCTGCGGCCAGGATTGGTCCCTTCATTGAGATAAATTAGCTGAAATCTAGCATAAATTTTTTTGCCTTCAAGGTCCCTGACTGATTTAACAACAGATAATTTGAACACATTGTGTAAAACAAGCAAACAAAAAGCTATGTAATTTGGGGAACATGGTGGGGGGCATATCACCACTCACAGGACTCTTGTTACACACCAGGATCACTACAAAATGGTTGTTGGAGAGAGTGAATGTAGGAAGTCCACAGTGTTTCTTCACACTGACTGTGCTTATTAAAATTGTTCAAAGCAAATTCCTTGGGAGAATAGCAAGCATTTCTCCCATTATGTTATTCTGTTATTGTGCATTCACATCTTTCTGAAAAGAATAAATCTGAATGCACATATGTTCATCAAAAGTCATGGGGAAGTAGCTTGTAATAATCTCCCTCCCTCTCTCCTCTCTTTTACTCTCTCTCTCTCTCTCTCTCTCTCTCTCTCTCTCTCTCTCTGAAATTATCCCTTCATAAATGCCATGCATCTTACTTCTCACTATTGTAGGAATGTTTTCACATACAAGCACTCACAAATTCCTCTCTCTATGTACTACTTTTCATCATTAATTTTCCTATGTTACTTCCTTCATTCTTTGGTATTTTTTTTTTGCATTTTCTCTCTTATTTTTTCTCTTCTTCCCTAACAGAATGTGACTTAAGAAAGAACAGTTTAGTAGAGAATGTGGAGGGTGAAGGAAGGAAGAGAGAGAGAATTATTGTATTGTGGCCACTTTAGCAAAAGTCAACAGACTCCAAGGCTAAGAGGTTCTCATGACAATGTCTGTTTTCAAAGTATTTGGTCCTTTAATAGCTTCTGTTCTCAAGGGACCATAAATGATTACCAAGTTGCTAATTTTATATATAAAAAAATCTGAGGACAAACAAAGAGTGGCAATTTGGAAGAACAGCTGTCAGTACCAAATTGAATCTATTCCTATCTAAATATAATTGTGTTCAATGTTTAGCTGACAAAAAGAAAAAGGAAGGTAAGAGGGCAGCTGAAAAATGTAAGTATCAAACCTAAGGCCTAAGAAGGTTTTGTCAATAGATTTGAGAATATTAATTGGCATTTTCTCAAGAATGAAACTATGTTATTGTATCAACATATGTTCCTTTATATTATTGTTGTTGGACCCACGACAGGAGAGATGGATAATAGAAACTTTGACTTCTGCTCACATTGATCCCCTCAAATATTCTCTCCAACCCACCTCAAAGAACTGGGGTCTCCCAAAAGCATGAGGATTCTGTCTTCCCTGTTCTCACCACCACCACACGATTTCATCATGTTACTGTGAGTTTCTTCATGATTCTTTTACTTACACAAACCTGATGGCTTTCTTGATGCTTCCAATTGGAAACAGTCTTGGTCTTTCCTGTTTCTGGGTCATATAAAGATGAAGCCTCTCTCCTTTATGATCCACAGTCTTTGTTAGCAGCCACCCAAGTGAGATCGAGCCACTATGTCTAATGTATTCCACAGAGTAGCTTGCTTTATCCATTAATATTCTGAAACAAAGATATAATTTTAGTCCAATGTTGTCCCAACCATAATGTTTTCTTAGTTTATCTTTAAATCCAAATGAAATTCAAATATGTACTCTGAAGTCTCCATCAAACACCATAACACAGCTGTTTGCTCTCAGTCTTGTCCTCATGACTTCTCTATAGTTCTGTGTCCTCAGGTCCAGCTTGGCTACATTACCAGTCCACCTACCTTTCCTGAAGCAAGATCCAGGGTATTAAATTGATTGAATTTGCAAGAACCTGTCCTTTAACCCACCCAGCTCTCTGGCCTGTTCCAGTCATACCTTAAGAGGTTTTATGTTATGTTATTTTGTTTTGTTTTGTTTTGTTTTTATTCTGTCTTCCTGCTATCATAAACCACATCTCAGCATATCAGCATATATGCCACCACAGCTGATTACATGTATGTCCCCTGCAAGGTGCTCTGTATGTTCTACTGGTGCTCGAGAATGTTTTGAGAACAGTAGGAAACCAGTAAACACTTGTTGATCACACTGTAATCTCATGACCAAGTGCACCTCTGCCCACATCACTGTTTGATCTGTGTCCACATTCATTCTTATGTACATGCTTTACTGCAACTAAACTTAAAATGACCATTTTATTTTTAACCAAATGTCTACAAGTCAACTCTGTTTGTATACCAAATAGTGAGTTCAAATATCTATGCCATCCTCAAACTCTTGTTATTGCCCCATGGTGCTCCTTCATTTGTCTTTCTGCTTCCAGGAAGGACTTACCATGTTCCCAGCTGCTGAGGATATCATTGATTAGCCTGCTGTCTCACATGCAATCTCACTAGCAATACTCAATACAGAATCCATTTCTCACTCCTCCTGCCTCTTGCTGAGCCCACGACAATAGTGACTCCAACTGAGAGTCTTCCTTCTGCTCAAGTCCTTCCATTCCTTCAGCATGGCAGCAACTAAGACTAGAAAGCAAACAGATTTGATCACAATCCATGGCCCTTACTGGCTTAGTATGTTTACACTTCCCACATTTATGTCTCCACTTACTTAGTTTGTGCATATGCTTTGCTTTCTTCAGTAATTTACACCTCCCTAGGATGGTAGGAGTTTTATATGGTGTGCTCTCTTCTGCATCCCTAGGGTCTGCCACACAGTAATCACCTACTGCATATTTCTCAGACTAGTAAGTTGATTTCATTGTTTTCAAAGACTAAATATGTCTCTGTGACCCACCACTCCTCTACTCCCACCGCTAGCACCAGTAACCCATCTAGCATGCTGTGGATGCTGTGGGTGACCAGAGTAGCTTGCATTGCCGTCTGGCTTTACACTGACATCACTTTTTCTTTAGAAACTTGATATGTTTTCTCCTATACATCTAGTTACACCTCCAATGTGCTCCTCTGAGAGCAGCCTTCCTAACAGTGCCAGGTCACAGTCATCTCCAAAGGTCTAATCTGCTTGCTTAAAATCCCTTTGTTTCTACTTACAAATCATGAGCTCTTTGGTCTCAATGTTCTTTTAAAGTTATTTTCAACTAAGTCTGAATTATCAGTAAAAGCTGAATCAGAAGCTGGAGGCCATTCATATGTTGCTAAGAAATTCGGGAGAAAAATATTTACTGAGAATTGTCACCAATTGCTTTAAACTATCAGAAATTCATGTTTTGCCTTTTAAATATTTAAAAGTTAGCTAGTGACTAGGGAGCTGTAATTATTAAAAAAAAAAAAAAAAAAAAAAAAGGAAAAAAGGTCTATGAGCCAGCACACTGCTGTGGTCATTAAAGCCTTTCTTTCTGCTTCTCTTTTACTGAGAAACAGGAAAGGACCAAAAGGAATCACAGGAAATTAGCAGATGGGGGAGTTTCCACAAGAGGACTTCCAGAGCAGCTTCATGGAATCCTGGCTGCACGTGTCTGATGGCAACAGAAGCCTGCCCTCTGAGTCTGCAATGCCTGGAAAGCCAAAGGCTCTTAGGGTTTCTACAGTGTGCTGTCAAGGAGAATGATTTGCAATTCACAGATTATTAAACCAAGAAAAAATGTTCAATTATTCTCGGATTAGCTTTTGGAGCTCTTCATAACTTTTCAAGTTCAAAACATAGAAACAAGTGGGGGGGCATGATAGAATATGAAAACAATTACACAATTACAAAATTATTAGGAAAAACTACAGAACTAACAACCTAATTAAACAATAACAAAAACAAAGCATCAATATGTTGCTAACAGCTAATTCTAAATTGATATAGATTCCCCACAGCAATTTTACTCAACATTGAGATGCTTAGGAGATGACAATCATCATGAACAGTTCTAATAAAAATTATGCCTTAATTCCTTACCGGGTCTTGGTATGGACCATGGCTCACTACTTTAAACGGTATCTAGAGCTAGGCAGAAGGCTCAATGAGTAATAACTTCCTTCTGAGAAAATGTGAGGAACTAAATTCTCATCTCCATATCCATACTCATGTCCATTGCTGTGACAAAGAGCAGCTTAGGGAAGAAAAGGTTGCCTTTAGGCCACAATTCCAGGTTATAATACATCAGACCACAGAATGAAGGTGGTGAGAACTTCCAAGTACCCGATCACTTCACATTCATCTGAAGGGGAAGGAAATAGATACATGCATGTTCACTTCTTACTTTAATTTGTACTCAGCTCCATGTTTCCACTCATATAGTTTAGGATTCCCTTTCTAGGGAATTGCGACCCCCACAATGGACTTGCTCTTCCCACATAAATTAAGTTAACAAGACAAGCCCCCAGAGACACGCTCTCAGTTCAACCCATTGTAGATAAGCCTTCATTAAAATCCCTTCAAAGGTGACTCTAGGTTGAATCAAACTGACAATTCATCACAGCACAGGAAGATCCCAGTGTGGAAGCTCATGCTTGTGATCTCAGCACTGGGGGGCAAAGACAGAAAGATCTTAGGGCTTAAGGCAGCCAGCCTGCACATCACATACACCTACATGAGCAAACACAATTTTGCACAATAGGTATGCCCCATTTACACAAGTAAAATGAAATAAAAAATTTTAAAGTTATTAGAAAATATAAGCAGGCTATAATAATGGTCAGTGCCTATCATCCAAGCACTTAAAAAGGCAATGTTGGATGTCATTAGTTTGAGGCAAGCCAGGGTTGCATGGTGAGTTCAAGGCCTGCCTGAGCTATACAGTGAGACCTTCCTTGTCTAAAAATCTAAAAACAGTAGGTTTGTTGAAGATGTACATTAATTATATCTATCCTGCAATTTAAAATCAGCTATGGAGAGGAAATAATATGCTTGAGATCGACTATGCTTCTATACTATTTATAGAAAAAAGTTGACAGCTGAGCTATGAGGTGAGGTCAAAACCAAGGTGCCATTGGCTATCTGTGTGCCTGAATCCTGTGTTCCCTGCAGTATGTAACCAAAACAGCTTAAGATAACATTCATGAGTAGATGGCTTCATCTTGGAAATCTTGACAGACTCTAAAATGCACGTATAATATGTTGGTTAGATTAATCAAGCAAATGAAAAAAAAATTATACTTTTTATCTAACTTTCATATTTCAATTACTGTATATGCCTATGTATTTTTACATGTTGTAGTCAGATGTTTTTCATGTTGGAAGGGTCCATGACACATATTTTTTTTAACTCTCAATGAAAAAAAACTAGTATATTCTACTTAATAGAATAATTCAAGTTGCAGTTAGTTAATAATAATTTATAAACAATTTAGTCATTAAATGCATTTTACAGACTGTGTAGACTTCACAAAAAAATGGTTTTGGAATACAGTCATTTAGATTGTTTTCAGTTCACCATCTCAAGTAAAATAATTATTTTCCATAGTTACAGAAATCATGCCTTGTATTCTGATAGGAATAGAATTCATGACAAATTTAATCACTTTTGTGAAATATGTCTCTTTTTTACAGATAAGGAACATGGGTTCATTAAAGGAAATGACAAACTTCAAAGGTTGTGTAGCTTGTATGGGGGTAGAGCATCCTGTATTTTCCTTCAGCAATCTTTTGGCTCTGTCTTAATTAAATACTTTTTGATTATGCATAAGCTAACTCTGGCTCAATTTTATAATTGCCCCTTTAACTTTGTCAATATTTCTCACAGTCCCCAAGTGAAGTTTTTTTCAGTGATGGAGCATGTCTGAATACTTACATCTTCTCCTTGATGTGTTCCAAAGAGCAGAGTGGAAAGGCAGAAGGAGAATCATTGAGATAACAACACACATTTCTCTGTTGGCATCACCATATCCCAACTGTGTAAACTTCACTTACTCTCCAAGCCTCACATTCTAATGTGTAAAAGAAGGAAATGATAATAATAAAGAACTGGCTTCACAGGTTTGAAAAGTTGATGAAATAAAATATTTATGCACAAAAACAAGCTAAAATGTGGAGTTTCACATATTTAGAAGTTGAACTTCATTCAAGAGCTTCAAAAGAAGCCAAGACAGTATGTGTTTCTCAAACAACAAACAAAATGTACTGCATGTCTCTTCTCTGCAGGGTCCTGAACAGGCAGGAAATGATGCAAAAATTCCCATTTTCACTATCATTAATATGCAAAGCATGTGGGAATGTCCCACCATGTTGTATGACTCCTACTATTTGCCCTGGATACAAACAATGTGCACAGAGGCCTGCAGATAAGGGAGCAAATGTGTGCAGGAGTCTCCAAGGGATGAATACTCAGGCACAGATAAGCCCTCAAGTTGAAATATGTGAAGAGGGCATTGCAGGAAAGACAAAATTAGAGGAATAATGAGAGAATCAGGTGATAGTACCCCCATGAATGGAGGGCTCTTAGACTATTCAAGCTTCGAGTGAGATGGAACAACCTATGAGCATTCCATTGTGTGAAATGTCATTTGATTTGCACATGGTACCCAATGGTCCTACCTCTTGGTGCCCATAGTACCTCCTTGAGTGCATGCTAGAGTTGTTGACTTGTTCTGAACCAACTGAATACTGAGGCATGATGGGATCTCATAGTCAAGAACAGGGTGTACAAGCCTCTGTTTCTATCTAGGGTGATAGATACCTCTCACTATCTTGCTCACTTGGCGTTGAGAGGACACAGTTATATGTAACCGAATCACATCTCTAACCAAGGGCTTGTAAGAAACAAAAGGCCCTCAGTCCATCAGTCTGCCAGAATAATAACCTATCTGCCAATTACAGAGGCTAAATTAGAAAGAAATTTTCCCAGTCAAAAATTCAACTGGCAGGCACCTTCAGTGTGACTTCATAGGTGACCCTGCGCCATAAATACTTGGCTTAAATAAATTTAAACTAAATCCACAGTGACTATGAGCTAACAAATGATGTTGCTTTATATCTCTAAGTTTGAGGTGGTTGTTATGAGGCAGTAAATAACTAATGTGTAATAGAGCCTTTGGAAACTAAAAATCTAGCAGTTTTGAGCAGGCAGAAGTTTCCATGGCTTGATCCAGTTTTGGAAAGAAAGTGATGAAATTCCATATCTGTTTCTCAGTGGTTTTGCTTTTCAAGGATTTCTGTTTATCATGTCTGTATAGGAGAGAGTTTGGAAAGATAGCTAGCTATATGTGAAAATCAAGAGTTCAGGGGCCAAGACCTAGATAGAGTTAAAAAACAGTGGCTATCAACAATATATTTACAATCTTGAAGAGTAAATAGTCCTAGAACACACTGATGTTTCAATGCTGGGAAATGGTGGATGATAAAATGGGAGGGTTAAAAGAAGACAGTGTTTTCTGGATGGCACATGAATAAATCAATTCAACAGCAGGAAAGGAAGTCAGTGAAAGTATCCACAGAAACCACAGAAACTTAAACATGATAGATGAAGTGTGAGCAAGACTCTAGTTCAAGTTGTCCCTTCAAATAAAAATAGTGTCTATGTTCCCTCACTATGATTAAGTCATTTTTTTACCTGCAAAGGACTTGAGTATATGAATAGTTCTACTCTTTGAAGGCAAAACCTTCTATTTGTAATAGCCTTGTCACACAGAGCCCTGTAGATTAACCCTTCAAATTAAGAACTAAGTTTCTACCCACTGCATTCCTGACAGACACACACCTTAACTCTACCATAAGAGACAGTCAATCACCTTAAAATTAGTTTTGAAGTTGCTGAATTCCATCAAGATTTAGATTCCCTATTGAGACAGATTACTGTTTATAAAAATATCTTCTAAGTCCTTGTCCTTCTATTACAGGACTCATTCCTGCCAAATAAGCAAATAATTGAAGAACAACATATTTTGTGAGGCCATTACTTTGTTATTGCCACTGGCCATCCTGTTGAATCACTATTGGCGGTCCTACAGTCTGTGCATTGTTTAAAGTATATTCCAACCTCATTTCCATATGTCATCCCCACTTTTTTTCATTCTTCCTTGAACATTACTATCCTCTAAATGTTAGTCAACGGGAGTAAAAGTGGAAATCTTTACAGGAGGATTGGTAGTTATTTCCATGGAAGCTTAAATGAAAATGAACAATTCATTAACTGCAGACTGTGATGCAATCTCTCAAGTTTATGGCCATTAGACAGCCCATTAAGGAACAGATGTTAGAAATCTGAAATAGGGTACACAAGTAAAATCTTTGCATAAGGAGTGCTAGATCTGAGATTTGTAGGTCACACTTTTTGAGCAGTATTACAACATATAAACAGAAAAGTCAAGGTTCATTGGGAAAGAGAAATGAGAATAAATTGTAAATATTATAAAGCTGACAAGTGCCATATGCATTACAAATCTTGGGAGAATTACACAATATTTGATTACCTGTCTGATGTTTCCTTTGTTCTACTTTCATTTCTGTTTCTTTGATGAAATTCCCCTGACCAGAAACAAAAACAAAAACAAAGCAGCTTAGGGGAGAATGGTTTCTTTAGTTCATAATTCCAGGACAGGACAGTCAATCATTGTGGGAAAGTCAAGACAGGAACTCAAGTAATTAGTCACATCATACCCATAGTCAAGAGCAAGGAGAAACCAAAAAATACAATACTGTTTGCTTAGTTTCTTTCCATTAGCTTTCTCCTTTTTTTTTTTTTTTTTTTTTTTTTTTACTGATCAGGACTCCCCTCCTTTTGAAACCACAATGAACTGGTTTTTCTATGTCAGTTAAAAATTAAGATAGTAATCATCCCTAATGCATGGACTGGCTTTTAGGAGCCCATTTCCTATGAAGGGATGCCTTGCTCAGCCTAGATAGAGAGAGGAGGGTTTTGTGCCTCAAATGATATCATAAACTTTGATGATTCTCCAGGGGGAGGCCTCATACTCTCTGAGAAGTAGATGGGGATGGGGGGAGATGGTGGGGGCAGTGCAAGTACAGGAAGGAGAGGGAACTGGGATTGGTATGTAAAATTAAATTGTTTAAAAGAAAATCAAGACAATCCCTGCCATTCATTCCCATAGTCAATCCCCATCTAGGCAATTCCTTATTAAGACTTCTTAGGAGGTGATTCTAGGCTTTGTCAAATTGACAGTTAAAACTAACTAGCCTTACACTTGATCTGAGCAAGGCCAGAAGTGGTGGTGCAGGTCTTCAACTCCAGCACTCTGGAGGCAGAATTAGGCAGATCTCTATGAGTTCAAGGACAGCCTGGTCTACAAAGTGAGTTTCAGGACTGCCAGGGTTACATAGTGAGACTCTGTCTCAAAACAAAACAAAAGCATAATTATACATACATCCTTGTTATATGATTCCAATTTTTTTGTTGTTGTTGTTAACTATTCTTTGCTTCCTCACCACAATGACTTTGTAGCACGATTGTCTAGAGACAAAATAGTGAGTTTATCTTCCCTCTATTTCATGCCACCTGAACTATTTTTTGTGACTGGAGGAATGCCTCACTTCTTGTTGATAACCAATATTTTTCAACTTTCTAAACAAATTTGGTGAAATATCCCTCAATTTCTTCCAGATATGTATATACATTTTAAATTTCTCACAGAATGTTATGTATTCTTATAACTAACAATAAATTGCTATTTAATATTTCCTTAAGAAATACCTGTTATAGTAAATTATTGTTTCCAGTGTAATATAAACCATTGTTATACAATATATTTCTCATATGAGAGTAATTTATTTTAAGTTCAGATATGTTACTTGTGTTTCTTTCATATTATATTCATTTTATTTGATTTTTTCTTACACTGTTATAAATAATTTGAAGATGAAAAGAATAAATGCCACATACATTCATAAAGTCAAAAGTTGGAAATTTTGACTTTGTTGAAACACTCCAAAATGACCTTCGAAACTGCCTTACAATGAATGACATTGACTTAACTTCCCCTTAGACAGACTTCAAAAGTCCCCATAGCTTCTACCACCAGCTGACATAGGACACTGGTATCTTGGGGATGATGAAGTCAATTATGTCTCAGTATGTAAGGTCATGGACTTTTTGATAAGATATACACAACACACAATCTCCCAATGGAACCCCAAGAAGTAAGTTTCATGGAAAATCCACCTCTGGTTAAATTGGAAACCCAGTAAGAATTAAATTAAAAAATTGAGATTCCACAGTCTAAAGATGAAAAAAGTTAGAAAAAAAATGACAAATTGTTCCATTAGAATTCCAGACCTTTTCCATCTCTCTTTTAAATTCATGGCAAATCAAGTAAGCTGACACATTAGTCACTGGAAAAGGATAATTTATGTGGTATAGAAGAATCTCAGAAGCATTTTGCCTCAAACCCTTTTCAACTTTGCATTATTTGTGGTTTAACGCAAATATATAATTCACTCATCCGCTGATTCATCCCTTCTTTTTCCCCCATTTTCTACAATATGAGCAGTACATTCTGACATATAGAGATAGAAGACATATGCTGTTCCCCCATGGGTCACACTCTAATCAGGGTGACAATGAAGGACAAAAGTACACTGAATCAAGTGCTGTAAAAGAAGTAAGCATAGGTCTATAAATGCATGATAGACTAGTTACAGGTTCCTCTTTTGAAAAAGACAGAGAACAATTTGTCTGAGCCATGTGCTGAAAGACAAGAACAGCAAAAGTAGCCAAAGAAAAATCGATGAAAACATGAAGAGAAAAATAAAATGAAGATTTGTTTAACTAGCATCTATTAGTTAACTTTGTAGGTAAGTTTCCTAACTTCATATGCTACTTAATGATGGGTAAAAACATGGCAAGAAAAGCCATTTCTCATTCTTCAAAAATATAATGGAAATAGTCATAACAGAGTAAGAATATATAATTAAATATTTTCATAATACAGAGTAGTAAATAACATGCCTCTTCCTAAACAAGACAGTCCATAATTTATTTTAATTTCTTTTTTTCTGGAATTCTCTACCAAAACACCTTCATTTCACTCTATTCTTTCTTCTGTGGAAATTTAAAATGCTATTCCATTGCCTAACAATGTTTATTTTTCTTAGGAATACATTATCTCATTGTATCTCAAAATAAATCATGATAATTCTGGAAAAACTATTGTAACAAATTTTGTGGTTTTCTTGTGAGTAAGAAATAAAATGCATGGAAAAGAAAGCATTTGCATGCCAGATCATAACAGGAAAAGCACTTCCAGGATCCCAAGTGTCTTTGTTAAGGCTTTAAACATATTGATCTGGATATCTATTGCCTTGAAAGAAAATGCCCCAAGACTCAGCAGCTGAATTAACCATATAACTTTGGAGAACTCATTTTGAAGCACGTGGTGATCTTAGCTAGTCTCTCATCTACTTCCATCAGGTGACTGATGAAACATGATCCTTGAAAGAGCAACTGAGAACTGATAGGAACCCCCATCAGCTTTTCTCTGAATCTCTCTGTCTCAGTCTCGTTTTCTCCTTTCTAATAGACTTATGACCTTATTCTATGTCAAAAATGAAATGTGCATACCATATAGGCTCAAATGTTTGCATGCTTGGTCTGAGGAGTTGCTAAAGCTTTGGGAGCTGAGACCTAACTGCAGGAAGTTGTTTCAGAGGAGCAGCTCCCTGGTAGTCTGATATCCCCAGATGTTCCTCATCTCTCTGTTTCCTGGTCCATTGTGATGTAAACTGAGATGTTCTATCAAATTTTCCCTGCCACAGTGGATTTAACCATCTGAAAACATGAGCAAAAATAAATCCTTCCTCTTTAAGTTGTCCCTGACTAGTATTTTGACAAAGCAGGTAAAAATAACTAAGATAGACCTCTGACATAGTTTCTCAAAATATGCTAATTTGGGCTGTCTTCTATACAATGGCATTAGGACAGTAGGACCATGACATACCTGCTCAGGATTCTAGCCCAAGCATTCTAGAGATCCAAGTCTACCTTGTCTTTCTTTTCCTAACCTAGTGTGACAGACTCATATAAGATCACTTCTACCATCTGCTGATAGTGACAAAGAAGACAGGCAATGTCCTCCAACTTAGAGTAGTACACAGGTTCCATCTCTCAATGGAAATAGAATTCAAGGCACACTGATAGAGGAATATGGTGAGTGGATGCTGATACTTCGGCCATCTTTAAAAAACACAGTCTGTCTTGTTCATTTTTCTACTGAATTTCAAGAATGGACTAATGAAAACTGATTTTTCCCGTTATCTAATAATGTGGCCATTAAATTAGAAGCAAAACCATTGACTTTAAAACTAGTTAAACATTTAGTGTGCACATCACACATGCGAGTGCAAACACGTGCAAACACACACACACACACACACACACACACACACACACACACACACACACACACACACACTGGGCCAGAAGGGAGGGCCCTAGAGGATCTGTTTCTACTCCTGAGTGCTGACATTAGAAGCACACACCACCTTCCAGAGCTTTTATTACATGAACTCTGAGAATTATACTCAGATTCTCATGCTTCTCTAACAAGTATGATACTGAATTCTGCCACCAGTCCATAACAGACTTTTTGTAGCTACTGTTTACTGGATGAATGAATCTCTCCTGAGAACCTTGTCCTAGATTCGTCCTGTGAGGCTAAGTGCTGTTCTGCAGAAGATTTAGGAGAGCAAAGAATAGAGGCAGATGCAATGCTTCCGCCAGAAGCCAACACAAGGCTTTCTTTGGGTTCCTGTATTTAAGTTTCCTTGACCCTAAGCCAATACTCAGGGCTTTAAGGAGGAACAATAAGAGAAGGAAGTCAAATGGGAGAGTGCTAATTAAGCTAGCACTTAGTTAGGAAGATTAAGGAAAGGAAGGAAAGGGACAAATGTTAATAATCTAAATAAAAGGTAATCAAATCCACCATCTAAGTTTTAAAAGTCTGACCTTTGCTTCATCTTTTAGAATGTCAGGCTTTAACACTTTCCATTTCCCTTCTAGAGTTCTTATTTCTAGTTGATAATCTGAACTATAGATTTCAGAATAAACAGAAACTAACAGTCCAACGTTATTTTAACCTAATTCTTTGAAATCATAAGGTCTCATAGACTGGATGATATGGCTTACAAATAATTCCTTTCCACATTTCCAAGTATCCACATTCTTATTTCTTAAGACATTTAGTATTTGTAGAGACTGAGCTGCTCCCATTAAAGGATGTGAGTCTTCAACTCAGACAAATGGTAGAGTCAACAAAATAGAAAGCACTGGTTCCTGACCAAGAAACACATTTAAATGTTGAGATGGGTAGCTGGGCTGAATCCATCTAAGCGTCTTAAAGCCAAAAAAGGATATTCATGCAAAGGTATTCTTTCTCACTCAGGAGGCAAAGGAAGGTAATCTTTTTCTGGGTTTGAGGCTAGCTGGTCCACATAGTGAGTTCTAGGACAGAGCTACAGAGGCAGAACCCCTCTATAATAAAGAAAGAAAGGAAGAAAGAAAGAAAGAAAGAAAGAAAGAAAGAAAGAAAGAAAGAAAGAAGAAAGGCCTGACTTGCTTTTCTTTGTAGAGCTTTAACTGGTATAAATTTGGTTTTCTAAAAGAAATATACATCACTGATTATATGATTTCTCATTATTTGGTTTGACTCTACAAAATATTTCACAAACTGACAAGTTGAGGGGCATCATATGAATCATCCTTTTCCCCCTACCATGAAAAGATTTTATAAGATATGTATTATCTGTCTTTATAATGTGTCAGTGTTCATATTTATTTTATTCTAGAGAAGTCTTTTATTGTGGCTTGAATGTGTCCACCAAAAAGTTCATGTGGTAGAAATTGAATTCCCTTAAATCACAACCAAGTGGCATTTGGAGGCAGGGACTTTCAGGCAGAATTAGGGTTAGATAAAGTAGGATCCCCATGATGTCACTACTGACTTTACAAGATGATGAAGAGTACTCTACTGTAGTACACTTGCTCACCCTTAATGTGTAATGCTGTCTGACTTTATGTTTCCTGCAAGAATCCCCTTAGAAGATACCAACAAAATGCAGGCTCAATGCCCTTGAACTTCACAATCTCCAAACCAAGAGTCAAATATACCTTTATGCTTTAAATGACTCAGGCCATTATATTCACTCATGGGAACAGAAAATGGTCTCACGTATAATTTTATCAAGCCATGAAGCATTGCTGTGTTTATGGTATGTCACAGAGATTAAGGAGGCTTCATGTATACTGAGAAAGCTTTCCACTGTGTAAACAATAGCCCAGGAAAAAGCAGGAATGGAAAAGAAGCATACAGTTCCTAAACAGCACTGGCAAACAAGGTCTGTAAATGCATCAACTAGAGTTCATTAAAAAAAAAAAAAAAAAAAAAGGAAATGTCTGCATTACTTGTTAGCAAAAAGAAACACAGGACAGCAGCAGGCCTTAGTAGGGAATAGGGAAGACAACTAAAGCTGTCTTGATCTGGGAAGCCATAGATGTTGAAGGTGAGTTTTATACATCTGAGATGGTCAAGTGAGGTAAGTATGGAAGCTGATGTTGAAATGGCACTCACAAAGCTGTCCTAGTGAAGTTGGACTGATCATTCTCATTAGAACCCTTCACAGAACACTTGAACTCTGTCTGTCCTAGACTAAGAACCAACCGAAGTTGCTATCTTCTCTTGGGAACCTTAAGCTTTACATGGGTGTAAAGAGAAGGACAGAGATAAGCAGTTGGCTTTGTCCTTAAAGTGTTTATCCTCAAGCATGAAGTCTCAAGTGTGATTCCAAGCACAGACGAGAAAATGTCAGGCATGGCAACTTCACTAGCAATCCCAGTACTTGAAAAACAAGACAGGTAGATCCCTGAGACTTACTGGCCAGCCAGTCCAGGGGGAAAAAAAAAAGAAACATTTTAGACAGCCTCTTTGATAGGACATCTCAGAGTGACCTCTGTCCTCCACATACATATTCATACACACACAAAACACACACACACACACACTCACACACACAAACACACACTAGGGGGGGTATTAAAATATTTTTCACTAAGAAAAAAGACTTCAGCAATTCTTTGAAACCCCTCCAAAGTCGACAAACACTATAGTAATTTCTTTCTCTTTGCTTTGTTAGTGAATATTTATAGTATTTGTCTTTAAAGCTCAGTCTAGAAGGCAGGCTATCTATCTCTTTTCTTATTTGACTTCACAATAAAAGAAAGGGATTTTAAACTACTACAAGCAGACACAATGAGGACATGAGTCCTTACTTCAGAATGAGCTAGATGATCAGACTCTGATTCAAGCTCTGTCACTAACTGTGTGACACAGGGCAACTTCCTATCTCTCTTGAACTCGAGTATTCCATTCATAACTAAAGATGATAAAACTCCCTTTCTGAACTGTCTTAAAGAAACCCATACATCCCCAAAACACTTTGTAAAATATGAGGCACCAGGCAAGCATTCTCTGCCTAATGTAACTAAAATGACCCTTGTGTTCATGGTCACCTGTAAGGTGTCAAAGGTGAATCAAATAACACCAGATCACTATGAGTAATAGACATGAAAAGAATAATATTTAATTGAGATACTGGTGAAAAGGAAGGCATAGATTGTCTCTACAAAAATTCTCTAAGTGAGAGAGATATTTCTAGGAGAGCTTGAGAATGTAAATGCTGAACAGGACCAAGTAGATTATGTCCTGAGACTTGAAGGTTAAAAAGAAGAACTGAAGAACATACATGTAATTAACCTAAGTGAGGATGGACAAAAGATGCCTGGCCCTACTGAAAGAGGCAGCAGGGAGCCCTGAGGCTGTGGGAGAACAAAGATTACTGTGAAGATGTACTCTGTCTAGTTTTCGCATAGGGGAAATTTGGAATCGTCTTGCTTAATTCCTAATAATTTAATGAGGTGATAGGCTCTAGATGTGAATATAAATTCTTGAGCTTGGGCATTAACGAGGCTGGTAGACTATTTGCCTTGCATGCAGAAGGCCCTAGATCTGCTCTCCAGCAAACACCATCAAGCACAAACCTGGAGTGATGGTGGTATGTTCTTGTAATGTTGACATGTGGTGAGTGGAGACAGGAGAATCAAAAGTGCACGTTATCCTGAAGCTACAAAAGGCAATTCAGTGCCAGCCTTCACTATATGAGATTCTGTCTGAAGGGGGAGAGGGGGGGAGGGAGAGGGAGAGGAAGAGAGAGGGGGGAGAGGAAGAGGGAAAGGGAGAGGGAGAGGGAGAGGGAGAGAGAAACAGAGAGGGAGAGGGAGAGGGAGAGAGAGAGCAAAGAAGGAAGAAGGATAGATGGACATACCAACAACAGCAAAACTAAGATCAGTTTTGAACATGAACTCCTACCTAAACAGAAAAAAAGCCTATACCAATACTTGAGCTTATAAGACAAGTGTGGATTCAGATCTGCTTGTGGATTTGGACCCTCCTAAAGTGAGAGGGAAGCTGTGAGCTGAGCAGGTAAAAGTTGGAGCTGAGTTGCTGCCATGTTCACTAAAATGAAGTTGGTCATGTGAAATGTGGGTGTTCTGATGCTATCAGAGACAGAAGTCATAAGAAAACAGAAAGTCCAAGTGGAGCCCCGGTCATTTATGGGAAACGACCTCTGATACCATCTTTTCTCCTATGAAAATGAGTGTTTCTTCTCCCATCCTCACTCCAACAACTAACTAAACATTTCTTAAGTCATCAATGCATCAAGATGAAACTGATACCTGTCACTCTGGCTAGAGTCCACAATAATAAAGGGAGTTTGAACAATAGATGAATACAGAGAAATGTATGTTGACGGTCATATTCATCTAAGATCAGCTGAGACACTGTGACCCCAGACTCTCCCACAGAAATTAATGTGCAGCTGAGTTCTGCTATTTTTACAACAATGTATTCGCAATGTTTCCGATAACAAAAGGAACAGTGTGCACAAAAATAAACAGCACTATAAAACAAAATAAAATCCTGCTGACAGAAAGATTATGTTTGATTATGGAAAGAAAATACTGGCCTACTTGGAGAATGACAAATTTAATTTCTTTTTCCTTTTTTCTTTATCTTTTATTTACCTATTATTTTTGGAGATGATGCTGATGCTAGGGATTGTGTAGTGAGATATTTACCTATGGCACAGACCATGACCATTGGGGGTGGAGACAGGGGCAGACCTTACCTGGGGGAACTAAGTCTGAGGAGGGGGCTCTAAGAGCTCTCTAGCTGTAATGCTGTACCTTCTTATTACATCCTGGCCAGAGTTTCAATAAAACTCCAGTCAAGCATTTCCTGCCACGCACAGACTAGCTACATATGTCACAGCCGGTTCTGTCAAAATTTTGCAGCTAAAAATTTTCTTCCTACAGGATCCCATAGAGCAATCATCATCCCATTTCAACAGGAAGTTATCTTAAGATAACGATGCCCCCTTTCCCTACTCTTGGCATTTAGGTATAATATTCACATTCTTAGGGTTGGGTATAGAAGGTGATGCTTAGACTCAGGTATCTCTTAGGGATAGGGTATGATTGGGAAAAGTATGGTTTAGATGGGATATGAGTAGATTAGCCTACCTTCTTGTAAATTATTTTAGTAATAGTGAGATATTAGTATTATACAGCTTACATTGTTAGAGATTCTTATATGTAGTAACCTATGTAAAATTAAATTTTTATTCCCTTCCCAGTATTGTATATAAATTATATATTTTGTCATATTGTAAAAATCTCTCCAGTTATGATTTTTGCACAATATTCTTACCATATTCTATGTATGTGTACTCTTACTCATGTTCAAGACATTTTTGATATTGATACAATTTAGGATATTTTTTATCATGCTACACTTTGTAGTTCTATGTCTGGTCAAGACATTTCTATTCTTCCTCTGTTTTAGGGATTTACATGTATACATATGCATATAATTATATTGCTTAGGTATTTGTCCCTGTTTCATTCAGGGAAGTTTCAATCAGTGTTATAGCTAGGTTCCTGAGTATTACAGATTATCTTCACCCATGTTTCCTATACCTATGAGATTAATCAGATATAGATGCTTAATCTTCATAGACCTATAGAACATGGCATTTAAATGTTTTAATATTAGTACTCCATTGACATGAGACACTATTGCTCCTGACAGCACTATGCACTTTCCCCCCAAAATGTTAGACACTGTTGTTGCTCCTTCTGGAGTCCATCCTTGCTACAGCTATGGCCTCTTGGGCAAAGAACTGTCCCCACCTCGCCCACTGATTTGGACCTGAGGTCCTATGTGCTTGCAGGAGACAAACATAAAAGACTGCTGAACCCTGCCAAGTCAGGGTAAGACAGCCTTTCTACCTCCCTGCTTTTGTTGTGATCTGTCAGGTATTCTAGGCCTTAGCCAAAACTGACTGTATCAATGTTGCTGTGAGACCTTGGGTGACTGTCCAGGTAGCCTGCTGTTTCTGTCCTTGCTACACCATTTGGAAGTTGCCCATCCGCACTTCCTGCCGACCCTAGTATTGTTATTTTCCTTCTCAGATCTTTGATGAGGTTGAAGATTAAACTATCACAATTATTATTCTCTCTTCCTAGTTAGATATATTAGGTACTAGGCTTAAGCTTTCCAGCTTAGGACAGCTCTACTGTAAACCCCGTTTCGACTTCACCCTAGCGCTATATAGTTAAGTCTTAAGTTTGTATGTTCTCAATTTTTCTTTTCTTAGATCACACATGTTATTCACTGTTTTGTATATAGTTTTGTATCAAGCCTAAATCTTTTCTTTAGACTAAAAGGGGAATTGTAGTGAGATATTCACTTTGTCCACACCTGCGACACAGACTACGCCCATTGGGGGTGGAGACAGGGGTGGGTGTTACCTGGGGAAACTAAGTCTGAGAAGAGGGCTCTGAGAGCTCTCTTGCTCTCAGAGTACATCCGGAGGCATCCTTGGGACCAGGAACCTGCTGGTGTTCATCTGTCTATGTTGTAAGTTATTTCTCCCTGAATAAACATCTATTCGGCCTATTTGTTTCTCCTGATCTGTATTAAACATCAATAGGAATGAATCTCAAATCCTAACTTTCACATGACTGGCAAACACTCTAACAGTGAAACACATTCCAAGGGAGATTCCTCACTGTTTATTTCAAGATCTCAGACATAAACCAAATAAAATGATGAAAATTGAGTCTGTCCGTCTGTGTATTACTTGTACATGGGGCTAGCCGATGCACAGGAAAAGAGAAGCAATGCTAGACCTGTTAATAATACATAGACTTTTTTGACATTTTTCTCTATTGTAATTATGTATGTGCAGGCAGATTTGAAAATATTTAAACCAACTCTTTCCATGTAAACCACTGAAAACATAGTGATTTGTTTTGTTAGGCATTTTCAAAAAGATAAGCAGTGAGTGCAGAAGTAACAGAGAAATAGGGAGGGAGGCTTATAGCAAAAATTATTTGAGTTGTCAAATAGATATTTATAATTGTAGAAATGATGTAAAGACAGAAATACAAGTGGGAAAGATACACATGGAGATGATGGTTCCTACACTCACATTTTCCTACATAGCCTCCAGAAATTCTTCAACTACTGTTTGGCTAGGCTTGTGGATATAGTAACTTCTCAAGCATATATTAGTATTATTGGACTTATGTCAGGCTAACTATGCCATGAGTTAAGTAGTATAACTGGATCTCTGCCTTATTGCTCAAACAGATCTACTTAATGTAGTCATGTTTATTTATTAAGAGGCCACTATATATGCCAGGCACAATGATAACCTTAGGGCCTTCTTGGCCACCATTGGTCATGTATGACCTTGCCCACAGGCAGTTTGCCCACAGGCAGTTTGCCCACAGGCAGTTTTCCCCTCTGTCTGCATTGCAAACCTTATCTGATTCTTTAAGATTTAACCTAGGTTTTAAGAGCAAGACTATTGATGTCTGTGTTCACAGAGTACCACTGTGCAGATTGCATAGTTGATGGATAAAGGAATCAGTGCCACCCAAAGTCAGAATGGAAGTGCTATGCAGGTGTTCTGAAGAACGTGGGGAGGTTAGCTCATGCCTGAGGAACCTAAGCTCTGAAGGTTCATCAGTCCTAACCTGACACTGGCATCTGGAATGCAACTTTATCAGGACATTCTCCTGAGAAAGAAGACTATCTTGGGCTTTTTTGTAACTTCTCCTTCTCACTTAAATTCTTTGGAGTAGCCAGAGAGGGCAGAATACAAATGTGATAAATGTTAGGGTGCATGTAGCAAAGCCCTTCAGGGGTGTGATAATGATCTGGTAATAATGGCTTCCCACCAAGTAATCCAAGGTATTTCATGGTTTGTCTGGTCTAACTGGTTAGGGTTGAGAAGTACACCCCCTCAGTGAGGTGAGGCATCTTGGAATGAGGGTTGGGGCTTACTGATAAGCAGCGTAGGGATGTGCCATCCACCCCCACGAGGGTTATTAAATACATCAGTCAGTATGAGTCATTTTCAACTCAAATTATGTGTCTCACAGAGAAACTCTCAACATGTATTCTCAATCTTCACCTGTTTCCAGAATCTGTCATTCACAGTGAGCTAAGGGTATTTACACTTTTAATCACAGTACTCCATATCTTACTGTTCAAATTCTGTCCTAGTTCATCTGAAGCACTCGTGGAGTTCCCTGTGACGTCAGTAATAAGTGACCTATTTATCTCTACTCCTGAGACTGCTGATCTGAAAGCAGAAGTTTTAGAAGAAAGAGAATCAAAACTTCATTAATTTCTTGTGTGCATAATCAGTAATGGGAAAACCCCAGAAAGGGGTGGAAAGGCAGAGGGAAAAATCCTCTGAGATGCCTGAGTTTGTGTAACTAACTCACACACTTGATCTAAGAACTCACTGGAAAAATTAGAAATGCCTCCCTCATGCACGTCAGATCAATGTTTCTATAATCAGAAGTGTTCTCGGAGCTAACACACACCTCAGTTAAAGACTGCTTCAGCAAGTTACCAAGGGATAACAGATCCAGACTCTGAGTTAACAAAACATTACCTCATCCACAAACAATTCCATTAACTGTTCAGACCCTAAGGTCAAAAAACCTTTTTCCAAGTTTCTGTAAGTTTCTCTACTTTCAAAGCAATTACAAATGTGACCTTTCTGTCTCCCTAACAGCAGACAGCTCAAGGCAACTTCGTCCTAATCAATACAAGGAGAGAATCTCAGGACTTCTTTAGAATGGCTGAACAAAGAGATACAGTGTAATTTAAGAAAAAAACACAAGATCTGACTTTCATGGAGATAAATATGAAAGGAAAACACTCAGCAAGTGTTTCTGGGGGAAAGGGGAAATCCTAAAAGCTAAAAGAAAATGGAAACATGGAGATAGGACAATTTGAGGGCATGGAGGATTATTGGATGATTTGGGCATGACTTCAGTCAATTTAGAAGCATAGAGACAAAAATCATCTCCCACTTAGTTCAGCTGCAATCCCTTCCTTCTCTTCATAGTTAGAGCTCTTCCCAGACATCTCCTACTACAAAGAGAAAACTGTAATGACAGATAAAGATACTTGCCCACCATGGAGCTAAATATCCTGAAGCACTCAGGAAAGGTATATTCAGACATTATTTCAATGGAGATATTCTGAGGAGATGAATTAACTTTAAAGGGAACAAGGCTACCTGGAAGACATCTTTCTTCTAAAAGAAATACTATTTGCATTCGATCTTCTGTATAATATTATCAACATCATTTTGTGTGTGTTTGGTCACATTTGTGTGTATGTGTGTGTTGCACATGTGTGTGTATACATGCGTACTCAGATGCTTGTTGAGGCCTGGATTCCATGTCCCCTGTTTTTCCCATTTGCTGTTTTGATTGAGTCTTGGTCTCTCACTGTACCCAGAGCTTAGTTCTACAGCTGGGCTGGTTGTTCAGCAAGCCCCAGAAGTCCTGTGACCTCCACCTACTTCCCACACTGGAACCCACACTGGTACTACAGGCACACTGGGGGACCTGAATGCAGACCCTTGTGCTTTAGGACAAGCATTTTACAAATGAGAGACAGTCCAGCCCCTCTCAAGAAAATGGACATGACAGCCTAGTAAATATGTCAGACTGATGCTGTTGATTTTCCTTGCTTGTCTTCTTTACTTACTATCAAAGTACTATAGATTTGAGAGTTATACTTTTACTTCCTTGAGTATAATTCCTTAAACATAGCCCATAAACTTCATATTCTGTTTTCCAATAAAAAGCCATATTTGACTTTAATTCCCCCTTTCCTTGTGACTTATTTTTGTTGTTATTGTTGTTGTTTGTTTGTTTGTTTTGTTTTTTCTTCTTCCACTTTGCTGCCTTCATCCTTTTGCTCAAAAGAGAAACAATTTTCTCTCAGAGACAGGAAAGTTTATTGACGTCTTCATATTCTCATTACTATTAACTCTCTCTTTACCTAAATTTTCGTCTCCTGAGCATTGAGTCATTTTTCTATTCTGTTCCTCAATTCCATATTCCCTTTATGCCATTGTATGATGGTTTCTGCTCCTGGCAGCCACCTCAATAACTCTGCCAAGTCTTGTCAGTTTTGCCTCCTTCTGGGTACCAGCTCTGAATGCTGTGTTCCCAGCTCTCCAATGAGATCCTGTTCTCATCTTCACTCTTCACTCTACCTCCCTACTTGTTTTCACTTTGCTCTTTCCTGGACTCTACATATTTGGAATCCCCTGACATTATGATTATCTCCAGTTTTCAGTATTTAGTTTGCCTGTGCATTAGAATCATACCTCCAATTTTTAGTAATCTTTATTAAGGAATAGCATGAGTGTTTTTGTAAGACAATCAGTTCTATGAACAAAGAAAAACTCTCCTGAAATTATGTTTTACATCATTAATGCTACCTTCCCTTTCAGTCTTTCACAACCATTAGCCAGAGTTGCATCTGTTAGTCAAAATACTGTTAATGAATTCCAGTTAACACTAAAGTGATATTATAGTTTTTATTCTATATTGGGCTAGTCTAATTTATCACCATTATTTGCCAATGTTTTGAAATGTGAACAATGACTGAGCAATGTAAATATCTCTGTGTGTTTGAGAAGTTTGCCTCAGACGGGAATGTCTCTTGCTGTGTTCTTTATCAACCTCCTGTCTCAGAACCGCATCCTGCCTTGTACCTTTAGCTCTGCAAAGCTGGAGTCAAGACTGAAAATTGCATCCAGTAAAAATTTCCTAAGCAGGGGATACTAGAAAGATACTGAAAACTGGACTAGTAACTGCTGCCTGTGAATTTCCTTTTGACTTTCTGTTTCTATGAACATCACACTAGTAAAACTTGTGTGCTGGAGTCAATCATTCTCTGTGGCAGGATCCGGTTCTACATATGGAGATTTGTAGCAAACCATTTGCCCCTGGCACCTTGATTCATTGATTGATGCTAAGCTGTGTTGCCTTGTTGTGTCTGTGAAAGACACAGATGCACGAATGCAGTTTCTGAGTTCTTGTGATGTCAGCTAAGTCTTGCGTGGCAGCTGCAGCATTGTTCAGTTCTTCTGATAATTTACAGTTATACCTTCATACGTGTGCACTAACCTCTGTCTTCTGGTTTTCTGATTTTCATTGCCAGTGGTTCTAAAACTATATGTGGTTGGAGTTTCCAAGATTCACTTTCCTCTCTATATCATACAACCTTGGGAAGTATACATAAAGAACAAGATCATGTATGCTAGACAAATAGTAAGTCTAAATTTGTAGGTTGTGACTCAGACAGTAGTTCCCTCTGCAGGAGAAAGAGGATGAATGGAATCATTAAAACCCAGAAAGAAAGCAGAAGGGAAAACTGAGATCATAGAGCCTCACCCCCATGAGTCATGGCAAAGTTTTACAAAACAAAATATAGTTTCATATCAAGCAACATGAAGGCCCTCATAAAAAGCCAAACAAAACCTAAATGTTTTCTATTAAAATTATAAGGATAAAAGAAAAGAACAAAAACTGCAAAAGTAAATTTACCAGACACTTGTATGAGGTTTATAAAGCATGACCTGAGATAGAGAGAATCTGTCCAAGGAACAATGGACTGATGCAGTGTGACAGCTTAGGAAGGAGTTATGGGGAGAGAGAGATAGAGTCGACATCATTCTATCCATAAAATATATGTTTTTAAAAAACACAATTGCTTTTTTTTTCTCCTCCTTGTTGAAGACACCCTTAAGAATGTAATCGTTAATAAGGGAGGAAGAAAGCTTTCTTCAGAAACCAAAGGGAAACTCTAAGCTTGGATTTACAGTCTCCCAAACTGTGATAAATAAATTGCTCAGACAGTTCTCCCTGGTGAGAGAATATTAGCTCATTGCAATTACGTCTCAGTGCACTCATGAAGCAAGACCCAAAAGGAGAGTTCCCAGTCTTCTGTGGGTGATTTCCAGAGTTTATTCATGAAACGCGATGTTCATAGCATCTTCCCTGTATAAAGATAAATCATAATACCATAATACCTATTATGTGTGGTAAAGATACATGGCAACACAAGAACAAGCTAGCTAGCTGTCCTCCCAGAGGCTTGGGCAACTTGAAATGCTAGTTTGACTCCCTTGAACCAACTACTGACCATTTCCCTCTTTCTTTAGTCTATGAAACACAACATTCATGACAATGCTTCACTACTGATGGTACTATGAGCTAATATTTATTTTGTATGTGCCTATGCATATACTTGCATGTGCACATGTATGCCTTTAAGAATAGAGATAAACCTTAGGCATCATTCTTCAGTGGCTTCCCACCTGCTCTTTTCGAGACAGGGTCTCTCATTGACCTATTTCACTAGGCTAATAGGCCAGTGAAGCATCTGGCTGCCTCCACCTCACCAGCATGAAATTATAAATATGTGCTACCACACCCAGTTTTCTACAGTTTGAACTCGGTCCCCATTCTTGCCTGATTTGCACTTTACCAACTGAACTATCTCCTGGGCCATTATTTTTAGTCAATATGACATATATATATATATATATATATATATATATATATATATTTGTAAATGTATATCGCAACCTTAGCTATTTTTATTCTTCATTGAGGTGTCCCAAAACTTTGCAATTCTCTATATACTATCAAATGAGCAGAGCACACTGAGGATTACCATTTTACATTGTAAATTCATCACAGAATATTTCAAACAATATTTGCACCATATATTCCAAAGTACCATGAATGTTTTCTGCAAGTACCTAAAACTATTATTTGTGAAAGTCCTATATGTCTGTCTGTGGATCACATCCATAGAACTTAGAAGAACTTAATAGAGATTAATATCCCTGAAATTTGACTTGTCATAAGAAACTACATGCCTCTGCCAGAAGTAATATGCCCATTACACATTAAGCACGTGGAATGATCTGGGTAGTAGCCTATATATTTCATGCTTGCTCGTTCTTTTGTTTCTTACTATGTCAGAGTGGTATTACTTTCACCCACATTGTTTGTGTGTATTTATATGAGTTCTTAATGTTAGTTGAAAGTCTCTTCCATGGCAACCAAGCCATGATTAGAAAACTGGCTGGCTCCTTTTCCAAAACGAACATATTTTGTTACAACTTCCTTGCAATTCTAGAGAAGAATAAAGACATCATGATTTATTTTGAGGTCAATACTAGTTGAGAGGAGATATTCAATGTTAGAATTAAAATGAAAATAATAGTTTCCATAAAGCTATTAGAAACCACAACTCATTTCATTCTTGGAATATTATATAATTCTCTAGACAATGAGATCATAAACAAGAAAATCCCACAGGCAAAATCCCCGAGAAAGTCCTAAATATTTGTTTTAGAACTTTCAGATATATTTCTCTTTATAATTATGATCTCAGACAAGAATCAGTTGCCAATAAAAGATTTCCATGTAAGAAATATTGCTGTAACAACAAATATTAAAGTGCCAACAGTGTTCTAAGGAAGTTGAGAACTTAAGTGTCTTTTTTATAGATCAACATAACAAAAGAAAATGACAGCATATTTTCTTGGAGAATTCCGAAGTATTAATTACATTGTCAAAAGTGAAGACTACATCATACAGGCATCTTCTCAACTCATTTCACAGATCAAACACTGACTGGCTAATCTGAATATTAACCTGTTTGGATAATCAATTTTAATTTTGCTATACATTTTTCTTATGCAAATGAATCCGACTGTTCCAAAGACACAGAGGGCTCAGAATAACTGAATAAATTTCAGTGAATGACCACATCCATGCAGTTTTATGTCTACTCTGATTTGTCTTTTGTGCCACATTCAATCATGAAAAGAATCTTAGGGATTCAAACCAGCCCCTTTTCCTCATCTTACAAGATGAAGTTCAATAAGACAGGATTGTTTGGGTCTTATATTATCAAAGATCTGGAATATGTTCAGGACAGAGTGGCCTGGGGACCCACAGTTACAGGCACTGTCCTCTCATTAATCCTAACAGGTTTGAGAATACCTATGATTTGTGAGAGTATTGACCCTTTCCAATCAAGGTGGGATTGGTGAACCAACAGCTTTGGAATCTTCTACCACCAGCCATGCAGAAACTTGGTCTGCATCCAGACCTGATGAGCCGAAATGTGCCTTGCAGTAAGGTCACTGGATAATGACTCTACAGAAAAGCAAGTGTCATCAGGTTAGATTATGGTGTAAAGATAGAAGCCTGGCACCTTCCCTTTCACTGGGGCTTTCTATATTTTATCTTGGCCAGGCATTTAGGGGACCCACATAGGAAGTACAGGTTTGGGGAACTCCAAATGCTTACTGCCTGTGAGCTGAGAGCATTAAAACTGTCTGCTACAAACTGTCAGTTGATGTGAGATGCTGTGGCAGAGAGCCAAAGTGCCTTGGCCAGGTGTGTGACTTTTGTGGGCACAGCTCCATGTGGCACAACAGAAGAATCAGGATTTACCTGTTACTAAAACAAACGAGAACAGAAGCAAAATGAGAACAATGTAACAGAAAAGTATGACTTGGGATTGTTATCCTTTATTAGTCAGTCAAAGGATATCACTAATTTCCCAAGAAATATGGAGAGTAGCTGGTATTTTTCCTATTTCATAGAACAAGAAAGCGAAACCCAGGAAAAGTCTGAAACCAAGTCAGGAGCATCTAAAGAATGACAGCTAAGATCCATACCCTTACCCACCTGCCTGCTCCAAGCTTAGACTCTTGAACAAAGACAGTAGTGAATTTGAATGTCAACATTAATCAGTTATTGGATCCTCTCCTTAAAGCAGACCGTTTTTGTTTTGTTTCGTTTTTCCTGCAAATTAGTATATTAAGTGTACATACCAGTCCCTTTCAGTGCTAACTTTAAGAAGGAAGGCCCATTTAAATATGTTCTTAAAGGAAGACACATCCAAAAGGGAAGTGAAAGGAATTTTTGCAACCACGAGTTAAATGGGTCAGATCACAGAATGTGAAGAACAGGCTCACTCCCCTGAGAGGTCTCTTCTGAACATCTTGCAGACAAAAAGCAACCCACCCCTTCCTCCTCTAAGAAAAATGCACTATCAACATTTCCCCTCCCTTACACATTGCCAATCTTCTTTCCCTGGGTGAGCTAACCCTCACCCGTAGATGTCAAATACTATCAATTCAATTAAACAAAGCTATTATACCAGACAGGCATGGAGAGCACAGGGTAAAGCTCTATCTCATTTCTAAAAGCATCCAAGAGATTTTTCTCCCCAGAAAAGAAATCAGTGGTAATGATAAGCAACTTTATAGAGATAAATCTTCCCCAAACCTCCTAGAATCGCTTTTCTCTTTTGTTGTAAGCTGGCAAACAAGGAATTCATAAAGATTTCTCGAAGTCTATTTCACAGCTGTGCCTCTGCAGTGGCAAAATAAGAGGGAAAAATTGGCAGAAATTACTTAAAATGCAAAAATAGCAAAGGGAGCTATTGCAGTGGGTTGTTACAAATGACTTTGGAGATTTGGGGCGGCTAAACCCTCCAAATGCACTGAGAAGCAGTCATTTCATCTGAAGATAGCAATCCTCTCCCCAAATACTGTGCACGTATTGGAGCACCCTCTTATTAAATTACAGTGTTTTATAACCAGCAAATAAAATTGGTATCATGTTTACTATGCAAAAATCCCTGCTACTTTTCAAATGGATGTATATATTTTAATATAAGATTGAAATTTAATATTGAAAGCTCCAAGCGATAAAACCAACCCATCTAGTTTCAAACCCTGCTTAAATTATTTTTTTAATTTTATATCTAATAACATAGTTCAATAATACTGAAACAAGATTAGTGCTATGATACTATTTGTTTAGGAAACCCAGAATGTTGCTATGGTAACAGTCATTCTGCATATCTATGGAAACAGAGATCGTGTTGTAAATAATGATACTGAAAGAAGAACCTTGTAAAGTTACCAGTCCATTCTAAGAAAAAAGAAAAGTGTGAGGCTGTAGAGCAAGGAAAAGCATATTTTCTTATAAAAGAACAGTACAGTTTATTGTAATCTTTTTATCATGCTAGGACTTTTAATCTAAGTCTCAGAGCTTGATTCTTCAGTAATTCTTAGTAATGTGTCAGTTACTGTCTTCCTAATAATGACCAAACAAAGCCTAGTCTAATAACATTTTACCAGCCAAATTATTTATCCTACTAATGCTAAAGTGAGCAATATTGCAGAAAGTATATGCTTAATATAAATGTATTTTGAGAGTATAAAATAATGGCTTTTGAAAATCTACAGTTAACCAACACTACACAGTTATAAACTGTGCTAGTAAAATAAAATTAGAGTTGGACAGGGTGCCCAAGGGTTGAGGATGACATCTAAAACAAAAGTGAGGTTTCCTTTTATGCTGTGAATATAAGAAACCATTATTGGAATGCATGTGACCTTGTAGTGATTTAAGAATTTATTCCCTTAGTAAATCATGTCTGGCTGAAAGCTAATTATTACTTCTTATTTTCCTTTCATCTTCTGATGTGGCCAAGACAGCTACCACCAAAAAAATAGTGTCACAAATTGTAGAATGAAGAAGTTTACTAAAGAACATGGTATGTAAAACAGCAACACATGTAAAAAACACAATTCTCACCTAAGCCCTTGGCATTAATAAATACAGGGACTGCACACATTTGAGTGCATGAAGACTCATTTCCTTTTAAAAGGTACATGACTATGACAATGTCAACACTGTAATCTGAATGAAACCTCGCAGAGGAAGGGAAAAAAGTTGGTTTGTGGCCTTGCCAGCTAGATGAAGATACAAATCCCAATGCACCTGGCAAAATCCCAGCATCTCAAGCTCTCTTTCTCTTTCATTCTTTTGTGTTTAGTTCCATTGTTAAGAGTCATACAGAGAAGGACCTAATCGTCTCCTGAGAGCTAAAAGCCATGCTGACTCCTAAATTGTTACTTCTTAGAGTCTCCTAACATTTTGGCAAGTGACTGTTTCAGGATAAACACAGTATTTTAGCTTTATTTTTCTTTAAGGTAATTTTTATTCTGTTTTGTTTGCTTTAACTTGGAAATCTGTCATTTCTTAGGATCTCTTAGTACAGCCTGGTGCTATTTACTTCAATTACTCAATTTAAAAGTTAAACTAACTTTTAAATGCAAAGACTGAGTGAGATCATTACTCTTCAAGATTCTTGAGAAAGGGAGGGATTGGCTAAAGTATAGCTGCCTACCCATGGCCCTCATCAGACCTGCTCCACTCTTTTTGATGTGTTGATCCCATTGCCTTAAAAAAATATTAGAATAATAGGTAACTAGACTGATTTCTCCCAGCTTTTACTGTGATTCTCTGGTTATTTTCCACTTACTATTGAATTTTAAGATAATTAAGGAGCTAAGGACATAGCTCAGTTGGCAGAGTGCTTTCTTGGCATGCATGAAGTCCCCAGTTCAGTCCCTACCAATGCATAAAGGGCCATAACATCTGAACTTCTGGCAGTCTAGGGGTGGAGACAGGAGCCTCACAAGTTCAAGTTCATTGCTCCTGGTATGGAGAATTTGAGGCCAGCCTGAGCTACACAAGAGCTTATTTTACACAAAACTATACCTTTAAAATAGAAGGCTAAGAAGTGGCTTGGTTAATAAAGATATTTCCACATTTCTAAGAGCCTGAGTGTGGCTGCTCAGAACCCATGTAAAGCCAGATGTAGGTAGCACCTGTCCATAATTACAGTTATCCAATGGCAAAGTGGGAGGCAGAGAAGGGAGAATGCCTGAAAGACTGTGGGACAGATAGCATGCTATACACAACAGTAAAGGAAAGAGACCATCTCAATAGGGTGAGAACTGATATTCAAGGCTGTGTTCTTATCTCTGCATGAGTACACTGGCAAATACACACACACACACACACACACACACACACACACACACACACACACACCATGCTCCTCTTCAGAGAATTTTAGCTATTCATGCAGTGCTCATTATGAGTTACCATATATTTAAAAAAATAGTGTCACAATTGTAGAATGAAGAAGTTTACTAAAGAACATAGTATGTAAAACAGCCAAAAGGATAGTGTCACAAATTGTAGAATGAAGAAGTTTACTAAAGAACATAGTATGTAAAACAGCAACACATGTAAAAACACAATTCTCACCTAAGCCCTTGGCATTAATAAATACAGGGACTGCACACATTTGAGTGCATGAAGACTCATTTCCTTTTAAAAGGTACATGACTATGACAATGTCAACATTGTAATCTGAATGAAACCTCCTAGAGGAAGGGAAGTTGTTAATGAGAGTTGTTGTATTTGCTCATTATTAAATGTTTCATGACTCTCACATTTACTGAATATCTGGCATATGCCAAGAGCTCTCATCAGCTGGGACAAAAGGGGCCTGAGACACTCACACTCATAGCAAGAGCACTGGAGTTGCCGGGATTCTGGTTGACTCCCCAAGCAAGTAGCCTATGATGTCCCAGGAGCCCATCTCCATATGGCTAACTATCATTCTTAGCAGTCAGTGTCTTCAAATTCATAATTATGCTATCATGGAACTTGTGTTTTTAATTAAAGTCTTTGAGGTCAATAAAGGGAATGGGAGATGCTGGAGGGAGCCTCATGCGCCAGGATTTTCATCCTAGTTCATAGCAACTGAAATAGCCCAATACTCCAGAACAGGTTAATTTGAACCACGGGGATATTTGATGAGGTCCAACATCAAGGAAATAGTTGATGCAATTTCTAGTGAGGGTTTGCTGCCCTGATTGTGTACTGCCACCTTCCAGCTCTGTACTCAGACAGGGTAGGAGAGAGAGCTGATTCCTTTGGGGTCATTAAGAAGCAAATCTTTTTCAGCCAGGATGTATGGCTTCTTTTAACCATACCCACATTCTTCCTCATATGACTATACTAGAGAGTTGGGGATATAATACATTAAGTTGGAGGGGAAGCAATTAAGTCTACCAAAATATTAGGTTTTTTTTGTTTGTTTAAATGGTTTGCAAAAACTAGAACCAAGAAGAAATTGTTAAATTCTAAGTTGTTAATGAGAGTTGTTGTATTTGCTCATTATTAAATGTTTCATGACTCTCACATGATATAGCAACGGCTTTCAGTATAGGATAATTGAACACGCACACATAGTTCGCATGAACACACTTTATTGACACCCACAGGAAGAAAAGGACCATGCTTAAGAAAAATGACTAAACAAAATTCATAAAAGCACTAACAGTCTTTAGGTGCCTGCGTATTTGGCACTTTTTCTTTCTGCTCTTAATCATTTTATAGTATTCTTCCATGAATACTTACCAGTTTTAATTGAAAAATAGTTTTAATTATCCTGTTAGGTTCAATCATCATTTTTAAAAGATAACATAAATATAAAGCCAAATGCTTTCCAAATCTTTCAATTAGTAAATGCGTAGGTTTCTTGTGTTTATAAATTTAAAATACACCAAATGATTAAAATTTGTAGCTTAAAAGTAAATATTAAAGTTTTTATTAATATTATCATTTTTTATTTGTGTGTATCTGAGAGAGAATATTTGTGTATGGGCTTATGTCTATGTAAATATTTGTACAGATGTACGTGTGGGTACATGTGAGTGCCAGAAGGGGACATCACACACCTTTGAGATAAAGTTACAGGTATTTGTGAACTACCAGATTTGGGCATTGGAATCTGAACTCTGCTCTGCATGACTGCGCTCTTAGTCACTGAGGTATCTCTCTCGTCCTTGAATACTATTTCTTGGATATAGTTTGAACATACTCATACACTGGTGGAATAAAAATATCTCTTAAAAATGAATGAGAAAGGTTTTTTTTTTTTTTAATTCAAGCTTGTGTTAGCAAAGCATTCCTTCTGCAGACCAAATTTTATATAGTATCATTATATACAATCCAAGCTGTAGAGAAAGGCCTTTGGAAGAAGCTGAGCTATTGTGTTCCTTCCTGTATCTGTCTTGAAATCACCTTGAGAAATCCCTGCCCTATTCAAAGGCTGAGGAGTAATAGTTCAAGAGTCTTGGAAGGGCTTGATTTCCTGCTAACTCAGGGAATCCTGGCCAGCAGTCCCACCACTGAAATGATGGATCATTTTTAGAAAGCTGTGGCATGATATCAATGGAATGCCTATTTTAGAGAGGCTTCTCTAGCCTCAGGAATATTTAACTATATTTGCTAGGTTTAACCTCCCTGACAATATTTTTAAACTATCAGTCATGAACCTCCAATCCTGCAATTGGAAACAATCAAAATCATCCTAGTTGATAATAAATAGAGGCTGTGTTATTGGAGAGCATATGTGTCAAGGCTCGTGCTCAAGGACAATGTTGTAGAGTTAGCTATTTCCTTCCATCTTTATGTGGATTTTGAATAATCAAACTCAGGTGGCCAGTATTACACTCTGGTTTTTACCCACAGGGCCATCTTGCTGGCCCCACAGTGCCTTTTTATTGTTTAATTTTTGTTTTTGTAGTTAGAGAAAGCAATTGTGCCACCACAGAGATGATGAATTTTCTGTGTCAAATTGACTGGGCCATGGAGCTAAGAGGTATTATCATGCATTATTCTGAATGTTACTATAAGGTGCTTTTGATGAGATTTGCATATAAGATGGTGGAATTTGGATATAACAAGCCAAACTTTTAAATTCAAGTAGAGACCTATCCCAACCTATGAAAGAGTGCAGAGTAAAAGGATGCACCTTTCTAAACAGTAAGAAATACCCAGAAACTGTCTTTGATCTTCCCCAGTATTGGCTATCCATGTGTTTACATTTACAGTACTACTCATATATATATTCTTATTTTACATATCGATCCCAGTTCCCCCTCCCTCCTCCCCTCCCATGCCCCCCCAGACACCCCTCCCATCCAATTCCCTCACCACTCCACAGGGAGAGTGATGCCTTCCAGGAGGGATCATTAAAATCTGTCAGATCATTTGGAGAGGTTCTAGGCCCTCCCTCCTGCCTCTAGGCTAAGGGAGTATCCCTCCATAGGGAATGTACTTCCAAAGTCCTTTCATGCACCAGAGATACATCCTGCTTCCACTTCAGAGGTCCCTTAGACTGCCTGGGCCTTATAACTGAGACCAACATTCAGGGGGGTCTGAGTCTGTATAATGCTGGTTTCCCAGCTATCAGTCTGGGGGTTCATGAGTTCCAACTTGTTCAGGTCAGCTATCTCTGTGGGTTTATGTAGCCTGGTCTTACCTCCATGTTCTTATCACTCCTCCCTCTCTGAAACTGGATTCCAAGAGTTCAGCTTAGTGTTTAGCTGTGGGTGTCTGCTTCTGTTTCCATCAGCTACAAGATGAGGGCTCTATGATGGCAAATAAAGCAGACAAATAGATGAGAACACAAAGAGAGGGAGCCACTATTGGTTTGAAGAGAAAACTGACTCTAGAGAAATGTCCAAAGACTAACAAGGATGACCCCAACTAACAATCTGAGCAACAGTGAAAAGGCTACCTTAAATGCACTTCCCTGATAATAAGATTGATAACTAACTTACAGTACTACTCTTTTCTGTGTCTTTAGTGTTCCCATCCTCTCTAGAAGAGTTTTGACTCACAAAGACTTCATTATCATCTGATTAAAGTATTTATAGTTATGTATGTCTGATCTATCTATCCACCTATTCATTTCCTATCATCTATAATCTATCTATTCAATTATATATTATCAATCTTTTTATTTGCCATCTATCTATCTACAGATATATCATTCTATTTATGTTCCCATTCTCGATCTCTAATCTCAACCATCTATTTATGCAGCTATCTATCTACCAACAACGTATCTGTCCATTTATCCATCATCTCAATTAATGAATCCACATTTATTATGAACTGGGAAAAAAACAGTATTTCATATCTTCAAAAATTCTCTATAAGTATCTCATTTCACCAGCAAGAATGGGGACTTCCCTTTTTATTCTGGACTGTCTGACTTAAACATTTACAAAGTGAATACTCTGGGAGGACATGTCCCTCAAAGCAAAGGACAGATACAGTTACTGCCATTAAGGACTGTATCCTATGCCTCAAGTCCATCTTCTGAAATGCAGTCCATTGCATGTGCAAATCAATGTCATTTGACACTCTCTGAGTTATACCTTGGGACGACAGCAGAGTAGGAGAACTGAAATTACTGATATTTTGCCTGCTGCTGTTGCTGTTGTCATAGTCTTCTCTGTCTTTTAGCTAAAGTATTCGTGTCATGGGACAGCATCCATGTAACCACACAAACCAACAAGCAATGTCAGATCTTTCCCAGTTATTTTCAGTTAACAAGAACTATTTCAGAAGTTCTATTTTCAAAATCTTTTCACAAACAGTCCATGATAGCTTAAAAACCCTATTTTCCAAAGGTGAAGTCTCATTCTTCTCCATTTAGTATAGGTCAAACTATACTTGTTTAGTATAGGTTTAAATAGGTTAAATGGATCACCTCTCAGACGTATAATGTGGCAGAATAGGGTGAGATGTGTGATTACTAAATGTCCTAAGGACTTCCTCTCTCTCACCCTAATCACCTTGTCTCAATGTGTCTGTTTGCCATAGACAAGCCATCTAGCAGACTCTTCAGTTCCAAGCTAGCCTCTAAATGACTATAGGCTTGAAAGACCCCTTTGCTGTGATGGAAGCAACTGACTATAGAAAGAAGTCCCTGTACTCAGAATTTCCTTATGAGCAATTAAATAGCAATAAGTTGAAATAAATAAATAAATATTAATTTTAAGTTTAGCTACAAAATCAGAAATGCCTATTCTATCTACTGATCTGGTGTAATTGTGGCCAAGACATTAAAGCTGCCTCATATGAAGATAACATCAGTATTCTACAATCATGATAGTTATCTGACTATTAAATAAAAGAATAATTGTTCTAGTTTGTTTTCTGTTGATGTGACTAGCAGCATGGCCCAAAACAACTTGGGTATGACTTTATTTTATCTTAGTCTATCATCAAGAGAGTCAGGACAGGAACTCAAACAGTAACCATAGAAGAATGCTGCTTACTGACTTTCTATCCCTGGCTTGCTCAGCTACTGTTGTTATGCAGTCCAGGCCCATCTGCCTAACAAAGGAACCACCCACAACAGGGTAGGCTCTCTTGAGTCAATTATTAAATAAGAACATGCTTCACAGACATGTTCACAAGGCCAGTCTGAAGGTACCAATTTCCCAATCACATTTCAGTCTTCATAGACGACTTTAGTTTTGTGTCAACTTGACAAAAACACATGAACACACACACAACACAAATACATACACACAATAGCATTTGCCTAACATAAAGCATTGTATAAAGTGATTGAGCCATGATTATGAAATTCTAGCTCCTTTAACATACATTTACTACTTGGCACTATGCCTGGCAAAAGGGAGGTAATCATTAAATCTTATTCTGTTTGATTTTTTTTTTTGTTTTTTTAGTTGCAGTTATTTTGTTTTTCAATCATAGGAGATTTATGGCTGTTTATGTGATCTTAGCTATCATTTCCCTTCTCCATGTCTATGACAAATATCTTCTTGTAACTGTGCTGCATCATGAAGAAAAGCATCCATTCTTTAGGATTACTAAGCAATAAACATTAAAATGAATCATGTAAATGAATATTTAAAATTTACTGTACCTAGTCTGATTCTGTTTTGAGATACAGGTAATATATTCACTTAGCCAAGGTCATGAGGAGGGGAAGTAGTGTCATTCTTACCCCAAGCAATCCATTAACACACCTAGTTCTCATACCAAAGACTCCAAACATTGAGTCATGCATTCCAAAATCTGAACATAAGTATCTTTTGGAATATAAGAGAAAATATTAAAACTCTACAAACATTTTTACTTGATTCATTAGACTAATGTTTTTTGTGTTTCTTTCACAAACTTCAGAACACAATAGATTTATCATTATGTAAGTCTTCTGTTTAATAGAGATAGGATATTCATAATTTTTACAGTATAAAAATTGTTTTAGGAGGTTGATGACCAAGAAGTTTTTATTGATAATGTTAGTTTCCTGCAAGCATTTGGAGAACTCTGCCATAGATCAAAATTAAAATGAAAATTGTTACTGACATTTAGCATTTACAGGAATGAAATCAAGTGTATTTTACAGAAAAACAAAACAAACAAACTAACAAAACTATGGGATAATTTAAGGACTATTTCAGAATTGTAGATAAGAGATGCCCTCTCTTTGAGACAAAGTATATCCATATAATGACCAATGAGAGTGTAATGGTGTAGAGCATTAACCAAGTGAAAATTATTCCTAAGCCAGAGACTCACAGAAGATTATACTGTGACCTAAGATAGCTCCTCTCTTTGCTGCTCACTGAGAAGAGGTCTTAGGGTTCTGCTCCAATCCTAGTCACTTAAGGAGCCACTTATTGCACAGCTGATCCTCAAAAAAGTAAAAGCCACATATGAAACATATGTGTATCAGCAAGAGGGTATATGCCTGTAATCTAAGCACTGGGACGGCTGAGACCATAGGATTGCAAATATAGGACCAACCTGAGCTAAAGAGGAAGATCTTCTCTAAAAAAAAAATACATATGTAAATTAGTAAGAATATTTGCTTGTGTTTCTGAGACAAATGAGAGCCTTTAGCATGATACCATGAAAAGTACTATCATTCATTCATTTGTATAAAGCAGGTTATTTGTGCACAATGCAGAAGTACTAAAAAATCTGATGCAAATTTCCAACATGGAGAAAATAGCTTCGAATAGATGGCAGCTTGCTGCCGCTCATCAAAACAGTATTGGAGGTCTTGTGAGCACTGTTAAATCTTTGTTTTAATTTAAAGAACAATTTGAGCATCAATCTTTCTATTTACTTTCAAATTATCCTTTTAACATATTAGAGCCTCTCTGGTAACTATGAGGGTTTAATATGCTAAATGTATGTGCCTTGTATGGATGTATGCACATGGATATGCAGTTGTACATGTCTGTGTATGCATGTGAAAGACAGAAGTTGCTGTAACATGCCTTCCTAAATCACACTATACCTTTATTTTTAGATTTATTTTTAGTTTGAAGTGTGTGTGTGTGTGTGTGTGTGTGTGTGTGTGTGTGTGGTAAGTGTGTGTGAGTGCAGATACCATTGGAAGGAAGGGTAGGGCATCAGATACCCTGAAGCTACAGTTACAGTAGTTGTGAGACTTCACATGAGTGTGGTCCTCTGCAAGATCACTCACTATGTGCTTTAAACCACAGAGCCACTTCATCAGCATCGCTACCTTGCTTTTTCAGTCCCTCACTGGGCCCAGAACTCACTGATTCCACTAGTCTGACTGGCTCATTCATGCATTCTAGGGATCTATCTGTCTCACCTACACCATTGAAATTTCATATACACCTTTATATGTTTTCTTTTTAATATGCTTTCTAGAGATTCAAGCTTAGGTCCTCATGCTTGTGTCAGTACTTTATCTACTGAGCCAACTTCCAAGCCCCTATTCTGTCCATTTTTAATAAAGTAAGACAAGGTATAGAACTTGCATCTTTAACAGTACACACAAGCTGGAAGAGCTTCTTAATCTCTAGTAATTCTGAGAAAGATAATTATAAGGGACCTACACATCAGCT
The DNA here is from genome assembly GCA_030556225.1 of Cricetiscus sungorus. Taxonomy (NCBI): domain Eukaryota; kingdom Metazoa; phylum Chordata; class Mammalia; order Rodentia; family Cricetidae; genus Cricetiscus; species Cricetiscus sungorus. The sequence continues at coordinate 13,333,040 of JANBXA010000729.1, read as the reverse complement.
ATAGAATAACAATCTAAGGATTCTATATATCACCCATAGGATATCATTCCTATACATCTTCTGTAGAATAGCATTATATGGATCCTACACATCACACCTAGAATTCTAGGTACTCTTTGTTCAATGTAAACTGAGAGACTTAATGAACAATGAATTATTATTGTGTCTCTCACTATCAGTAAGACCAAGGAATTATGCAAAGATATTATAGATCACTAATTATTTTTAGTGTCACATTGCAATGTTTGAAGTTTCTAAATGAACCGTTATTTCCATTGTGGTTTGACTCTGTTGCCTCATCTCATTATCTATGAAGTTTTAACTTACATGTTGGGAATTTCCTCTGTGGAAAATAAAACTATGGTGATGAGCTGCCAGAAAGATGGCACAGACAACTAGAGTATGGCATAGCAAATATGAACAATAAGTTTATGTCCACTGTTACAAAGTAAGTAGAAAAAAACTGCACAAATGAGTAAAGAACATTTGAAGAAAACTAAGCCCACTTTAAATCAAATGTTCTACAGTATTTTGTGATTGAACATTGAAAATGCATTTGACATTGAACTCGACAAATATAAATATATTGTTCCTCCTTCTGAATAAAGTCCAATTGTCCTCAATAGTTTTAAGGTCTAAAGTCATTACCAAACAGAATAAACTTCCTCAAAGTATTACCATGCATGGGACATTAAATGTCTATGCTAATTGTAGGGGTGTAAGAGTCACAAAATAAAATTTTATATTGTGTGTGTGTGTGTGGTTTTTTTTTTTTTTTTTGCTGTTTAAATTTGGATAGAAAGCTGAGTAAATACATACCTTGTTGGAAATTTTGAGCATGATACTCTATCCTCCCCTACTATATGCATACCTTTTACCTACTGAGACAAGTCTGCTCTACTCATGAATGCACACTTTCCTGCAGTCTACATTTCATCCTAAGGCCACAGAGGATGCAACCTTGATAAAACATACCTTCCTGGGATTCATATTTTAGCACCTGGATCTCCCCAGGGAGGCCTCAGTTTATATTCATTACCTTCCGTCTGAATTCTAGTTGCTTGTATCATTAGAATAATTTGTAAATCCAGCAGTCGATAATTTGCCTTGTCTTGTTGTGGTGGGCCTCACAAGGATCACTCCCTAATTACATGCAAGTTTTTGTTAGGACTGGATACTGAAGGACTTGGTTTTAATTTGTAAATATTTGGTCCATTATTTTTCTAGGATCACTGCAATAAAGTTCCACAAACTGAATGCTATGAACAGTAAATATTTTTTGTCTCACAGTCTTGAATGTCAGAGCAATGTGCCCACTGAAGTTAGCTCTTTCTAAGCCTGTGAAGACTATGGTCTAACTCTTTCCCTGCATATTAAGTTTGACTGGAGGACTTCAGCATTCCATGGCTTGCAGAAACATCATTTCCATCTTTTCTTTCACAGTACATGTTTTGTTTTTCCTATGTGCATGCCCATGCCTTGTCTTCTGGTTTATATAACCACCAGTCACGATGAATAACAACCTGCTTAAGGACTTCATTTTGAACTAAATTTCTCAGTAAACACTGTTTCCAAAGTTTGTCACATTCTGAGATACTGAGAATTGGGAGTTCAACATATACACTAGGCACAACTCAACCTCAATGTCTAATAAATCTTCCTCTCATATCCCCTCAATCCTGTAAAAGGCTGACTGGAATTCACAGACTCCTCACTGGCTAAGATGCTAACATTCTAAATAATGAACATGATACAAGCATGTTAGTTGTTTGAAAAAATCTCAATTTGTATCTATTATTGGCTTAAAAAAATCTTTTAATAATTTTTCTTTCTTTTTATTCATTCTATGTCCCCAAGATTGCAAAGACAGAAATCATGCCTTTTTGCTTTCTTATTGGTAGAAATAGAGTACTAAGAAAGTCATGGGTTTTGTCTTTCTTTCTTTTAAATTCTAAAAGTATACTTAACTGCTCACTATAACCCAAAAACATTAGGTCTTAAAAGGAAAATTTCTTTCTCAAAGTTAAGATATTTGCTAAAATAAAATAAAGTCCTTTTATTCTTTTAATTTCAATTTCTTTTATCTAAGAGTTAATGAATGCACCTGGGTTTAAGGAGATTTGTAATGGATTTTTAAATCCTTATTACTACTACTATTATTATTATTATTATTATTATTATTATTATTACACTAGGTTATTAATACCATGCTAAAGATGTCACTCAACATGTAAATGAAGTGCTTTTAAGGAGTACATTATATAAAAAGTCCATAGGGAAATAATCTCAGGTTATAGCCAGTCCTCAAAAGACCTGGGAAATAAGATTTTTAAATCATGGTGTCACAGGCTATTAGAACAAATAAATTTGTAAAAATGTACTAAAATTTCAACCTAGGAAATACTCCCCAGAGAACAGTGACAATTTGTACTAAAATTATAGTCATGTATCTGTGACTGTCACTTAAAGTTAAAATTACTAATAGTCAATGGTGGTAATACAAAATTCTACAAGATTTTCATTTAATATGACCAGCCAGCCTGGAGTAGATGAAGTACAACAAAAAGGACAATTGCCTAGTGTCCATTGGCTGACATTACTAGAGTATGGAGGTATGGCAAATATACAAAATCAACCCTTCAAGCTATCCTCACAGAGATAGGAGAAGGCAAGGCAGATGCTCTCTCATCCACAAAATAACAGGCTCCAGGTGTCAATTGTGGGCAATGTGATGCCAAGTGAAAGAGAAGAAAAGGGATCAGGCATCCTTTTTTGGATAAAGGAGCATGATGAAGCTGGAAGAGATGCTACCACGTCAGCTTCCAGGGAAGGATGAGGGACTCCAGTGCTATATCAATGGCTCCAGATATTCTGTTGAAGTGAATGAGGATGGTGAGGATGAGGCATATGGGAAGAGTTTAACTCTTGTAAGAACAAGAACACATGCACCTATGACATTTGTGAATGGAATAGGATGGTATAGTGTTGTGGTATATTAGTTTAAGATGTGTTACTTTCATTTATGCTGTGAAATATTTATTTAGTGATGCAAAGATATGTTGTATCATTTTATGTTGTATTTGTTTAATTCTGTAAAGCTATGATACTTTGCCTGCCTAAGATACCTAATTAATTTAATAAAGAGCTAGCCAGGAGAGAGGAATGGGCAGTACTTCAGGCAGAAAGAATAAATAAGAGGAAAAATCTAGGCTCGAGAGAAAAGAGCAAAGAGTGAGAAAGGGAGAAGGAAAAGGTTACAGGGACCAGCCCCCCAGCCACACAACCAGCCACAGAGTAAGAAGGGAAGAATGACATATAGGATGAAGAAAGGTAAAAAGCCCAGAGGCAAAACATAGAAGAAGAGAAACAGAATAATTTAAGTTAGAAAAGTTGTCTAAAAACAACCCAAGTTATGGCTGGGCATTTAAAAGTAAGAATAAGTCTCTGTGTATTGGGAGCTGGGTAACAGGCCCCCCAAAAAGAGAAAGGAAAAAAGAACTACAGTATGGTTTCTGACTTCTGTTTGTATGAAAATGAGGAAAATTTGTCCCATTCCACTACATAAAAGTCATTGTCCCTAGCAGAGTGGGCTTAGGGTTCTATATGTGAATGGATGGGCAACAAAATTACAGTGTAGTGCAAATAACAGTGGTCATGATCATGGTAAATGTCTCACATCCAAGACTGTGTTCCACTAAATACTGTGAAGGCAGATCTCTGTGCATGTGTATATTTAAAATATCTTGCTTTAAAGTTTTTAGTTGAATGATAAATACAAGCACATGCAATAAAGCTGTTCAAAAGCCAATGGCTAGAGAGGTCATGGGCCCAAAAGGGAACATATTGCCTTTGTTTCCCTAGATGGACATGTTTTCAAATTGACACATAATTATTGATGTTCATACCCGTACACTATCACCACTCTCAGTCTAGAGCACAGAAGTTCATTTTGCAGACAGCAATAATTAATGCCGAGACTCATCTGGTCAAAGTGCTGAAAATAAATAGCAACTATCAAGACCCAGAAATCATTGCAGAATAAAGAATTTAAGAGCTGGAGACTGGGGAAGAGTGTCACAAAATGCTACCATATAGGTATGACTTTGCTGTTGTGGTCTTACACATACAGCAATTATAAATACTTGCACGAAACTGTGTCCTTCAATATCCCATCCTTTCCTGTGGGGCATTTGCCTATTAATAATTGTGTTTGTGGGAAGGTCATTTTCTTTAATGGTGCAGCAACTGTGGAACTAGTGAAGAAGAAAGGTTTCAGTGGGAAAGGAATGGGGAATCTGAAGGTAAAACTAGGGTGACACAGCCATAATATGTGGAATATACACATGAAATTTATCAAAACTAAGAAAAAATGTAAAGGAAAGAAATTAAATTGTGAAGTTTACAGAATTCCAACGATATAGTGAAGCTGGATACCTCCTTAGGAGATATTTTTCAGATTAATTAATCATACAAGACAGTTAGGGTTCCTGACTTCGAACTCACACTTCATTTTTCTTTTTCTTAACCAGTATCAACATTCCACAGATTAATCACCAGCTACCACTAACAATGCTCTGTAGGCCATAACTCAAACAAACAATTAATTCACAGACCCTGAAGGTCGGAAGACATTGCAGAGCATCCAGATGATTTTACACAAGCAACAGGATGTTGGCCTGGGACTCCAGTTTTCTAGAATTTTCTCAAAATATGTCAAGATCCAAATCAAATTTGCCATGGAATGTACACATAAATTCAACTTTTAACAAAAATGAACCATGGTACTAATACAATCATCTGTAATTACTACTATATTAGCCCACTGATTTATTAATTTTAGATGGCTGTTTTGACTCCTCAAAAAAAGATAAGAATACGCCAATCCTTATGTGATCCAGAAAAACAAAGCAAAAGAGAATTACTCAGACCATGTCTATTAAAATGGGATTTATATTTTAATGGTTTTCTTTACACTGTGCCATATCATAGTGGAAAATGGTGTAATATGCCAACTTAAATCGACTTATGTATCTTTATTTTTTATAAAATAAATGAAGTGCTTTGTATGTTTTACACCGAGTCTTTCTTATCTTTTATTTGTGAATAATGAAGCCACAGCAACAAAAAAAGACAATTTTTTATTTCTATGGATAATTTGAAGAAGTCTTTTAATCTTAAAGCAAGAGAGCAGATGTGTATGTGTGTGTGTGTGTGTGTGTGTGTGTGTGTTCTACAGAAAGACAAACTACAAATGAAAACATTTTATTGTGTTAAAATGCATTTAATTACTTTTTAATAAATTTAATTTTATTTATTTCTACTATAAATTTTGCAAAACTGGTAAGAAATTTTACAGAGGAAAGCATATCTTTGTTATTTGAACCACAATCATTTTTTAAAACCTCTTAAAGGAAAGGAGTAAGAACAGACGTGGGTAGGTGTGGTGACACATGCCTGTCATCTCAGCATTCACGATGCTGAGCTAAAAGCATTGAAAATTCAAAGCCAGCCTGTGCCGGGTAGCTAGCTGTCTGTCTGTTCCTAGAAAGATTATCTAGGTTTTTATAGATTTATGTTCCAGGTTCTTTGACACTAGTCAGAACTGTGTTGAACTTCAGGCACTGTCACATTCAGAATATTAAATGGGTTTCTTTACGTCCAAGCTTTGGAAATATGACTAATTCTACATTGCATCCCCTAATACGTAGTCCAAAACTATTTCATGAAAAATTCCCAAATAAATTAACTCATAACTTTTTGTTTGCTTATGATGAGTAGCTTGATAGAATCTCATGAATATGCTATTCTGTAGAACATATCCACTCTGTATGTGCTAACCTCTGTATGTGACCATCTCAATTACTGTGTTGAATTTCATATATTTGCTGTCAGGTAAGCCTAACATAATAGACTATTGCTACATCACAGTATCTAAGTCATATTTTCACTGCACAATCCAGGATAAATCATCTCTTATCAGAGGAAGCAAGTGGAGGCCATGAACAGACGTAAAGAAAACCTCCCATATCTCCTGCAACAGTCAGCAGCTGGAGCTCTGCACATGCAACACCACTGCTGTGTTTTTAGGGAAGCTGCTCTCAGCTGAAGCTGAATGAGGCTGGCTGTACACGCTCTTCCTATCTCTCCATGTCTTTCATTCTATTTCCCTTTTTTTTATATCATTCACACAGGACCACACCTGTGGTTCCACCTCATACACATGCAGAATTTCTGGTATATTTTTGCTTACAGGTGTTTCTTTAGATAAATTTCTTTGATTCTGCTTCTTTGAGACTCAATACTGGCATGGGTAGGCTCCACTAGACTATAGGAACTAAGCAAAAATAAATACAGCTTGAATTCAGAAATGAACAGCACATACAGGGTATAGTGTTTTTCTCCTGATGGTGAAAATGAAGGAACGTGACAAAAAAAAAAAAAAAGGAGGCTCACAAAACAACAAGTACAAAATAGAATCAATAAGAGTGCCTGGTCCAGAACAGATGTCCTTGGGAAGGTGAGCAATACTGGAGCCTTTAATATGATTGAACATATCAAAAGAAGACTGAACCAAAGAGAGTGTAGAGATTCACTGCTGGCAGACACTGAAAAGCAAGTGATATAGAAACAAATGTAATTATCAACTGCCTAGGAAATAGTGAGCAGAACAAGAAAATCATACAAAGGACATCATTACAGAAACATGAGGGCAAATAGATAATACTGCCTTATTTTCCATGTGGGAAATCAAGAGATGATTTTTAGAATTGGAAAATTGGAAACTGAATAGCAATATCAGGGTGGCTCATATAGCTCTGTTAAAAATATCAAGAGGATACTTAAAAGGTTTGAAACTACTTGCTTCTGGATAGACGAGCATTAGGAAGAGGCCGGGCATGGCTGCTTTTCTCAAAATCAACATGAGTGCATTGTACATAGTGCTGGAAACAGCTGCATTTATGGAATAAGCTGGATAGAGTGATTTCTTTCCTAAAACTTCACATATGAAAGAATGTTATTAAACACAATCAGAGCTGAAAACATTAGCCCAGTATAGAGTGTTATACTACATTAGAATGTCTGCCTTCAAATCTCTGTTTTTCTCCTTAAGTAGAATCATGGGCACTGATGATTTGGGTTTCAGAAACATCATCTATGAAGGGAACAATGCTATGACTGCTTCACAGAAACACTCAAGGATTAGTGTGGAAACACGCTGCAAATGAGCTGTCAGTCTGTACACAGGACCATCTCTACACAGCAGATAAGAGCACCACATAAGGAACGTGGTTACCATGCATTAGTTTTCACATCTATGACCTTGGACATGAACTTGAACTTTTTGTAGCTATTTTTAGTAACTATAAATTATTAAAAATAATAGAATCATTTCCTTCTATGGTTGCTGGGAGGAAAAAAAACCACTTAGCACATGCAAACATATAAGATAGTGTAGCCTGTGCCTAGCAGGTAGTGAGTATCACACATATGCCACTTCATTCTTTCTTCACATCTTCACCCTTGAAATAATTTTCTGTTAATATATTCCCTTGGGTCTCTTGCAAATCTAGGTTAAGTCAGACTTGTAACAGTGGTAAAATTAACTCTCTTCAATCTGAGAATGATTTTTTCACAGAGCATGAAAATATTGAATTTACTTGCCAGCTTCTTTACAAGTGTAGTCCAGGAAGCCAGAGGTCAAATTACACCCCTGTCACTGACCATCAATTTAATGTTGGACAAATGAAGGTGCACTTGCCTCTGTCATTCTATTCCCATACCTGTAAGATCAGCATACAATAAAATTTAGCTTAGGATTACACCTGGTATTGCATGTGCTACTCCTTGTGCACAATAGATGGTCAGTGAATGTAAAGTGTCAATTCCATTACTATTATTGTCATAACTATGTTTCCCTCCCTCCTTCCGTACCTTAAACAGTAGATACATCCAGGTGAGAAATTACCCAAAAATTTCTATGCATTTCTGATTCTATTTTTATTTGTGTGTTAATATACACATTCATATGCACAAGGATGCATGCACCTGTATTCACAGGCCTTCAGAGGCCAGAGGTCTATGTTAGGAAGCTTCTTCAGGCATCTCCACTTCTAAGGATATTTTAAACCATATGTATGGAGAGATGCAAGAAAAGGAGGGTACCTTTGGTGACAGAGCCTTCACATCACTGATGGAGCTGGGGTACTTGGGTCCCATAGAAGAGCCGTATACACTCGTAAACACTAAGCCATCTCTCCAGCCCTTCCATTTTAGTTTTTTGAGACATGGTTCTCCCTGAACATGGAGCTCATCCATTGGCTAGAATTGCTAGCCAGGGAGTTCCAGAGCTCTTCTTGTCTTCACTTCTCCAACAATGGGGAGACAAATGTGCACAGCTATACCCAGATTTTATATATGGGTATTTATATCCTCATGCTCCCTTGGGACTTACTTTATCCATTGGCCTATGTCCCCATGCCTCCTGATTCCTAGAATGCTCTCACATTTGACATGTTTCCAATAATTCAACCTTTTGTTATTCATTTACAACTTGTGGCAATAAAAGTTTTGAGATTTTTATGTGTGTTAGCTGAAATTTAGAGACCTCATCTAGTAGCTGATGGAAACAGAAGCAGACACCCACAGCTAAACACTGAGCCAAACTGGAATCCAGATGCAGAGAAGGAGGACAAGACCAGGCTACAGAAACACACAGAGACAGCTGACCTGAACAAGGAGGAGGTAATGGGCCCCCAGACTGATAGCTGGGAAACCAGCATTGGACAGACTAAGACCCCCTGAACTTGAGTCTCAGTTTGAAGGCCTGGGCAGTCTAGGGGACCTCTAACAGTGGAACCAAGATGTATCCCCGGTGCATAAAAGGACTTTGGAAGTACATTCCCTGTGGAGGGATACTCCCTTAACCTAGAGGCAGGAGGGAGGGCCTAGTCCCTATTCCAAATGACTTGACAGATTTTGCTGAACCCTCCTGGAAGACATCACCCTCACTGTGGAGTTGGGGGAAGGTGGTAGGGGGCATGGGAGGCAGGGAAAGAGGGAGGGAGAGAGGGAGGGAGGGAGGGGAGGAAGGAGGGAGAGAGGGAGGGAGGAGGAACTAGGATCAATGTGTAAAATAAGAAAAATAATAATAATTAAAAAAAGAAATCTACATTCAAAACATGACTCTAAGGTACGTGTGTGTGTGTGTGTGTGTGTGTGTGTGTGTGTGTGTGTGTGTTTATTCATTGTTACCCCTTTTATCAAATCATGTGTAAGCATTTATGTTCTACAATTAAAAAACAAAAATCACAAGTATTTTTAAAGACTTTCTAAAATTTATTATGTGTATATGTATGAGAGCATGTGGGTTTGTGCATGTAAGCACTATACCCACAGATGTGAGAAATGGGGATTGTATTCCCTGAGGCTGGAGTTTCTTGTAGTTGGGAACTTCCCTAAGTGCTTGGAGCAAACTCACATCCTTGCAAGAGTCCTAAGTGCCCTTAATGGCTGAGCCTTCTCTCCAGTACACACTAGCATTCTTGAGTGCTTTCTCTGTGTTTTAGATCTGATCATCTTGCAATTCATCTTAGAATCAACTTGAAGAGTTTATATATGCTATTTCTAAAATGAATGGCTTAAACCAGCATTGCCCAGTATTTGGGCATGTATCTTTGGGTTTTCTGTTTTGGCCTTTTAGTGTGTGTGTGTGTGTGTGTGTGTGTGTGTGTGTGTGTGTGTGTGTGTGTGTCCTGTTTGTCTCCAGATGCATTACTGAAATGTTTTCCTTCATTCAAAACTATGAAAAAGAGATGCATGTACTTTAGAAGGCATTTTTAAAGATGTATATTCTCTTCTTACTCTTTCTCTTTGTGTGTGTGTGACTGTGTGTGTGTGTGTGTGTGTGTTCATATATGAGTTGTGTATTCCATACCTTGAAGCAGAATACACTACCAATTATATTAAATGCAGAATAATTTCAAAAGAATTGTTTCATAGGTTTCCTAAATAATTACAAAAATAAACAACCCAAACAAAACTTTTGTAAAGGTATATTCACTTTCACCATTTTTCAAATGATGATTTTGTTTTGCTGAGGAAGAAACAGATGGCCGAATTACCCAAGTCAAAGATATTTTTTCCCATTTCTCTCTTTGTTGATCTCTCTGTTTGTCTCTGTGCCCCTCTCTCTTCTCTGTTCTCTCTCTCTCTCTCTCTCTCTCTCTCTATATATATATATATATATATATATATATATATATATATATCTTTCACACACACACACACACACACACATTTTTCTTTTTCTCTTTCTTCTTTGTCCTTTGAGACAGGATCTCTCTCTCTCTTATAGCTCAGGCTGACTTCAAACTCACTATATAACCCAAAACTGCATTGAACTCTTGATCCTGCAGCCTCTCTTTCTCAAGTACTAGGATTATAGGACTGACCCAAAGGGTCCTGGTTTTGATGACAGGGCTTTGTGGCTGCTCATCAAGTTCCCTAAAACTGAGCTGCAACCCACCCCACATAGTGGATATGTTTACTTTGCCTTCAGAGACTGGATCTATGTCCTCAGCTCAATAAACAATGTCTCCTAGCTGACTAGACTGACTATCATCAAGCTTTTTCAATCTCATGTTATGGTTTAATAAAATGATAACAAACAAAATTAAATATCTTTGCAAAATTCAGATCACAATAGATAATAATGTGCACAATAAATTTCTGAACATTAAATGTTAAATCAGCATAAAATGTCCATATGCATAGTGTGAACTAACACATGCTTTTACAGTTTAGTAGAAACAGTAATTCATGATTCAGTTGCCTCCAGGAAGAGCCTTCATTTAAATGCACAGGGCATTTTTGATCAGAAATACAAGTTAAAAATTCTTGAAATTATTCTATAATAGACAAAGCCTTTCTGGGAGGAAACTACCAAGTGTTAATCTCTTGCATTATTAATCCACATAACCTTTATTTGTCAATAATATTTAAATTATTATCCTTTTTTTTTTTTAGATAAAAATCTCATGTATCCCCAATTGCCCTCAAGCTCTGAAGACAAAACAACCTTGAAATTCAGACTCTCCTGACTCCGTATCCTGGATGCTAGAATGATAGGCATGTGCTACCAACCTAGGTTGACTCCTTATTGGGAATTGAACGCAGGACTTTGTGCTTGTTAGATAGGTGTCCTGCCAACTGAACTACTTCCCAAGTCTCTTATTGAGTACAGCTTTGATGTAAAAAATCCCATCAGAAATTAAATCTTGAGGCCAGAAGAAAAGAATGTTGTTCCTCCCCTGAAATATATTCCAGTCTGAGAAAAGGAGATCTGTTAAATCCTTTGGTTCAATAGCTTTGTTTTTCCATTTTTACTACGAAGGGATTAAACTAATATAAGTAAAGAGGGCAGGAAGAAGAAGATTAGTCAAGTGTCAGAGAGTTTGATGGGATTTGAGTTCTAGGTTAATAAACACCTTCAATTGAGGAAAATTAAAGAGATCCTTGTAGAATCCCAAGGTCAGTATTCCATTTTATGTTGATTTGAAAGTTGAAGGTGAGATCTAAGATAATTAGTTGGAGCATTCCAGAGAAAAATAAACAACACTCACCTATCTCAAAATGCATAATTCTTATTTTCCCTGCTGATTTTCAAACAAAACCAGAAGCAAAGTCTTTCAGCACTCAGATACAAACTGGCAAATTATTTCTCACACATGTAATTTGACTAAAACAGAAAAGGTAGCAGCAATACATCCTTAGTTCTATCTGAAAACTGCTTCTAGTCACTCAGGCAAGAGCCTCAGGGAGGAAAAAGACATCCTTCCCTTTTGTTAAGGGAACTGAAGAAGCCACCCTAGTCTAAGATGCTGGAACACAATGGCACAAGTGAGGTGTGACTCTGTTAGAGGAGGTCAGGTTCTAATCCCAGTGTTTCCAGGTTCTTAGCCTCTTAACTTTAACTTCAAAGTAAGAGCTAACATAGATTTTAAAAATAAAAATAGCATGATAATTTTATGTGAGCAAAGCAATAGTAGAGATGAAACAGATAACTGTCATGATTGATTGACAGTGAACCACATACAGGAAAATATTCAAGAACCCAAGCAAGCTACATATTGCCTAGGGTCTCTATTTATGGGGTCTGAGAGAAAGAGGAGGTAATTTCAAAAGGACATAGTCTACATGCTTCTTTGTTTTGATTGATAGCACATAATCATTTCTCTACTGTTTATGTAGACCCCATTTAAATCATGTGTGCTCCCAATTAGACATAGGCATAAAATGATAAATAGGGTTCTCCCCAGAAAGTTATTAGAGGGCACTATTTTGCTTTACTGCACTTGCACATAAACCAGTTCAGGCTCTTCTATTCTTTGTACCCAGATGTGTCAGGAATATACTTAAATAGAAACTGTATAAATTTGGTTGCTACCAGAGATGGAGAAAGCCATATCAGTGTTCAAAGATGGAAATACTTAGAGGTGGTTCTCAACCTGTGGGTCACAACTCCTTTGGGGTTCAATGACCAGGGGCACCTGAGAGCATCAGACAACACAGAGATTTACATTACAATCCATAACTGTAGCAAAATTACAGTTATGAAGTAGCAACAAAAATAACTTTATGGTTGGGGTCTCCACAACATGAGGAACTGCATTAAAGGGTCATGGCATTAGGAATGTTGAGAGCAATTGGCTTAGAGCCAAATCCATATGTGGGTTTGAGGGGCTCTGAGTTTGCTGGGTGCATTGTTTGGAGAGGTTGCCAAGTGTATTATTGTGGGGGAAGGGAGCATATGACCCAAACACCTAACGAGTATGCCAGAGTACTAATATACCTCCTTGCTTGCCTGCCTCAACCAAAACTAATATCTTCACAGTTCTAGACTGTTGATCTCTAGGGTCAGGTTGCTAACAGGGTTGATGTCTTCTCTTTCTCACAAGGCCTTTCCTCTGTTGACATGTAAGAGGAGAGCCCTTTGGTGGACCCAAGTCCTATTGGATCAAGGCTTCATTTTTGCAGCCTCATTTAAACTTTGTTTTGCTGTCTCCCCAAAGGCTTCATTTCTAGCTACAGATAAGTAGGGGCAAGCACCTCAGGGTGTGAATTTTGAGTCTTCATCAGAGCTAATCAAGAGACTGTTTTTTTTCCTAATGCACTCTCACCTGAAAGCTCCCTCCGTAAGGCAGATCTAATTACAGGTGTCCAATTTATAAACAGCTCTGTGAGAGGTAAACAGGGGCAGCATTCTTCTGTGATCCTAACCCCTGCATTTACTGATGCTCAATGACACTCTCACATTCCAGCTGTGGAACTCCACTGAGTCTTGGAGCCATTATGAAAACAAGAAGCAGCAGAGTCTGGGCTCTGTTATATTTGTAATTATTCTTCAACTGTCCTTCTATGTAACATTCAGATCCAAGTTCACTGGTAGAATCAATTACCAAGCATAGAAGTACTTTCTTAATTGCATTTTAAAATTATATATATACATATATATATGTATGTGTGTATATATGTATACACACACACACACACACACACACACACAACAGAATAGAGTATTGGATCCCATAGAGTTGTAGTTATATTCAGTTGAAATCTACTATACATTATACATGGCTGGGAATTGATCCTCTGGAAGAGCAGTGATGCATTTAACTATTGACTCCTCTCTCTAGCCTCAGGAATATTTTCTTAAAAGAAAAAGAGAGAGAGAGAGAGAGAGAGAGAGAGAGAGAGAGAGAGAGAGAGAGAGAGAGAGAGAGAGAGAGAGAGAGAGAGAGAGAAGGAAGGAAGGAAGGAAGGAAGGAAGGAAGGAAGGAAGGAAGAAGAAAGAGGAAAAAATAAAAGAAGACCTCCTATGAATTTCCAGAAACTAAAAAATATCAGGAGCTTTCTATCAAGAATCCAGGAGCAATAAGGAATCACTTATGAAAAGTCTTGCTGAAGACTAGCAATGAAGCTCTGTAGAATGCTTGCCTAATATTTACAATGCCCTGTGTTCTAGCCCCAGCATGGCATAAACCAGGCATGGTAGTACTGTAATCTCAGCACTGGGAAAGTGAAGGGCTTAGAAGTTCAAGGTCATTATGGTCTGCACAGTGACTATGAGGCCATCCTGCACTACACAGGAGCCTGTCTCAACAAGCAAACAAAAGTCCTGTTGCCATGCATGAAATACACTCTTACAATCCCAAGCATTTAGGAGATTGAGGCCAGCCTAGGCTACATAATGCATTTGAAGCAAGCCTGATTTATAAAACAAAACTGGCTCAAAAATAACAATACAATGGTGGATAAGTTAGTTGTTGAGCTCATTATCAGGGAAGGGCATTTATGGTAGCCTTTCCACTGTTGCTCAAATTGTTAGTTGGAGTCAGTCTTATAGGTCTCTAGACCCCTCCTGGATGGCATCACCTTACATGTGGAGTGGTGGGGGGATGGGAGAGGAGGGTGGTTGTGGTCGGGGTGCATGTGAGGGGGGAGAGAGGGAAAGAGGAAGGGACGGAGGGAGGGGGAACTAGGATCGATATGTAAAATATAAATAGATAATGATAGATATAGATAGATAGATAGATAGATAGATAGATAGATAGATAGATAGATAAAAAATAACAACAATAAAGAAAATAAGACCAGTTAACTAGAGCTTAAATCGACCTGTAATAAAAAAAAAAAAAAACCTCTGCCTTATAGGCGCATCACCTCACCGTCTTGTTAGCAGATGGTTCTAGGACCCAGCTGCAGAAGTCTGCAGAGTGGTTGGCTAATGTTTTGGAATGCAGCCTGTGGATGTTCCATGAATTTTCCCTCTGAGCAAACAAGCTGGCTCTAGAGGCAATCACACATACTCACTTATTCCCATTAGCAACCCCAAACAAGCAAGTGGCTTTACCCAAACAGCAGGAAGGACGGTTATTTTTGAATGTGCCCTGTTTAATGTGTTTCACAATTAGTGGTTTCTCAATAACAAGAGTTGTCCAACTCTTAGAATTATAAGAGAAGCAGACATACCCAGTAGGGAGAGAGTCAAAGAAGGGCAGTGAGTGCTTTAGAAATGAATGAGTGTGGGGAATTCTTATTTATAGAACTCTAGCCCCACTTTTCTCAAGTGCTATTGAAATGGAGTTTAGGCTCAGTATGGCGATATGGCTTTGATCCCAGCTCTGGAATAGGTGTGGGGGAGGGCAGAGGAAGACAGATCTCTGTGAGTTTCAGCCTGGTCATTGTGGGGTGTTCTAGGCCAGCCAGAGCCACAGTGTAAGACCCTGTTTCAAAAGAACAAAATGATGCAAACAATAACAACAAGCACTGAAGTTAGAAGGAAACTAGCTGTGACTGTTGATGATTATCAAAGAAACTGATTAGATATTTTTCTTTCCACATGTTTGGCTTTCTGTATTTGATTTTATTTTAATAAATATGTTCCCAACTAGCCTTGAGGAATGTAGCCTGATCAGTGCCCAGGGGAATACAGCAAGTCCCAGCAAGTCAGGGAGGCAGAAGTTTCCTGGTTTCCCATCATGTCCTTGTGGGGGCTTTAATGAAGATGAGCTGTCTCTTTCCCATGGAGTCACCTCCTGCTGAGTCAGTTTGTCAACATGGCATAGCTGAAAATTCCACAGCCTTGTGTGCTTCTACCTTCTCAGGATACCAAGGGTGAGTGTACCTCCAGCACAGCCTTCCTCTAGCACAGCCTTTCTGGTCTATGTTCATCCTCCAGGTGTCTTGGGTTTAGACTTCAGTTGAGACTTCCAGATAAGGTTACTGCAGGTTAACAATTGCAGTATTGCCAAATAAGTCTTGCTTTCTTAAAACCATAATGAGCAAACCTACATTAATGCCGTACTTCACTAAATGGGGGGATTTTCAGTTCTCAGAACACATGTTTATGCAGTACAGTCATTTCTTCTGAGGGATTTCTGAAGTCAGCAATTCTCACAGATTGAGGGAGCTGCCTCTTAAGGCACAGAATTATTTCGTAATTAAATTTTACTTTTCAACATACCAAACTACTGACAAGCCATTGTGATAATCAACGGTGCTTGAAAAAGACATAGCTAGTCAAGCGGGGGGGGGGGGGAAGTATTTCCTTGTGAGAGTCATTTCTTGGACAACTCCTTTCATCTGGAAACCAGGAAGTGAGTCAGCTTTACTAACTTCAATCTCCTGGTTGGTGTTTTGTTATTCATCCTCACTAAGAACATTTCTTTTTCCTCCTGACAGAACCTGGTATGACCAAGTGGACAGGGCACTCGCTGAAATCTCCTCTTCAAAACATCTACAGGTTCTGTTGTCAGAGATTTTAACAGCCTCTGCTTGGAAAGGTGCCTGGCTGGTCACAAGACTATGACTCATAGGCTTTAGCTAAACAGAAAGCCCAGCTGACAAAAGCCATGACGTCATTCCTTTTCTATGTGTCTTTAACATAGTTTAGATACAGAAGTCCTTGGATAATATGCAAAGCCTTCAAATCAGAGAAACATGTCTGAAATACTTAGAGATAAAAATACCCTGTTACGTCTAAATAACAAAGGCGATACAGGCTCCAGGGTTCTGGGCTGGTGGTATTTGCTGATAAAAAAAAAAAAAAAAAAAAAAAAATACTCCACAAAATTTTTACAGTGTATAAACCAGTCACTGGGACTGGTTGAAGTTTAACTCAACAGAGATATTTCCAAATTGAGTAACCACTGAGGAATGCCAAGTTTTGTAGTGCTGAACACTCAACAACTCCCAAGAACTATGTCCTTGCGACCCACCAAAATAATGTGCAGAAGAATTCTAAAAGTGTTTCAAAATCAAGAGAAAATGTTAAAGGGGTTTCTCTGTCTTTCTCTCTCTCTCTCTCTCTCTCTCTCTCTCTCTCTCTCTCTCTCTCTCTGTGTCTCTCTGTGTGTGTGTGTGTGTGTGTGTGTGTGTGTGTGTGTGTGTATTTGTGTGGGTGCTTGAGAGAGACCATCAGTAACTTCCCACATTCTTTCTGGTCTATCATATTTATTTAAGAAGCCAAGATTACTTTTGCTGTGAATAATAGCAAAAATGAGGTGTCAAAAACCAATCCAATTTTTCTAAGAATGATCCATAAGGGACAAGATATAAAAAGCAAAATGGATCAAGTCACCCGATCTTACCTCTATGTTAAAATGTAATGTGAGGAAGACAGCACAACAGGGTGAAGTCATTGCTTACCTAACCAGTTACTAGTCCTTGAAAATATATGAAGAAGCTGGTAACACAGACAGCAATCTCTCCCGAGGAACCTAATCACCACTTTAGCAAAAAGCCAACCAATAGTAAGTAAAGAATTGGTGATTAATTATGCTGACTTTCCTGTCTCTCTGGTTGAATTTATTTGGAAGGTACAGGGCAAGGCAGGACTGTTTCATTTAGGAAAGGTTTAGGCTCATGTGATGAAGGGATGTTTCTTTCAATTTAGAAAATCATTGTTTAACTTCCTTTTTCCAGTACTGCCTGTTCACTTCTGGGAAATCTTAAGAAAACACAGAAGCATTGTCGAACTCAAAAGTGGAAGTCAAGGATTTAAAATGTGATGGTATATCATGCCTGCCTCTCAAGAAGCAGCAGGATTAGAAGAAATTTCTGTATTCACCGTAACTCCATTTTCCCTCAAACCACATTGTAAAAATCTGCCTGCCTTCAAGATTATTTTCCCTGAGTCCTTTATATTAAGGCTGCCATGGAACAGCAGGGTTCTTCCTTTCCAGCAACACAAATAGTTTGGGATACTCTGGCCTCTTCAGTGTGTGTGTGTGTGTGTGTGTGTGTGTGTGTGTGTGTGTGTGTTTTATATACACATTTGTGTTTACACACAGAGAATAGAGGAGGATGGAGGACAGCCTCAGCTTTTGGTTCCCAGGCACTATATACAGTTTCCCAATGGGTCCTGGGCTCATCCTTCAGACTAGTCTGGCTGGCCAACAAGATTCAGGGATCTTCATCTCTCTATCTCTCCATCATTGGAACTGCAAGAATGGACCACCATACTTGGCACTTTTTATGGAGAGTCAAAATCAGGTTCCTAGGCTTATATGGCAAGCATAGACTGAGGTACCTCCCACGACCCAGCCTCCTCTTCTTATGCTGGCCCTGCTCCATCATATAGGTAGTCCATCCTGTTCTTAGTCTTCCAAGTTCCATTGTGTTTTGAAAATATTTCCCTCTATGAAGACCTTTTGTCAAAATGTATTCAAACACAAGACTTGCACCCCTCCTAAATATATTAACAATGCAAGCCATGAAATAGCTCTTTGTACCATTGAAAAATAAGTAGTCTGGTATGTGGAGGCAGGACATCCTCCCAGAGGCATAAGGCCTTAAACAGTTACTCTGCTTCTTTATTCACACACACAGTTTTCTCAGAATCAAAATGTTATTTTTTTCAGATTAGTACTATATGCATATGTAGGTAGATAGATAGATATGAAACTTCTTATAAAAGTATATTGATTAAATCACATATGATATTTACTTAATAGCTTTCTTCCACAAAATGGAGTAAAGTCAGTCATTATTTCCAAGGAAACAAAACTCTGAGCAGTCATGGTCACCAGTCAAACATGGTGGCCAAGAAAAGAGATGTGGCACTTTTTCTGATTGAATTGTCCTTCAGCAAAACTATCCCACAAACAATCGTAACTAACTCATTTTCCATGTTTAAAAAGAAATGGCCATCTCCTTCAGGACCACTTCACAGAAGTCTTATATTTCATATATGTTAATATCTTAGTTATTAACTCAGCATCTTGCTCTTGTTCTGGTTTTGTTTGTTCGTTTGCTTGTTTTCCAGAGAGGTTTTCACTATGTCGTTTTGGCTCGACTGAAATCCACTATGTAGATCTGGTTGATCTTAAGCTTAAAGCCTCCTCCTGCCTCTTCCCCTGCATTGGTTGAATTAGAGATGAGCAACACCGTGCTCATCTCAGTATTATGCTTTCAACTGGGATTTCATGCCAAATTCTCATGGATATGGCATGTAGATTGTATGTAAGTTACAAGCTTTTAAAACTGTGGAGTTAGAAAGTCAGGATTCTCTGTTTTAAGAAAGACCTCTCTGCCATCCTGTGTATTGAGACACAGTTAATATCACACAATAATTTCTTCAACAAATTTAGCATGTGTGATGATGATTTATCCCCCTTTCTCACATCTCTATATTGAAAGGGCTCAGAGGTGATGATTCAGTTCCAAGGCTGCCTTCTATCAGGTCATTCCTGTTCTGAACTGTAGCCATTTACTCTCAACAAGCCTCAAAGCTGCTTGTTTTCTGATTCCATCTATCCAAGGCCTACAAGTTCTTAAAAATTAGTCCCTAGGCTAAAACAATAATGAAAGCAAGAAGCAACCAATGTCAAGTGGCCACTTTCCAGAAATATATGCATTCATATACACATATGTATGCACATACATACATACATGAGCATTGCACACACACCACACACACACACACACACACACACACACACACACACAAATTTTATATCCTGAGGACACAATCCAAATTCGTGAATCACTCAATGGTTGTATTATGTCAACTCAGAGCTTAGACTTTTCTTTCCCTTACCTTCATATGAACAGAGTTCTTAGTAGGATTTTAAATTGTAAATGATAGTAAGTGCATGAGAGGAAATATACCAGAGACCCAAGAACATCCATAAAACAAACAAAAATATATGCTTAGACTTATGAATCTCAGATCATTATTAAGTTATGCTAGGCAAAAGGGCTTCATTATGTTCCATTTTAAAAACGTTTTGATAAGGAAACATTTGATGTTTTATCATTTCCAGTCTAAATCTAACTAGGAAATCAGTGCATTGATGAATAGTTTTGGTGCCATCATGAGTATGAGAACAGTGCAAAAGGAAAGCTTAGAGGTTATGAGCACTTGCTAACTTAACAGAGAAACATCTATTCCTAGAACCACATCAAGCAGTTCACAATGGCCTGTGTCCAGTTCCAAGGGATCTGATTCACACCTCTGGCCTCCTTATCAACCTGCATTCAGGGGGATGCACTGATAGACAAGAAGGTACACAAATATGCACACAGAAATTTTAAATAAAACAAAAAATTTTAAAACCACTGCACTCATCCATACTCCAGGCATAGCTTTAAGTATTGGATTCCTTGCCCAAGATTCTGGCCTTTGCTGTAAAAAGAACTGTAGTTGATCTGTACAGGTCACTCAACCAGAGATGCAAATTCATGGTAAATAACGAAACTGAAACTGGGGTACTGAGAGGTAACAGGGGCACAGGCATCCAAATTCCCATGTACAAAACTATAATCAGCTCTTTAGAAATGTATTATTAAGTAACTATGCAATGCATAAAGATAATCAGCTCATATAAACTCTGATACAGTGATTTATAGAAGAGCCTGATTGGTATTGAGTACTTCATCTGGGAGGATGTTTCAAGACATTTTGTTAGTAATAAAAATATTATTTTAATATTTTTCAGCTGATAATAGTCATAAGAATAAACCCAGGGCTGTATTGAAATATTCCTGAGGATAAGTGTACAATATTCGAGGCATTGAATATATCCTGTTGAAGAACTAAGGAGTACCTACTAATTTGAAATGAAAAATATCTGATGATCCAACATTTTGTATTCCATAAATCATAGCAATGGGTTATTTGGCAAACTGACATTAGCCTTCTCTCCTGAATGTCAGCATTTTGTCATAAAACGACAAATGGACAAATGGACAATCCAAAGAGTTGATTATCCTAATTGTGTTTCCTTGGCCCAGATATGGCCCAAGAAATGAAAGAGAAAGAAGAATATAAAATTAAATAGCCCTCAAGGGACTGATTACACAATAAATTGTGTGAAAAATTCCAAGGAAAACAGTTACTACACTGTTGTAAACTTAACACACGTGTTTAAATCCGCTTTAAATACTTACCACTAAAGAAGAGATAGATAAGAAAGCACATTATATTTAAAATAGCATCAAACATATCTTTCTGCCTCCTTGAGAGTCAAATGATCCAATGACCACTTGGATATATACTCCACAAACAATATCAAAGCCATTCTAAGGAGAAAACATCTGCAATACAAAATAAAAATGTGAATTCTAGGGCTCGTCAACACAGTCATGTAGAGAACACATGAAAAAGCATATTTTATGGACTTGTCCCAAAGGTTGGTCAAGAATGTCTCTGTGTGCAGCTGTCACTTCTCTAGAGGATCAAGATTTTAAAAGTGGCTGTACACTGAGGTGTCAGATATGAGTGCAGCATAAAGTTTTAAATTTATGGTTTTCCCCCTTTTATGAAATACTGTATGAGCTCTATGTGTTCGTTTGTATGCTTATGTGTTCGTGTGTGTTTATCATTACTTTGTTAAAGAATTGGTACATGATTTTCGCAAAGTAGTTTTAATTTTGTGTAATCTTTCTGAAATATTCAGACAATGTCATATATTAGATGTTACTGAGTTTGGTGAAAATTGCTAGGAAAAATGAATCTTGAACACTTAGTGAATTTTGCTGCTGAGAACATGAGGAATATCACACGCACTATTATTTCAAGTCTGTCCTTTCAGTCTTTCCATAAAGTCACAAAGTATAAAATGCTAGGTGGTACATATTGTTGGCTCTAGGGACCACAGGGTCTCTGTTGCATCTCTGAAAGAATCATGTGGAAGGAATCCTTGAGCTGTAATGAGCCAGCCACTGCCATGGTTTCATTCAATCTTATACTTGCTCTTAATTGCCCACACTGAAATTTTCTATGCCTTCCTTGTGCCTTGCACTGTTTTACACAATTTATTTCAACTACTTAGAAATGAAAAAAAAAAACAAAAAAAGAAACAAAAACCAGTGCTTAGATCACAATATTACACAAAGCAGCAGGCTGGAACTGTCCTCAGAACCATGCTCCTCACTCTGAATGCAATGCTGTCTGTGAAGGCAGGCTGTAGTTTTGGTATTGATTTTATTTATGATGTTTAGTGACTGGTACAGATTGGGACATGGGAAAATGAGTTGAAGAGTTACAGTGAAAACTAATGCTGAATTTGCAGAAAAAAATAACTTTTATTAATCTGTAAGATCTAACTTGGAATCTGCAATCATAGTCCCAAGTAATTTAATCTCAGATTCAAAAAACATTTTAAGTTACAACCTGGGGATATGGAAATGGGCTGATCAAAGGATTTCTAGTTACTAATAGAGAAGAAAATAATGCCATTTAATTATAGTGCAGGCAGCCATGAATGAGGTCACGGGTACTATTTGGCACCTCTATGACCTTGGGTAAATTCCTTATCCATTGTGAATCTTCAATTCTCTATTGGTAGAGGGGTAGACAATTTTGTCATATTATTTATTTATTACTATGTATATTATTTTTCTAAAGAACAGTCAAGTTTTCTATAAGGATCACAAATAACTTATCTAAAACTTACAATACCTGGGCATTGTGATTCACTGTCCACCCCAAGACTCAGAAAGCTGAGGCAGGAGGATTGTGAATTTGGTAAGTCAGGAATACCTATTACCTAGGGAGTTTCAAGCCCTATCAAGATCCTGTCACACACACACACACACACACACACACACACACACACACAGAGAGAGAGAGAGAGGGGGGGGGGCTTAAGTTGTTTAAGCATTAGGATCAGAGAATTTTGTTTCCAGCACCCACAAAAATGCTGGGTGGGCATGACAGCCCATCTCTAATCATAGTATGTATAAAGTGAAGATGGGGATCCCAAGCTGGCTGCCTAGACTAATCAAATCAGGTAAGTGAAGTATCCTGTCTCAACTTATGCAGTGGACAGCAATTGAGGAACACACCCTAGATAAGCCTCTAGCCTCTACATGCATGCACTCACAAATGAAAACTTGAATGTTTGTGCAATGCACACATACTATATATACTTACACAAGCAAAATAATCCCAAGTTTTGGCATAGAAGATAACAAAATTTAGTCTGAAACTATCATTCAACTAAGACAAGGGAAAAATCATTATGTCTTTCATTAAAATGAAAGCTAAAAATCCCTTGTTTTGGAGGAGAAAAGTTCAACATGAAAACTTTTATTTGAGTTAAAGAAAAACTCTTGAACCTGTAATGAACACCCTCTTTTTTTTCTCCCCATTACTGTCCCAGTGCACGAATTAGAGCTATTGATTTCTAGTTTGCTCCCATGTCTCGTGTCCTTGTACATTTACATCCATCTTATAAATTACTGTTAAATTAGATTTTTCCAAAGCCTATCTCATTACACAGTCCTACCACTCAAGAGTTTTCGGGGGGTTATTTTGTTTTCTACATTGAGTTAGCATCTCGATCACTTCCAGAAACCTCCTTGTTGTAATTTATGTGTCCCATCTTGGTCATTCTTTAGCTTGTTTATGCTCTTATTGCACTTTTAACTATTTCTTCTCCATTTTATGTTCCTTCCCAAGCATTCTCTGCTCTTTTTCTTTTAAAAGTTCCCATCATGCCACTTTTCCTTACTAGGTGGCTTTTGTGAGTTGATGTTCTTGATGTTTGATGTCTCATCCACTCTCTCCAATTCCTAGTGACTTAAAGTTCAACTAGGAATGAATTTAACAGTAAATTTTGGTGTCACTTTCTGGCATAATATTAATTTTCGCAAACTATTTCCAACAGTCTCATGATAACAATACATTTCACAAGTCACAGCACTTGGCTTGCAAAACTACTAATTTGGCCTCAGGTTCTTTTTTTTCATATATATATATATACTATATATATATATATATATTATTTTTCTTATTTTACATATCAATCTCAGTTCCCTCTCCCTCCCTCTCATGTCCCCCGACACCCCTCCCATCCCATCCCAGGTTCTTTTTGAAGGGTTTAGTGATTCACACAGCTAAATCTCCCCTGGGTATGCCATTAACGGATCTTGTTTTAATTTTAGAAAGATGGACAGCAGTTAGCTATTGATGTTAAATAAGGATCAGGAGAAATAAATAGACCGAATAGATGTTTATTCAGGGAGAAAAAACTTACAACACAGACAGATGAACACCAGCAGGTCTTTCTGGTCCCAAGGATGCCTCCAGATGTACTCCTTTCCCTGTGCTGCAAGCAAGCGTGCTCTCTGAGCCTCCTCATCAGACTTAGTTCCCCCAGGTAACGGCAGGCCCTGTCTCCACCCCCAATGGGCGTGGTCTATGCCACAGGTGCAGACAAGATGAATATCTCACTACTGATAGCAATATTTATCTTGAAAATGTTCCATAGGAGAAGTATGGAACATAAACTTCATGGCTTGAGTGTTGGATGCTCAGACAGCCCTGTTGTGTCAGTTTTAAGCAGACCCACCAGGGGCCCAATGGCTATCACTCTTCTCCCTTCAAAAAGCAGATACTACTTATGTATGTAGTCAATTTTTCATTTTCATAAGAAAACCTGCCCTCCATTGTGATCACTTTAAGAGTAAATAAAATTCTCACTAGCAAAATAGCATTTGTGCAGACTGACCATTGTCAAATAATGTAATCACTATGCTTCTATTTGTTAAAAGAAAGCAAGACAGACAGACACACACACACACACACACACACAAAGAGAGAGAGAGAGAGAGAGAGAGAGAGAGAGAGAGAGAGAGAGAGAGAGAGAGAGAGGTGAAGTACACAGAGAATTTAAAAAACAAAACAAAACAAAAAAATGCAGTCATTTTGCCCCTCCAAGTATTCTACATTATCTTCTCAGAAAAAAATTATAAAACTGCATATTTGGACAAAGCCATGTGGTCTTTTAATGAAATCATGCTTGCTTTTCTTTGTTGTCTAAATTGATTCACAATGAGCAGCCTTGTGGGTTAGCAGGATGGCTTAGTGATAAAGATCACATTACCCACATCAGGCAGCTCACAACTACCTGTTACTCCAGCTGCAGGGGATCTGGCATCCTTGACCTCTCTAGGCATCCACACTCATATGCACACACCCACACAAAGGCACACACACACAAAGGCACACACACACAAAGGCACACACACACAAAGGCACACACACACACACACACACACACACACACACACACACAATTTAAAATAATACATTTTAGACAAAACAGCCTAACATTCAACAATAAGAGAATAGAAGATAAAAAAAAGCTTTATTAAAACATTAAATTCCAAAGAACAGTGGAGCTGAAGATGGTATCAATTTACAGTGACACAGGAAACTATAAAAAATAAGTAGTAAAAAAACAAAGCAGCAAACAGAACAATGCAGAGACCAATTCTATTTATATGAAGCAAACTCTTTCAAAAGTCAGTAATCAATTATTTGCAGGCACTCTGGATTTAGAAGTGCAAATAAAATAAACAAGCAATCAGCACAAACCCCATTTATCTCTTTCTATTACTTTACAGTACTAAATTGAAGATAGAAATTGCACACCTTAGAAAGTTCTCTACTGGCAGGGCCGTGGTAAATGCCTTTAATTCCAGCACTGGGGAGACAGAGGCAGGTGGATGTCTTTGAGTTCAAGGCTAGCCTGATTTAAAGAGCTACTTCCAGGACAGCTGGGGCTGTTACACAGAGAAACCCTGTCTTAAATGAACAAACAAAAGCCAAAAAACAAAAACAAACAAAAAAGAAAGAAAGGAAGGAAGGAAGGAAGGAAGGAAGGAAGAAAATGTTCCACTGGTGAGCTAAATTATGGCTCCCTGCCCAGATTCTCTTGTTTATATGTTTGCTTTTTACATTTTGCTTTGAGGCAGAGTTCTTTAAGTTGCGAGACCTGCCTTGAACTTTGGAGTCTTCTGCCTCTGCCTGGGGTTGCACATCCCCACTACTTAACATCTTCATCTGTGACTTTGGAGGAACTAGCTAGCCTCTTCTCCATGTGGCTGTTATCCAAACTAAAAGCAGACAATGTAGGCAATGTGTTTAGTGCATCAAACGGCATCTCAGGCTGATCTCCAAACTGATGTGCTCTTCTCACCTTAGTCCTGAAATCAGGCCACATTATTTTTCATCTGATTTAACTATTTCCCAAGGTCTCTCCAGTTTCCACAAAATTGCTATCATATTTGAATGACTTTTAGTTTTGTTACAAAATATCTCTAAAGCTTCACACTGATGGGAGATGTGGTTCTGTAAACATATTCTGTAAATATGTTTCTCTTATTGGTTAATGAATAAAGTACTGTTGGCCAATAGGAAAATAAGATAGGCGGGACTAGAAGACTTGGAGAAGAGAGGAAGTAGAGAGGGGAAGTCAAGATGGAGGACAGAGAGGTAGAACGCCAGCCCCTCTCTCTGGTAAGATAAGACCATGTGGAAGTACTTAGATTAATAGAAATGGGTTAATAATTAAGACAGAGCTAGACGATAAGAAACTAGTAACTGGCCAACAAAATTTTATATTAATACAGTGTCTCTGTGTATTATTTGAAAAAAAACATACTCGTAAAATCACTCTGCTTGTTTTGTTTCTATGTTTATGATATGCAAATGCATTCTAGACTCCTCTATGTGGCCATCCGCCCAACACACCATTCTTGTGTTTTATGGACTGTCTATTATAATAGGCTTCCATTAAATGCACAGAGCCCAAACATGCTGGGCCTTGCCTATTTGTCCCATGGAGAGCGTCACACAGTGTCCTTCCTGTAGTTTCATGTCTTCCCTCAACTCCCCACCCCCGCCACACACACAAGTACTCTCACCCCAGCAAAGTGTCACTTGCTTCTTTCTACTGCAGCAGCAGGTAAATACTTCTAGCAAAACCTAGCTCATAATTTGTTGCCAGTGACTATTCACACTGCATGCCTACTGGCATAATCTTATTTTGTATTTTAAATTACCAGGACTTTCAAACTGAGTTTCCCATCCATGTTGAATAAATGAATACAACAAAATGCACAATTTAATTATAAAAAAATGCACATATTTGCAGGACTTTAATTCTTTCAGTGCATAAGAATAAATGCTGACAAAATTGCAATAATGCAGTTTAAGCATTCTGAATATGCTAGAAGCCCAGTGTATTCTTACTAGACTAAGATCATCATTATCCTCCATCTAATAACATCATCTGCCCTCTCATTTCCCTGAACAACTTGATAATAACTGTGGCACATTTGTGATGTGTTGTAGTTAGGAAAAAGTAATTTTTAAAAATTATTTCTTTTACTTTTTGTTACTGAAATATAATCACATCTTTGCCCCTTCCTTTTCCTTCCTCAAAATGCTCCCATATACCCCTCCTTATTCTCTTTCAAATTTATGCTTTTAATCATTAATTGCATTTTACACACACACACACACACACACACACACACACACACTCCGTATAATGTTACCTGTATGTATGTTTTCAGGACCTACCATTTGATATTGGATAGCTAATTGGTGTGTTTTTCCTTAGGGAAGACTATTTCTCCTAGAAAACAATAATTTATAAAAGAGAATAAAAGTATGCAAATCAGAGTTCAGTCTCCAGACTCATCCATGTAAAAGGCATGTAATTATAAACTGAGCACTGGGGAGGCGGAGACTAGCAGGGACCTGTGACTGACTGGTCATCCAGCCTAGCTTGTTTGGCAAGCTCCAAGTCAATGAGGGACCCTGTCTCAAAATAATAGGGTAAAAGCTACCTGAGGGATAACACTTAAGGTTGTTCTCTGGAATTTACAAAAAAAACATATACACATATACCTGCACATTCAGGACCACTCTGATATATTATTTTGTATTGTTATGAATCATCATTGCTATTATTATATGAGGCATGAATAGCCAAAATAAACATAGCAATTACTACACTCTAGGCAATGTTATGATTGTTTTAAATATAGAACCCATTTTACTCTCACACAAAAATTCCAACAGTTGGACAACAAATCCTCCACATGTAAATTGAGGTACAAAGAAATGAAAAGTAGGAAAACCTGTGTTTCAAGCTCAGTGCCCATCTCAGAGAAGGATGGCTCTCAGTAAACAATACAAACCATTTCGGCACCCTACTTATTTGTTTACTCTGTGGCTAAAATAAGGTTGATGATTTGTCAAAGATAGAAACTAACATTCACTTTTGTGGTAGGTATGTGTATGTTGGTGTTTCTATGTTGCTGATTTGGAGGGGGTGAGAGGAAAAGAACATTAAATTATTTTGTGGTAATCAGATGTAAATGGCTTTCAGCAATATAATTTTTAAGGATCTCGTGATTTCCATCTTGTACATTCAACCTTAACAGATTTCAAACAATATCTTTCCCAACAGTTTCCAAGTACCAATGAGTAAGAATCAAGGGCACAAAGGAGTTCCTCAATAAAACCTCTGTAGTGGTTTTCAGCAAGGAAGTCCTACAAAACAAAGTCAAAATTTCTGAGTTTTTCTATCCTTAATAGAGTACTTCTGATCCTTCGGGGCCATAACCTATAACTTTGTTTTAGTTATGTGCTATAGTCTATCATGGACATACTTGCTGGAATGATGGACTGTAGAGATGGCTCAGTGGTTAAGAATACTTACTGTTGATCCAGAGGACTCAGGTTTAGTTCCAAGCACTCATTTGTGGTTTACAACCATCAATCATCGGTTAATTCCAGTTTCAAGGGATTTGACACCCTCTCCTGTCTTCTTTGGGTACTGAACACACATGGAAGACATACATACATATAAGGAAAACAGTCACATAAAATGTGTTTTAAGAAAAGAGTTTCAAAAATAATGTCAGAAAAATTTTAGTATAAAAACTTTGAGTTAATTTCAAAACTAAGAAGTCTTAAAAACGACCTTGAAGATCCAGAAAGCAGTTGGCTTTAAAAGGTTTGTATTTTATTTACACCACTAAGAAGGAATTATTTATTTGACAGGCACAACCAAGAAATGAGTTTTCAAACCTCCTGCAAAGTAAAAGCATTCATTGATGGTTCAATATTATTTAATGAATCTGTATGTTTTGTTAGCTATTAACATCCATAAAGAGTTAATACATACTTGGAATTGTTTATTAATTTGGATAATTTTAAAAATTTACTTCTATAGTTATATAGTTTATTTTAGAATATTTAATAATCAATTATACATGTATATAATTTTACATAATAAAAAATTTCAAAGTGTAGAATGTCCTAATGAGGAGAAAATACATAAGAAGCATTATGTATCTATAACAAGCAATTTTCAGTAAAATATCACAGATATTTAAGATTAAACTACTTCAACATTTTACTCCTTAATGCTAAATAATACAATGAATTTAAGCAATTCAGTACACATTGCAGTACACATGGCAAAAGGTGTTCGCTAGAGTTACCTATTTCACATTTCTATGCTTCTAAATTCTTCTTCATTATGTTCAAGTAACATTCACTGTAATTTTTGAAATTTATTAATTTTTAAAGGTTTAAATCTAATGACTTTGGTAAAAATTTTCTTAGGATCTTTATGAAAATGAATGGTGTGATAAAATAAAAACAAATTAAACTAAGGCCCTTCCTGCAACAGATCATGGTCTAACCTGACAAAACCGGCAACTCTAATATAAAGTAGATTAATGATAAGTTGACTATGAAGATTTCAATATCTTGCTAATTATCACATTTGATTTTAAATATTTTTTTAATATTGAGGGAGGTATGGCCTGGTTTTAAAGATTATCTTTACACATTAAGAAGAAACTTGAAATATGTCTAGTAAAACAGAATTAGGTTGCAGGAAGAAGTATTGTTCCTGCAAAAACAATGTTTGGTCCCTGCAAGTAGGGCTGGAGAATATTGGAAATAAGATGGAGATGGAACTAGTTTGTACCAACATTTCAACATCACAAGCTTCCACCTCTTACCCAACCAAGAAGCAATAGTTCTTCTCTGGAGTTTTGTGCTTCTCAGAAGAGTCTTTACATTGATGAGGAGAGAAGGATGCAGAGCAGAACTCAAAACCTAGTGATTTTATCTGACTCATAGTTTCTCTTCACTCTTTGACTTTGCTCAGCATCATGGCTCCCTGCCAACCCCAACTTCTCAGGGTTGACTGCAGGGACTGTTCTGGAAAGCATCTTCTGGTGTCAAAAACTACTAGCACTCCATCCGTCTCCTACCTCCTGTCTGCTTTCCCTGACGCCCTCAAGAAGAAGCATGCCCTTGGATTAGATTCTCTTTGCTTTGAGCTAAGGATGATGTAACCCTTACCACATTTGATTATGCTGATAATGTACTAATGTACTCTGCCAATCTCAGAGGCACTCTCATGAACATGTATGAATCCTAGGTGTAAAATTGTGTGTTTCATGTTTGTTCCCTACTTTTGTCTTCACAATAATTCACAAGGTAGCTAGTACTTCCATCCTCATGGTGAATTGGAAGTTAGAATCTAAAAAGATTAAATAGCAGAACCTGTACTGGATAATTTAAAAGTGACTGTATGTTGTCATTTCCATCTAGACAGCATGCATGTACAGGATGAGTTACTCCAGGTGAATCCCAGGTAGTCTCTATTTCAGAATAGCCACGTACAGAAGTCCTTCTAATCCCACCCTCTTCCTCTTCACCTACTATTACGTAGTGAGAAATCCTTGGGAACACTTTTGGTATGCTTTGGGATATTACTGAGAAAATCTAGGCCTATTCCACTTTAGCCCACCACCGCAGTACATTTCAAACAACAATAAATGTCCCCAGCACCAACAAAAGAAAGCCCAAGGCAAACTTTTTGACTATCTAGCCTTCCAGGAAGTCTCTTTGTCTGTAAATTTCTGTCCTACTTGTCTATAAACCTCTATTTTCTGTTTCTATAAAGATTACCTTCTCTCCTCACCCTCCCTCTGGAGTGGGTAGGGAATGGGATGGGAGGGGGGTTGGGTGGCATAGGAGGATGGGAGGGTGAGGGAACTGAGATCGATACGCAAAATAAGAAATAATAATAATAATAATAATAATAATAATAATAATAATAATAATAATAATAAAGATTCTCTGCTTCTCTTGGTGGGATTCACAGCAAAGTATCTGTGTCTTTTAAGGGACACAGACAGACAATATCTTTAAGAACATCTTTTATCCATTGATTTCAAAATCCTTTTTACTTAGATAAGCAGCTTTAGAAAGATGGGAACCATAGACTCTGCACTTCTCGCCACTATTAGAAAATAAAGTGCCTAATGAGCTTTCTGTTTCACTGACAGTGAGTATACTTCCTTAAGCTTCATTCTCATCACTTCCTGATTATCCACACTTTCATTTATCAAAGTTGAGTGTTAAACAAAAAGGCATAACCCTTGTATTATTATGGTCTTCATCCTGAAGATATGTGTAGCCATAGGATGTTTTAAATTCACGTCTCCATCTCTCCATTCATAAAATGGGAGTATATTAACATTAAGGTACATTAACTGCCTCAAAGCAATAGTACAGGAAATGATTATTAGCTCATGTAAAAGTTACTAAAATGTAAAACAGTTTTATATAAAAGCAAGGCCTCTTCTTCTTCTTCTTCTTCTTCTTCTTCTTCTTCTTCTTCTTCTTCTTCTCCTCCTCCTCCTCCTCCTCCTCCTCCTCCTCCTCCTCCTCCTCCTTCTTCTTCTTCTTCTTCTTCTTCTTCTTCAGGAAATTGAATATATGGCCATTTACTGTAAATACAAATTCGTTTATCTATTTCCATCACTTCATACCTTAGCTAAGCAGATGTTTAATAAGCACATGCTGAACCAAACTAAACTATCTTGCTTCTCGACAAGCACTGGCTTTCAAAAGCACAGGGAAAAAAAATCTATGAGTATTTTAATTGTAGTTTAGCCTATGCTCAATTCAGGTTAAGTTAGGCATAAGAGTAAGTTTCAAACTCAATTTTTAATATGCATTCTATTTTAAGCCTCTTCATAAAAGTGGGAAGTATCATTAAGCTAACAATGCAAACATGCAGACTGCATATTCTGAAAAGGGAGAGATCAGATTTCACTCCAAATGAAAATATGATTGCCTATGTTCCTGCTATGTCATGAATCTGTGAAATGAGTCCCTAACAGGCAGTGTTCTTTATCCATAAAAACAATCTGCTGGATGTATTTTGTTAATATGATGCGCAGCGGCACTCAGAAAATGTTGACACAGATGTGGTAACAATAGAAAATGGGAACTTATCTTCCTCCCATTGTCCCAGTCTGCTGCCACGTTCGCACACTGTTTGCCATGTGTTTCCCTGTTAAAGCTAAATCATGTCAGCATGAATATAAGGGAATTATAATTAACATCCTGAAAGAATGCTGATCTCAGACAGAAGGATTCCATTGCCAATGCAGAGATGATCTTTGTGTGTAGATAGGGGGAAAATACAGCTCCATATTTCCCACTTCTGTTTTTCTTCCTGCACCTCTTATCCCCAAAACCCAGCAAAGGACATTAAAATCAGTCAATGTTCCATGTGCAGAACACTATAAATAGCTACTCATCAAGTCCGTATTCAGGATGCAAACAAGATCTCTAGAGATAGCACGTGAATAGAAATGCCTTTTACACTTTGGCCACATTTTGCAGGCGATCTCTTTGTTAAGAATAGGGATGCTTCTGTTGTAAATATTCAAACACTTTCAAAAGTGGTTAAAATCTGGTCTCTAATGGAGAAAAACGGATGTCCTGGTTTGCACATTCCTCCATCTCTGCATTTGGCTCACACACTAGTATTAGTCTGGATTTTTTGTTTGTTTGTTTCTTTGTTTTTTGTTTTTTTATTTTTTTTTTTAAATACTTTCAGAGCTCAGTGCAAACTGTGCCATTTCCAACGAATGTGCTGTTTACTCTTAGAGTGGGTTAGGATATGTTTTCTGGGACCATTTGTTGATTACCTAGCACACTTATTTGGGACAGTAATAGAGAATCAAATAGGTTTCATGTAGCTGTTATTAGTTTACCAATCTTAAATATTCAGAGGTACTTTTTGGATAGGCCATTTGTTTTCTTTTTAAGATTCACTTATTTACTTTAGTTGTCTGTGTGTGTTTGAGTATATATATAGGTGTACCATGTGCAAGTGCCCATAAAGGGAAGAAGTGGGGGCCAGAGGAGAGTATGGGGTCCCTGCAGCTCAAGTTAGTCATTTGTGAACTGTCTACTCTGGGTGCTAAGAACAGAATCCCAGGCCCAGCAAGTGCTCGCAACTGCTGGGTTACCTCTCTAGCCCTGTAACAGTTCATTCCAATACCTTAAAATAATTAATTATATTTTAAAATGGTGTACCTACTTCAATAGTTTGGTATTTCAGGTTTGTTGCTTTGTTGTGTAGCTTTCCTTTTTTGGCTTGTGTTTTATTAAATGATCATCGTGCTCCAGAAACTGTGATAAAATTTTACATGTATGCTTTCTGTAAACTTTATCTAACTTTTACTTAAAGAAAATAAGCTTCGGAGCCATGCGTTGGTGGCGCACACCTTTAATCCCAGCACTCAGGAGGTAGAGGGCGGCAGATCTCTGTGAGTCGAGGCTAACTTGGTCTACAGAGCTGAGTCTAGGACAGGCTCCAAAACAATATAGAGAAACCCTCTCTGGAAACTCTCCCAACCCCCCACCCCTCCTCACTCCTGCCAAAAACAAAAACAAACAAAAAAAAAACCTTTGCTTTGGGAAGTTATCCCATGTACAGGAGCCTCGATTCAGAAGTCACAAAATATTCACATGTGTTTGCTTCTGTGAGGTGGCTGTAATACAATACCTGAGACCTTGTAAAGAAAAGGGCTCACTTAGCTCACAGTTCTGGAAATCCAAGAGAATGACACTGATACCAGCTTCTTGTGAGGCGCCACATATCAGGAACACATGATGGAGAAAGACAAAGTTCACGTATCACATTCAAAAAGGTATTAGCTTATCCCTTCCTCCTAGCAACCAGCTCTCCAAAGAAAGCTAGTCCTTTTAGAACTATGTTAATTCCTCTCTAAGGTGTTGTGTCTCCACTCTATTGGAGACAAAGCTTCATCTACATCTCCCTACAGCAAGATCAGACAAAGTCCTCTTGGAGGACTGGGGAGATGGCTTGTACTTGCTGTAGAAGCACAGAGATCTAAGCTCAGATCTCAAGCACCCACTCAAAATCCTGGAGTAGCAGCATGTTCTGCAATTTTCTGGAGGTCTCAATCCAGCTCATCTATCTGAATTCAAGAACTCCAGGTTCATTAACTAACCCTGTCTCAAAAAATTAGGTGAATAGTAACTGAAGAAGATACATAATGTTGACCTTTATCCTCCACACACGCTTGGACATGCTGTGTAGCACACACGCACACACAGGACAATCACTCCTTATACTGCTAGGCGATGTCATTTCTTATTACTATAAGAAATGACATCAGCCTTAGAAGCTAATTCCCAAGAGATGGTATAAAGCTACATTTAAGATTAAAAAAAAAAAAAATTAGGCACTTATGGTCATTTAAATCTGAGACTAACTAAAACCCCAAAATATGTTAAAATTGTACATTTCTAAAGAGAAAACTAAAATAGTGTCTTCCACAAACCATTTTTCCCCCTTCCCCATGGACATTTTGAAGTAGGCCATTTTTCCTAAAAGCTTGGTGCATAGGACAGCCAGGCTCAATAGAACATTAACATACAGCCCAGCGCTGCTTCCCACCCCCCACCCCCCAGCTCTAGCACTAAACACCTTGGATTTGGTTAAAGTGCAATCATTTACTGATAGGGTATCCACTTTAAACATTTACCAGGAAGGTCTCCTTTGTGTCTGAGCCTGTTTTAGGCACTGGGCACCTGGAGATAAACAATCAGGTGCTCGACCTGATATGGCTTATTTCCTCACTCCTGATTTTGCAAGTCCAGAGTTAGAGGTAAATCTAAGGATTGAGATGCCTCATCTGGGAGCATGGAAGCTTTGAGGGTCTACATCCCCAAATACTAGCACAGAAAAAGACGGATGCTACACCCAAAAGGAGACCCTGTCCTTGGATACTCAAGCATATAAAACATTGACTGACCCCAGTAGTATTCTAATAAACAGCATCTTCAACCATGTCAGTTCACAAAGCTCAGGATATTGTCCAGGAAGCTTTGAGAAGTAGGAGTGCAGCAGGACAAATCCTTCCAGAAACTTCTATGTACACTCAGGCATCAAGACCAGATAGTGAAGTCTGGCCTCTCAGGAAGCATCCTTCCTGCTTTTGCTTCATTGAGTGGAGGTTTTCTGTTTTGTTTGCAGATCTTTCAGATTCCTTAATGAAATGAAGCAGCCTTGGATTCAGGAGTGGGAATTTGTGAAGATACTGTCTACTGTGTAGTTGAATTCCTGGGGTTCTTTCCAAATATATTCACCTTCTTTAGGCCTCTCCTGAGTATAAAACAATATTCTTCTCCTTTTCAAAACCTACACAGGTCAATTCTTTAGACTTTATAGTAAATAGAAACTAAAACAAGGTTTAACACCATGTTCCATGAATGTAGTCTATTCATGATACCCCAGCAGTATTTCTTAACAATAGTGGTCAGAATTTGGTTTCCATATGGGCTGAACAGGCTACTGTTGATGTCATTTAGCTTTACTTTCAATTCTTGTTATAATTTAAAGTAAAATGAATATGTGGTTAAACTAAAAGCCCAAAGGTTCAGTAGCAAATCAAACAACAAAGGGATGGGATTTCCACACATTGAATTTCTTAGAGTATGCCTGCTGCTTTAACTGTTTCCCACAGCACCAAAACAGCCTGTACAGCTTTGTTTAATGCCTTGATCATTTGTTCACTATTGACTTTGTGAGTGTGCATGACTTTCATCCATTAGTCATGATGGCATACAGTCGTAGCAAGTCTATCTGTGGAGGTTCTGAACAAGAGTCATGCCATTTCCCCATACACATGTACAGCAGAATGACTCCAAGCCAGAAAGCCATGGAACAACAGGAACAGACTGTCACCTCTTGCATTCCAAGTCCAGCTTTCTCTCTTTTCTTTTTTTTTTCTTTCTTTCTTCTCTCTCTCTGTCTGTCTGTCTCTCTCTCTCTGTCTCTCTGTCTCTCTCTCTCTCTCTCTGTCTCTCTCTTTCTTTTAGTTTTTTTTCTTTCTTTTTTTTTTTTTTTTTTTTTTTTTGAGACAGGTTTCTCTGTATTGCTTTGGAACCTGTCCTGGAACTTGCTCTGTACATCAGGCACAGAGGTAAATACATGCACACATGTAAACATAGGCATGTATACACACGTATTTTCTTCTTCTTCTTCTTCTTCTTCTTCTTCTTCTTCTTCTTCTTCTTCTTCTTCCCTTCTCCTTCTCCTTCTCCTTCTCCTTCTCCTTCTCCTTCTCCTTCTCCTCCTTCTTTTTTTTTTTTTGAAGGCCATGTTTAGGCCATTTCACTTCCTGGTAGTCCAGCTGAGGCATCTTGATGTTTTCCCTCAGTGGAGATCCGTGCCAGATGCTGAGTCTCCTTCCTCAGCAAGGTCACAGTTTTGCAACAGAAGGAACAGACTTAAGATAAGCCTGCTCAGGAATGAGGAGCAGGGGGTCTGGAAAGAGATAAGGAAGGAGCTGACCTACCTGACCTCTGACCTCCCCCCTCCCTCCGACTCTCCACCTCTGACGCACAGAGACTTGCCTCAGGTTTTA
Source organism: Cricetiscus sungorus (assembly GCA_030556225.1). Taxonomy (NCBI): domain Eukaryota; kingdom Metazoa; phylum Chordata; class Mammalia; order Rodentia; family Cricetidae; genus Cricetiscus; species Cricetiscus sungorus. The sequence continues at coordinate 13,296,452 of JANBXA010000729.1, read as the reverse complement.
TGAGCAGCTGTGTGGTAAGTAAATAAAATTCAAGGTGTGTTAGGGGAACAAGTCTGTGACCTGTGACCCTGATGCGTGACTACAGGACAGTCTTGGAGATCTAGGCTGAAATTTTCATTTTCCATTCCACAATGGTCACCCCATGTCCCAAACCCTCTCTGACTGAGTTTGTTTCCTCGACCATTGTTCAAGCAGTTGAACTCTCTTCCCTTCACTCCACAAATGTGCTCCCATCATTTGGGCTCGGGGACTGTCAGAGCAGGCGTCCCGCCTACCTTTCAGTCTTTGGTTCCATTTTTCTCATTTTTATTGAAACTTTGCCCATGGAGACCATAAGTTGAATAGTTGAATTTAAAGATGTGTGAATGAGTGTGTGTGTGTATGTGCGTGTGCATGGGTGAAATGATATGTTTATTACTTAAAAACAAGTAAGCACATTGCGTTTTCTAAAGAAAAAGACAATAGATTCCGCTAAAGAAAATCAAAGTGATGTTCTCCAACAGTCAGGTTTTCCTTTCAAATGGTTTAGTTAAGAAAAAAAAAAATCTCTTACTACACACAGTTGCTCACACCATTATCTTTCTCCTCTGCTTTATGTCACTAGAACAGCCAAGGCCAACTGAAAGCATTCTTAAATTTACATTTTCAGGGTCCTGGTGGGCAGAAGGTGTTGGCGTGGAGCCTAGGGGTTTATCTTGATTTTTAACAGGTTTTGAGACACTGTAGCCTCCAGAGAAGTACTGTGTGGAGCCAAAGCAGGCCAGGTCCAGGAGCTAAGGTAAATTGTACTAGTTTAGCCTTGGATTCTGTCCTTTGAAAGACCTTGAAAGTGATATTTTACATGATTAGGGCTCCCCAGCAGAGATTAGTTGGACTCTGAAATATAATGGTTCCATAGTAACTCTTTGGAATGGTGCTAATATATTAGATATTGCCAAATCTTAAACAAATCTTCCAAAATGTAGATACTGAAATTGTCACTTCATATTACCAGGAAGGCAGAATTCTGACTTAATGTTCCTTATTTCCCTCATTCGCATTGATGGTCTGTATCATAACTATAAGACTAAAAGGGCGGGTAAGGCAGCACAGTGGGAAACTCCTACAAACATACTTCACCATTAGCATATTTTATAACTTGAACCGGAGTTGTGAGCCAGCCACTGTGATCACCACTATCTATGGCCACAGAGTTAAGGAAGTGGTGGAAGAAGCTAGATGCTCAGAGATACCTCAGTACAGTGCTGTTGCAGATCCCTGTGGGTGACGTCCAGCCATGGCTAAGCCTGAAAGATCTATTCTTTTAAATGTCCCACCTCCAAAAAATATATATGTCTGTGTTGAAATAACACAGCATCCACGACATGCATAAACACACATCTGCACTTTATAAACAATGTCATCTTCAATACCGGGTTAATGTTATGTGAAAAGTCTAGGAGGTTAGCTCACGCTTACTCTGTAATAGTTTACAAAGCTCTTCAGGTAAATCTGGATAGTTTGGGGATCATTGATTTGGTATAATTTTCCTATCATTAGACTTTACCACTCTTCTTCCCTATGTTTCACTTAAAGTAGTCCTCCTTCCTTTCTGAAGTTAAGGGGTTTTCTCATTCTGTGACAGGGGCTATTTTCTTCTGCACTTTTCATGTGACATCTTCTCTGCATTCTTTTAATGCTTTGTTGAGGGTAAATTGAATTTTCTAATGCAGCCTCAGGTTAAAGGTCTGCTGAAGTCAAACATTCAGTCTAAATTCCAAGGGTTTTCATAATCCTGTGCACACGTCTTGCAACTTTATCTTCCCCTCAAGCCACCCATGCCCCTCCTCCTGATGGTTTCCTAGTGATCTCATGGCCCAGGCATTTGGCCTCTGAGCTTTGGCCAAACCATTCCAGATAGGAAAGATCTGGAGAGAAGTAGGTGAAGATCTCTGCTAGGAAGGAGTGCACTTAAATCCTAATTAAAGAACTATCAGAGGGAGATGTCCTTTCTCTTTATTTTCTGCTGGTTAGATATCAAACAGAGACAACATAATGAGAGAATCTAGCACCAGACACAATGAATGAAATAAGAATAGTAGTAATACCATATATTTAAATCATTCTACAACTTCCCAGAATCTGTATAGTTCATACTCAACACCATTTTAACTGAAGTTTTCTGTAAGGAGTACTGGCTGCCATTTCTATTAGATTTCTGGTTTAAAGACAAAATACTTATCTTTTAGCTGAAAAAAAAAAAACTCATGAAATAAAATTATTGACTTGTTAACCAAAAGGTTTTCTAAAAGATTAGAGAACATAGTGGGAATAAGCAGGATTTAAAGGGAATATTGATATTTTTGGTTCTTCTTTTAAATAGTTTGTGTCTAAGTGAGAATAATTATTTACCGAACAACAAAAAAATCTAAATACGAAAATGTAAATATTTACATGTAAGAGTACATAAGGGCCAAAAAGATGACCAATTTAGAGTTTGCTCTTATGTGGAACATTCTAATAATGTGGCTATGACTGGCCTCCAAACTCATCAGCTAGATTTATAGAGATCACTATGTGGAACACAACGAAGTGTTTTTAAAGATTCTTTTCTCAAATAACTAAAAAAGCAATGAAATCTCCCTTTCTTTTGACGGTGACAGATAAGTAGAAGATTTTTTTTAATGTTTGTATTATACAACCCTTAGAAATGAGTACATAGCAAACAAAATGTCCAGTTCTAGATATTGTACTACACCAGTGAAGTGGCCTGAAGGAGGCTACCACATTTTTCTAAGCCTCTGATTTTCCTTGTATCTCCCAGGTACGTGGTTTATGTCCACCGCCAAGCTGTTCTGAGGAGTGTCCAAGAGATATGAAGTCTGAGCAAAACTTGAAGAGAGGCCAGTCATAAAGTATTCTACACTCACTCGGAAAAGTCTCTGTGTCCTACTTAGAAAAACAGAATCTAAATTGAAACAATGAACCAAAGGTTTTCTTCCCCCCTTTGAGATATGCAGGAACAGAAAGGCTTTTCTCCCTCTGTTATAACTCATGGGAACTGTAATGGATTACAAAGCAAAGGTAATTCTTACTATCTATTAAGACTCTCCATTGTGACACAATCTCTTCTCCCATTACAATGGGAAGGTTTGTGACCAGGACACCTTTCTTTTCATCTAGACCTTTCTTTTTGAAGATCACAGGGTTTTAGGTTTTGCTTAATCCCCTGCACATTTAGCCAACTATCTAATCAGGGTAGCTGGTAGCTTACTACATCACTTTGTAAAGAAGAGAAAAGAATGGCTGTGTTTCTCAGAAACTAAGCCTGATAAGAATAATAATATGTAGCACTGCTCTTTAAACAAATACCCACACAGAAGGGGTGGAATTGTGACCCAGAGAAATACCCAATATCTAACCACCAAGAAAAGGGTTCCAGATCATCTGATTTACAGGTGATCACCACAACCAGGTGGGCCCCTTACTTGAAACCAGTTTGTTTTGTTTGTTTGTTTGTTCTGCTTACTTTTAAGAGTGGAAATATTAGTCATATAATTCCTGTCAAATACTATGTTAAATGGACTGAATGTCAATATCAAGAAGTAAGTTCTACTCTGAAGGAGGAAGTGAGTAAGAAATTAAAAATTAAATTTATAACAAAAACATGGATTCCCATGAAGGAATTTAGATAACACCAGAGGAGGCAGAGAGAGCATGAGGGAAAAGAGTGAGGGAGGGATCAGGGGAGGGAGGAAAAAGGAAGCAGGAGGGGAAAAGATAGCATGGTGTTTTCAGAGAGAAGTTTTAACATTGTTTGATTTTTTAGTTTTGATGCAGAGAAGAGGTGTGTGAACATTCACCCAATGTTAGCAGCTTGTATTTCTGTGGAGTCTGATGCACATCCTGAAATCAAAGAGCTGACTCCCGGGTGGCTTGAAGGGATTCAACAGGAGCAGCTATCCTCTTCAGGTGCTTTCAACGGGATTTAGAAGACAAATGAAAATTTTTGATATAGCACAAAAGTTGCTAAAGACATCACACACTCACCAAAAAAAAGCACAGCTGTGTGTCTTCCGTAATATCATGTGTTAGAACTATATGTTTATAATTTATTTGCACATAACAGTAGACTCATTAGTCATATTTCTAAATATACTACTGATTTATGAGCCAATTTATGAAATATTTACATGTTTTACTCTGACCCTTCAAACAGGAAGTCTATTTACAAAATCATGATGATGACAAGACATCCGTACATCACAGGATCTATTGTATTGCTGGGGGAATGCCCCAAAAATAGTTCATAAAAATTTATTTTTCATTTTTATGTACTTATGTTGTAAGACATTTGCTTAGCAAATCTTTCACAGTGACATTTAAGAGAATATATTTCAAAGAGACTCAGTATGAAATTTCATGAGAAATGGATGTGCTGGCATTGAGATCAGCAGAACCAGATCATCAACATAACCTACTAAAGGAGAATGGTTAGTGCTAGCCAGATACTCAGTTTTTAAGGTTATCCAGTTTGTGTTTTCTGTCCTATAAAGAAATTACTTTTCTGAGTAAAATTCAAGTTATAATTTATGGATTGGTAGTAATTTCTTGGTGCTAACATCTATAAAAAATGTAAAATGAAGAAAAGAAATGCAAGAAAAACAAAGAATAAACATGAAAGCTCTTATTTTTCTAGAGTTAAAAGATATTAGAATTAAAATGGCTCATGTTTAATAACAGTAATGTTATGGTTTGTGATTTTTGCTCATTTGTTTTGTTTTTAGAAAGAAATTAGAATGGTTCATAGTGAACCTATGTCTTGAGTTTTCAAGCCAATACACATAATCTACCAAACACACATCTGTACCTGAAGAGCCTGACCAGGAAGCTCCTACCTCCTTGTCCAGAAATTCCAAAGCTATTTTCTCCACCTCTACAGGGATCAGAATGGCTCTTACAGGTTTGCATTTTCAAAAAGAACAGGGAGATGGTTAGGTAGAGAAGCACTTGCCATTAACCAGTGATGATCTGAGTGCAGATCCTCAGAACCCATGTAAGATCAGAAGGTGACATCTGCCTCAGCACTACTGCAGAGAAATGAGAGGCAGAGAAAAGAGAGTGTGCAGGAGCAGGCAGACTGAGCAGCCTCAATATGCAGTGGCGAACAGCAGAAGACCCTCTCTTAAGCAACGTAAAAGGTGAAGTCAGACCCCCAAAGATGTCCTCTGACCTTTACATTTGTACCACAATAAATGGGTGTCTCTGCTCACACCACACAAAAATCCATATCAGACAGAAAACAAAAATTAATAAATTTAAGAAAGATGAGATTTACTGATCTGAACAACAGCAGAACAGATATGGGATTAGGGGCTCAGAAGCAGAGATATTCAGTCCTTGCATCCCAGAACTTCTGAAAAAGATAGGCTGTTTTTGTTGTTGCTGTTTTGTTTTATTTTGCTTTATAACAACAACTTCATTTGCTTGAAAGCCTTTCTAGCTGACCACCACCTCTGTGATTAGACCTCAGCCTTTCAAAAAGGAAAAAAATACCAATGCCTTTTGCATCCAACTGAATTCAACATTGAACTTCCCTGATGAGTAATGCAAGAATGAGTAAAAAGTAGCAATGATCCTGAGGATATTCGTAAAAACTTGGCATGTCCTGGGAAGTACCCAAGTCATACACAAACACATAGAGATCCACCTCTTTATGGAATTGAGCAAGGCATATCTTGACAGTGCATGCAACTGCCCAAAGAGGTGGTATTTCCTTACTGTAGGCTTCAGAGAAGAAAAAGCACAAGCATAGGATTAATGGGGTTTGGGGAAGGAACATTTCAAAGATTTTATTCTGAAAGGAATCACACTGTAGTATTTATGTAACTCATCTCCCAGCACCTTATGTGACTGGCAATTACTGGCATTATATGTGATACCTTCTAATTCAAACCCCTGTTATCTAGTTTGCCTGTTTCTCTTAACACAAGCTGAGCAAATTATTTCCTTAGCTACCACTTACTCTAGACAAAACTGTATGGCCAAGTCACAAAATTCTTTCTCCAGCAAAAATGCTATATTCGGATACTGGGATTATTTTTGGTGTTGTCCTTTGGCAAGAGAACTTGTGCAGAAGGGCTGGGGCTCTGGGGCTCTCAAGCATTATAACACTTCCTCCAATTCCCTTTAATTCCCTTTGCTTCCTTGTGTGGTTTTTTTTTTTTTTTTTTTTGCTTTTTTTTTTTTTTGTTTTGTTTTGTTTTGTTTTGTTTTAACCAAAAAGCTGCTAATGCTCTGGGCTGAGATTTAGTGGTTGAAATTATAGCTTCTGAAGCTGGACTGTGACCATTTGAGCGAGTTTGATGTGGCAATGCCAGAAAAGAACACAACATCACAGGACCAGCAGCAGAAAATTAACAAAGGTTAGAGGTTACTCTAGGTCAAAAGAAGCACTTAAGGGTACTCAAGTTGTAAAGTCACTCCCTCAACTCAAATCAGCCATGATTGCTTAGCATCACTTTTTTTCCAGCTGATTACCTCTCCCATAGTACTTGGCTTCATTGGTCACTATGATGTTACTTTTACAGACTTTACTACGAGGGACTGAAATTTTCAAAGTGACATCATATAACAATAATTGAAATTGGTCTTGGGATCATCTCAGAGCAGTATTAGTTCTTGCAGCTCACAGAAAAACAAAAAGACCTTTCACAGATGTAGGTTGCTATGACTAGTAACACTTCTCTGTGTACTGTCATGAACAATACAACTGCAGGTGATTTCCATAACGTGAACCAGTAGATCCAGGCAACTTTGTATTAGAGCAACATGCTGACCAATACAAGTAATTAACCCCACAACATCTGCCCAAAATTGGTTGGAAGATATGACTACTTACATTCCATCAAGCATTCAGACCTTAGAGCAATGGAAAGATAACCAGCCTAGTGAGTTCCTTGTGACTTTCTACACATTGGGCTATGGAATATGAAGTAAATATTATCAAGAGATAGTCATGAGCTGTAGACCACATTTACCCTAAAGACAAACTGATTTTTAAAAAAGGAAAGGGAGAAAAGAAAGAAAGGAGAAAGGAAAGAAAGAATGGATGAAAGAAAGAAGGAAGAAAGAAAGAAAGAAAGAAAGAAAGCACTCCAAAAGAAACATTGACATGGATTGTGATGTTCACGAGTGTTTATATGAAAGAAGAATGCAGGCTGTGTTGGTCTGTTCTAGAAGGCTTCTGTACCAGCACTTTTAGGAATAAGATATGTTGTGTCTGAAATTTCAGGGAAGTAGGAGCTACAATGAGAATGGTGGTTATTTTCTTCTCCAACTGAAATTCCTATCTTTTATGGAACAATGGAGTCTTTCTTTGCCTGGTGTTTACTGAAGGCATCCCTTAATCACTTTGAGGAACAGTTCCCTCTTTTTCCACAAACCCTGAGATCACAGGCGTCAGGGTGTGTGTGTGGGGGGTAATAAAGATACTTGTTAAATATTAAAGCACTGACTGGATTAGTGGTGTCACACTGCAGACTTTAGCTTCATTTTGCCATGTGAATGGAAGGAGTTTCCAGAGTGGGAAGCTATACCATAATGTCTATGACCACCTTGTTGAAGATGAGGCTGTACACAAAAATAAATAAGTCAGTAAGTCAATCAATCGGCAAACAATCTCTTTCCAGGGTTCAAAGTCTGCCCTCTGGCTTACTTGAATTCACCCCTCCCCCTCCCCCGCCCCTCTTTCTTTTCCACTTCTTTTTGGAAAACAACATTCTTCTGACAGAGACAGGGATTTTCTGCTCAAACAAAGTGCGCTGATAAAATTATGCTGCCAGAGGGCAAAGAACAGGTAACCATCTGCCTCGTGATTGCTTGTTTTTTCAACTGAGAAGGTGTGGTGACACTCTTGTCATTCCAACACACAGGAGACTGAGGCAGGAAGATCAGTTCAAAGCCAGTCTTAGCCACACAGCAAATTCAAGACTACACAAAACTGTCTCAAAATTAGCAGCAAAACATCACTTAAAGTCTGTGAAACAATATGGAGAAACGGAAGGCAAAATCTCTTGTTGGTAGAAATGTCTAATGACATACCACTGTGGAAAATAGTATGAAAATTAAACACCAGAAAATATGAAATGCACAGGCTCTCTGTTGCTGCGGTGGTCTGGAGGTGAAAACAAACTAGTGTCTGTTAACTGATGAAAGCAGACACAGAACTTAGTGTAAACACGTCGTGAACTATTAAAAGGAAGGAGATTCTAAAGCAGCCTCAGTAGACCTTGGACAAAACATGACAAGTGAAATGACTCCATCACAAAAATGGTGAGTACTATAGGAGTCTCCTCATACAGATTACTGAGGGAAGTGAAAGCACACATATAGAAAGTACGACAGTGGTTGCTCAGTGCGGCACAGAACAGGGACTTACTGATTCAGTTCTTTAAGTCTGTGCCTGTTCCCTTTGACATTAGTTGAATGTGTGACTGCTTCAAGCATCAGATTATACTGGATATACCGTTACAGGACTTGTAAATTGGGTCATAAAGGGCTATCCAGGCTGTAAACAATTTGCTTAAGACTCTTTTGGAGCAAAGAGAGCTGCATGTGGTCGATCTAGCTACCTGGACTGTTAATACAGAAAGTTACAATATGTGCTCCAATAGATATATCCAGCTGAACTCTTAGCTCATCACACCCTTGAGAAATTACATGGGTTACCATTTGAGAGCTGGACAAGTGAATCATCTGTCTCTCTCTCTCTCTCTCTCTCTCTCTCTCTCTCTCTCTCTCTCTCTCTCTCTCACACACACACACACACACACACACACAATACAATCATAAAGAAAATTTTGTTTCATATTGTAAAATTTGAAGGAACTATAAGATATTATACGCTGTGTTCATGCATTCAGACTACTATAATAAAATACCACAATCAGGGTAGCTTATCAACAACAAAATTTATTACTCATAGTTTGAGGACTTGAAATTCAACATCTGATAATAGCAAATTTGATGTTTGGTGACAGTTCACTTACTAATTCATAATCGGCCTAAAACATCTGTCTCTCGAGATATGAGTACACACACACACACACACACACACACACACACACAATCACACTCACACACACGCAAGTATCTATTTGGTATGCATAGTGTGTATAGATGCATGGGGGGGGGGCGTTGAACATTTTGTTTATGAATGTAGAGGTCCCAGGACAACCACTTCCATGCACTGTCCACTTTTATTTTGATACAGTCTCTTTCACTGGTCTGGAACTTACCAAGTATGCTAAGCTGCTTGGCCAATTTAGCCCCAGGGATCTACCTGTCTCTCTCTCTCTCTCTCTCCTGAGTGCTGGGATTATAAGCAAATGCCCTTTTACCTCACCCCCATTTTTTTTCTTTTTTAAACATGGGTGTATAGATTGGTACTCAGGTTCTCAAGTTTTAAGACAAGAATGTCACCAGATGAGTCATCTCCCCAGTTGAGCAACTAGTATATTGTGGGGAGCCACAAACATTGAGACCATTGCTCACTGTATATATACCTACAATGGCATAGCAACGGCAACTTGAAGAATGGAGGTGTACAGCAAATAGACGATTCCAGTGCCAGTGGGGAAGGGGTGCTGACAATATCCAACTTCCTGGGTTTTCTTAAGGAAAATGAGTTTTGGAAGGAAAAGGAAAACATTTAATATGTAAAGAAGCTGTTCTTCAGAAACTGTTTGGTAACGCTGGTGCTGATTCTACAACCACATGTCTACAACCATCATTGTCACAGTGATCCTCCGCAGAGGTGGCTTTCCTCGTTGTCCCAGCCTGACAGTTAAGGGCTGCATCCTAATAAAGACAGAATAACATGAAGTCATTTAAGCTGTCGAAGTGTGTTAGCTGACAGATGCTCACCTAACTCACACAAATGTGCTTTGTCACTGTGTGACTAACGCTTCACGGAAATAAGAATCAAGTGTTAAAAATCCAGAGGAGAGTCCTTTGAATGGCTTCATATTTTTGTTGTAGTAATCTTTATAACTCCCTCCCCAAAAAACTGCCATACATGTGATTATCTCACACGTATAGGAAAAAACAAAACAACAACAACAAAACTAGTTATCAGGGACTTCTTTCTCACAACACATCTAAGTGTATATATTATATGCTAGGAGCAGGGATATAGCACAGTTGGTAGAATACTAGCCTAACCATGTATCCCAAGGCCCTGGAGTCACTTCCCAGTTCTACATAGAATCAGGCACTGGTACGTGCTTGCATTCCCAGCACTCATGAGGTAGAAGTTAGAGGGTCAGAGGTGTAAAGTCACCCTCTATTGTATAAAGATTTCAAATTTGACTGGGCTACATGAGACAAGTCTCCTCCAGGGCACATTTAAAAAACACATTTAGATGATATGTGTGCATCTTTAAATGGTTAATTTTATAACTAAATTCATTTTTCCTTTGTCACTTTATTCAGAGATATAAGCAAGCAGCTACCATCATTATTTTTATTTTTTCCACAAATAATCAGAAGTCTTGTGTATAGAGTCATTAAATTTGCCGCTCCTCACAAGTGGCGAATCACAATCATCAAATGTATTTATCTCAATATTTTCCTTAATTATTTCCCACTACGGACTTCCAGCACTCTCCACACTATCAGAGGAGTCTTTAGAAATGGTAAGTCTCATGGAGGTAGAGAGCCTACTTCTGATACCACCAAGCCCATGAGAGAAATTTACCCTTGCAATTCTGCTTTTCTAGAACCCCTCCTGGTACTACAATCAGTAGAGTCAGGGACATAATTGAGAAAATATATAAATCAAAAGGGCATTTAATAGATAAGCTGTCTTGATCAGTCTGAGTAATTCAACCATGGCTACTTTGTACTAAAGATCCTAAGAAACTAGGAGAAGTTCAGTCTATGGCTGGCTGTCTCAGCATTCCCAATCTATCCTTGAAGGCCTGAGAGATGCCTAGTGAGTTTCTGATCTTCAGTTTCTGTTGAGACCCAAGGAACCTGATTTTAATATCAACAAAAGAATAATAAGCAATAGGATATCAGCAAGCATAAGTAAAAGCAAGCAGGCAAAAAGCCAATGTTCTTTCTTAATCCTTGTATGTAGGCTGGCACCGCAAAGTGCTGACCACATATATCTTTCCACTTCAAATAATCACAGGAGTGTCTAGAGATTACATTTTAGTTGATTCCAGATCTAGTCAAGTTGACAACTAAGAATATCCCTCACAACTGGTATGGCCCATAATCCAGAAGTTGATTTATGTATTTATTGTATTGAGACTTACTGTGTAGTCCAGAATGTCCTAGAACCCATGCCTGCCCACCCCTAGCCCCCAAGTGCTGGAATTATAGGTGTTAGGATGGAAAAATATAGTCTAATTCTCAAGTGACCCCAGGAAGCTGGGAGTCTTAAGTTCCAAGCTGAGGGTCACCTACTTTAATGTTTACGGTAGCCTGTGACACATTTCCTGTCCAATCACGGAAATGAGCCGTGTTGCCAAACCCAGAAGCCTGTGCGAAAGCAGACTTCCGTCTAAGAGCAGGCTTGGATGCTTTAAATTAATTAGTCCGCACTGGATGCTATGAGGTGATTGGTTCAAGATGCATGGGCATTGTTGTAACCCTATAAAAGCTGTCTCAATTCTGTGCTAGGGCTCATCGCTGAGCCCTCTACCCTGCATGGTGTATGGCTGTCGGCCCCAGTATACTGGAATATAAAGAACCTTATGCGTTTGCATCAAGACCACTTCTTGTGAGTGATTGGGGAGGGGCGCCTTTCCTGAGTGGGAGCGCTAGGGACCATGCTCTTGCGGGTTCTACATAGGCATGTGCCACCATACCTGGTTTAATCTCAGTCTTCCATTCTTAGCCCTCTCCCTATTCGAAAAGGGAATATCAGTTTTAAACTGCATATATTTCTATACAATTGTTGCTTATATACCTTAATAATTATACGAATATATATTTATTCATCAATATAAAATTACACATATATATATATATTATATTCTTAAATGAAATTAGTTTAACTAGGTATAATATAAGCTGAAAGCTCAAGAGAAGCCTGATGACCTGAAAAACTTAGTGAAACTTTGTATCAAAATAAAATACTAAAAATGACCAGGGGCTATAGTTCAGTGAAGGAGCACTTGCTAGCATGAGTGAAATGAGGGAGGCATGAGGATCAATATTCAGTATTAAAACAAAAACATAGGAGGAACCTAGGTTACATGCAGTGTAACCTTGACAGTGACCAGACTAACTCCTTGATACATACACCATGTTGACCAGTAGAGAAAGAAATAATGCTTCTCTCTCCCCAGGAACTCCAACTCCACAGAAGCACAAGCAATCCTATTGTCCTGCTTTCAGCCTCCTAAGGATAACTTGCTTTGTTCATCTATAGGTTCTAATTTTTCTATTCAGAGCAAGAATCACCCCTAATTTTCAATCAGGTCCAATGATGTTTAGCATTACTCAAGGCCCTCCATGAATTTCCTGTTCCAATTTCCTGTTCTGGATCCAGTATATATTCTAAGTTGTTAGCTTTGGGGTTGAGGGAACTTGGCAGAGCACCACATCATTTGGGGCTAATTTGAGATCTGTCTGGTACTCGGTTACCATCTGTTAAAATAATCAAAACAATATAGAATTAGAAGCTGGATGAGAATCACTTAAGGGTTGCTTGAAGCAATGAGAAAAACAAGTCAAGAATTTATAGATGCTTTTACTTCTTATTCAACAGATATATTTGACTCATTTGTACTTTAAAATGTTGTCTTCTGTCTTTCTCTAAATTCTTTCACACAAAGATACATGCTGTCTGTGAATATCATCTAAGTAAAAATGTGCTCCTCCTGTTAGAAATGTGAGCATATAAGGCAATATCATGAGACTCTACCAAGACACAAGATGTAGGGTGTCAACCTGACAAACAGTGCATACTTAAAAAAAAAAAAAAAAAACAAGCCGTAGGCAACATAAGCAAATCTTGTCATCATTTTCCAAAATATCCAAACATGCATTGTCATATGAGAGGAAATTCTCAAAATTTCTGTCTATAGTTCCATATTGCAATAGTATTGGCCAGTTCTGTCTCCTGTGTAACAAAGTACCCAAAAATGTATGACTTAAAACAATATTTTATTATCTCATAGTTTCCTACATTCAGAAGACCCAGAGCAGATAAACGGGTTGGAATGTTCCAGGAAGTCTTATGAGGTTATGAAGAAGGTGACAGATGAAAATTCAGTCCACAAAAGGACTGAAGAGTCCACAGGTACTATGACTCACTCCTGAATTGTGCAGGAGGGCCTCATGCTTCAGGGAGCTTGAGAGTCCCAAAAACATGGCTGCTGGCTAGTGAGTCATTATGAGTGGCTGACCAGGAAGAAACTAACATTCTTTCTTTGACCAGGTCTTACAGTGACATGTAACCGGTATCACATTCCATTTGGTAGAAGTGAGTTCTTCAGGGTTCAGTCCATATGCAAGTAAAGAGAAACTAGGATCCACAGGAAAACAGAATGTTTTTATTCAGTGGAACAAAGATTCACTCCAGTGGTCTAAGCAACTCAAGTGTATTAAAAAGAGCCTTGGGACTGAATTGTAGCACAGTTCATAGATTGTATGTCTAGCATGTACAAAGTTCTGGGATAAGTTCCCAGCAAAACATAAAATGCCTGTGGTAGTACATGCCGGTCATTGCAGCATCTGGGAGGTAGAGGCAGGAGAATCAGAAATTCAAGGTTATCCTCAATGTCTTAGTTTGATTACCCATTGCTGTGATCAAATATCCTGACAAAATCAACTTGGGGGTTTGTTTTATTTCAGTTCATACTTCCAGGTCTACTGCTACACGGAAGTCACAGCTGCAGGGTCTTGGGACTACTGGTAGTTAAGTCACACTGAGTCCATAGTTAAGAAACGGAAAGGTGAATGCTTGGTTTTAGCTTCCTCTCCCTCTCCACTTCTCTCCGTCCAGAATTCAGGCCATGGAAAGGTGCCACTCATAGTGGGAGGGTCTTGTTACTTCAAAATAATCAAGTAGCCCACCACAGGCTTACTTGCCTAAAGGTTCATTTCCCATATAATTCTAGATTCTGTCTAGTTGACAATTAACATTAACCATAAGTATAGGCAATGTAGTTAATCCATGCTGAGATAGGTGAGATTCCAACTCAAAATAGAAAATAAAATATTAACAAAATAAAAGAAACTGAACTTCTGAGATTTTTAGGAAGGTAAGGCAACTTCCAACTGTTCCAGAAAACTCTAACACAATGAGAGTCAGGTCATAATACCAAACCTTGGTCACATTGGCTTATATTATCCCCAGTGTAGGCTTTCTATGAAAGCCCACATCTGCCATCCAGGGTTTCCACACTCTACAGACAGCTCAGCAAGGATCAAGGGCAGTGCAGAAAAGGAGAATATGCAAAGACCCATAAGAAAATGTTGGTTAAGTTCAAAGGCAAAATAGAACTCATTATGTTGCTGCTATCCTCTTTTCCTCTCTGTCATTGTTTTAGGCAGCTGAGAGACTACAAGTAGAATAATAAGAATTGACACCTCAAGCAAAGCAGGCTTGTAAAGTCCATGGCACAAGCTCTTGAAAGAAAAGCCAGACAATAGACTAAAAAAATTATGCTTTCAATCAGCGTAGTAACCGAATCTTTACCACAGTTTATTCGCTTTAGCCACCTACACACAGATACATGATTACTTCCAGTGGGTTGTTTCATGTACAAAGGGTGACAGTGTAAGATAGTTGTCTTTGGGAACACTTATTGCAGAATGAGGAGGAATGGTTGAGTGGAATGGAAAGCAAATCGTTCAGCACATGTTTAAAAACCTTATGGAATCCTCACTACAGTTTTTTTTTTTTTTGGTTTTGTTTTGTTTTGATATTTGTAAATAACAGTAAGTACTATTAGAGGAAGAAGAGAGCTATGTGCATAGAATTCAGGATCCCCAAATACAGTAAGCATATACAAGGTTTCCTATAAAAGACAAACCTATATTGGGCCCTATGCTGGTAGGTTTAACTGTCAACTTAAAATGACCTAGAATTACCTGGGAAGAGAGTCTTAATGAGGCATTAGCTATAGCTGACCAGGATATCATATGGGTATGTCTATGGAGTATTGTCTTAATTGTGAATTAATATAAGAAGACCTAGCCAATGGTGAGTAGCACCACTCCATAGGTGAAGGGTTCTAAACAAATTAAGGATAAAGACAGCTAGTTGAGCAAAAGTAACAAGCAGGCAGCATGGATGCATTGATTTCTCTCTATCCTTGACTATGAATATAATGTAACTAGCTGCTTATGTACACCTTCCTTGACTTCTTCTAAATGATAGAGTATAATCTAAAATTAAAAGCTGAATAAACACTTTCCTCTCTTAAATTGTTTTTGGTCAGGATACTTTATGTTAGCAACTGGAATAAAACTAAGTCAGGCCCTATTGTCAATGAAGAGGACTTATGGAAATTAGAAAATAGTGCATACACACACACACACACACACACACACACACACACACACACACGTATATAACAGTTTTTGCAAAGGATATTAACATAATGTGCAAAGATACATTGCAGTTGAGAAATCTAAACATATCTTGCAAGATAGGATTTTACCAGGTCAGAATTTGGGGGAGGACTCATGCTATGACATCACAGACCTATTTAGATGTTGCTCAGCCCTCCTAAGGTAGCATAAGATCTTGGTAAAAATTTTTGCAGACATGTGAAATGGAGGGATACTCCCTTAACTTAGCTACAGGAGGGACGGCTTAGGCCCTACCCTAAATGATTTGACAGATTTGGATGACCCCTCCTGAAAGACCTCAACTGGAAAATGGGATAGGAGGGTGGGTTGGAGGGGGGCGGGGATGCTGGGAGGATGTTAGGGAGAGGGAACTGGGATCAATATTGAAAAAAATGTCAAAAGTAATAAAAAATTACTGCAGACATAAGAAATATTATTGATAGAGATATGTAGTATGTTCTCAATGACATGGACATAGCAGCAATGGTCTAGATAATTTTATGGAAAATTCTCTTCACTATAATCTATGTGATGGCCAAACAACCATCAGAACTGTCACCAGCAGAGCCCCATATTAACTATGCAAATGTCCTTTAGGACCCAGTGTTGTTACATTTAGGAGAGCCTGAGTCCTATTTCATTGACAGTAACAGCATTTATCAAAATTCCACCCACACTGTAAATAGCCATGCTTATTCTCCTAAAACATCAGTGACCTGCTTATGTTCTTTTTCAGACTCCCCAAATTTCTGTGTTTTAGTTATTCAAAAATTCTTAGTGTGCACTTGAAAATAAATCAGTGATACTGACTTTTTGTTTCCCACATAACAGTAAAACTTAGTATGCTTATACTGTATGTTTTAGGTTATCATCATAATCAAGTAAATCTTGCATTTCAACATATATCATACATGTCTACTAAAAATGTCCAAATGGCTAGCCTTTATGACTTAAATTTGAGTTCTTCTTTGCATGTATATTATGGAAGATGACTCCAATTTTAAGGGAAATTTTAAGTCTCTTCTGTGAATTTAAAGTGTATGATGGAGGGCTAGTGATGTGGCTCCTTGATAGTGCATTTGCTTGGCATGCACATTCTATCTCTGGTTTTGTAAATAAATAGACAAATAAACCACACAAGGGAACTTTCTTCTTGTGCAATGAAATTAATGGTCTCTGTACTATATAATTTCAACTAAAACTTAGTCAACCCAGTGTATATGCTGATAACTCCTGGGCTGGAGACATAATTTAGGATAGAAACTACATGGTAACCTTAGGAGAATCGGGGTAGAATAACCCCTGAAGAGAGTAAGATCACAGTGGGCAAAGTGGCCACAATAGGGAGAGATTAGCAGACAGGAGATGAGACAGGAATTAAGGAGCAAGCAGTTTAGGCAGTCAATGAAAGCTGCAGTTTTGTTTTTTGTTTTTTTGTTTTTTATATTGTTAGGCACATCTTCAGACTAGACAGAGACAGGCATAGGGGTGGGCATAGTAAGCTACTCAAAGGCTAAAATTCCCAAAATTTGTCCCCTTTTTCAATATAGAGAAAATACTTTTTAAAATTATGTACACTTTTTAAAAAATGTGTACATATGTATGGGCACAACATGTTCTAAGTGTTGGCATACACGCCATAGTATATGTGTGGAGGTAACAGGTTCACAATAATCTTAGGTGTCTGTGTTTACCTACTGCAAAACAGTTTCTTTGTTGTTTGCTTCTGTGGATGCCATGCTACTTGTCCTGTGAGCTTTTGGGGATTCTTGGGTGTCTATGTCCCCCCAGAATCACCAGATTCTTCACCGTAGAAACACTGGGATTGGGGATAAGAACTGGGGTCCCCATGCTTATAAAGCAAGTGCTTTATCCAGTAAGCTATCCCCAGCTCAAATTTTTACTCTTTAGGAAAGAATTTGTTTGTTTAATTGTTTAATTTGTAAGGGTGTTTCTCTTGTATGTATGTATGTATGTACATCATGTGAGTTGCTGGTGTCTGTGGGAGTCAGAAAGCAACATTATATCCCCTGATACTGGAGTTATGCGTGGTTGTGAGAGGTCATGTGGACTAGAAACTGAGCCTGGGTCCTCTGCAAAAGCAGTAAGAATGAAGAAGACATAGTCACTGGTTGTTGAATGATGTAGCTTCCTCTGCACCTAAAACACCATATTAGATAGAAGCCCATACAGTTTTACAAATGTATGAATGTGTGTGTGTAGAGTGAGAGGGGGTGGATTCACAAGAACATTTATGTCCCTTATGTAATTAGCCCTTGATAACTGTTTTCTACTACAGCCCCTCTGAAGTAGTTATCTGTCTAAATAGCAACCCTAAAATATCTTTCTCATAATAATGGTAACAATGATGTCATGGGGCTGTCCTTTGCACAGGGCAGCATTCTAGTTTTACTTAATTCAGGGATTGCCTCCATGGCTTCCTTCTGAGTGTCAGTGTTTTCTTGCTCAAGGCTCTGGTTTTTATTAAAGAGGGTTTTGTTTTGAGTAGAGAATCTTCTTTTGAAATTGAAAATTTAAAGATGATTAGCAAATGTTAGAGGATTCAATGAGCACCTTCAAAATAAAATTGGAGTTCTCTCTGGATTCTCATAAACGTCTGAGTTGATCATCACAGGTGTTAGCTGACAGTTTCTATGATGCAGTGAACCTCAAGGATCTGCTATTAAAATGTCATAATTGAGAAGTTTACTTCAATACCATTCCCAAACCTGTGAGGAAGGCTATATGTGTTATGTACCAAGACACATTTATTAATTAGCACCAATGTATCACCATTGGAGTGAGATTATCTTCTGTGCATTTATTGACATATCTGTGTTTACAGCAAAACCACTTTACATTAGTAAGAACTTAATTTGCTCCATGAGCAAAGTTATGTAACTAGCTATAAGAAATGCAAAAGCAATTTGCAAATACGAAATTGCTTTAAGGAGCAAATGTAGAGAATGATGCTATTAAGATTATCATCAAAATTCAATTAAATGTTCACCAGCTTTTAGTTATGAAAAGGGAAGACATACAAGCCTGAAATGCTAGCCAACTGTTAAATATTAATTAATGGAAGTAATGTTTCCTGATTTAGCCCTGAAAGTTGGTAAAGCACTGCAAATAAATGTTGACTGAAAGCAAATTTAAAAATTACCTAGAGTTTCATTTGGCAAGTCTTAGGAATTTGAACTCTCACACATATTTACTGTTTAAGGTTTTTTTTTTTTTCATGCTATGTGCAAAAGTTTCCTTTTATTTCCTCCTGTTGAAAAAGTTCCTTTCACCCATATATGGCTCCAAAATTATAAACTATTTTAGAGTGAATGTTGAAATTATTCACTCTTAGCCTAGAGCTAATTTTGGATTTTTGTTCCTAACACTATCGTCTGGGAAAGTTTCAAGTGAAAATAGGATCGTAACACACACGTAAAAACTTTGTGGTGTTTTCTAAGGGGAAATCTAATACATCAAGGGTATGATTTTATTTTTCAGAAAATCTGTTTAGCCAAACTTTGCCTATCACTGTTCACTTTTTAAATCCGAGTATGTGTCCCAGAGAACTTTGAACACATTTACTGATTTCAAAGCAGGGCCATATCTATGCGATGACATCATCTTCCACTCCCTTGTACTGGGAACTCACTGTTCCCTGAACTGAAAGTCTGGAGCTAGTGCCAAGGGTTGTCTCACCTGTGAGCACATTTCCCATAAGTCTGGTCAGACCTGCCTGGGCAACAGATGAGTTTGGGTGATGATGTCCACCTCTCTGGTTTTCACCTCTTCTAGACTGATCCCTCAGTCTTGTTAAGACTACCATCAATGCCACAGTGGATGACAGTCACACCTGCAAGCCTGCCATTGTTACCACTTGGTTGACCTGTCTGCCTGCAGTGAGAAAAGTACTACAACTGCTTAGCAACAATCTGGGATGGCCAATAAAAGAGACTCTGACCCATGCGAACAGGAAATTAGACAGGTAATTTATTCTGAGGACTCAGTCAAAGGTCCTTGTGTGCATCTCTCATATTTTACATGATCCTAGGCTGAGCTTCCTAGGAACAGAGACACAATGGATTCTAAAGCTTCAGTAGACCTCTGAAGTAAAGTGACAAACTGTCTCCTTGTCTGACTTACAATATGGATATAGCTTGATAAATAAAACAACAACAAAAGCGTGTAAATATGTAAATGGGATGCAGTGTGCCCTCCCCACCCCCAACAGGATAGTAGGGCCTGCTGCTGCTTGACAGTGAGTCTCACACTGGAGAACAATAGTTGATAAAAATAACCTCAAACATTTCAAAGATGTTAATCCTCAAATTTGCATTGTGGTTTCACTTTCTTGACAGAATCCTTTAGTAAGTAGAAGGAGACACTCTCTCCTGGGATTCAGAAAACAGGAAAGGGGAAAAAAAACAGAAGGAAAACAAAAGAAGGAAGGAAAGAACACATTCCACACAGGAAACAGACAGGCACATGAAAAAGAAATCACATACTATACACATTATCACTACAACACACAAACACACCTTATACACAAACACAAATGTGTCCAGGGACATATAGAGGCATGTGCACACAAGCATAGACAGCTACCTATACACGGACCCACAGCAATAAACACATAGGTAAGTAGAGGCTTCACAGACACATATAGACATACATTCGTATAGACATCCACACAGACACATATAGACCAAAAGGAACAGATACATCACACACAGAGACACACACACATACACACAAACTGACACACAGAGACATAAGAGGACATACATACATGGACAGCTCTGTGAACATCTAAAGAGAGATGGTTTCCTCTAATATTTCACTTATTAGATATCCATGACTTTCTTTAATTTTACAAGTTAAAAGAAAAATCATTTCCTATGATATGATGCTGCATTGTTTAAAATGTATTTTTAAGATTCTGAATGGAGGGTGAGAGCTTTTTCAAGTTCTTTCTGTCTTTTATTTTCTCGTTGGTGGTATCTTTCACTGAGTAAACCTGGACAAAGACAGTGGATGAGCCACTGGCCTGACACACCATGTGGAGCCTGCCCTTTTAGAGCAAGTCAATGCCAAAATAGACAGCAAAGGAAAACTAAATCCAGCTTGAACAATACTGGCCCTAAAATAGCCATGGGGTTTGTGACCACAGCAGCAGGACAAGCTGCTGATCATTTGCCAGGATCTTTTCTTTTGGTTTGTCACTATTGAGTGATACAGAGGACATGAAGCCTCTGTCAAACATACAAGCTCAGAACCCAAATCAGAGATACCAATAATAGTGCCTGGTGTAAAGCTGTCTCCTCTGAGAGAACTAATGAGCCCATTTGTGCTGTGATCTTGAGGGGTTTGGACGAGGTATCTCCAGCATGCCTGCTGGATGGAAGCTCCCCACCAGGGTCCCTTCATGTGCTCACTCCTTCATCCTTCCCAACAATCAGGTAGGTTGGTATCTCATGGTACACATAAAGAAACTGAGATTCAGAGAGGAAACTGACTGCTTATCCGCAGCAACAAAGCTAGAAAGTTCTTTCGGTGGTCACATGCATCTATGTGCTTAGCAATAGAGAAACTGTTTCCTTGGACTGTCAGACACACTACCAAAATTATAAATCAGATTGTCATTGTCAAGCTAACAATCATGGGTGCAAAGGAGAAAGAGCCTGATCGAGTCCAGAGTCCAGGATGGCTGCAAAGTAGTTCAGAGAGACATAGTTTAACTGGAGTTAAGGGAAGAACACAGAGAAGCAAATGGAAGACAAAGGCCACAGCAAAGAGAGGTAAGGGCTGCATGCAGCTCTTCTCAGTGTTCCAGGCTGGCAGGAAGACATACTGACTAGAGTTCCATGTAATTGTAAATAAGCCGACTTAAGACTGAAGGAGGTCTCACAGTACAGTTTTGAAGCTCTGGATTTAAGAAGCCTTTGGAATTCCTTATCTTAACACCCAGGCAACAACAGATGTATGGGAGAGGTCAGTTCTCTGGATGCAGAACCCTGACCACCAAGCAGAGGGCCTGGAGGGCTAGGACAAAGAGAAGATAATTACAGGATTGAACTGGTTTTGTTGGAGGCAAAGCAGGAAATGAGTAGCCTGGCTGATACTCAGTCTATAAGCTCTTGGTAAATCAAAGTAATTCATAGGACCAAGAGATACAAACTGCTCCTGTCTGCTGGAGAGGGACCACACCATCCTTAAATGGACTGAAATCATGACACCAATCTGAACTATTTCTCCATCCACAACTAGTGGGTACATGATTGGGACTGATCTGTCTGTGGCCATGGACAAATGGTAGGCCATCTCCTGAGAAGGAGCTTTTCCCCATAGGATCATCTCCCTCCCCTGGAACATGAGGCTTCAGTGGCGTGCAGGATGTATCCAAGGGTGTTGGAAATTACATAGCAACAAACTCGTCAGTGGTGTTTAAGGAACTGAAGCCTAGCAACTCATGAACGAGTCACAGGCACACAGGATCTCTGTGCAAGAGACTGACAGTTATGGTTGTAACTGATTCAGAAGTGGTCACATGATAATCATCCGGAAGATAACCTTAGGCTGAAAGTACAGGAAAACAGCCATGCCCGTTTTATTTATATTTTATAACCTAAAGCAAACATTTACTTAGCAATTCCACACTGCCTATCACCGTCTTAGACACTTCTGTACAATGTAGAGTCATACTGAATGCAAATAAGATGTTAATTATTGCAACCAAACGATGTCTGTATCGTTAGGCTGTGATGAATTTTTAAGATACACTGGAGGGAGAGATAGAGTCATAATACAATTCTCTATGAGGGTTTTGAAAGAGCTATCATTAAGATCCGTATGCTTCTGTATTACAGGCAATAAGGTTTTTAAATTGGGACAGAAGCATAAGTCTTTTGGTCTGAGGTTCCCTTTGCAGGTGGAAAGTCCCTCTTCTCCCTCATAGGCAGCTTTTTCATTCTGACTCTAGGGGGAATAGCCTTTGAGTCACCAGGATGGCTTCTCTCAGGTAAGACCTAGATCACTGACATGCCTCCCCTGCTACAGAGAATCTTACTATCCGAGGATGGCATTAAAGGGATCTGATTAGAAAGTCAAATCTCATCATCCTACCCGCTGCAGGGATGTTGTCTAAGCCCTGAACAATGAATGTTTCCTGGATGATAGAAACAGGCACATGGTTTGGAGTCTCCAACAGCAACAACACTTTGGAAAAATAGTAGCAAGAAGACAGATAGCCATCTTCAGCTTAAAGACGATGACTCATGCAGATGAGTCATCCACAATCAGCGTGGTGGGTCTCAGGGGGACTAAGTTCTCAACTCAGGGAAGAAAGTGCCCAAGCTACCGACCAAGTAAACAACACCAACTCCTTTTTGTGATTCTAGGAAAAGAATCTCAGAAACTTTCGATGAAGAAATCAGAGAGGAGTGTGGCCGCTGTGTGCAAGTGGGGTGGAAGTGGGGGAGAGGAAATAGTCACTCAGGAAAACCAGGCAGCTTCCAGGCTTTTCCAGTCTCAATTCTGCTGCTCTCGGGCACCGGAGCACAGAGCTCAACATGTGGGAAAACACTCCGCGCTGGTATGAACACCTTGGTGACCTGAGTAAATTATGAATTCCCAAGGTAGAATTAGTGTCATCAGAGTGACTGTATATAGCTGGTCAAGCATCCACCCCCCCCACACACACACACCATTAGTGACAGCATAAATAACACACAAGCACCAGGCAGAGCCAAAGCTGCTCGCTGAAAGTGTCTTTTTTGGTATTAAAACGATGAGTGTATTTTCCTTAAGAACCTTCTAGCAACATGTACAAATAAAGCCACACACACAGTGACAAACTGTGCTGCTTGGAGTTTAGCTGATGACATTCTGTTATTGAAACAGGAAATGACTCAGCCTCAGCCAGACCAGAGAGGATCATATATTTTATTCTGTTTTGTTGGCTCATTTGGAAAAAAGAAAAAAGAAAAACCATCACAAGACAACCATGTGTTTGTTTTCTAATATATATATATATATATGGGGAAAAAGTGAAAACGAGTTTAAAGTTTTTTGAAAAGTAGGTTTTTCCCAAGACTTAGGGTCAAATGACAGGTTTAAGCTACAGAAGATATGTTTAATATTTTTAAAGGGGGTGGGTTCTGGTGTTCCAGCTAGAAAACCTATCAGCACTAAATGGTAACATTCTGTAGTTAGCTGAAACCCACTTCTTTGTTTAGATAAACTTAAAAAATCAATTAAAATATATTACTTCTCTCCTTTTTCTCCCTCAAGTTTTCCTGCGTTCCCCAACTCCCTTTCAAATTGGTAACCTCTTTTCATTATTGTTGTTCCTGTTGCATATATGTGTATTGCACAAATGCATAAATACAATCTTAAATTTTTCAGCACATTACTAAGTACCAGAGTTTTACTAATATATGGTTGCTTTCTTTCTTTCCTTCTTTCTTTCTTTCTTTCTTTCTTTCTTTCTTTCTTTCTTTCTTTCTTTCTTTTTCTTTCTTTCTTATGACCAGGACTAATCTGAAGTTCATCTTTGTCTACTAAATATTTGAGGCTGTGATAATTGCTAATTAAATTCAAACAAACAAAAGAGCTAAATATGGGTTGAACACTATAAATTTCTATATAAATAACTAAAAATATTTGACCTATTGAACACTAATAATAACAACTAAGATAATGGTTTTTAGAACAATGCTTTTACCTCTGAAATATGCCTATTTAGAAAGCCATATTCTGTGTTCAGTAATTAGCAGATAGTAATTTCCTCACTCAGAACTCAGATGACTCAAACAGAAAGGCTTTCCGGTCTCTGAACTTAGATGTGTGACATCTCTTGCCAATCACTGGCTTTCTTGGTCAGATAAATCTCCACCCGATAGATCATATTTTTTGCAAGGTGACTGTTACCGTTGGATGGTGTCTTAGAACATGAAACCACAGTATGTCATAGCTTTGGCTTTTTTGTACATGCAGATCAAGCAGGCTTCTCAAGGCAGCAAATGGAAGAGACTCGAGCTCCCACTTAGAGTACACACTGCAGGCTTCTGCCTTGTTCTTTGTAAACGCATTGCCTCCTTTTCTCTGCCAGCTGAAATGCAGTCTGCTCAGAGATTAGAAAGCCTTGGGCTTCTTTTTTAAAAAAAAGTGATTTTCTATCCTCAAATCTCAGAATGAATAGTTTTCATCTGTAATTGTTAGTTTTTTTATTTTTAAATAGTGAACTAAGAAGCAGAATGTCTCATTATCTGTGAAGTGATTCTGGCATTTGCTGTGTACAGCTCTGTCAGTAGAAACACAACAGTCATTTTTCTCTGAGGGGAGGGGCAGAGCCTACAAAGACAGTTCCTTTTCTTTTCCTTCCTTTCAGCTAACTCTATGTTGCCAGTTATCTGCTGTTTCCATAGTCTGCATAGATTTAATTTAGGTATTTGAAAAAATACTCTAGACAGTATCCTGGATTGCCAGCTATGCAAACATGTGGTTGTAACCCTCCCTTTTAAGTCTGAAGTAGATTATTTCTATAAATGTGTAAAAAGTTGACTTTCCTAAGGTGTGGTTTGTGATGCCTGTGAGCATATTCAGGAAATCCACAGTGCCTGACAGGTCTTCTGTGTTATTTTCCCTAGGACATGAAGAGTTCTTTGCAAATTTGAGATTTTGAAGACGACAGCTTTTCAGAGTTGTGTGCTTTCTTGTGCTCTGGCATGAAATGTTTTACCTAAGTGTTTTAAGAAAATATCTGTCTCCCCCTCCACCTGGAGAGGGCTTCTCACTCTAGAGACTGACTTGTGATATCTCACCACAGATACTAAGTCACTGTGGTGAGATGCTCAGTTCCGCAGAGGGTCAGTCACACCTTACAGTTTTCATGTTGCCATGACAACATGTTAGTTTGTAAAAGTTTCCATTTTGGACACAAGACATTAGACAGTTCTAGGATTCAGCTCCTAATGAGGCCATGCATTTGAACAGGATAAATTTTGTAACCAGTTAAAAATATCGTATCAACAAGAGGATTTTCTTTCAATTGCACAGTGTCTGAGCAATTTTAGCAAAAATATTTTCTAGTTTGTCAGTCCCTAAAAATAATCCCTAGAAGCAGTATTAGGATACAGCCTGTGTTTTTGAATCTGTTAATCACAAAAATATAATGCCTTATTTGGAAAACAAATCCTAAGAGTTTCCTTCAGTCTGTAATTTGTCTTTACTCAGCCAGAATTTCCAACATCCTATAGAGAACATTGCGATAGGCAACAGTCCCTGCAATGTATATCTCCATTTGTGTGTCTCTGTGTGAATGTCTGTATTTGTGAATGTGTGTGCACCTTTACTCCCAATCAAAGCTCTACCTGGCTGAGAAAGAACTCCAAACAAGCCAAGAAATCAGTGAGGGAAATTTGTATTTGAGATAAACAAAAGCTGGATTCAAAAGAGGATCTGAGGAACTCAGCAAGTAGAATCATGCAAAAACTGTTCCAGCCAACTGGGACCCAGAATATACCAATGCAGGGAAAGGTTAATACTCCTATGGTTGTTACTTGTTTAAAAGACAATAGATTATCTGGTATATCTATAACAAGGATGACACAGAAATGTTAAAGGGGGAAAAAAAGCAACCCAGTAGCCAGCTTTTAAATACTGCCCTGCTTCCTTTCTCCCATGCCCCTTACTGTCACTTGCCATCAAAGTAAGGAAAAAAATATCCAGGGATCTTCCTGTGGGATAAGTTAGCATTTGTCACTGTCCTTTCTGATTTTTTTTTCTGATCCCTCCTTTTTCTGCCCCACCCCCACTGTTTTCCTGTCTGCCTCTGTATTCTCTGTCTGTATGGTGTATGTGAGTGTGTGTAAGTATGTGAGTGTACAATGCAGAGGCCAGAGAAAGGCATTACATGTCTTCTTCTATTATTTTGTCACTTTACCACCGTGACACAATGTCTCTCGCTGAACTTGAATGCTCATGTTTTGGGCTAAGTTGGCTGGCCAGTAAATTCTCCAGATCCACTTGTCTCTACCCACTGATTCTGTGGTCATAGTCACAAGCCACACATCTAGCTTTTAATATGTGTGCTGGAGATTCAAAATAAAATCCTCACCCTTGCAGAGAATGCTCTTAGCCACTGAGCTATCTCTGTGGCCTGTCTTACAAGGCCTAACCTACAAGAATTTTGTATTTAGTAAAATGATTATGATTAGCTAAGTCATTTTATTATCCCACTTAATACTCTAGAAATTCTGTCTTTACCAGAAGCTCAGAAATGTGAAAAGCTGGGTCTGTGTTGAGGGAAGTGGTTAAATCAGAGATTGGTTCCCCAAACCATGTTTATATCCTTTTAATGACACCAAATGATATTAAATAATGACACTGGTTTAAAATCTTGTTTAAGCTTCATGTACAAATGGATTACACAGGAGAGTGCTCTACCCCAGACCATGTATACTACTAGCCTCTAGTTCTTTAACAATAAATAGGAAAAAGGTAAAGTCACTAAATCTATCCCTGTGAAATTCTTTTGGTGGGATGAGCCTAAATCTTTCATTTCAGTCATACCAAGGAATCCTGGGAAGATGAAATAGAGCAAAAACTCACTATCAGATTAACTCCTGGAATGCATACTTAGCCTCTGACTTGGAAATGAATAGGCAGCTTCAGGTTGACTGTACTTTCATGCCATGTGTGACAGAGAACCGCAAAGGTGTCGTGTGTGTGTGCTCAGTAACAACTAGAGAAGCAGGATCATGTAGTAAAAACAGAACAGACCCAACTGCACCTTTCAGCAGTGTACACAGAGGGCCCAGCTTGCAGTTGGTCCATTCACCCAAACTTCACACAGGAAGCTAATCTTGGAGGGTATACACAGGAAGCTAATCTTGGAGAGTATTGTAGGAAAAATATGCCAGCCATTCTGGGAGGCTGATTCTTTTTGAAGAGTCCCTGTGTGGGTTTAAATGTTCTATGCACTTTATTAGACCAACAATACTATAAACAAAAGTAAGATAAAGATGCATAAGAGATGAGGGGGCTTTGAAGTTCTTTCAATTCTCCAGGGGATGTTGACCAAGTCTCTTGCTTCAGATACAAAGGCAACTACAACATATTAAAACAAAGGATGCTTCCAAATGCATACTTTTAACATTTTAGAGAATTTATTTCTTCTAAGAAGTCTCACTGATGTCTTCCTGACTTCCTTAAAGTTTGTAGTTGGAAGTGGCTACCAATCAATCAAAGCAACTCAGCATTTGAATATGAGTACAAATACATGAGTACCTGGCTGGTATGAAATCCATAATTATCTTTTAAAGTAAAGGGTAAAAGGGGAACTTTTTATCACTTGGTGTTACATCCTGCACACACTTCCTGTCAGATAATAGCATGCCTCGATTTTATCTGACACTTCACATTTTGTTTTACACAAATGTCAGCTCATCTAAGAGAACTTTTATATTGCTCTATCTAAGGTAATTTTCTTCAAGACCTGTGCCCATCATTTCCCATGACATGTCCTCAACTAAGACATTGTTGACTTGCACATACCACTCCTCCTATATGACTTTACATAAAAGGCATGGATGTATTTACTGGTAGAAATGTGTTGCCAATAGATGGTAGAGGCTTCTGAGTTGTCTGATGATGCTCTGTTGTGGAGATGAGAAACTTGCATCGAAGGAGATAAGATCTTCTGAACTGAGCAAGGCTGAATATCTCTCATTCAGGTGAAAACATATTTTTGTTCCAAGAAGAGCATCACAAGCATACATCAGTTCATGTATGCTTGTAAGGAATCCCATTGGGTCTGGGAAGCTCATTTCAGGTTCCTCTTAAAATACTAACCATAGTTAAAAGCAGTCATTTCATTCTTTCTACTTCTTGTCATTTCTCTCATATTCTATCTTGTTATCTTCTCTTTGGTTTTCTTTTCTTTCATTTTAGCTTCACCAGGCCTTCAAACCCCAGCAATGGTGAAATAGATGTCCAAGAAGAAAAGCTGTCTATTATTTGCACTATAAAACTAAACCACACACACACACACACACACACACACACACACACACACACACACACACACAAAACTAAAACCACAAACAAGCACATATTTCTGGTGGCTTTGAATTTGTTTCTAAGTGAAATTCAATTTGTCATATTTAATCTGAAAAATCAGAATGGTGATGATTGTGCCCCCACCTTTCTAAATTCCATTGTAATAAAAATACAACATTCCAGAAGGAATACATAACCAGGATGAAAATAAAAGCTCTTCAACAAATACCAGCTTTCACCAAGTTCTAGAAAACAGAATGTGGACTATAATGGGTCAGACAAGATGAGTACTCAGGGAAGTCTGCCACCTGGATGTGAACATCCTGGGGCCAGTGAAATGCTTCAGCTGGTAAAGGTGCTTATAGACAAACATTTCACCCCCAAAGGTCCACTTCCCACGACAAGTGGTATAGTACATATGTGCTCTTCCACCACTGAATATATGTAATAAAACTTTTAAAACATAAATTCGATGTGAACAAAAAGAAGGGGAAGAAATGAAGTAAAATCATGAATGGGTTAAAAATACAATTTTATCCCACCCGAGTAAAGTCAGACAAAACTCTGAAGTTCCACATTAACCTACAGATGAATCTAGCATTCACATATGCACGCAGTTACTTAATGGATTCATTAATTCAAGAAGAACTAATTGAGAAGGTTTAGTGCCCAGGCATAATAGAAAACATGGATTCTGTGAAGAGTATGTGTGCTGTCCTGTATAGGGAAGATGAAGGATTCATGAAATACCTAACCCAGGATCACAGTACAGTACAATGTGGCACACCTCTCTATATGTTATAGACATTATCAAAGTACAAATGATTTGCTTGCTTATTTTATTTTAAAAAATTAATTTAAAAAGTTTTAAATCATGTGTGTGAACTTGTGTCTGAGTATGTACACGTGAATGAATATTTGAGCAGACATGTGGAGTTGTAGTGACATGCGTTTATACACTCAGTAACATGAGTACTGAGAATCGAACTCAGGTCCTCTGCCAAAGTAATAAGTGCTCTTAATCACTGAACCATCTCATCTCGAGCCCAAATTTATTTTATTTGAAAGCATATTGAACGTTTGTACCTGTTTAATACCCGGAGGCCATTTGCTTTGTTTCTTTTTATAAGATTTAATTTCCTTAGAAAATTTCCAATGTTTGCTAACTTCGTAGAAGGAATTATTGATACTTCATTTTTTAATTTAGAATGGTAAAATGAGACTAAACACAACTATGACTTAGTAATTTATAAGTGCATGCAAGTGTGTAGCAATACTCTTGTCGCTGTCTCTTTAATGTCAACATACTTGGTTAGCTTTGTGAATTATTTTTTGAAAATTTGTGTGTATGTCTTGGGGAGGCATGCATGTCTACAGTTCTTGTGGGTTTACATATACATGAAGATTAGGGGTCAATTTTTAATGCCTTCCTCAAGCACTCTCAGCCATATTATTTGAAACAGAGTCACTGAATTGGATCTCACCTATTATGTTAGACTAGTTGGCTAGCAAGCCCCAGTTAGCCTCCTGCTCAACCTCCATAACAGTGAGATAACAGTCATGAATCACAGCAGATAGTCTTTAAACAGCTTGCTTGGGATGTGAACTTGGGCCATCATGTTTGCACAGTAAGGGCTTACTTAAATTAAACCAACTTCCCAGGCCTTCTTTCTGAATGTCAAAGCATGTTCCCTGTTCCCTTTAATCACAGCAGTTCTCACCTCATCCACTAGAATTCAGTCTGTGTTCATTGCTCTACGGGGGCACAGGCTCTTGGTGTGCCAGTCATCTGATGGGGACACTTGCAACTGCCTGTGCAAACAGCTCTCCATCCAGACCCAGAACTTGCTAAACCCTTGGAGAGATCCCTCAGGCCCCTTCCACATCAGTTGCCAGTTTGCCCAGCATAAGAAGCAGGCCTGGCAGTTCACTTCAGCAAATAATGAATTGTGTCTCTTCTAGACTTGGGCTTTGAGTCTTGTAGGAAGTAATCATGCATGCTAAGCTTTTTTCCTGATGTTCCTGAAACACACTCTCAGAATCATCTCAGAACATGGATGCCTGTGTTAGAATAGTCAGCACATCCTATAGCACTGTGTGATCCTGCTATGAACTCACCAGAACTCTTTCTTTTTGGGGACACACTCACTCATTCAGTTCTTTTGGCTCAATTCTTGAAAGATGAAAATGAAGAATGAGAAATTAAGCGCATGTTCCATTTGGTTTAAAAGGCCAGACCTTTTCCAAAGAGACTGCAACATATTTATTATACTCTCACTAAGAGCACTAAAAAGTGCTGGCCACTCATTGAACACTTTCCCCAACTTTGATGTTAATATTCTTCCTATAACTAATTCAGTTGATCTTGCTGCCCGTTTCCCTGGTTAGGGATGCTGTTCACCACCTTTTTATATGTTCAGTGAAGCATAATTTCCAACAACTTGGTTATTTTTATATATAATTTACTTTTGACTGCTGTATGTCATGTGTACATCTTGGACACGTGTTCAATTTTAAATGCAAATTTTAAGAATATTTTCCTCTCAATAGACTATAGTCTACTTACTGTTGTCTTTGATAAATTTTCAATTTTTGATGAAATCTACATCCATAAAAATCATTTTTCTTGGCGCTTTTTTTTTCTGTTTCTACACAAGGAGGTGTTGTGTGTGCTCTAAATCATAGTAATTATTGTTATAATATTGCTCAAGAGGGTACTTGGGGGGCTCCCATGGCAGGTTGGGGACAAACATGCCCTGCACCCAGAGCTTAAGTGAGAAGATTTTATTGGAAAGGGAAGGGATGGGGGAGAGAAAGAAGAGAAATGGGGGGGGGGACAGAAAATATCCCGTCTGCCCCTTCAGAGGAACTGTGGGAAGGAGAAAGGAAGTGGGAGGAGGTGTTCTCTTAAAGGCCCCCTGCACCTGCCTGTAGAGTAGTAGCAGCTGCCTGAGTGCATTCTGCCAGGTGACAGGTGACAGGTGACAGGCCAGCATAATGCCTGAATCCTTACAATTATGTCCATTTGCCACCCCCTTTGGGAAGATTATGATGTAACCATTCTCATTTATTCTGTATGGATCCTCAACGTGCCACTTCACTCACTGTTTTTTATAGCCTGCTACATGTTTTCAGGATTTCAACCATTATGATTTGAGGACTTGACTCACCTGTTGGACTTCTGGAGCTCTACTCTTTTTTTTTTTTTTAATTAGAAACAATATTATTTTACATATCAATCCCAGTTCCCTCTCCCTCCCATTCTCCCATGTCCCCCACCGACCTCCCCCCACCCCATCCTCTATCCACTCCCCAGGGAGGGTGAGGCCTTCCATGTAGGATCATCAAAGTCTGTGAAGTCATTTGGGGCAGGGCCTAGGCTAAGGGAGTCTCTAGGCTAAGGGAGCATCCCTCCATGGGGAATGGGCTCCTGAAGTCCATTTGTTCACCAGGGATACATGCTAGAGCTCTACTCTTAACAACAGACAAAAGTTGCTCTCCACTCCCCACACCCCCTGACAACAAGACAATGTCAGGTAGTCTACAACTTTTCTTTAACTTACTCAAGGATGCTGGTCAGAAAGTCCTTACATGACTTGAATCTGGGAGAGGCTAAGACACCAAGCTTTGATAAAGTGGGAGGAGATAGCTGCTAAAGACAGAAACAATGAACACTATGAGAAGAAGGGGGTGAACACTAAGAGGAGGGGAAAGGTAGATTAAGGTAGTAGATGGAAAGGGCTTCCTCTATATTTCCAGAATCTTCTCTCAAAAGAAGTGCTTCTTCAGTGCTGGTAGAAGGCAGGATCCCCCTTGAACCCAAGTTCTGTAAACCAGGAAGCAGGTTTCCTGCCTAGCCAGAGGAGGAGAAAGTCACTGCCATCTACAAGAAAGCTCAGAATCTGAGGCAGAAGAAGTAAGAAAGGTCAAGATGCTCCAGTCCCAAGCCCACATGCACAGAGGTCACCTAACACAGATCTATAGACATACCCTTCTGCCCCTAGGAGGCTGCTCTCCTTTCTGCTTTCCCACACTGTTTCCAACCACATTAGGAATGCAAGAATTGAGAAATGGGAGCCAGACATACACTGGAAAAAGAGCACAAACAAATCCAGGCACCCAGGACCCTCCAGTAAACACAGGCAAGCGCAATCACGTGACTGTGAGTTTTAATGTTAAGTGAGTAGTTTTAATGTTTTATCTCATTATTGTTTTTACAAACAGGGCTATTAAGCAAATGTCATATTTATATATGTATATAAATACATATACACAGACAACTGTATGTAGGCACACATCCAGACAGATATACAAACATATAATCACATACACATGTATACACCTGCACACATATACATACACATATAAATTTGCATACACACACACACACACACACACACGGCATAAATACATACACACTCCCCTGCTAAGTAAGTGAACTTTTGTTTTTCATTTTCAAAGGAAAGTTCATTACTTTTTGAGAGGGAAATACATGGGGAGAAGGCAACTCATGCTTCTGACAAGAACCATCTGGAAATGACATAGTAGATGAAGGGGGATCTTTTAACTCAATGCACCCATCCTGCAACAACTCACATGTACTTTTTAAAGATGGTATTTTACAGAACAACTCAAGGGAACAATCAATGAAACACAAATCAAGTTTCTGTGGGAGAGGTGATATCTTGTTAAAGATGCCCCAAACAAACAAAATTGGCTCCTTGAGCCATGCATGAGAATAGTCTTTGCCCATATAATTAGGGGGTGGTATTGCAATTACCTTTGACTAGATTTTGAATTTAAACCTAGTTACCATCTTCCGATCTCTAAACTGAAAGCTCTATCTAATTGTGAACATCAATTGAAACCATTGGTTTCCCTGTTAAATGAAACAAAGGGAACTTCATGGTAAGAAAAGAAGGAGCCCAGCATGGAAGCACAAGAGACAGAACAAAAGTGGAAAGGGGCATGGACACGGAGGGCTTGTAAGGAAATAGTCCAGATTGCCAGAGAAGCTGAGCCCTCTGCATTCAAGACTATGCCACTACACAGACTGGCTTGCAGGAGAGATAACCAGATGAGGGTGGCTGAGAAGAGGATCATCCTTTAGTAGTCCACCACTTACTAGGATTGGGTGGCTGGGGGTGTGGTGGTAAGGAGGTTTGGGTGAGAGGTAGGGGGTAGGGGTGAGCAGAGATCTTCAGCTCCTGGCAGAATGAACTGTTACTGGAATTACTGCACAGCCCCAGGCCCAAATTTGCTTCTTATCTGCTGTGTGATCTGCATGGTGGATTTCATTTTACTGCCTCATCTGTCATAAATATCAAGAGCAAAGTTGAAAATGGAGCACGTTCAATGAGTGAATATTGCCTTCAACTTACGGCTTATACAGACTGGGGATTTTAATACATTATGATTGACATGCTGACTTCCTCCCCTCCCCCTGTGTTCATGACATGGGTAAGCATGGTGGTAGATTGCAAGGGCCTCCACTCACATCCCCAGAACCTTTTCTCAAAAGAAGCAAAAGTGGAGATCCCCCCCTTAAATCCAAGTCCTATAACCATCTATCAGTTTCCATGCCTGATCAGAAGAGAAGAAACTCACTTTCAATGATTACCATTCCTTTAGAACATACAAAAAAGTTCAGCTATTTGGGTGAAGAGACAGGAAGGCCTAGAAGCCCCAGTCCCAGAGCCCTCATGCTGAATTGACCTAAAGTCAGATCTGAGGACATACCCTCCTGCCCCTAGGAGCCTCCTCTTTCCCCTGCTTTCCACTCTGCCTCCAGCTATAGTAGGAATGCAGGAATTGGGAAATGTGTGCACAGACAGATACACTAGAAAAGAAGCACAAAACCAGGTGCTGAGGAAACATAGGCAGCCACAGCTAAGAAGTTCTTGTGCAGGGGTTTAGGGATGGTGGGCATCGTGATTCCCTGGGAAGCACTCTACTACAGATGTATCCTCAGCACCTTTCTTACATTATTTTTTTTTTAAGTTGTTTAAGATTTTTGAAACAGTGGCATCAAATTTCCCAGACTAAGCTTGAACTCACTCTGTAGAGTAGGCAAGCCTTGTTCTTTTTGCCCCAGTCTTTCACACAGCTGAGATTTTAAGGATATTTCCATTAGGCCAGGATGAACTTTTTTTTTGTCTTCAGATAACACTGACCAAGATCAAACCTATGGACAGTTTGAAGTCATGCTTTTCTTCTGAATGTCAGTGACCTATGTGATTCTGTTAGGCGTTTTAAAAAATCAGACATTGTCTGTATTACTTGGATTTCATGGAGAGTCCTTCTTACATACAAAGCCAAGACGAGTTTCCCATAAATAGTTAAATGCTCAGGAATACAAGTGCCTTTCATTCAAAACATCTTTGGAGTCCTGCCCCTTACCCCAACTATGACATATACTTTTGCCTGCTTTGTAAATCTATGTGTACCTGGTCTGTCACAGGATGTGAATAATATGTGCCAAATGCCTAATGGGAGCAGCAGGAAGTCACAGAGTTTATTCTACTTGGAATTCAGTCTATGAGTGTTCTCTACTTTTACACTAATTTTTTTCTGAAAGTCACAGTTTTGATTGTATCTCTATTATGTCCAATTAAATCCAGTCTTGTAAAAAATAAACTATGCAAATCTTCTATTTAACTGGCAGTGCTTGTAAGAAACAGGGATAAAATTTTACATTCTATAGGAATGTAGGGGAATGTGTTAAAATGATGACTAATTCTCTATCCAACAAGGGAAGTTTCAATATCTTCATTATGGCACCCCAAAGGAATTACAACCTCCTCCAGGCTTTATTAAGGCCTTCACTTAGTCAGTGTCATGTACTTTCACCTCACCCTTTACCATGTGTACTGTCATGCTGGCTTTCATTCATAGATTTGATCTGATTCTTGCTTCCTTTGTTAATTCCAAAGGCACAAGCTTGCTACTAATTATAAAGCCCTAGCGCCATATAAGGGCTTCCTTGGACAGTTAGTTCATCCTATGTATGTGTGTTCTAAAGCCATTTCCATTCCCTTCCTGGAAACAAAATATAAACACATAGCCCAGAGAGGGACAGTCTTGCTTCTTTGTCACTAGCCATACAATAGACTTTTTTATTTTTTAATTGGAAAGATAACTTTTCCCAACTTAGCAAACATAAGTGTGCTCATCTAAGATCCTTATAGTTCTGGTACATGCATCTCTTTTAGACTTCTAAAATTAAATACAAAAAAATCTTCTAAAATTATTATATATAGTTTATGTTTAAAAGGATCCTATTCATTAAATATTACTTTTGAAATCATAATTGTTTTTTTACTAAAAAAATGTATTTACTCAGTCTGTTTTCTTTCTTTCTTTTTTTTTTTTAATGAACGTCATGGTGTGCTTTGGGAGACAATTTTATATGAACAAAAATTAATGTCAGCTTCAGCCTAATTTAAATTGTTTACACATCCTCGGAAAAGCCTGTTAACATGATGGGGCATCTTGGAGCCTGCATTCTACAAGATAAACAGATTTTTACCCTATAAGCAGCAGAATCTGCATCTTCTTAGAATAAAAGCTGAGTATCAAGCAAAAGGGCATTTTTAAGCCAGAGATGCCCAGCTATCCAACTTGGGGTGGCGCCAGGTCATCCATGTGAGCTTGCTAAAACCCAATCGGGTTGTTTGGGATGCTATCTTAAAAGCTGCGCTTGCAACCTCCAATAGACAAAATTCATTCCAGAGAATCTGAGTGTAACTAACCCACGGGTCAGGTAAGGCTCTTTCTGCGTGCTTCGGAAGTGTGGGTATTTTGGAGACTGAGCGAATCTCGGGCTCCCTTCAGCCTCTGTCCCAGGGATCGAGACGGAAACTACCATAGAGTGACTGTAGGTCACCAAGTCCCCCTGCTGTTTATTCCTATGGTCCCATCGCTACACAGGGATCCGCGGGCCTGTTTGTGCCCACTTCGGCCCCCTCAGCATCTGAGTATGGAGAAGATTCGGGACAAAGAGAGAAACCAGGGGACCAAGGAGAATGGAGGGTCAGGGAAGGATCAGGGGACACGGGTATCGAGCACAGAGGGACGGATAAAGAAGTGGAATAATAAGGGGATCAGGCAGATATCAGCTTCCTTGTTTTGCTGGATCCCAGTCCGGGTTACGGGATCAGAAGGTGGAACCGGGCGGCAGGGCAGCGGGGACAGGTGCCGGATTGTCCCGGCCAGGTTCCCCCAGCTCCGGCCGCACATTTGCGGCGTTCGGCTGTGCACCTCCCAGCACCGACTCCTTCGGCGCCTCGTAGCCCTCGCCATATATACCCTGCTAAAAATAGCCTGCAAGCCGTCTTCCCAATCAGCTCGGGCCGAGTTCGAATTTCACCAATAGAGAGGCCTGTAATGGAGAGGCTCGGTCACGCCAGGCGGGGCCGCCTTGTGTCCACACCAGTGATTGGTGCAAGCTGACATCATCGTCGCGCAGCCCCCGGGACAGGCGCGGCCGGATTGGGTATCACTGGGGGCGGAGCTCCAAGCTGGTCACGTGGGGGGAGGAGGAGTGGGGGGAGCCAAGCGGGGGAGGAGGGGGGAGGCTGGCAGCGGAGCTTTGAATAGGGAAGTTTTGCAGGGGTTACGCTTGCAGTCAGTCCGCTGTTTGCAAATATTGCGTGGGCTCGGCGCGCTGCGGGCTGCGGGAGGGTCCGGACCCGGCGTCCGATTGCAGCGCCATCCAGTTTGCATGAAACTTTCACCTGCGCTCCCGGGGACAGTTTCTGCTCCGACTCCTGATCGTTCTCCTCCCTGTTTTCCCGACAGCGAGGACTGTCTTTTCCAACCCGACATGGATGTGCTCCCAATGTGTAGCATCTTCCAGGAACTACAGATTGTGCACGAAACGGGCTACTTCTCCGCTCTGCCGTCCCTGGAGGAATATTGGCAACAGGTAAATACGGATTTTTTTTTTTTTTCACGTGCCCGGTGCGCCGAGAAAGGAGTCTCACGGAGGCACAAGCAAGATGGTGTGTGCTTGGAAGTGCATCTTTTTTAATAATGATTAGCGTTTGCTAATTTTAAAAAAAATAAAATAATGATCTTAAGATGCCCTTCTGCTGCCTGAAATGAAGGCACAGAATAGCGAGCCTTCCGCGGCGAGGACTAGAGTTGTCATTTATGTGGAGGCGAGCTCTTGTTCCCAGAACGTTTTTCTTTATTTATTTATTTTTCCTTTTTTGCTAATTCCGAGGTTCCAAGCGGCATCCACCTGAGGGGAGGGAACACCAGATTCCTCTGCCGAATCCAGACCGGAGCTGTTGGCACAAGTTTAGGGGCTTGTACCAGCTCCAAACTCCACAGCTGGACTTTGTCATATGAACGAGCTTGCCTTTACTGCCAAAAGATTTGATTTAAGGATTTTGTTTTGTGTTGATGTTTGTACATCCAGTTTTTGAAAGTCTAATATTTTGCCTGCGGAACGCAGCAGCTCTTTTTTTTTTTTTTTTTAACTCAAGGCCATTTGTAGTTTCTATTCCTTCTGGATAATTTCTTACATTCGCCAATGTCTGCCTTGTTTTTCTTACCTGCTTTTCTTGTTGACTGAGCGCGGCGGGTGTGTGTGTGTGTGTGTGTGTGTGTGTGTGTAAGGGGGGGGAGCTGTTTGCACACAAGTGACTTGTCAGTCATATGACAATGAGTCCATTCCTAATTGCTTCGGGTCTTACTTTAGGGAAGAAAAAGATCTCAATTTCCGGCATTTTAATGGAGCTAGAATTTGGGGCAAAAGAAATATAAGACACCCCCCACACCCCATTCTGTCTTAGGATTCCCTCATTGGCGAGACAATCTCGAACGCTTTTACCATTGTCTCTAAAATGATGGTTTGGTGGATGTCTCTCTACCCTTCTGGGCTGGCTTTTTTTTTTTTTTTTTTTTTTTTTTTCTCCAAGTGAATTAGCAGATGAAATATATTTTGTGGGTTTCACAACCACCCAGCCTTTAAAACGCATGAAAAGCGAAGTGCTGTCTGAAACCTCCACATGCCGGCTTAATTGTTCACAATCCTCTCCTGCCTTCTTCTCCCCCTCCCCATTTTTCCTCCTCTAAGAAGCTGCTCCCTGGGACGTGATTGAAATTGATCTTAGTAGTTTCCTTTAGGCATTTGGGATTTGGGCAACAAGCCAGACTTGGCTCCTGGTCCCCTTCAGAGCCTTTTAAACTCCCAGAGAGCTGGGATCAGGTCCCCACTGCTCATCAGCATAATGGAGATTTAAAATTAGCCAGCTGATTAAAGTTTAACAAGATCTTCATAAATGTGCTCGCCTTTTCTTTGGAACATCAATAATATGTATTGCCACCTCGATTCAGAATACCATTTCACTGTAACAGACATCGAATTTTGGGGGGAAAGAGAAAACAAGCATCCCCCACCCCCCTTTGACTTGCTCCTGCTTGCTTGCTGTGTGAAGCATCTACAGGGAGGGATTAGGATATGTGTGTAGTGTGATAGAAGGCACATTGTTAAGTAAGCATTAGCCCTTTTGCTGGTAGCCTGTGCTCAAGATGGTCTGTACGCTGATAACAATTTGTTGCAGTTTGGTGTCGAAATTTCTGTCTGTAGAATGGAATAGTCAGTGGCCCAAACAACCTTATATGGGCATGCAGGCAAACCTAGTGAAAAATCAGGGCCGACATAATTTAATTCTAAAATGTTTCCTACCATTTTTCTTTTCCAGTGGCTAGAAAGTTTGAAATGGTGGGGAGAGGGGATGCTGATCTCTGCAGTTGTGTAGCTCCTTGAAAGGTTGGTTGCGGGGCTGGGGAAGGGGCACTCTGTCCATGGCATACTGCATGTATATTTGAGCCGGGTCCTTATTTGGCTGCTGGTCAGAATTTCAAAAGGAAGTCTCCTTTGGCATTGCGTGAAAGAAATAGGAGTGATGACTCATACTGTTGTACTCTTGGCCAGGAGATAAAGTCCTTGTTCATTGTGGGACTCCCAGAAGGGCCAGGGAGTAATTTCCCCTTTCCATCCTTTACAATAGCAGATGGCCATTCTGGAAGAATTCCTCCACTTGTGTTGTTGAGGTTTCTTGTTTCCCTCTGACCACTGTGAAGAAATCATTAAAGTTTGGTGGTATCCACAGTCCTGTACTTGGGAAATGACATTTAAAAATATACATAGATATATTTGTGTTTATATCCTAGGTCTTAGTTACACCGGAAATGGGAGGTTTGTCTTCCACTCTATTGATGTCCCCGAATACAGACAGATATCTGCTGTCTGCTCTCTGATTACAGCCACCCCTATATTGTCAGCTGTGTCCCCAAGGGGGTCTTCAGACCATACCCTGTACTGTGCAATTTTTCCGTCGTCCTGTTGTGTGAATACTTGTGGATGGCTGGGGCTCTCAGTGATGCTCATGGTTCTAGAGAATGGCAAACGATCTGGTTAAACCTGTTAGGTTGGTGGGAGGGGGTGTGATGTGTGGAAGGCTGATTTTCTTTGTGTGGTTTACCAGGATCCTCATTAGAAATGTCAACACTTGTAACTATAACAACAAAACAGGCCTAGTGATCATCATTCATTGTGGCCTGGCCATTGTTGGTTCAACATTGAAGAAACCAAGAGAGGTTTTACCTCTGCTTTTCCTTCCTATTCCTAGAAACAGCTTTTCTCTAGCATTCATGAGGAAATAGAATCCCATTACAGAAGACTTTGACCCGTAGTACATGGCACAGAAATAATTTATGTGTCCTTTGTTTGCATGTTTTCTTTTTTTTCCTATGTGCTGTCAGTTCCACTTTCAGTAGTCGTAACAATCACGTGCCTTTTTGTGGTTCGTTTTGCACAGACCTGCCTGGAGTTGGAACGATATCTTCAGAGTGAGCCCTGCTATGTGTCAGCCTCTGAGATAAAATTTGACAGCCAGGAAGATCTGTGGACCAAAATCATTCTAGCTCGAGAGAAGAAGGAGGAATCAGAACTGAAGATTTCTTCTAGTCCCCCAGAAGACTCTCTGATCAGCCCCAGCTTTAATTATAACTTAGAGACCAACAGCCTAAACTCTGATGTCAGCAGCGAGTCTTCAGACAGTTCTGAGGAACTTTCACCCACGACCAAATTTACCTCTGATCCCATCGGTGAAGTCTTAGTCAGTTCAGGAAATCTGAGCTCCTCCGTCATTTCCACACCTCCTTCTTCTCCAGAGGTGAACAGGGAATCTTCTCAACTATGGGGCTGTGGGCCAGGAGACCTACCCTCACCAGGGAAAGTTCGAAGTGGAACTTCTGGGAAGTCTGGTGACAAGGGTAGTGGCGATGCCTCCCCAGATGGCAGGAGAAGGGTACATCGATGCCACTTCAACGGCTGCAGGAAAGTTTACACTAAAAGCTCCCACTTGAAAGCACATCAACGTACTCACACAGGTCAGTCCCCTCATGGGGCCTGGGAGGTCAGCCGCTGGTGGGCGCCAGTGAATTGCACCAGCCCTGGGAGGGAGCCAGGGCTCCTCAGGATGTGGTCACAAGCAAGGAAATCCTCACTTCCTAAATTCCTGTCACCAAGGAATTGGGTTCTATTGGAGTTCAGAGTAGAATCTTAAAGGACTGGACATTTGAATCACATGAATGGGTCATGCTTTCAGATTAAACAAGAGGCCAGATCACATTCTCCATGGACACCCAAACCTTGACCCACTTGGTGTTCATTTCCCCATTGTACATGCATCGTGCTATGTTGGGTTGCTCCTCATTCTATGTCATGTAAGTCCAGGGTCAGGACAGAGGGTCCTTGGGCAGCATGGAGATTGCTAGTGTTGACACTGATATTTTAAGGCTTGAGTCGTGAGCAGTAGTCTTGACCAGTAGACACGTGTTGTGAATACTGTGTCAGACAGCCACTTAAAACAAGGGCTTTTTTAATCCAATATCATCACTTAGAATGAAGTTCTTGTTTGTTTGAAACTACCAGTACAACACACAGGATATGAGGGGAAGGCTGGCAGGAAAGCTAAATTCTTACCTTATGGAGATGATAGTCAAATTCTGGAGAGATGAAGTCAGGGTCCTGAAAAGGCACAGAGCCTGGGAGAGGATGTGAGTGTTCCCAGAACAACAAGACAGTTTTGACTCAAGTTGGCTTTAGCATTATTTTTAACTCATCGGTAGCACTTTATTCAATTCATAGTTATAATTTAGCTAGGGAGTGATGTCCATTTGGTTGTTTGATTGCCGCTTAGAAACTGATTTGGAAGTCTCTGGATGAGGTTTCTCAGAAACTTATGACTTCAGTTTTGCAGAAATGTAGAAGGTCTCAAACAACTCATTCCACGGGGAAATGAGTAAGGAGCCAGATAGTGCTGGAGGGGGATGTCTCCATGGAGAAAGCATAAATCTTAACCCTCAGCAAGGCTGTGGGGCCTGTGGGCTGACACCTCACCCTGCAAATATGTCAGCAGTCTGAGTAATAGTCATTGTTATGAGTTAACTTTGATTTTGGTAGCATGACTTTGTCAAACCTGGATCCCTGGGTCAAACAGCTTGAATGAAGCTTCAGACTAGGTTAGGAAGAAACTATGCTTGTGACCTTTAGCTTGCCAAAGGTTCTGTCTCTTTGTTAAAGCATATGGTGGGGTCTTTAGGCTACCGGGGTCTCACAGTATACATTGTTGAGTCTTTGACCTCCTCCCCATCATGCCAGTGGAATCATGATGCCCTTGTCTTGTGCTCTCTTCCCAGGAGAAAAGCCTTACAGATGCTCATGGGAAGGTTGTGAGTGGCGTTTTGCAAGAAGTGATGAATTAACCAGACACTTCCGGAAGCATACCGGTGCCAAGCCTTTTAAATGCTCTCACTGTGACAGGTACGTCAGTGAGGGAAAAAAAAAGTGTGGGATCATGGGAAACAACCAGAGCAGGGTAGGTGTGGGCAGTAGAGCTTAGGAAGAACTCCAACAGTTTCTTGTTATTTGTTGGCGTTTCTTTTAAGTCTGGGGCTTTTTCAAAAATCAATGACACATTGACTGTGTCTTAAGAAACAGTGTGCCAGGTTTCTACAAGAAAAATGTGTAGGGGAAGATTTTCAAAATGGGCTCCAAGTTTTCAAATTCAAAAACTGAGGCATGAGTTCAGTTTAGACTCTGCCAAGGGACTTCTGGGACTTCCTAGCTGTTTCTTGAAGTCCTCTGGAATTTGTGTTCCTCTCCCTTGGGGCTCCCTGTGCCTAAAAGTATTGGCAAGTACCCAGAGGAGTTGTACACAAGTGTAGTATCTGGTCTGTCATGAACTGGGAGGCAAAACCTCACTTCCTTGTCTCTGCTTTGCCTTTGCAGGTGTTTCTCCAGGTCTGACCACCTGGCCCTGCACATGAAGAGGCACCTTTGAAGGAGCAGACAGATGAATCCTGTAGGCTAAAAGAGGCTTCCAGGCTGAGAGGCGGCCTTGGAAGGAGGGATGCCTGTACCAGCCAAAGCATGCCATTTTGCTTCCTACCCAGTTACCTCCAGGGGCCTCTCTTTGGAAGGTCTTTTGAGGGCTACAAAAGTCATGTCAGAAGCGGCATAGCACCCATGGTGCATGGTGTTTGGGTGACCCTGGACTCGCCTCGCCACTGGTTCCTAACCTCCTGAGAGGCTCCTGAGAGCCTTTTGCCGTGAGCATGCGCACTGAGAATGTTAATGGGTGGGATGACTGTATGTTGAGGATCTATTACTGACTGTATGGTGAGGCAGACTTTTTTTTTTCCCCCTTGTGGTAGTAAATAACTGCAAGAGACAGAAAAAAAAAGCAGTTTGAATGTTTTGTGTGTGAGGAGTATACCAAGGGATGAGTTGACAACCAATCATTTCCTGAAGGGTGTCTGCACCTTAGAAAAAAAAATAAAAACAAACAAAAAAATTAATAAAAAAAATAAAAAAAAAGAAGGAAAAACTTGGAGGGTGGGAGTGGGAACTCAGGACCCCATAGTGATGAGTGTTAAGGGCAAGGGGAACACCTGTCCCCCTTTCCTGTGTGAAAGGGCCTTCTGGTGTCCGGTGCAGCTATAGAATGTGCAGTAAGTGTGTCAAGTAGCTTGTTTTACTGGCTACACGGAGCCCATTTGTAACCTGTTGTATAAGCTGTATTTACAAGTAACAGTGGTCATTTTCCCTTATTATACAAAAAAAGTCGTGCATGGTCTGGGGAGCTGTAAACTTTTCCAGTTTTCAATTGGGTCTCCAATCTTGGTTCAAATTAATAAGCACCTGTAAGATTCAATTTGTTTAAAACAATGATTCCGTAAGCCATTTAGGCCTGGCAAGAAACGACCCCCAGATCAGTCTTTCGTGACACTCCGGTGCACCACGCTATTGTGCAGTGTTCGGTCAGGGACTCAGAATTTGAACTTACCTTTTGGAGAATCTTAAGGTGCCCTTTGAAGAAATTGGACACGTGTCAAATGTCTAAATGCTTGGGCCTGGGAAT
Source organism: Cricetiscus sungorus (assembly GCA_030556225.1). Classification (NCBI taxonomy): domain Eukaryota; kingdom Metazoa; phylum Chordata; class Mammalia; order Rodentia; family Cricetidae; genus Cricetiscus; species Cricetiscus sungorus. The sequence continues at coordinate 13,252,377 of JANBXA010000729.1, read as the reverse complement.
TACTGGTCTAATGTCACATTAGGCTAAGAACATAAACTTTTTCTCAGTTGGGTGGATCAAACCACTAAGCTTAGAAACCGTTTTTCTCATGCAGCTATGTCTCTCTTATTTATGCCTTGAGGACTAATTCTGGTTTTCTAGCTGTTAATGCACTGTTGACCTTCATAATGGTGCCTTATGCAACTGGCCCTTCTGTGGGGTCAAATACAGGGGTATGGGTGATGCATGCTTAATTAAGGCTCTTTTTTCACCTGGCATTGTACTGTATGGTGTATAATATGGAAAAAAGAAAAAAAGAAAAAAAAAACAACAAAAAAAATAAAACAAAAAAACCCACCTCTTTAAGATCCTCCACAATGACAAATAGGTGAAAACTCCTTTGACATGTCAACATGTGTTCATTTCCAACAACTTGACTGTCAGTGTTAAAATGGGAAAAACATAGACATAATAATTGAAAACTAATTCTGCTACCATGAGACTCTTTTAGAGACCTTGCACAATTGTACAGATCACACACACCGGCTGTATTTATTATGTAACATTTTCACATATTAAAGATACAAGATACAGAAGTATAAAAAAAAAATGTCAATATTTTGCTCAAAAGGCACAAGTTTTGAGTACCTGTCTAGCTATCTGTTGGTAATACTGAAAGTATACTGCTTTTTTTTTTTTTTTGAAAAAAAAGTGGATGAAATTTCTTGTGTATGTATATTTGTGTGTATAGTATGTGTATGTATGTGTGTATATATATATTATATATAGATAATATATAAATATTTTTTTAAGAAGAAACTAGAATGTTTAGCTAGAAAATTCTACAGCCTGTGAAGAAGTATTTCAAAATGGCCATAAAGGAGGTTAAAAAAGAATTTGAAAACTATAACCTAACTTTTATAAAGGCTTTATCTTTAATTTAATGATTTGCTGAAGACATTTTTGGCTTTGATTCTATTCCACCCTGTTGATTTTGCTAGTCATTATTGGCAAGCCTGGAATAGGGTACCTTTGGCCATTCAGAAGGGAAGGAACAAAGTGCTACTCCAGCTGGACTCGCACACGCGAAGGTTTGCATTTTTCTTTCAGCCTTACTGGAAGATCTCACCTAAGAGTAAGCTGATCACAGGGATTGTTTTTTAGAATACTTTTTATGCAGATGAAACTATTTTTTTCCAGCATGTAGATTCTCCCAGCTTTTTCAAGGAGTACTTTCCCGGAATTGGCATACTGCAGCATAGACAGCTGATGTTTCATCCAGCTGCTGGCTTTTTGGGTGTGGGATATATATATATATACATATATATATATATGTATATATATATATATATATATATATATATATTCGTGTATATATACACGTATATATATATATTTGAATGAGAATGAGTCTGGCTGGGCTGGTATTTTGTTTGATCTTCCTGGAAGTGAGCAATGATTACAGCTCACGTAACTTTTTTGGTTTTTATTTTTGTATCTGGGCTGATGAATACATTTCTCTACAGAACTGGTTTCATTTTGCTTAAGGGGAAAATGCACTTTTGTTTGGCAATTCAAAACCCAAGCACTTGATATGCTGGGTTTTGAAAAACTCCTTTTTTGGCCCTGCTGTGTGCTTATCCATAACAATTCCATTAAGTAAGAAGGTAAACAGAAGAGAAAGAAAACTTGTCCTGGCTCGTCTCACTTATGAAACATCATGGATGTTGTCTGACTGGGTGGGGCTGGGTGCCGCATATGTCAATGCCTGTAATTTTCATAATAAGCAAGTACATTCTGTTCAGGTGATAACTGAGCCTCAATCAAGCAGAACTTTTGCTTGAAATTAAAAAAAAAATTTCTATTAGTGAAATTTCTTTCTTTCTTTTTTTTTTTTGAAGCACCCTGTTATCTAAAGAATCTTTGTAAGAGTTTTGTAAAATTTTGTTTTACAAGATTTTATTTGAAATTGTTTTTTGCGAGATTGTTATATTTCTGTATGAATGTATTTTTTATTCGAATAACATAAAAAGAATTCTTATCAGCATTTGGAGTCTGGTTGTTTTTCTGGGGTGCGGTGGGGGGAAGGGGGTTGTTAACAAATTCCTGCTGTGTTACTCAGCCTGGCTTCCTCCCCAGGAAATCACCATTGTGCAATTCGAAGGGCCATTTGCCTAGCTCAGTCCCTGCCTTCCTTGTCTTCCCACTTACCACAGCTGTCGCTGAAGCTAGAGGGTGGCTTTTGATATTGCTCCCCCCCACCCCTCAAATGTACTGAATGTGTTCCAATGCCTGGCAAAAACAGCCCCGAGCTTTTTGGGGCACAATAGGAAGAAACTTGTTGCATTTTTTTTTTTCTTCCTGCCACTCAAGCCAGGAAGGCTATTACAGGGCAGAGGCCTCTACACCGTGACTAACTGCTGGCTCCCTTTCACTTCGGAAACCCAGCAAATTTTTTTCACTTAGCTGTTAGAGCTAGGCTAGTCTTTCTGGATGGAGCTGGCCTCACACCTGGATGACTCCTGTCCCTGGAGGATAGCAGTGATCAGCAGATGACAAATGGAAGTCAGGCCAGAAAGCCATCCCTATGGACTCACTGAAACCACTTTTTCCTGCTCCCAGAGTTCCCTGGTTAGTTCCCTAAGTAGGGCAGAAAGCCTTCTGCTCACGTGATTTTATGACTTGTGAACAAGGCCTGTAAAACACATTACGGATAGAACAGAGCAATTTAAGATATAATAGGCAGCTTATTGTCTCAGACAAATGCTTTCCGTAGCTTGAGACATTGGCCCCAGCTTTACTGTGTAGGTCAGTGTGAGAGATGCATCTTGGAACCTATTTTCAGATTCTATAAACCAATCAGTAGTCACAGAGTAAAATCAGTGCATTTCTGTGGGGCCAGCTTCATTGTTCTTAGTTCTGAGGAAAGATCGGTCTCCATTTTAGTTGTACTATAACCATTTACTTCACAGCAGGTCTTCACTTTGTTAAATGTGTAGGGTTTGTGGGAATTGTCTTTAATTTAATTAATGACTAGGGAGGAGAAATGTAAATGTCTACCCAGATTAGGAGTTTTGGGATTCCTCCCCACCCCTCCACCCCCTGCTGTAATTGTAAAAATATCAACAAGTTGGAAAGGGATCTGTGGTGGGGTGGGGCATAATGATCTGGTGACATTTTTTGCTAGAATTCATGGGTGTGTGGCATTCTGAAGCACATGTTAGGGTGACTAACAGTTGGAGTACTTTGTACCATCTAAATAAAGTCTCCATAATGCATTCTCTCTCGGCTACTATTAAGACTTGACCATGTTGTCATGCACAGTCTGCTCAACAACTAAGTTATGTTCAAATAAGGCTGTTAGGAGAACCGCTGCAAGGAACCAGCACAGATTCTGGGTATTTATAGAAGTATAAAGCATTTTCAGTCTGCTTAACAAACTCTTTGAAACCTAGCTAAAAGGAAGGGAGCACTGTTGCTCTAACAAGCTGTGTACTTGGGGACAATTTGCTCAGCAACAATGGGCCTCCGTTTGCTCCTTGCTAAAATAGTTCAGGCTTGGTCACATGAATCTAGCATTTTCTATAACACTACCATTCTGTGGTCTGTGAGTGTAGGGTGGACTTCAAATTACATGTTCACCGTCCTCAGAGTTCTTGGCTCAGACCTAGGAAAGTTTGTCTTCTGCTAAAGGAGAAAGTATTGTTGAAGAAAATTGCTTTGAAAACGGAAAACGGAATGTTCTTAAACTGCCCATTACTCATTTAATTAAAGTTAAGTTGTTCAGGCATTTGATGCTTGACAACATATAATTTTATTTAATTAAAAAAATAACATCTTTGAGAAGTTCTATTGTACCCATAAAGGAACCCCAAATCTTCCCCAGGTCCCCCCAATCCCTCAATTCTATTTCTTATATTATAGGGCCTTTGTAATAAGGGCAATGGAAGTGACTAAAGTCTCATATTTAAATTGCCATAAAGAATAGGGCTTCCACATGCAATGCTTTTTTATGTATGTGTTATATCACTAAGAGCTATTTCTTAATATTTGCTTATTATTTATTATGTGTTTATATGAATACATGCTTATGTATTTGCATACAGATTAACACATCTGTGTGTGTGTGTGTGTGTGTGTGTGTGTGTGTGTGTGTGTGTGTGTGTGTGTGTGTGTGTGTGTGTGTGTGTGTGTGTTGTTTAGAGAGGGTATCAGGTACCTTCCTCCATCATAGCCCCCTATTCTTTTGAGGCAGGGTCTCTCCTGAACCTGAGGTTAGTCTTCTTAGCTAGATTGGAAGGCAGTATATCCCAAGGATCCTCCGGACTCCAATTCCTTCAGAGCTGGGTTTGGAGCTATTTGCATGGGTGCTGAGATCTGAACTCATGTCTTCATGATTACAGAACTAGTGCTCTTAATGTCAGAGCCCTCTACCCAGCCCCTGAGCTATTTTATTATTTTAAGAATTCCCTTTGACAGCTTGATTGTTATCATTTCAAAATTTGATGATGATAAAGATTATGGCATTTCCCATTTCTTATGCCTTAGTCAGGGATCAGGAAGAAATATATGTATGCATATGTTCATTGCCTATCCATGTATTCAGATGTATATAAGCAGTAGATCGTACAGTAAATTATATATGCCCATTTGACAATTGAGGAAAACTGAGCCATCAAGATAGTATGCTTCTTGACTGAGGTGCTGCATTCCAGAAACACCAGGTTCACTGTTCAGGCCCAGCTACCTTGGATGCCAAAGACCTTTTTTCTTTCTTTCTTAATTACTCCCTCCCTCCCTCCTTCCCTCCTTCCCTCCTTCTCTCCTTCCCTCCTTCTCTCCCTCTCTCCCTCCCTCCTTCCCTCCCTCCCTCCCTTCCTCCCTCTGCCTCTCTCTCCTTTCTTTCTTTCTTTCTTTCTTTCTTTCTTTCTTTCTTTCTTTCTTTCTTTCTTTCTTCCCACCCTGTTCCTTGTCTTACCCAACCTCTCATGAGAGTCTTCAGTTTACAGAATTCACCTAAAAGTGCTGTTACATTTATGAAATAGAGACAGATCATCTTCACAATTAAGTCACTAAAGCTTTAAATCTTGTAACCTTAAATAAACAGAAGTCATCATTTCAAATTGCTTTCAAGATCTGTGACAGATGGCATGTATTTATTTTTAATGCTGGAGAGTAGAGAGCACCATGAGGGGTGTGGCAACCTGCATCCACTGTCAGGAATCACCAAATGCATAGAGTGAAGGTAGAAAGAGAAGACAATGAGGCTTGTCTATCATGCAAAGGAGACAGTGTAGCAAAGTGTGTCTAACTAGATAGGGTTTATGGCAGGGTCTTTCTTTTTCACTCTAACTCATTTCAAGGAAGATTCCCAAGTGTCTATGAATGAAAACAGATGAAGAGGAGGACAAATTTGGGTTCCATGTGTCCTTTCAGGAGCCACTTGGAATTGAACAGTCACTGAGGAATCTTCAATAAAAGACAGATTGAATCATAATTCATAATGCCAATAGGAGACCCTTGTAAACTCTAGCTCAAACCCTATATGCCTTATATAATCCATGCAAGAAGCAAACTGTCACATGAACTCTACAAATTGTTCCTTAGATTGAGACCTCCTGAGTAAAATATGCCACATACAATTAACCTCAAAAACGTCTCTGAAATCCACAAATAATAAACACATCAAGTTACTAACGAGTGTTTCTCCAAAGTGTACCCTTTGTCATGACAAAGCACATTTGTAATAGTCATGTGTCAACTAAGTTGAGCTCTGTTCTTGGATTTCTTAAGTTTCACATTACCACACTTCTTTCTGGTTGCGTAAGACTTGGTTCCAGTTGGGTAGGATAGTTAATGGTATATACTGGCATTATGAATTAACTCCCTCAAACCAGGCACCTTACCCAAATGTCATTTTTTCTGCTTGTGTTGGTGAGGAAAGAAAACAGGATAGGTATGTCAACAATGGCATGCAGTGTGGCAAATCTCTTGCAGCCAAGAATTTGAAAAATCCAGTCATGTTCTCCCTACCTTTGTATATATAGTACCACACGCTGTAAAATAGCTTATGTATTTATAAGGCTAAAGTCTGTTTCATGATGAGACATATATGTTTGTGTAGCTCTCCATTTCACAAAACTAATTCTTTATAGTAAGACTGCTTTTGGGCAAAACCCTTGAAAAATTATGTTTTTATTGATTTTTTAAAGAATTTTACATAGATATTTTGATCGCATATCCATCCCCCAAGTCTTCTCAGACTCACTCAGTTTTATGCTTTCTATCTCCCATATAACTTATTTATTTAATGGAGGATATTATTGATGTCTTATCAAAAACTGGTCTATAATATTTCATATTTAAATATTTACTTATAAATGTATCTAGACATAAAACAGAGAGTAGATTCCAAAAACTAGAAAGCCCTACTTTCTCAAGTCACTCCTAACAAGATTGCTTAGCTACAAGGAGAAGTAATCTAACAATTTTGCACAAAGACTTGACATCTGTACTTGGTCTCAAAAGACATGCCCCATTGTATAAGGAGCTTCCTGTTCCAGTCAGGATCAAGTGTGGTAGAAGTCATGGACTATAGTACTTTCTTTACCTAACGAAGAGATTGAGAGGGTTTAAAAAGAGAGGCCTGCTCATAGCTTCTGATTCAGTGTTAATAATCATGACCTGGACACTGAGCTTCCAGCACCGAGGTAATGAGGGATATTGCTGTTAAAGATGTGTGTGTTTCATCGTCAGTGTGGGCAGAACCTAAGCATTAGACAACTGTACAAGGAAGTGTGGAAGGTAGCACCTAAGCACCTCTCAGACCCTTGTTTAGTTGTGAATTCCCTTGGAGACTGTAACAATAACAACTCAGGAGCTACTGTTCTTGAAGGGATTTGTAGTATTTACAAAGAATGGGCACTTGTCTCCTGTCTGTTTTAATCACTGGTAACTGTTCCTATATTGAACCTATAAGTAAACACTTCACTCACTTCTAGACTTGTGTTGTTTTTTAGCCCTTTTTCAGCTGGTTTTTCTCATCTCTAAAATAGACAAGTGCAAGACCATCAGAATTTAGATAAGGCAGATATAGAACGAGATCCAGATTATAAGCAATAGTTGACAACTGGCCATCACTATTGTCATGATGTAGTAGATACCTATTTTGTAAACAGGAAAACAATTTTCATACTTCCCACTAAATTTAATCAGCAATAGACATCATTTACTCAAAGTTACCTTTGACAGCTTAATTTCCTTGTACATTCAGGGGATAAGCATAGGCTGTTATACTATTTCTTAATGACCTACAATGTAGTTTCCTCTGAAAAGTCTTACTGCACTGTTGAAATATTTCAGGAAGGAAGTGCTACAAGTCTTTGAGTAAAACACTTTCAGGTCAAAAGCCAGGAACATAAGGTTCAATTGCAGAAGGGAATTGGCCAATAGACTTAAAAAAGGAGCTAAATTCATTTTGTTTTAACAAAAAGACAAAGGGCACAGAAGCCCCAATTGTTACTACCATTTTCATAAGCACTTGTGAACCCAGAGATTGGAGCAATTCTGACTCAGGTGACTCAAGTCACCATTAAACAGATGCTGTGTCAATGTTACCCAGCATTATTGCATTATTTATCATATTCTTTCCAACAAAATGAATAATCAATGCCAGTTTCTTATACATTGTCTTGTATGCTATGAGTGAGATGCCAGTTTTATTTAGCATGGGTTCTGTCCAATTATTACTGGCATGCTTACACTTCTATACCCTTGGTTCATTTCTTTTATTCCACTCTGTATTAATTAATTGGGTTTTGTTTCCTAGCTTGTTGGTTATTTTACTGAACATCTTCCTTTGAGTATCATTCCCAGGGTTGTACAGCCTGAGCCTGTGCCTTCATTACTCTTGATTAACATAAAGTATCACAAATTTGTTTACATATGATTGTACAATTCCTTGCATATTTGTAGAATAGTTTCATTGGCAGCTCTCTGTTTCCAGAAACATGGGATCAGGTTGTCCATCTGAAAAACAATGACCTGATGTGCACCTAACAGTCACTTTCATCTAATGAATAGTGAATAGTGACGAGTGAGCAAGACACCACTAGCATTTTTCAGGAGCAAACAAGAAAATTAACTCACATAGTCAGTGTGAGAAGAGGCAGAGATATAGACCAGCCCATCTCTTTCCACTATGTTCCTACATTATTTTTAACTCTTGTTAATTTTTTCAAATTAGAAGGGGCAGTGTACCAAAACAAAATGTATGACAGAACTATGATTGTGGTCAATTGTCTTAACTGGGCACTGCACTTACTTTTTACTACCTATCAATGTACTTCATACAAGCCAGCAACAGATAGTCATAAAACCAATACTCTTACTCTGCAAACGGTGATTGTCTATTCAAATTTCACAAACTCAGTATGTATATGTATACACATCATGTTGGGAGTCTTCTTTTATTTCCATGTAATGTGGCTAACAAAGAACACTTGCTTAACCTATGGTTTCCAATATATGGGGGGAAAATCATGTAACTGAATGTAACAGTTGTAAATAATTTGGCAACAATAAAAGGTCTCTGGACATATCATGACAAAAAATAATTCAAAACCAAATGTATAATGAATCTGAGGTGTTTCTGGAGCTTTCATCCATAGCCTGAGAATTCACTTAAGTCTTGGTGCTGAGCTCGTAGTGTGTGCACTTGGTATTTTGAGTACTACTACACTGCAGCCGCATAATGCTAATGAACACTGTTTGGACCATCTAGGTTCAGAGTCAAGACTATGCATATTATGAGTGGCAGAGATTTCACTGTATGCTCAGGGCTTTCTGTTATAATAGAAACATAATGGTTTAATTACAAAGAGCACAGATTTTTAATAACTTCCCATGGTCATTCCTTAGCATGTAGAAATCTAGAAATCAAATCAATGTACCATTGAACTCTACTGTGTTAGAATGCTCGGTTTGCAAATTGCTCTTTGCATCTCTGACCTGAGTTTCATGAAAACCTTGTATCTAATTTTGGCGTAGGATTGGGATTGAATCTTCAATAATTGCTGAAATGGCTCTAAATATATGTCTCCTGTTTTGTGAGACATGCTTATGCAAAGAAACATTCTCAACATATGTGAAATACACATAATTAATATACTAGTTTGCTTTCATATTTAATAAATGGTAAAATCACAAGGATCCAAGTAATTGTTTCTAAATAAATTACCTCATTATTTATTATCAATAAATGTTTGTTTTGTATACTAAATTTATAAGCCTATATATCTAGGGTGCCATAAACATTTCTCAGGCAAAATGCAGTCAGGAGTGGAAATAGTACAAGAAACTGTGTGTTGTAGAAGCAGAGGGAGGATGCAGACTGTGATGTTTTCTTCTCACCTTAAGCTTCATTTATATCCTGACCTCCCTTGCCAGACCCTCTCTCTGTATGTCTGCCCTTTGCTTCTTATTTGCATCTTATTTGGTCCTTAGCACAAGATAACTTGATTTCCTTTATCATTGACAATGCATAGGGACAAAGCCCATCCTGTCCTACCAAAGGGAAGGTAGTGTGCGCAGCAGGAGCCCACATGTCACAGTATTCATGAGACTCAGTGCTCAGTAAATATCTTCCACTTTTGATGATGATGACAGTGATGATGACAATAATGCTAGGCTTCCTCACCATTATGTCCACATTTTTTCCTGACATATTTGATTTGGTTGGATAACATCACTAGGGCTTTTCATTTTGGGCACCCCATACACTCTACAGCTAGGGAGTTATGCCTGTAAGAACAAGGGGCATAGAATGTTTCTACTTCTGGACAAGTTTTGAACAACAAATAGTACAGAACCATAAAAGGTACAGACAGATTTATTTTCATTTCTACTATGTGGAGTTGAGTCATGGTGACTTTTTGGCACATTTTTGCAGAGGTGCAGTATTTTTCCAGAAATTTGGATCTGTTCAGAGGTTCCTTCCCTGAACTTCGGTCTAGGCTCTGGGCCCTTCATCTTTTCTCCTCTAACTTAGAGCCTATATTTTTCTTTGGGCAAAGAACTTTTGTATGTAACTTAACATCTCAGACTCCTCAACTTCTAGAAGTATTTTTATTGCATGAATGAATAATGAGAGAATCAATCTGCTTCTGACAGTCCTTTCTCTTGCTTACAACAGAATAGATATATCCAGCCTGAAAGAGATCTGTAGAGAAAACACAATTCATTTGATCCAAAGCATTAACCCCATTTCTAGTAGATGTCTTACCTAGAGGGTCTCTGCATTAGTTATTTATCTTCTTGCTATGATAAAAAACCTGACAAAAGCAATTTAAGGAAAGAAGAGTTTATTTGGTTTGCAGTGCATAATGACAGGGAAGTCTTACCAGCAGGAGTCTGAGGTGGCTGGTCAAATTGCATGCATAGTCTGAGGTAGCTGGTCATATTGTATGCAGAGTTAGAAGCAGAGAACGAGGAAAATGGTACTTGGCTCACTTTCTCATTTTTATTTAGCCCAGAACCTCAGACCATGGAGTGTATAACCCACATTTAAAATGAGCACTTCAACCTCAGCCATCACAATATGTACAATGCCTCACAAGCATACCCAGGAGCTTGCCTTTTCAGTGACTTTTTTATCTTCTCAAGTTGACAATGCTTAGCCACCACAGGCTCCAGGAGACTAATTCCTCTTTGGGGGACTTACATTCTTCCTCCCCCCTTTTAACCTTGATAAGAAGGTTATACGGGAATAGGTAGCTAAAGATCAGAGGAAGACGATCAGGTGGACCCACAGAGCTGTCCGTTTGACTCTGATTTACAGTGTTAATAAGAATTGTCTCCATCAGGTGATGTCACCTACAAGAGCTCTCTCTGCTTCAGCTGTGTATTAATTAAAAGGACTTATCCTCCAGACCAGGAACTCACTTGGGAGGTGGGAAGAGCGCCATGCTTACGGAAGGAGGTACTTAGGGAATGGAAGCAAAACCTTATTAAAGCAGGTTCTGCTTGTCATTAAAATTTAAATCACTCAGTGTTTTGATGTCATCTCTTCTACACCTAATGCGAACCCTTTTAAATTCCAGATATGGTTCTTTCCCACATGAGGAATAAATCGACTTCTCCCAGATGACTAGTCAAATGTCGACAAATCACAAGCTGCTGTTTCACAAACTGCTGCCTTTTCCTGCTTTTCATCTGTAAGTCACTTGATGTCGATCTTACTATGTTAGAACAGAAAAGTCGCCTGTTTTCTTCCTTTCTGTCTTTCATTTTCTTTAACCTGGGTCATCTGGATGGTTAAGCTGTCATTCCTTATCATATATCCTTTTAATTCAAAGCATTGCAAAGTACATGTGGTCTTTTTCCAGTGAATGGTCACGTGATATCGTGAGTTGTTTGAGCTGGAAAAACAGTTCAATTTCCTTCTTAGATATGCATGTCCCTGGGCAGGTTTGGAAGCTCTGCATCTGCTTCTGTGTGATGGAATCCGCCCAGGGGTTTGTTCTATGGATTAAGTGGAAAAACCGGTGTATGGGCACCTGCTACAGGTCCTGAGGTCATGATACCCTGAGAACATGTCCACCCTCCATCTTCACTTCCGTGTTTCATTGGTAAGGTTGTTCATATATTCTTCATTCCTTCTGGTGATCCTTTTCTACCCCATCAAAAGGGAATTACCAGTTTAAGGAGATCTCAGCTTATGTGCTGGAGACTGAGGGCTTGAGCTGTATACAATACCATAGCTTAGCAGATTTCAAATGAGTATTATAATTCATGTTTTTGTGTGTGTGAATCAGGAAATATTTTTAAAGAGCCTTTTAGATTTGGTACATGAATCCAGAGGTGCTTTGTTGGCTAAACTACCTTCAATCCTCCACATCCCAGCTAGCAACCCTGAAAAATGATGGACAGATTAGTGTTGCCTGCAACTCATTTCAAAAATACCTATTTGGTTTCAGTCTCCTAGGATATAGTTCCCTCTGTTGTACACATACATCATAGAGATGATCTTTACCCCCCTATATGATTCATCAGTCATAGTTTTTATGATCAGCCCACTCCTGAGGTTCTTTTCTTATAGGGCAGGTAGGCCTTTCTGGTAAAGGAGAATTTAGCTATGATAATTATATCACTAAACACTAGCTGATTTTTACTGGCAACCGCTCTGTTTTGACTGCTTACTTGTCATTGTTCTAGAACCCAGTAGAAAAACATATATTAATTGTATCTGTTGCTTTTCAGTTGCTAAAACATCATGATCAAAAATGACATAAAAAAAATGTATTTTGGCCTATGTTTCCACAGGGATAAGAGGCCATCGTGGAAGGGAAGCATGGCCTTAAGCAGCAAGCATGGTAGCCAGAACAGGGAGTTGAGAGCTCACCCTCAACTACAATCATGAAGCAGAGATGTGAGCTGGAGGAGGGGTGAGGATTTCACACTTCCTCCAGCAAGGGTGCACCTCCTAAATGTCCCAGACAACATGTGATCAACCAGGCACCAAGTATTCAAATTCTGGAGCTTATGAGGGGCATTTCTAATTTAAACTATCATCACAATTACCATATTCTGAGTTGCCATTCTTAAAGATAGAGTTCTCTGGGGTTGAGGGGTGGAAAAACTTTAGATGACAGACACCTTCAGGTCATATAACAAAGAAAAAGGCACCTAGACACCATCATCCTTGGGCCTTGCTGAAGCACTGAAAGCCACAGCCACAAAGCAAACACGGAAATAGTCCTGGCTGGGTTCAAGTCACATCTGCACATACACACAAACAGTACAAATGTGGGCTTGGTGAAATCCTCTCCTTATTGGTTTTATGATCACAGAAACATTTACAGCAACAAAGACTCACGTGCAAAGGTTTGGGGGATGGGCTTCTGAAAGGCTAGTGCAGGTGTTTAGTAGAAAGATGGATGTCTTAGAAGCAGACAGTTCTGTATTCTAATGCCACTTCCAAAAGCTTCTAACCATAAGAATATACTCACATTTTTTTGAAAATGTATTTTCCATATATGTGGTTGTATGTGTGTGGGGGGAGGGGACAAGTTTGCCATATCATGTGTAGAGTTCAGAATGCATATCTTGCCTTCTACATTGTTAAGCCATGGGCCTGCAATTGTGCAGTGTTTTCCAGGTTAGTTGATACACCCAACTCCAAGTTCCTAGGATATTCTCCTGTTTCTGCCTACTAGCCATTAATAGGAGTACTGGGATTAAAGATGCCCTCTACCATATCTGGTTGTTAACATGACTTAGGATCAAAATGGCATAACTGGGCTTGCAAGGCTAAATTTACCCGCTGAACCATCTCCCCTGTTCCCCCTAGATCCCACTGTTTTTTTGAAGCAAGGTATTTATGTAGATTACACTGGGCTTGAACTCCCATTCCCTGGCTCAACCTCATAAGGTCTGTAATTGTAGGCATGTACCACTATACTCACTTCTGTGAGAATTCTTGAAGTTATTTGTTCTATGGGAGCTTGAGCCTCCTTCTCCCTGAATTGAAGACTAGGATGTCCACATCTTAGGTTTATATGATGGGTTATATAAGATGTCACACTTGATGCTCAAAACCATGAGGTCACTGCATTGAATTTTAAAGCTCAGCATACATTTGATATACGAGAACACTCTCTTGACAAGAGCACAACATCTAGTGAGCAAAAAATTCTCCTTCACTCTCCAGTTCAATTCTAAGTATTGACATCACATAGACAGGGACCTGAGGCTGTTTAGATATTATATATAATGCCTATAGAACTGAGACCCACAGAAATATTCACTTGGAATACATTGCTTCCTGTTGTTGCACCAGTTTTAGCAGAGACTCTCAACTCTTTTATTTTCCATGTACCTGAACGATGAGTGTTACTTAATCTTATGTAATAAGACTAATGTTAGTGTCAAAGCTGAGACAGAAATGCAGGCTTTCTGGTTCCTTGTTGTGATTGCATTCTATGGAATCCTTTATGTCACAGCTTCTGTGACCTTGGAAGCATCATGTAAGTCATATGTGGGAAGTGAATAATCAGCATCCATAATGTAAACTCTCACCTTATCTGCTAGAATTTGCAAACACCATGGTTCCTCTTTGTTTTTCACACTCTTATTTCCACATATCTTTGTAAATTGGGTAATCCCAAAGACCAGCTACCATGGCCACTATACTACTGATGAGGTATAGGTGTCAGTGTTGTCTGTGAGTACCAAAGAATTCTTTACTATGTTAATACACTTTGTCCTTTGTCATAGAACACTAGTGATTTTCAAAAAGGGTGGATATGCAAATGTTACAGATTTGTGTGAATCTTTTAGCTGGACATACACTATTGTTTTTTGTGCATCTTCAGGTGTTGGAGTATACATGGAAAGAATAAGGGAAGATGTTGCTACTTCTTAAGTTGCTTTTTCTATTTCAGGGTGATTATGAACACACAATACACTGAATATAGAATTCAGGGATTCACACACACACTGAGTAAATGCTAGACCCTTTATGTTAAGATTTTGAGAATCTGCTGCAGAGCCTCTTCTAAACAAACATTTCTGTTGTTAGAGCTAACTTCTAAGCCATTGAGGGCTTTCAGAAACCAGCTCACACTGCTTGTGATAGCACTGAGAATAGTCATGACTTTTCTGGAGGTTATCTACAGAATGTGGTCTACTGAAAATGTTGCTATGCACCTCACACTTGAAAGTCCCTGAGTCACAGAGTCTTATCTCTGTGTAGGACAGCAGCCTTCTTATTTTACTTAGAGTGCTTACCCCAACATGCATCACTCAAACTGACCCACCATGCTACAAATCACCATGGTATATTGATTACACAATTTCATTCATTTCAGACACTGAGCAAACTGGATTGGGGAGGTAGCTCAATTGGCAAAATGCTCACCTAGAATGAATGAAGCCTTGGGTTGGGTACAACTGGGCATGGTGGTCCATGCCTGTCACTCTAACACCCAGTAGGTAGAGATAAAAAGGTAAGAAATGTAGAATCTTCCTCAGTTACAAAAGGAGTCCAAGGCCAGCCTAGGCAATACCAGACCTTGCCTCAAAACTTCAATGGAAACAACAACAGATAACAGCAACCTGGATCAGAACCTGAGCAAACAATAAATGGTTTGGGAGTAAATTAATTAAGTATTCTTCTCTAGCTAAAGTCTGAAAAACATAGATGAAGATCCTGTCTGTTTGTTTCTGTTCAACAAATGTAAAGGGTTATTGCTAATCTCCATATGTTTCTGTAAAGTTGGCTAATGTTTATTAAGCGTGTGCCACCAGTTCCTAGCAGAGATTACTAACAGTGAATAGAGGAGTGCTAGCAAGATTTTGCATAGTGGGATAATAAGTCATCCACAGGATTTCAACAACAAAAGAAATCAGATCTGAATGACATAAGATGATAGCATAAAAATATCTTTCTTTTTCAGCAAGCTGTGAGAAAAGCCCCAGGAGTTCATGATTCTTTGTCATTTTATTACAATGACCATATACTCTACTGTTGAGTAGAGTTGTATTTTACTCCTTGCCATAACCTGGGAAGATAAGGATTATTAATCACACTTTAGACTGAATTCTCTCATATTTGAGTATTCCAATTCTCCTGAATTATATTTCACACTGTAATTCTATAACTCAGATCTCTCCATAGCTGCTATGTCCATGACCTTGCTGAAATGCAGAATACCTCGGGTCTCAAAGTGTCTCTCCAAGGGTAAACACTGTTTCTAGACCTGCTTCCCAAGCCAGGGAGTCCAGTCTATAGAGGATGACGGAAGAAAAATATGGTGATTCACTTCACCTTAAAACCTACCCTGCTCCATGAGTCAGAAGAAGGGTACTTGGGTGTGACCATCTAGTGAGCATCTGTACTTTCAATGCTCATTATTCCTGTTCTGGGAAAATCAGTGAAGCTCTAGCAATGGCAGCTTGATGGGATTCCCCAGGATTTAACCTCCCAGGTATGTGTACAAGAAGACACCACACCCTCCACCTTCCTGAAAAAGGAAGGTAATAGAAGTAGAAGGAGTGTCTTTCTAAATATTTATTGTTGGGCAATGTTCTTCTCATAGGAGGTAGTGTGGATGAACAGAGTGATGTGGGAATGTAGACTTGTGTTCTAATTGGTGTGACACCAGCCACTCTTTACTTATCTATGTTGTTAGTGCATTATGTAAATATAGAAATTTTTTTTCTTCCTAAAACATTGTTGGGATTATAAGATACATGAACTCAGCAAGTATCAATTTCCTCTCCTTTAATGTGCATAGAATATAATTGTTCTAGAGGCAAAGAAAGATTTATTCAGGGAGAAGAATGCTATGGATGGTTGTGACTAGATAGGGGCAAATATTACTGGAAAGTGTCACTTACTGCCCTTCTGTTGCAGGTGAAGTTTGGTGTGTTGTAATTTTGAGCCCAGTGAGTTATAAACACAGAAGTCACACCTCTATTGCGTTAGCTATGCAGATGAACATCAGAGAGATTAATTTATTTCTGGAATAATTTTTATGGGAGGTTGTTCAATATTGGTGCTTGTTGCTTTCACAAATGTTATTTCATCTCATAGTTAATTCAACTCAGGAGCTCTTAGTGTTTTCATTTCCCAGAGAATTTGTGACTTGCTCAAACATTCTCAGGCCCCAATCTTTCCTACTGCTCTGCCTGCTTCTGCTAAGACAGGAACAAGCTTGCCTTCCAATGACCTCCAATCAAAAGCAATCAAATCTGCAAAGTTAATCGTAGTATTGCCTAAGCACTCAGAGGCCCAATAAATAATGAGTGCTTATTAAAACATATTGACACGACAAATATTTTACATGATGTGTATATAACCCTGCAAGCTGGGGCTTGGAAGTTTCTCCTCATCTGTAGTGTCCCAACTTGCTGTGTTCTTAATGGAGAGAAAAACAAATGAATAAACAAAATCTTGACACAAGGAAGAGGAGGTTGGTGGGAGGATCGTGTGCAAATTGCAGGCTTAAACTCTGCTATTGGTTCACAAGATATTCATGCTGAAGGGCAGTATCAGACTCCAGGGATCCCAGAGTCACTCATAGCTTTCCAGGGAGAATAGAAAGCTAGTAGTGGTCAGCCTCTTTTTCAAAATGCAGAAATCTCTCTGTCTGAGCCAGTGTTTTTGCAGAAAGGCTAAAAATGGAAAGATGAATGTCCAGGGAGTTGCAAAAAAGGTTACCTACACATACATCCATGTTTTCTGTCAGTATTGATTTGACAGGTTAAGGATAAGAATCCCCAAGTAAAAGGCTCAGTCACCTGAAACAGGGAATTTGCATGGATGGACTGACTTGAAACTGTTCTTTCTAGGTGGTCTTCAATTTCCAATAACTTTGTCAATCCTTAAAGTTTTATTTATTTATTTATTTGTGTGTGTGTGTGTGTGTGTGTGTGTGATATGAATTCCAGGGGTAATCATGAGCCAAGTAGAAACATTTTATGTCAGGTAAACAGTTCCCCAGATGAGACTTTTGAGTGGATAAATACTTTCACACTTGGTGCATTCCATGCAAAACAAGGGAACATGGAGTCGTTACCATTTTATTGCTCTTGGAGTGAATTTTAAATCAAGAGGCAGAAACCAAGATGACTCAAGAGCTCTTGGGGAAAGAAAGAAAGAAAGAAAGAAAGAAAGAAAGAAAGAAAGAAAGAAAGAAAAAAGAAAAAAGAAAGAAAGAAAGAAAGTACTGTCTCTTAGAGAACTGCATGTTTTTCTATGGCCTGAGTGGAGGGAAAGCTATGATTAAGGATCTGTGAATTTTATTTGCAGACTTTCAGTTCTGCCCTAATTTGGTTGAAACCATGGGTTCCGTCTTTCATTTCCTGTAAGAAGTTTATTGCTGAGACGAGCTTCTGAGCATTTCTATGCAGCTCCACTGACTGAAGCCTGCATCATGGACAGAAAGGTCCTCCCAGTGTCTTCAAGTAGGGAGATTGCTGGGACAACCAAGTCTTGATGGGAGTCTCCAGTTCATTTGGAGGCTTTTCTAGAAGGAGAAGTAAGAGGATATTTTTGTGTTAATGGCGTGAGCACTCTCTCCTGAAACCTCATGCATAACCAGAGGTCTGAGACCAAATGCAGAAGTCGTGAATGGAAGATGCCACTTGAACTGCACATGGAGCTGTGGCTGGAACGCAAGCTGACTAAAGAAGGCCCAGGGGAAGTCAAAAGTAGTCAGATGTTAGTAGTTCAGATTGAAAGTTGGAGGGAAATGAAAAAAGGGCGGTGGGGGGGAGGAAGGGAGAGAGTAGAAAGAATGAAGGGAGAGAGTAGGAAGAATGAAGGGAAAAGGAGATAGGGAAAGGGGAAGGAAGGAGCAAGGAAGAAAAGGCAGAAGGGTGTGTGTTTCTTTTTTCTTTTAGACAGAAGGATTTGGCAGTCACTAGCCTTTGGTGTTCTGCTTAATAACAATGGAATAGTTGGTTCGAGAAACAATACTTCCTTGAGCCCCAAACTGTTTAGTGAAGTATGATATTTGCCCAATATGGAAATCTTGAAGGATACCACACTTCTCTTTGTTTCCTACAGATTTTGACACCAATTTCCCAGGATCTTTAACAGGCTTAAAAACCTGCTAAAATCACTCAGAATTGTCTGGAACATATTTAGGGATCAAATTAAAATGCTGTTTTAAAATTACTATGATCTCAATTAAATAAGCTTGGAAAGCAGCCAAGAATGCAATCTCTCTGATGCCCAGCCCATGTCTTGCTTGATGTTGGCATATGAAGCTGGTCTGTGGCTGCATCTTGAGTTCCAGGTCTCCTCTCAAGGAAAGTAACTGATAGGAAAACGGAAGAGGCAGGAAGTGTCTGGAAAGATGTTGGTTCTGGCTCTCAATGGGCTCCAGGGAAGGCCTGTACTCAACTTTGCATATTTTCAGATGAGTGTAGTATGACGTGTACAAACTTCTCAGCTCCAGAAACAGTAGAGAACTTGGGCACAATAAATAAGTGAAATAAGTGTTTCTTTTTCCTTCTAAATCATACCCATGCCTAACATTTCGGTCAATAGTAGCCAGTTCATGAACCCTCAAAAAAAAAAAAAAAAAAAAAATGTCTTTGACCGTTTTCCTTAAACAGCCTGCTCCACACTTTTACCACTTTCCCTTTACCCTCTAGCGTCTTTTAGTCCCACCCCCTGTCAAAACTCTCTCTTGCATTCTTCCACAAGCAGGCTTGAAATGTAGCCTAAATATTTAGGTTCTCTTTAGACCATTGGCTATTCCTTTGAAAAAGTACTCTTAACTCTGTCATCAAAGGGTTGTGAGAGAAAGCTTTGGGGGCACGGTTTATATTGTGGAACTGATAACCAGATGTTTTTTGCGTTGGGCATATAACTCAGGAGGTAGAGTGCTGAGTTAGCATACCACAGGCCCAGGGTTTGATTCCCAGTGCCACCTTAAAAACCTAGGTCATTCATGGTGCACAAGTCTGAAGACCTAGGATTAAAGGGGTGAAAGAAAAGGATAAGGAGTCCCAGGTCACCATAGCCCTCAGCCTTGGCCAGTTTCTGGCAAAGCTGGACTACATGAGACCTTGTCTCTAAACAACAATTGGCTTTGCTAAATAAGCTATCTTCTGTATTCCCTTTCTCCTCTTTTTTGTTTTCTTCTCCATATCTCCCCTCCCCTCCCCTCTTTCCGTTCCACCTTGTTTCTTTCTCTCTCTCTCTCTGGTCTTCTTCATTCCTTCCTTTCTTCTCCTCCTTCTGTATTAAAAATTGCAGATTGCTGGAACTCCACAACCTATTGTAAGGTGCAATCTGGGCAGAGATGAGGCAGGTTGCGGGTGCTGAGAGGTCTGTTGAGTCATTTTGTTCTCTGGGGTTCTGAGAAATGTAAGCATGGTTAGAGGGTTGTTAGCACAAAGCTTCTGAGAATCACCCTTTTCCACTAATGATGACAAACTACACTTTCATGAATAATGCTGGAGTAGCCTCTTTATTTTAAAAGCTGATTTGCTGTTGCCATGGCAAAACAAACAAACAAACAAACAAACAAACAAAACACCCACTCAAACAGTAAAACCGAAACAAAACGAAAAACCCTAAACAAAACAGAGGAGTGGTAGTGACAGCAAGAAAATGGTTTCCCTTTTGTGCTGCTTGGAAATCCTGACACATCATTAACAAGACTGTGTGGGGCTGGGAGAGAACTCATTTGGGAGTGCTTGCCTTATGAGTGTGCGGACCATGTTTGATCCCTAATACTTACGTAAAAGCCAGGCATGCTCAATGCACTTTTTAATACCAGTGGTAGGGAGGCAGAAAAGGTGAATTCCCAGAACTTGCTGGTCAGCCAGCTAAGTGCATTTGGCAAGATCCAGGCTGGTGTTAGACTATGTCAAAAAAAAAAAAAAAAAAAAAAAAAGTTGCTCTGGGCTTCTGTATGTGTGTCAAGGTACATGCATGCACATCCTTGCCCCATCTACATATTCTCTAAGATTGTATTTCTATTGCCTTAAACCTGAAAGTCGGGTTTTCTTTTGACCCTGACGTGGATGATACACAGAGACCCACTAGGACCACCCCCCACCTTTTTTTTTCTTAACATCCTTTTTAGTTTGCCTGGTGAAAAACAGTTGTTGTCTAGGAGAGCACAGATGCAGAGGTATGGTCAGGTCAGAAAAGGAGCCTCCAAGAGACTGCTATTTTGTTGCAAAGCTGCAACCAGATGGCCAAATACAGCCATCACAGAGAGATATTTAATATCTGAAGACATCATAGTGGCAGAACAGCAATTGATGCTGATTTCCCACAATAAAACAAAGCCAACTGATGGACCACTTCTACAACACCAGCCCAGGCAGCAGGAGACAAGCAACCTCTCACAGATGTTGCTGCTTTTGTTTCTTTTCTTCTTCTTTTTTTGTCTAGAAAACACAATTTTCCCTGTTTTTCATCTCCCTTCACATATTTATTGGATTTTTCACATTATTCCATTTGCTTAAAGTTCCAGAGAATAAACATAATAACACCATTGATTGAAATAATTAAAATAGATAGCTTCAATAGCAGCAGAACCAAGCAGCAATGAAGCGGCTGACTTTCCTTTTATTACTCTCTAGGGAGGTTGACTTTTAAAAGCCAGTGTGTTCTGTTGTTGGAAATGGCAGTGCCACTATGCAGAAAGCTTCATGGGCAGAGGCAGGGCCTGTCTTGCTCTTGAGAGATCCAGATACCTGCACACGACTCCACTGTGGTCCTTCATTTGTGATAGGAAGTCAGCTCCTTCCATGGAGAAGTTCGTTCTGTGAATTTAGTTACATCCTAGAGGTGATGAGCACAACATCATGCTGGAAACAGTCTCATGTTTGCCTTTTAGTAGATGAGTTAGCTTTAGATGTTGATCCAAGGTGAATAATAGAGAATCCTAGTTTCCTTTTAGGGGAAACATCTCTTATGGTGAAAAACTTTTTTTTTTTAATCACTTAATCAACCAATCAAGAACATTAACACAGTTATGGGAAAACAAAAATAGGAGAATATGCTTTGTTCACAGTGGAAAGGGCTTCTCTCTTAGGCAAATGGTAACACACAGAGCAGGGGATCCCTGACCAAGAACTTTAAAGTAAGGTCCTCCTTAGGGAGACTGTGACTTTGAAAATAGAGATCTCAAAAAGGTCATTTCTTGTGCAGAAGGGAAAAGCTCAAATTAATCAAAGATCAACCTCATGACAAAGGAAAGGTCTTTGCTCAGT
The DNA here is from genome assembly GCA_030556225.1 of Cricetiscus sungorus. Lineage (NCBI taxonomy): Eukaryota > Metazoa > Chordata > Mammalia > Rodentia > Cricetidae > Cricetiscus > Cricetiscus sungorus. The sequence goes on along the minus strand of JANBXA010000729.1, from coordinate 13,230,654 downwards.
GTGTCTCTGTAAGTACCTTTGTGTATGCAGTTGCATTGTGTGTGTGTGTGTGTGTGTGTGTGTGTGTGTGTGTGTGTGTGTGTGAAACCACAGGACACTTGGGTATCATTCTTCAGACACCATTGAGACAGGTTTCTTACAGAGCTAGAACTTGCCAAGTAAGCTAGGCTGGCTGGCCAGGTAGCACACTGTTCATTTGTCTGCACATTCCCAGCTCTGGGATTACAAGTGTGCACTGCCATGCCCACCTTGTTTGTCTGTTTAATGTGGATTCTAAGGATTTATAACACAAGTCCTTCACAGTCTGCACCTGCCAGGTCCCTGGTTGTTACTCTTAAGGGTTTCTCCTCTACTACCTGTGGGCCCCATTGTGTTGTACTAGTAGAAAATTTATTCTGGTTGCTCTTTCATCTAACCTTTAACTGTCCCTGTGGTACCCACTTTTGATGTCTTAAGAAACATTCTTCTCTTTCATATCTTTCCCCCCAAAGACAGTCGTGGCGGGTTAGGATTTCAGCAGCTTAAGAATTGTGACAAGGAACAGAAATGTGGTTGTTTATAAGCCAGATACCCTTCCAGACCTCAAGAGGGTTGCTGATAGCAGCCTTAAGTGGAGGCTCAAGCTGTAGCCAAATCAGCTCATCTCATCTCTGGCTGTCTTAAGATCAGGAGCCCCCAGGATAAGGCAGGCAAACAACCTGAAGGACTTTGGTAGCTAGATAGCAGAGGCTCTTCACAAGCTCTTTGAAGTTTGGGTACTGATAAACCAGCCAAGTCTCCAGGTTTGCTATTTAATTTGTGCCAGCAGCTTAGCCTGGAGACAGGTGATTTCTATCCAAATTAACAATAATCTAAGCATGTAGGGTAGAAATGCTGCCAAAGACAGGAAAAATGAAAGAAAATATCTACTGGGACATTGGGATAAGTGTGTAAGGTACTTGTGGATGACCCTCATCTCATTCACCATATATAGGCCATCTTCCATTTGAACAACCAGACTCCCTTCTGTACCTGTGAGTCGTCTCCTGATGGCTGGGTATCTGTATGCTCTCTGGTTTGTTTCTGCGTAGCTCAGCTGCATGAGTCACAACAGTCCCATCTCAGACAGACAGTGATTAGGAGGTCTGTGACTCAAATAGCATAATGCATTCCTTTTTGTCTGCACAGGATTCTACTACCTGATACCATGAGTAACAGCTCAACCTGCAGATTTTTGTAAAGTTCTTGAATGAATCACATCAGAGAATGGCAAGTCAAAATTTTTTTTCAGTATTCAACTCTGTTAGGAGAACTGTTGAGCAAAGAATTCATGTCTAAGTTGTCTAAGACTTCTTGGGAGCATTTTAGAAGTGAAGTTTGAAGGATGATGTCATAATATAAGCTCTTCTGCACTAGATAGTAAATAGGGGTATGGCAGTGACTCAGCAGGAACCAGACTGTTTGTTCCACAAAGTTCAAAGTCTGCTGTCCTGTGAAGTGAGCCCTTCTCCTGGAGAGAAATTGTGCTCTATACCTCATGCCTCTTCAGGTCAGGGTTCCCTTACCAAATGCCACCGTGGCTCCTTTTACCATCTGTGGAGTGTAGGCACAAAAATCCAAGAACTCTGAGAATTTCCTTTCACTTTTGTTCAACTCCAAAGCCCCCATGTTAAGACATTATTTTTGTTGGGGAATCTGGGTTTCAATCATTGACAACCAGGACTCATTTATGAGGCTCAAATCTTCAGAAACTATAGCAAAGATCTAATGAAGGATGATTATGAGTAAGACAGCAAGATGTGTTGAAATTATTTCTCACTGCTGGCTGCACTGATATAGATATGATTGGTACTGATAGATGAGGAAACTGAGGATAAAGCAGTATCTGGGCTTACACAGGGTTATACATTACTGGACTGTACTTGCAAACCTAGAGGTTAATGTTTATCAATGAGTGCACTGTTTTCCACTCTCATTTAAACAGAACCAGTTGTCCAAAAAAATGTGCTTTGTAAGAGCTGACCAGAGCAATGGCTATAACTAATTTAAAGGCCTCAAATTATACATCTAGAAACATTTCCTGTATACATTGTATAATTCTTGTATAATTTGTTAGTTTCTTTTTTTCTCCTTCCCTCTCTTCCTCCCTCTCTCACCATCCTATCATTTCTTCTTTTTACCCTCCCTCATCCTTTCCTTTCCATTTTCCTTCCTTGCCTCTGTCTTCCTTTTTGACAAGGTTTCATGTATCCCAGGCAGCCCTCTCAATTCGATATGTAGCCAAGGATGACCTTAAACTTCTCATCCTTCTTCTTCTACTTCTGCAGTACTGGGATTTTTAAAAAATGCCATAACATTTGGTTGTGTGTGTGTGTGTGTGTGTGTGTGTGTGTGTGTGTGTGTGTGTGTGTATGTATGTACTGGGGATGAAGTGTAGGACTTCATAAATGCTAAGCAAGAACTCTACCAACTGAGCCACTTCTCCATTCCCTCTTGACTTTTGTCTTATTCTATTTATATTGTGATAATAATTGGGGGGGTAAACAAAAAGCGGTAATTTCTCAGCATTCATAAGTGGGGACTCCAAGATCAAGAAGGGCGGCTACAATAGCTAGTTGGCAGTCTTATTTCTGATTCTTATTCTTGTACTTTCCTTCAGCTCTGGGAATCATGTTTGGACTTGTGAATACTAGGCATGTACAGACAAGTCTTCTGCTGCTGAGTCGCCCCACTCCAGCTCATCTCCTGTTTCCATCACTTGGTTCTTCGATGGTGACTGTGTCTTTGACATGATGGAAAGAGTTAGAGATGGATACCTGGCCATTATTCTGGATTCCATTATGGAGAGTTCCTCATAGGACCTAATAATCATTCAAAAGCCCAACTTTTTAAAATCATCATTTTGCAGGTTAGGATCTTAACATATGACTATTGAGGCAGTGACAAATATTCTGTCCAAAAACACTTTCTAAATAGTTTATATAAGATTTCTACACTTGATATTATGGGTCAGATAGTATTTTTGTCATTGAAGTCTGTCTTGTGTACTGTAGGTTGTTAAAAGATATCTCTGACCTCCATGTTCTAGAGGCCAGAGACTCTTGCTTTAGTTTAAAAAATCCAAATTATCTCTAGATGTTTCCAAGCATCTCCTGCCTAAGTGGAACGAAGAGCC